>CM050939.1:38845694-39553194 GCA_027789145.1 Solanum arcanum | reverse complement strand
ATTATTATTATTATTATTATTATTATTATTATTATTATTATTATTATTATTATTATTATTATTATTATTATTATTATTATTATTATTATTATTATTATTATTATTATTATTATTATTATTATTATTATTATTATTATTATTATTATTATTATTATTATTATTATTATTATTATTATTATTATTATTATTATTATTATTATTATTATTATTATTATTATTATTATTATTATTATTATTATTATTATTATTATTATTATTATTATTATTATTATTATTATTATTATTATTATTATTATTATTATTATTATTATTATTATTATTATTATTATTATTATTATTATTATTATTATTATTATTATTATTATTATTATTATTATTATTATTATTATTATTATTATTATTATTATTATTATTATTATTATTATTATTATTATTATTATTATTATTATTATTATTATTATTATTATTATTATTATTATTATTATTATTATTATTATTATTATTATTATTATTATTATTATTATTATTATTATTATTATTATTATTATTATTATTATTATTATTATTATTATTATTATTATTATTATTATTATTATTATTATTATTATTATTATTATTATTATTATTATTATTATTATTATTATTATTATTATTATTATTATTATTATTATTATTATTATTATTATTATTATTATTATTATTATTATTATTATTATTATTATTATTATTATTATTATTATTATTATTATTATTATTATTATTATTATTATTATTATTATTATTATTATTATTATTATTATTATTATTATTATCATTATTATTATTATTATTATTATTATTATTATTATTATTATTATTATTATTATTATTATTATTATTATTATTATTATTATTATTATTATTATTATTATTATTATTATTATTATTATTATTATGATTATTATTATTATTATTATTATTATTATTATTATTATTATTATTATTATTATTATTATTATTATTATTATTATTATTATTATTATTATTATTATTATTATTATTATTATTATTATTATTATTATTATTATTATTATTATTATTATTATTATTATTATTATTATTATTATTATTATTATTATTATTATTATTATTATTATTATTATTATTATTATTATTATTATTATTATTATTATTATTATTATTATTATTATTATTATTATTATTATTATTATTATTATTATTATTATTATTATTATTATTATTATTATTATTATTATTATTATTATTATTATTATTATTATTATTATTATTATTATTATTATTATTATTATTATTATTATTATTATTATTATTATTATTATTATTATTATTATTATTATTATTATTATTATTATTATTATTATTATTATTATTATTATTATTATTATTATTATTATTATTATTATTATTATTATTATTATTATTATTATTATTATTATTATTATTATTATTATTATTATTATTATTATTATTATTATTATTATTATTATTATTATTATTATTATTATTATTATTATTATTATTATTATTATTATTATTATTATTATTATTATTATTATTATTATTATTATTATTATTATTATTATTATTATTATTATTATTATTATTATTATTATTATTATTATTATTATTATTATTATTATTATTATTATTATTATTATTATTATTATTATTATTATTATTATTATTATTATTATTATTATTATTATTATTATTATTATTATTATTATTATTATTATTATTATTATTATTATTATTATTATTATTATTATTATTATTATTATTATTATTATTATTATTATTATTATTATTATTATTATTATTATTATTATTATTATTATTATTATTATTATTATTATTATTATTATTATTATTATTATTATTATTATTATTATTATTATTATTATTATTATTATTATTATTATTATTATTATTATTATTATTATTATTATTATTATTATTATTATTATTATTATTATTATTATTATTATTATTATTATTATTATTATTATTATTATTATTATTATTATTATTATTATTATTATTATTATTATTATTATTATTATTATTATTATTATTATTATTATTATTATTATTATTATTATTATTATTATTATTATTATTATTATTATTATTATTATTATTATTATTATTATTATTATTATTATTATTATTATTATTATTATTATTATTATTATTATTATTATTATTATTATTATTATTATTATTATTATTATTATTATTATTATTATTATTATTATTATTATTATTATTATTATTATTATTATTATTATTATTATTATTATTATTATTATTATTATTATTATTATTATTATTATTATTATTATTATTATTATTATTATTATTATTATTATTATTATTATTATTATTATTATTATTATTATTATTATTATTATTATTATTATTATTATTATTATTATTATTATTATTATTATTATTATTATTATTATTATTATTATTATTATTATTATTATTATTATTATTATTATTATTATTATTATTATTATTATTATTATTATTATTATTATTATTATTATTATTATTATTATTATTATTATTATTATTATTATTATTATTATTATTATTATTATTATTATTATTATTATTATTATTATTATTATTATTATTATTATTATTATTATTATTATTATTATTATTATTATTATTATTATTATTATTATTATTATTATTATTATTATTATTATTATTATTATTATTATTATTATTATTATTATTATTATTATTATTATTATTATTATTATTATTATTATTATTATTATTATTATTATTATTATTATTATTATTATTATTATTATTATTATTATTATTATTATTATTATTATTATTATTATTATTATTATTATTATTATTATTATTATTATTATTATTATTATTATTATTATTATTATTATTATTATTATTATTATTATTATTATTATTATTATTATTATTATTATTATTATTATTATTATTATTATTATTATTATTATTATTATTATTATTATTATTATTATTATTATTATTATTATTATTATTATTATTATTATTATTATTATTATTATTATTATTATTATTATTATTATTATTATTATTATTATTATTATTATTATTATTATTATTATTATTATTATTATTATTATTATTATTATTATTATTATTATTATTATTATTATTATTATTATTATTATTATTATTATTATTATTATTATTATTATTATTATTATTATTATTATTATTATTATTATTATTATTATTATTATTATTATTATTATTATTATTATTATTATTATTATTATTATTATTATTATTATTATTATTATTATTATTATTATTATTATTATTATTATTATTATTATTATTATTATTATTATTATTATTATTATTATTATTATTATTATTATTATTATTATTATTATTATTATTATTATTATTATTATTATTATTATTATTATTATTATTATTATTATTATTATTATTATTATTATTATTATTATTATTATTATTATTATTATTATTATTATTATTATTATTATTATTATTATTATTATTATTATTATTATTATTATTATTATTATTATATATATATATATATATATATATATATATATATATATATATATATATATATATATATATATATATATATATATATATATATATATATATATATATATATATATATATATATATATATATATATATATATATATATATATATATATATATATATATATATATATATATATATATATATATATATATATATATATATATATATATATATATATATATATATATATATATATATATATATTATTATATATATTATTATTATTATTATTATTATTATTATTATTATTATTATTATTATTATTATTATTATTATTATTATTATTATTATTATTATTATTATTATTATTATTATTATTATTATTATTATTATTATTATTATTATTATTATTATTATTATTATTATTATTATTATTATTATTATTATTGAAAATATGATTTTCTTTTAATTAACACAGCAAATTAAATATTAATTAATTTAACTAATTCACTAAATACAATAAATCAATTAAATCATTGCTTAAAAAAGGTTCGAACCTGGGTGGAGCAAGATTTTGCTTAAAGGGTCAATTTTGGCCCTCCCTACCCGAGTTGCCCCTAAACCATATTAATTAATTAATTAAATATATAGGGTAATTACAATTCTACCCTTATCCTGGAAAAGACCTTTTCACCCCTAGACCTTCCAAACTTAAGATTACCCCTTTTTAAGTCCGGTTAAGACTCATCCGGGTAAATCTTCATATTCGGGTGCCTACATGGCTGGACCCAACCTTTCCTAGCTCAACTAACTCACCAAGTTAGTTGGCTTGGCTCTTGCAGAGGTTCAGAGGTCTGGTTCAACGCACATCAATCCGTGAACCCGGTCTAATCATTTTTAGGGTTGTTACATCATTCCTATCACAAATCATAATCCTTGAATCCATAATTCAATTCAAGGATATTTGAAGTCATGTTTAGAAGTAAAGTAGAAAGTAAGGAGATGTTTATACTATTTTCAAAAGTCTTCCACAAACGCTTTTACTTTGTTGTAAGACTCAAGTTTAAAATTAAGTAAAGAGTGCAGTTTTGAAGTTCATTTCTTCAAAGAAGTATATAGGAATTACGTATTCCTAAGAATGTTAAAATATTTTTACATTGAGAAAGAAAGGGAACATCGACTCCAAGAGAGATTTTACGATACGTTTTTAGTAATTATATCAAACCAAAGAAAGAGTTTTGTTTTTACAAACACATGAGCTAAGCATATTTTTGGAGTTCTATTGAGCACCGATATGGGGATATGAGTTCATATTAACTGAAATCTCTATAAATACTGTAGTCATCATGGGTAGTAAAGGATCATTCTTTTTAGATTACTCCTTAAGATTTTTTTATCATTAGTAGTGGATCCACGAAATTAAGTAGTTATGTATGATGACAAAGTATAGCAAAGTTCTGAATGTGTGGATAAGATGTTGTATCACCACTTAGGCTCATCGTGGTGGTTGTCGGTCAGAGAATCCCTCACAAAAACTATATAACTTTATTATATGAGTAAAGTTGAATTTGTTAATGCACTTTAATTACCGAACTAAGATGATTTTACTATTTTATAATGCTTTTCATATATTGCAGGCGTTTCATTGTGTTATTTTGAGTTAAGTTATACATTAGTTGATAAGATTCAAGGTAAGTGTCTTTAAGAATATTTAATTGTTTAGCATTCCAACTCGAAGACTTGTACATTCAAGGTAGTGATACCAGTCGGAATGCATCGTATCATGATATAAACCCCTGTAAGAAGGATCACCACGGAGAGCCTAGTTGATCAAGTTGAGCACTCGGAGTCTTTAGGGTGAGCCATTTTGCATTCGCAGGATTCCTTTTACTTTGTATTTGTGTTTTGTTGTTAGGATGACCGTGGATCTTGGCCTGACATCCCTCCTTGTTTTAGAGGCTTCATAGACAATTAGTAGTTTAGTTGTCTTTGCATTATATGTTATTTAAAGACTTCAGTTGCCGTTTTGGTTAAGTTTTACATATCTTTGAAGTTATATTCTGAGATTTTCTTGTTAAGTTAAGTCTTTCGCTTAGTAAGTAAGTCACACCATGGGTTCATTTAGGGCCAGTAATGGCTCTGGAGTGCCGGCCAAGTCTAGGGTGTAGGCTCGAGGCTTGACGTAATAGGACCTTGGTATAGTATAAGTGTGTCATTATGATTTCCGGCATAGTTTGAAGGGGTACATATGCATTTTACCTATAAATTTTTATAATGTGGTGACTAAGTAAATTTTATGTGTATCTTAACTAATTTCACAAGATATATGTTACCTTTTACCAGTAATATAAGTACACGATAACTCTATTCACAATGCTAGAAGATTGGAAAATCCTAGATCTGCTGATTTTCAAGCACTTTGTAATGACTAGTTCATACCTTTAAATATTATATAATAAAATATTATAACTAAATAAAAATAAAATAACTTTTATACTTTAGGTGCGAGAAAGTTACTAATAATAATTAGAATGTCCTATTAAATAAATTGTGTCATCAATAACTTTACTCAATATTTTACTAATATATTTTGTCATGGCTATAATTCGTAGAAAGTATAAATGTATGATATTTTCATTGTAAGTGTTTATTTTTAAAAATACAAGATATATATTCAAAAATACAAGAGATATATTTTTTTAAAAGAAAAAGTCATATATATCTCACAAAAAAATCTATGGCTAAACTTGAGTGGCAAAACTTCTCCCAATAACCACTTGCCAAAAAAGTTTGTAAATATCTAGCCAAACACATGGCAAAACTTCACCAGTAAATGAATTGCCAAAAGATTTAGAAGTTTGTGATCAAACACATGGCAAAATTTTAAAAAAAATTATTTTCCCAAAATACTTGAAAATATATGGTCAAATTCTAGCCTAGCATTATGTAAGTTGATCAATAATTAGCCTATTTAAATTTGAAGTTCATATCTCATTAGAAATATCATATCAATTTAATTTTGCTTCTAATATTTTCTTCATGAAAAAGAATTGATTTGATTACAATATTAGGTTACAAAGTTAATGCTTCATTGTAAAAAGAAATTGTGATACTTACAAATAATCGTGATATTTCATTCTTATAAACATCCTTTCTTTGAAAATATTAATCAATATTTTATATAAATGAAGTTGGTAATATGTCACATTCAAAACTTGTTCATGCTTATACAAAAGGCAAGTGAATGTGATGTTCATGATGAAATACTGTTATTTTCATCAAATGGTATTATATATAAGTAATTGATCAATTTTTTGAATCTTGATATAATAGTAAGTGAAATTACTCATTTTATTATCTCTTATTTCGAAATTAGTACGGTTGTTGCTGATATTGCTCACTTTGTTTTAAGTCAATAAGATGAGTAATTTTAGTTAGCATTATATAGGAGTTTCAAAATCAATCAATAGTATCTAAGTGTTTGATGAAGATAATATTATTCGGATATTAACATTACATTCTAACTTACTTGCTTTTTTGTATAAGCCTAAATGATTTTTTTAAAATGTGACGTATTGATCATCTTCTATCTACGGGGTTGTTGACGTACTTTCATCTATATACAGGTATGGATTTACTTCTTGTTAATAATAAAATTTCTTGGAATTTTTATAATACCCGATTAGTTAGATATGTAAATTTTCACTTTATTAGTGAGGGTTCTAGGTAACCTCCCCCTGATATTTATTCCCTCCCTAATTTTATTTTCCCCTATTTCCAATGTAATAAAAAAAATTGAATTGGGATAAAGAAAATCATTTAAAAAGTATATCATTAAATACATGAATTAATCACCAAATTAGAACACTGATTCTGTTAGTTTGAAGAGTGCATATATATGATTAATTTAATTTGTTCAAGAAAATTAAAACGTTTAGTATTTTCCACTAATAACAAGGAAATTAACTCTTAGAATTTAACATCTATAAGAATATACACACACCCAAAGTCCTCCGAAAAAGGATAAGAGGTGCATGTTAGCAAATAAAATCAATTTTTCATATGCAAAATCACTCCTAAAGAGAACTTTTTCTCTCATAGTTCCTGATGTAATGTCAAATTCTAAATATGATTATTAAAGTAAAGTCGCGTGAGAATATATTAGAATCTACGTGAAGTTCTATCAAAGGAGTAGCTGACCTATAGAAGAGCCACTTTCAGACTCAATTACGGTTTTGAGGACATCCAAAAAGGATGATTATAAAAGGATAAAGTTGAATAATGATACTTTAGATTTGGCACACAATGAATATCATCATTTTCACCTAAGGAAAGAAGTCGCAGAAGGAGCGTACAATGGCACAGGAAAGAAGAACTAGAGTCATGTTTTCATTCTAAATAAGTTTATTGTTAAAGTGTCACTATTGAGTTGTATTTTTAAGTTTGAAAGTGTGTCTATGATAGTTGTAACACAAAGTTTTTGTGTCTTCTTGAAGAGTAAATATAACAATTATGTTGATTCGCTGGATTTGAGGTACTAAAGTTAGTCTCTTAGATTTTAGCATTGTAACATGAAGCCTCTCTCTAAAATATGAGAGAAGTTGTTGAAAATCCTACATGATGGAGGTCATGGTTTTTATTTCCTTGACTAAGAAGGTTCCCCAATAAAATTTTATTATTTTGTATTACGACGTTATGTTAACGTAATATGAGAACGACGTGCTTATATCGAATTGGTGATACATATTTCTTAACTTTTATATCATCAAAAATAATTTAATTATCTGTTTAGAGTTATAATATTTTCCTTTACATGTTTCGTACTCCCTCCATTCCATATTAACTTAATCTTTGAGGTGTTTCATACTCTTTATGAAGAGAAGGTTAGGATATAAATTGAACCTAATTTTCCATTTTTATCCGTATTAGTTATTGTCAAAAGTAAATAATAATAACTAAAAAAAATACTCACTTAAATGGTAAAATTGGAAGAATATTTTAAAGATAGTCTTGAAGATTTATGTCACGACCCAAAACGAGTCGTGAGTGGCACCCACCCTTAACCTACAAGGTGAGCGAACCAACAATTCTAAACCCCAACATTCACCAATAGTTCAACTATGAATAACAAAATATAATGCGGAAGATCCAAAACTTATTAATGTAACCAATTAAATCGGCTTCTAAAGTTTGTCAATTTTTATCCCCAAAATCTGAAAGTCATCACATCAAGAACCTCTATGCTCAAATTACCAAATCTAAGAGTATTTAAGAAAACGAAACAAGTAAAAAGATGGTCCATGTCCGAAATTCAAGGACATCAAGACGTGAAGGAGAGAATCCAGCAGGAGCTAGGAACAATAGCTCACCCCGAACTCTGATGTGCTGGAGACTTGCTAGAGCTGAGGGCGAGTCGAAGTCGATGGCACGCTTGCTGCACTCCACAAAATGACAAGAAAGAAAATACAAGTAGGGGTCAGTACAAGGAACACGTACTGAGTAAGTATCATCGGCCAACTTAAAATAGTAACTAATATACAAAGAATAATAATATAAAATAAACTACAATACTTAACAGGTGACAAGCAACAATCACATGAACCATTGACAACAACACCATAATAAGTACACCATCAATCACCATATTATCACACCTATGAGGACTCATGCCTCCACTCCATACTCATTTGGGAATTAGGTTCTTTGAATTTGAGTATATTAAGATAATTCAGGATTCCTTTCCTTTAATGTTATTGTGCCAGAACGTAACACTCTGATCCCATATACCGTGTCGGAACATGACACTCCGATCCCATATGCTGTGTCGGAATGTGACACTCTGATCCAAGAATATCGTGTCGGAACGTGACACTCCGATCCAAGAATCTCATTATTTTATTTCAGTAAGCCTTCTTTATTCAAGTCGTCAGTTTAATAGAGAGGTTTCAAGTTTAGAAATCCAATAGTCTCCTTATATTAGACCAACCACAAACCACACAACCAAACATTCAACCACACAATCAAGTATATAGGAGATTTTATAACACCACTCAATATATACCGATCGCTGTTAAGAGTTTATCTTTCCCTCTCTCTCTTGCTCGTTCTCCTCTCTGCTCTTTTTTTCTTCTTCTACAGATTCCTTTTACCCTAATTATCATATAATCAATTTTATAAAAATATATGATAAAAGTAACCCACCATTTATTTCCCTACTATCTACTTTAACCCCCAAATAAATAAATCATTAAACTTACCCCACTAATTTCATAATTATAAACATGAATAGTCCGTAACACCCCTTTAAAATTTAGTGGAAGTCTGACACCGTGTGGGGTTACACAGATTGTGACGGTCCGTCGTACCTTTGATGGTCTGTCCTGCAGGTCCGTCACAAAGTTCAGAGAATTAGTCCCAGTGGGGTTACGCAGATTGTGATGGTCCGTCGTACCTGTGACGGTCCGTCCTGCAGGTCCGTCACGAAGTTCAGAGAATTAGTCCCAGTACCCAGATTCCAAGAGTTGAAGTGTTTTAGAACGAAGACGCTCGACGGACCATTGTACCTATGAAGGTTCGTCATACTTGCCGTCGAGGGTAGTGAAGGGAGCAGCAGGAGAAATTTCACAAGTATGGGACGACGGAGTCCATGACTGTTCGTCGTGACCATGACGATCCGTCGCATGGTCCGTCGACCTAGTAAGTATTTATCAAAAATAATTCTACTGCTCAAACCGACTAAATGGGTTGTTATAATTGAAAATTGATGTTAATTTGTAAATTGAAAAAGGGCTCATAGTTTAAGTTAATATGGAATAGAGGGAGTATCCTTTAACTTTTTTACTTGTCTTTTTCAATCTTCACATAAATCAATTGTTAAATTTATATTCATTTTCTCTATCAAATTCAATGTTCAATTTGGATAAGACATGTTAAATTTTAATATATAATTATAAATGAATAACTAGTGGAAAGTAAAAGAAATTATGTGGTTGAATTCTCAATTTTGACATTAACTCAACGAGTTTCTGAAAGTACCATTGGCTAAAGTTTTCAAAATTAATTAGGTGTATTTAAATATAAATATATTTGTGTGCTTATGTATAATTCAATTCTTTCATTAATATTGAACTTTAAAGTTAACCTCAACTTAAAATTATTTATATGGTAAATGAATGGGATTAATAATATCTTGTCATCATTCCTATAGAGAACTTAACATATTAAGGTTGTTATTATGTCATGACCCAATCATCGTGATTGGCACCCACATTAACCATTCAGTTGGAGAACCACTACTACAACCCAAACTAAGCGACTAAACAAAAACTTAGGCAATTAAGTTACAAATTCAAGTGAATTAACTAAACAAACACAATTAAATTCCTAGAACCTGAAATTCATTATACAAAAATTCTAATAACTTTAAGTCTATGAACAAGGGATAGAACCCCGAAACTAACCAACACCTTAAACAAATAGTCTGAGTCAGAAGAGACTGGACTAAAAAAAGAGAACTCAAAGAAGACTGGAAGAACTAGTTCATCCTTGAATTTGAAATGATCATTGACATTCTCAATGGGCTTTGTCAATAGAAGCCATAGGATGCCCTATGATAAACAAAAATATGAGCAAGTGCAGTATTGGTACACACCCACAGTGTATAAATAGGATCACACGGCTATCCCAATAAGTAAAACACATGAAAGTAACCACAACTTTCTAAAACAAACATACACCGAATACATTCAATATTAGTCATGTTTTCAGGATCATTGTAGCATCCCAGATTCTCAATAATGCAATGAGGCAACATACTATTTTCCAATATCAATCATCATTAGATATGAACGTAATAATAACAATGAGGTACACAACACAATTCAGTAGTGCACTCATGGAACCCAATAAATGGTCCTCGTATAGAATTCACACTAAAAATTTTATCATAGCAGAAAGTGGCATCCGATCAAGGTTAGTGTGTCAGAACGTGGCAACCAATCTCATATTTAAGTCGAAACGTGGAAACCAATTTATTTTTTATTTTCTTTTCCGTATGAAAAAGTTACAATGAAATGATTTTCTTGCGCTAATTCATTCTTCATTTTCTATTCCCTAATGACAGAATGAGCTCATTAAAGTAGATACAATTTATCCATCTCATCCCTGAGTGATCAACTAGGAACATACTAGCTAAAGTAGGGGTAGAGTACTAACAGAATCATTATATTACTAGGGATACTTGTCTCGCATGCTCTTCTTACCGAACCTCATTACCCCCTAAGGATTTTACAACTCCAAACTTAAACCAACCAATTGAATACCTACACATCCTCCCTCGCAATGCATTAATGAAGTCATCTAAGCATTCGAGTGATATATATTTTTGTATGTAAACTTAACTAATCAACAAAATGAATCCCAACTACCACTAAATTTGATCGTACATACGTCTGCCACATGTTATCAAGGATCTTGACAAAATCATCATGATTATTCATTCTTCACATTACCATGATAAAAGCCAAAAATCAAAACTAGCCATAGATAGAGGTGAAGCTAAACAAACCAATACATGCTCATAATACCCAAACAATCATAGATCATATAAACATCTCTATCTCACAACATAAATTTCCATAAACCTGAGTTACAAAAAATTACATCTTTAGACATTACATACTCCTTGAGAGATATGTCAAAACATACAAAGCAACTAACCATCCAACAACACTATCAACTTGCTAGATTTAGTAATTGTTGATTACCTCTTAAGAACAGTACAAATTGTATTCAAGGATTCCCACATTCAACGACACATAATCAATACATTACCTCGATGACAAGATGAAAATCTAGATTGTCAGACAAGCATGAATACACAAGGTAGCTCTTCTATAAATTCTCATAAGCAAGGTGGTACAATTAGAGCCGTTAAAGTAATTTAACAACTCAAAGACTATACCAAATAAGTCATCTAAATTAACCACATCTTCACAAAACACCCACTCAACCAAGAGAATATCGCAGGATTTGGTACCCCTGACCCACAACTAGGGATCCACCAACAAAAGTGAAACATACTCACAATACTAACAACCATCATCACACTCTGACCATTTACCTTATCATAACCCAACACTTTTTAAATAAAACCGTTTATAGGTACTCAATATATATAAAGTAATATGCTTTACGACTCATCCCAGGCATAGGTCCTTTGAAATACTCAATACCGGACATAATTGATTATTTTCTCACCTTTCAAAATCATACCTTCACAAAATGTATCACCACGAATGTAGGTTTACATTTTTAAAATTCAAAATTGTAATTTTAATCCTATAACTCAATCCCCTTATCTATTAACATTAGTTATGTCTCAAAGATTTTTATGAATTCATGAATCTTTGCTCATCAAGGATCACATATTTGTCGATATTTCAATATCTTTTGTCTAAGCTTCAACCCTACTCATTACTAAACTCAAAAAAAGGCACTTATCATCACACTTGATCTAATGTCTGTACAATCAGTTCTCGAGTCTTTTCCAATAGTTTATAACCAATCCGATGAACTTGTGACACTATTACCATAGTCACAACAAATGAAAGAAATCGCGTATCTCTTACCCAGTTCTATACCCCTCTAAATATACCTCTTGTGACTTTGCAATAAAATTTAATATTCTCGTTATCGCCTCTCTCTAAAGGATGCACTTCATCCCACTATTTTTCTTCAATATGACTTCGGTTCTTATAAATTCTATTTGAATGGTGTCCCACCATCTCTTAAACTTTCCATAAAACCATGTTACTCACCAAATATTATACAAAATGACCTTAGTTACTCACAAGTAATTTTACTACACCAAATTTGCTTACCCACAATCTTATTATATCGTTGCATCTTGTGACAATCTACTATGAACTCTTATTACCATACTGCTCAGTCAACCTTGACTATAACTATGAAGCAAACATTTCATTAACACGACACCTCAAACTCAGGTAAGCTCATTAAATTCAAAGCACTAACCCAATATTGGTACACACTCTCTTAATAAAATGTCAATTTCCTTCACCCAAGTATACTCAATGGAAATTTATTTATCCATAAGCTTGTCATTCCGGTATTAATACACTCTCTTCTGGATTAAGAAAAAATCATTAGCCCTCGTACTACCCTCCTTCTTTTTATTAAACAAGATAGGAGCACCCCACTTGGAAATACTAGGATGGATGAATCCTTTATCAAGACGTTCTTGGATTTGAGCCTTAATATCTCTCAACTCTGACACCCCAAGAATAGACTTAATCGAGAGGGATTCCAACTGTATATCCCAAATATGATCCAATTGTGTCAAACATTCCTTCCCCCACCAGCTTCCTACCCCACATGAAAGATATGACCAAAATTGACTTAGGATTGTACCCCCTTCCCACTTTCACATTTCCTTACCCCGTATTATGTTACAAGCAATGAGGAGTGGTGTGATTGTGTGACGACACTATCATTCCAATACCACCCATAAATCACCTAGATGCACCTCACTCAGACACTGGAATCTTTGCGGAATGTGGGAGTAATTTGAATGCGGTAATATAGGATTGTGGATGAAGGAATGAGAATGATATATGAGGGTGTGATGGTTGATTTGGGAAGTTATATAGGGGCTTTGGAAGATTTGAAAAGGTTGGGGGAGAAAAATGACAGAAGTGGTAGTGAATTTGAAATGGGGGAAATATAAAATGAAGGTTTTTTGGTCTGGTCGAGAAGAGTAGGGTTAGGACCTATGAGACCCTACTTACGATTCATAAGTTATTATATGGTCTGTAGGTTATTACCGTAGATCTCATTTACACTTAAAAAATGTAGACACTTACATGGGATCTACGAGCACCATTTACGATCCGTAGAATGAACTACAGACTGTCTATGGTATTTGTAGAACTCTGTACCATACCTTTTTTTGTAGATTAATTAGGCCTTTTTTTTGCATTTTATTGTCACTTTAAAAGCACATACCCTATACTATATCTAGCCAATACAAAAACCAAAATCAAGCACCTATCTAATTGACAACAAAGATTCAAACAAGCAAAGAAATGTGCTACACTTAAGTTTAACACCTATTGTGGCTATATTTTACTACTTGGGTTACCTCCTAAGTAGCGCTTGATTTAACTTCATGGAAAGATGCAAGACTTTTGAGTACTCAAACTCATCAAGGTAGTAGGCCACAATCAATTCTTGCACACTCTCCGCGTTTCCCATGTAAAGCTTGATCCTTTTCCCATTCTCCTTGAACCTTGTTCCCTCACTATTTTGGAGCTCCATATCACCATGTGGAAACGCTTTCTTGAGTAAGAATGGTCTGGTCCATTTAGACTTGAGGTTACCCAAAAATAAGTGCACCCTTGAGTTGAATAGAAGCAAAATATCCCTAACAAAAAAATCTCGCTTTTTAATTTTTTGATCATGACAGTATTTCATCTTTAGTTTATACAATGCTACACTTTCATAGGATAGTAGGCAAAACATATCGAGCATATTCAAGTCATTTACTATTTGATTTGATGCACCGCCCGAATCTATATTCAGCTTCTTTATTGCCTTACATTGCTTTATGTTCTAGCTCTACCGGAAAATGACAATACTTCCCATATACAAGTTGGTATGGAGAAATACCTATGGGAGTCGTGTACTCAGTATGATAGGACAATAATGCATCATCGAGCTTCCTTGACCAATCCGTTCTATTAGAATTCACATCCCTTGTAAAAATCTGCTTGATCTCTCCGTTGGACACCTCAATATGTCAATTAGTATGTGGATGGTAAGGAGTGTCTACATTATGGAGGATACCGTATTTCTCAAGAAGTGCTTTGAACAACTTATTGCAAAAGTGTGAACCTCCATCACTGATAATCACCCTTGGGGTACCAAATCTGGAGAAAATATTCTTTTTCACGAATGTGGTGACACTCTTACCTTCATAGTTAGGGAGCGCAATTGCTTCCACCCATTTCAATACATAATCAACCACATCAAGAATATACTTCATCCCATATAAACTCACAAATGGTCTATTAAAATCAATTCCCCATACATCAAACAATTCAATTACCAACATTGGATTCTTTGGGAGCACTTGCTTCTTTGAAATCCCATCATCTCTTTGTGAACGATCACAAGATTTGGCAAAGTCATGAGCATTTTGGTGGATGTTAGCCCAGTAGTATCCACACTACAAGATCTTATCTATAGCATGAATACCACTATAGTGCCCATCAATAGGTGATGAATGACACGCCTCAAGAATACTCAACATCTAGACCTCGGGCAAACACGATGAATAATTCCATCGGACAACTACAATAAAAGTAAGGCTCATCCTAAATGAACTTCTTTACATCACGTATAAACTTTTTCCTTTGGTGAAAAGCTAAATCTGAGGTCACCAAATCGCTTGCCAAGTAATTAGGAAAGTCTCCAAACCAAGGAATAAGATTATAAGAAGCACCAAATACCTGTTCATCTAGAAACACATCTTTAATTCCAGCCTTATCAGCAAACTTGAGCAAAGCTTCATCCCCCAATCTAAAAAAGTGATCAGAAACTTGATTCTCTTTTTCCCCTTTCTATCTTTCACCACCAAATCAAATTCTTACAAAAACAACACCCATGTAATCACTCGCAGTTTTACATCCGTCTTAGCTATCAAATACCTCAACGTCGAACGGTTAGTATGCACTATGACCTTAGTACCAGAAAATAAGATTGAAATTTCTCTAATGCAAACATCACTACAAGAAGATCTTGCTAGGTCATGGTGTATTTTTGTGGGTTGTGTTTAAATCTTTTCTTGCATACTAAATAGGATTAAGTATCTTCTAATGCCTTTTCCCGATACTACGCCAAGTGCTACCCCCCTTGTATCACACATGGCCTCAAATGGCCCCCCAATCTGGTTCAATAATGATTGGAGTGGAGACTAGCTTCTTCTTCAAATCTCTAAACGCTATCAGACAAGCATCATCAAAGTAAAATTTACTCTCCTTTTCAAGAAGTTTTCACAATAGATATGCAATTTTTAGAGATATTTTATGAACCTCCAATAGAATCCCGCATGCCAAAGAAAACTTGTCACACCTTTAATGGAGATAGGTGGGAGAAGTTGTAAGACCCCCAAAATGATTTAATCTCAATTTTTTTCAATAAAGTTTCATGATCAAATCTGTTCTTCTTCAATCTAGCCATGGGTTCCTTCAAAAAATGATTTTTATTCCAATTGCATTATAAACCCATGCCCTTTCCCAAAATCGATTTAGCCCTTGAATGGGCATTGTGATCATGTCCTGTTAATGGTTGAATTGCGATTCTCTTATGTTCAATTGTCTATACCTACTGTTATTTAAGTAAGTTGATGATGAAGGATCCATGTGGATCAAAGTATGAATATTTGAGCATGCTTACTCTAGTTATCAATGAGTTCACTGTAATGTTGGTCCTTAATTGTATAAAAGTGGATTTCCAGTATGTTGGGATTCTTGTAGATACTTTCTAAGGTTAATATTATGATTGAATTTTAAGTATAAATTGTGTATGATCAAGGTGAAAAAGGACTAATTTGAGTTAATCTAAGTCCTTCTAGTCTATCAAGCTACTACTTGTGATCTTGACGTTAGGTTTGTTGTCTTGTGACTCAATCATGATTAATTGTCCTTAGCTTCTACTTAAAGGTATAATGTGATGATACTTATGTATGATTGATCTTACATGATTAGATAACCCTCGAGTTGGTAAAGATTTATTTTGATTCTTCTAGCCTATTAAGTGAATGTTGTAGTGTACATGATATGATCTAATGTTAGTTAGGGTAGATGAAGCATGATTTAATTTGAATAAGAATGTCTTTAGCTACTTCCCTACATGTATATTGTTGATGCATTTTTATTGAAGGTTAATGCAAGTGAATTGGTTTAATGATCCGTGTCGTTTTATTTTAATTCATTTTTAGTAATTACTTATGGGTCTAAACTGAACTCATTCAGTTTACGCTTTTGAATAACCGACTTAGGGTGTTTGGAGAAAGAATGCAAGAGCATAGAGAAGAGGAAAAGCAAGATTCAGCAAGAACAATCGATATTGGTTGTGGATTTTTCCAAAGAATTGATCCTACAAGGTATGTGAGTCATTCATAACATTGGGTTCATTCGCCCACATGTTTACTTCAGCGAAAGTCATCCTAAAAGAGTTTTAAAGTGTATGTTCTTGTTATGTATTCTTGAATTTAAATTTTATTCTTTCATTGGGATGAAATCCGGAGTTTGTAAGATCTTTACGTTACGGTTGAGGTTGTTTTGAGTTTGATACTTGGGTACATATGCTGGGCATTAGAATATAAGATGAATTTCAGAACACTAATCGAGTTTAGGCGAATTGGGGCTCGAAAACGAAGAGGAAAAATGTTTGAAAAGGAACAGGTAACCGGTCTGCGTTGTGCACCTATTCCCTCAGTACATAAAAAATAGGTACGCATCACGATCAGGACGCGAACTCCGCTGTCTAACAAGTTAATTAAATCAACTCCGCGTCGGAGACTTGTTCCAAGATGATGATTTCGTAACCTTTCTCATGTTTAACTATGTTAAACCATTCCTAAACATTATGAAATCATTCCTATCACAAATCATAATCCATGAATCCATAATTCAATTCAAGGAGAGTTAAAGTCAAGTATAGAAGTTAAGTAGCAAGTCCAGAGAATTTAATAAAGTTTTCAAAAGTCTTTCACAAACATTTTTACTTTGCTCTAATACTTAAGTTCCAAATTAAGTAAAGAGTAAAGTTTTGAGATTCATTTCCTCAAAGAAATATATAGGAACTACGTATTCCCAGGAAGTTTCAAATGTTTTTATATTTGAAAAAGAAAACATCGATTATAAGAGAGCTTTTAAGGTAAGTTTTGCGTAATTATATAAAACCAAAGAAAGTGTCTTGTTTTTACAAACACATGAGCTAAGTATTTTCTTGGGATTAGTATTGAGCGCCGATGTGGGGATGCAAGTTCATATTAAACCAAGTCTCCATAAATAATGTAGTCATCATGAGTAGTAAAGGATCATATTTTTTAGATTACTCCTTAAGATTCTTTATCATAAACTAGTGGATCCATAAAGTTAAGTAGTTATATATGAAGACAAAGTATCGAAAAGTTCTAGCAGCGCAGGCAAGATGTTGTATCACTACTTAGGCTTATAGTGGTTTTTGTCGGTTAGAGAATCTCTCACTAAAGCTATATTACTTCATTACATGAGTAAAGTTGAGTTTGTTATTGAATTTTCATTAATGAACTAATATGCTTTTACTGTTTTATAAAGATTTCCATATATTGCATATGTTTCATTGTTTTATTTTGAGTTAAGTTATTCATTAGTTGAGAAGAGTCTATGTAAGTATTTCTTTCAGAATCTTTTCAAGTCTATGAATTGTTTAGCATTCCGAATCGTATAGTCGTACATTCAATGTAGTGACATCAGCTGGAGTGCATCGTATCATGATGTAAATGCATGTAACCAGGATCAACATAAAGCGCCTCGTTGATCAAGTTGAGAACTCGGAGTCTGTTGGGTGAGTCTTCTTGCATTCTGAAGATTCCTTTTACTTTGTATTCAATATTTTGTTGTTAGGATAATCAGGGATCTTGTCCTGACATCCATCCTTGTTTTAACGATTAATAGACAGTTATTAGTTTAGGTGTCTTTGTATTATATGTTGTTTAAAGATTTAACTTGCCGTTTTGGCTAAGTTTTATATCTCTTTAAAGTTATTTTTTGAGATTTTCTTGTTAATTTAAGTCTTCCACTTAGTAAGTAAGTCAAGACAAGGGTTTGTTTGAGGTCAGCAATGGCTCTGAGTGTAGTCCAAGTCGAGGGTTAGGCTCGAGGTGTGACGTAATACGACTTTTGCATAGTATAAGTGTGTCTATATGATTATGAACATAGGTTGAGAAGATACTTATACATTTTACCTATATTTTTTTATAATGTGGTTACCAAGTGAATTTTATGTGTATCTTAACTAATTTCACGGGATATATGTTACAGGAGGAAGGAGCTTAAGATTGGGAAGCTGGGCATGGGATATGGTCTGTTGTGTAGCTTCCTTTTGTGCCTGATGTGAAGCATCATTCTCTTTCTACAAAGGGATCCAGTGTTGTTGAATACCTTAACCTGGACGACATCATGTTTAAATAAGTTTATTCATTATTCATCACAGAGCAGTTCCGATATGTGACCGTATGTACTGGTAAATAAATGTTAGATCATTTGTGGGGTGTTGGCCTTTGGTACTTAGCCTTTACTTTTTTCCATTCAGGGACAAGTCCAGGGAGAAGCAAACAAAGAAGAATTGATGAGTGAAAAAAGATGCAATGGCACAACAACAAGAACAAACGACATAGAGACTCCAAAAACAAGCAAATTCTACAGCAACTACTTTGAGAAAGAGAACTACCAAACAAAGACGTGCTACACAGTTTGTTGAAGATTAAAATGATATCACAAGGGAGTACCGCCGATTTAAAAAGCTAAAAAAGGAGCAATCGATGAGAATGAGTTTGGAAAATTGTCTGGGACAGAAGACTTGCTTTCTGACATATGATTTACATTAAAGCACAAATTCTGCTGGTCAAATACATTCATATGTGGTGTTGGTTGCAGATGCTACATGAGTTACCCAGAAACTTTAATTGGCCAAGCATTCTCAATTGCTAATGCCACATTCAATTCAATTGCAGATCCATGGATGTGTGACCAAAATTTGTACTACTTTTGTCATGTATAATTCATATATCAATGAGTCAATTAATTATATCAATTACTTGTCTGGATGATGGGTGATTATTATCTATTGTTCGTATGACATAATTTTTTAAGTGAATTTAAGAGTAAAATAAGAAGTACTACATAAATCTATTCACAATTTTAGAAGACGGGAAAATAATAGATCTAGTGATTTTCAAGCACTTTGATAATGACTAGTTCAGACATTTAAATATTATATGATAAAATATGATAATTAAATAAAAATAATATAACTTGTATACTTTAGTTGGAAGAAAGTTACTAATAATAATTGGAATATCTATTAACTAATTTGTGTTATTAATAACTTTACTCAATATTTTACTAATATATTAGTCATGGCTATAACTCATAGCAAGTATAAGTGCATGATATTTTTATTGTAAGTGTTAATATTTAAAAATACAAAATGTATATCCAAAAATACAACGTACACACACACACACAAACACATATAATATATAATATATATATTAGAAAAAGTCAAATATATCTCGCAAAAAAATATATGGCCAAACTCGCGAGACAAAACTTCACCCAATAACGACTTGCCAATTTTTTTTTTAAATTTATAGCCAAACGTATGGCAAAATTTCACTCATAAATGAATTACCAAAAGATTTAGAAGTTTGTGATCAAACACATGGCAAAATTTTACAAAAAAAGAACTTGCCTAAAATATTTGGAAATATATGGTCAAATGTAAGCCTAGCATTAGGTAAGTTGATCAATATTTTTCCTATTTATATTTAAAGTTAATATTTCATTACAAATATCATATTAGTTTCATTTTGCTTCAAATATTTTTTACATGAAAAATAATCGATTTGATTACCATATTAAGTTATAAAGTTAATGCTTCGTCGTACAAAAAATTGTGATACTTGCAAATAATCGTGATATTTCATTATTATAATCATCCTTTGTTTGAAAATATTGATCAATAATTTATATAAATGAAGGTGGTAATATATAAACTTCTTCATGCTTTTACAAAAGGCACGTGTATTGGATGTTCATGATGGAATATTGTTATTTTCATCAAATGGTATTATATATAAGTAATTGATCAATTTTTCGAATCTCGATATAATAGTAAGTTAAAGTACTCATTTTATTATCGCTTATTTCAAAGTTGGTACACTTGTTCTTGATTTTGCTCACTTTGTTTAAAGTCAATAATATGAGTACTTTTAGTTAGCATTATATTGGAGTTTGAAAATCAATCGATAATTTAAACTTGTTTGATGAAAATTACATCATTCGGATATCAACATTACATTTTAATTTACTTTTTTTTTTATAATCCTAAATGATGTTATGAAAATGTGACGTATTGATAATCTTCTATTTAAGGGGTTGTTGGCGTCCTTTCATCTATATACATGTATGAATTTACTTCTTGTTAACAATAAAATTTCGTTGAATTTTGATAATACCCGAATAGTTTGATATGTGAACTTTCACTTTATAGGTGAGAGTTCTAGCTATTGTCAACCTTCTAATTATTCCCTCCCCAATTTTCTGTTCCACTATTTCCTATGTTATAAAAATATCTATTGGGATAAAGAAAATCATTAAAAAAGTGTATCATTATTCATATGAATTAATCACCAAATTAGAACACCGATTGTGTTAGTCTAAAGAGTGCATATCTATGATTAGTTTAATTTGTTCAATAAAATTCAAACGTTTATTATTTTTTAGTGCTAGCAACGAAATTAGCTCTTAGAATTTCACGAATATGTATATATACACACACACACCGAAAATTCGCCGAAAAAGGATAAAAGGTGTTAGCAAATTCAATGCAATTTTTATATGCAGAATCCGTCGTAAAGAAAACTTTTTTGTGTCATACTTTCTGATAAAAAGTAATATTCTAAAAATGATTACAAAGTAAATTCGCGTGAGGATAAATTAGAATCTATGTAAGGTTCTATCAAAAGAGGAGCCGACCTGTTGAAGAGCCACGTTCAGATAGAATAAGGGATTTGAGGACATGCAAAATAGGATGATTATAAAAGGACAAAGTTGACTAACGAAACTTTAGATTTTGCACACAATGAATATGTTCATTTTCAGGAAAAGGCAAGAAGTTGCAGAAAGAGCGTACAATGGCAAAAGAAATAAGAACGAGAGTCAGGTTTTCATTCTAAATAAGTTTATTGTTAAAGTATCACCATGGAGTTGTTATAATCTTATGTTTGAAAGTGTGTATGTGACAGTTGTAACAAGAAGGTGTTGTGTCTTCTTGAATATTTAATATAATAGTTATAATGATTTGCTGGAGTTGAAGTACTAGAGTTAGTCTTTTAGATTTTAGTGTGGTAACCTGAAGCCGCTCTTCGAAGTTAGTGAGAAGTTGTTGAAATTACTACACAATGGAGGTCATGGTTTTTATTTCCTTGACTTAGGTGGTTTTCCCCAGTAAAATTTTATTATTTTGTATTACAACGTTATGTTCAAAAACTACAAGAACCAGATTCTTTTATCGAGATGGTGATAGAGATATCTTCACTTTTATATCATCAAAAGCAATTTAATAATCTTCTTAGAGTTATAATATTTTCCATCACATGTTTCATACTCCTTCTATTCCATATTAACTTAAGCTTTGAGTTGTTTCACATTCTTTAAGTAGAGTAGGTTAGGACATAAATTGAACATAATTTCCATTTTTATCCTTTTTAATTATTGTCAAAAATAATTAAACCTTAATTACAATCACTAATTTCAATACTCACTTCAAGAGTAAAATTGGAAGAATATTTTAAAGATAGTCTTGAAGATTGAAACTTAAGTTAATTTGAAAAACGGAATACTTTATGTGTGGGATGATATCGTGGAGAGAGAGGAATGCGTCGAGTCGGAGAGAAAGAAAGACAACTACATTTTTTCTTTTCCCTCCATGAGATGATCCCTAAGGATTCAAAGCTTAAGTTAATCTGGAATGGAGTGAGTATACTTTAACTTTTTTACTTGTCTTTTTCATTCTGCACATAAATCAATTGTTAAATTTTCTTCATTTTCTCTATAAAATTAAATGTTCAATTTGGATGAGACATGATTATTTTTAATATATAATTATAAGTGAATAACTAGCGGAAATTAAAATAAATTATCTGGTTTGATTCTCAATTTTGAAATTATCTAAACATGTTTCTAAAAGTATCATCAACCAAAGTTTTCAAAATGAATTAGGTGTATTTATATATAAATATATATTTGTGTAGTTATGTTCATAATTACATTCTTTCACTTGACTCTAAAAAATATAGTATTGTTAAAACCAAACTTTAAAATCAACCTCAAGTTAAAATTATATTTTATCATAAATGAGCGCGATTATAAATATCGTGTAATCATTCCTATAAGAAACTGAACATTTTAAAGTTGTTATACTGTCATGATCCATGCCATCATAATTGTCACGGACACTAACCTTTCGGTGGGAGAACCACTATTACAACCCAAACTAAGCAACTAATTTGGTTAGTAATCTCTTTGCTTGGTGTGTTAATTATTCACCAGTTGGCTTAGGCAGCCATTAAAATGGAGAAAACCAACCCTGCAACTCTTGGCCAGCAGCTGCAAATAATTTGGTTAGAAATCTCTTTGCTTGGTGTGTTAATTATTTAGAATACCTTTGTAAATTATCCATTAATATTAAGAAGGGGGCGTGACCAGTAGCTTCAGAAGTTTGTTTTAGTTATTGAATGTGCTAAGTATGAACGGAAACCATAATCGGATTATTAGTGGTGTTGTGTTAGTGTTTGGGCTGTTTTAATTAAAGCAAACTGCGGGAAATTCTGTTTTGACGTCATGTATATGTTAATG
Organism: Solanum arcanum; assembly: GCA_027789145.1. Classification (NCBI taxonomy): domain Eukaryota; kingdom Viridiplantae; phylum Streptophyta; class Magnoliopsida; order Solanales; family Solanaceae; genus Solanum; species Solanum arcanum. The sequence goes on along the minus strand of CM050939.1, from coordinate 39,528,897 downwards.
TGATTATGGGTATATACTCCAAAGGATAGATACGATAAGGTATATGTGTTGCGAATGATAAAATGAGTTATCGCTTAATGTGTCGTTGCTTCGCTGCTATGGTTGCCGAGACGGAACTGTTTTTTTTTTTTTTTTTTTTGGGGGCTGTTTGATATAATTCGTTGGGTTATATGTGTTATTGGTATTTCTATGGATAATTTGGGTTGTTGTCGAATTGGGACGAAGTAAGGAAAATACGGGAAGTGCTGCCGGATTTTCGTTAGATTATTAGTTAGCTTACAAAATAGTAAAGCGCGACATTTATCTAATTGTGACACGATTGTTGCTTGTTATAGATTAATAGCTCGAGCAGTAAATATTGGACGTGCGGCTCGACTATCTAGGATTTTCCCGTTTTAAGTCTGGTAGAGACTCATCTGAATAAATCTTCGTATTCGAGAGCCCTACACGGCTGGACCCAACCTTTTGTTGATCTACTTACTCCCCCAAGTTAGTTGGTTTGGCTCTAGCAAGGGTTCAAAGATCAGGCGCTATGCGCATCAATCTGTATGAACCCAGTCTAATAGTAGGCATTCTAGACACATTAAACATTACGTAGCATATCCATTTCTAGGGTTGTTACATTATCCCCCTTTAGGAACATTCTTCCTCGAATAACACTACTAACTATCTAGCGTAATGCAAGTCAGATCATAACATAATTACTATCCATAAACAAGGAATAGCAACAAATAACGGAAATATAAGGAAACTTAGACTTAAGAGTAGGAAGTCTAACCTCAAGAGCTAAAAAGATGAGGGTAGCGGAATCTCATATCGGTTTTGGCCTCCCACGTACAACCCTCAACAAGATGATTCTTCCACAATATCTTCAATGTGTCAATCTCCTTGTTCCTTAGCCTCTTGACATGTCTGTCGAAAGTATCAATAGGTACCTTATCATAAGACAAGTCTTCATCGACCCCAAAACTTTCAATAGGTAGAATCGATGTTGGATCACCTAGTCACTTTTTTAACATAGAGACATGAAAAACTGGATGAACAGAAGCTAGATCCGTAGGCAATTCCAACTCTTAGGCCACCTCTCCCACACGTTTTAGGATATCATATGGCCCAACATACCTCGGACTCAACTTCCCCTTCCTACCAAATCTCGTCACCCCCTTCATAGGCAATATTATCAAATAGACCTGGTCACCAACATCAAACTCTAAGAGCCATTTTCTACTGTCTGCATAAGACAACTGCCGACTGTAAGCAGTAGCCAACCTGTCCCTAATCAACCTGACCTTCTCTAAGGACTCATGAATGAAATCTGGACCTAAAATGGATAACTCTTCAACCTCGAACCACCAAACTGGATACCTACACCTTCTACCATACAACGCCTCAAATGGTGCCATCCCAATAATGGAGTGATAGATATAATCATACGAGAACTCTTTCAAAGGAAGATGGTCATCCAAGCTACCCGTGAAGTCAACCACACACGCCCTCAACATATCCTCCAATGTCTGAATGGTGTGCTCTACCTGCCCATCAGTCTGAGGATGAAATGCAGTACTAAGCTTTACCTCTGTGCCTAAGCTCTTCTGGAAGGATCTCCAGAAATGTGAAGTGAACTGAGCTCCTCAATCTAAAATGATAAACAAAGGAATCCCATGCAATCTCACAATCCAATAAATGTAGAGTCTCGCATAATCCTCGGCTCTGTAAGTAGACTTCACAGGGATAAAGTTAGAAGACTTAGTCATCCTCCACAATAACCCATATAGAGTCATGTTGTCTCTTAGTCTTCGAAGACCATTCATGAAGTTTATATTAATGGCCTCCCATTTACAAGTCGGAACCTCAATAAATAGAGTAAGACCGCCAGGCTTAAGATGTTCTGCTTCAACCTGTTGACAATTAGAATACTTAGCCACATATTCTGCAGTGTCCTTCTACATGTCATCTCACCAATAGATCTGATTAAGATTATTATACATCTTGTTGGAACCTGGATGTATGGAATATTTGGAATCATAGGCCTCTGCAATGTTCTTGGTCCACGAATCATCAATGTTTGGTACACCTAGCTTGTCCTAGTACCTAAGTATGTCGTCATGTCCCAAAGAAAAAGACTCATTAATATTAACCAACACTGAGTCCTGTCCCAAAGCAAAAGACTCATTAATCTTAACCAACAATGAGTCCTTCAGCTCCATCAACACATGATCAAGATGCTGACCCTCCTTGACTTTAACTACTAAGGATGATTCAGGACTAGGATGAACTGAAACACCCCCACTAGTAGAGTCAACTAACCGCAAACCAAGTCTTGACAGTCTTTGTATATATTTCACCAACTCCTTCTTCTCCTCCTCAACGTGGGCGGTACTTCCCATGCTCATCCTACTCAAAACATCATCTATAACATTAACCTTACGTGGATGGTAGTGGACATTCATGTCATAGTACTTCAACAGCTCGAACTACCTCCGCTGACATAGATTCAACTCCCTCTGTGTGAACACTTACTGGAGACTTTGTGTTCTATGAACACATCCACATGCACTCCATACAAATGGTGCCTCTAAAATTTTAGTGCAAACACCACAGCTGCCAACTCCAGGTCAAGAGTGGGATAATTCTTTTCAGGAACCTTGAGTTGTCTGGACGCATAAGCTATCACCTTATCACCCTGCATAAGAACACAACCCAAACAAACCCTAGATGCATCACAATAAACAGTGTAATACTCACCACACTTAGGCAAAGTAAGCATCGGGGCTGAAGTGAGTCTGTCCTTGAGCTCCTGGAAGCTGTTTTCACAATTCTCCGTCCATTCAAACTTGGCCTTTTTCATATTCAAAGCTCTCAGTGAGGCAGCAATGGAAGAAAAACACTCCACGAACCTGCAGCAGTAACCATCCAATCCCAGAAAGCTATGGATATCAATGGGATTAAGAGGTTTTGGCTAGTTCTTAACAGCCTCAATCTTCCTGGGATGTATCTCCACACCTTTGTCGGACAAAACATGACCTAGAAAGGTAACTAATCTAAGCCAGAATTTGGATCTGCTGAATTTGGCATACAACTAATGTTGTCTAAGTACCTGCAGGGTTAGTCTGAAATGTATTTCATGATCTTCCTTGGTTTTAGAGAAGATGAGAATGTCATCAATGAATACTATGACGAAAAAGTCACGGTATTCACAGAAGACCCTGTTCATGAGATCTATAAATGCAACAGGTGCATTCGTGAGACCAAATGACATAACTAGGAACTCATAGTGACCATAACGGGTAGGAAAGATTGTCTTAGGGATATCTCCATCCCTAACCCTGAGCTGCTGGTACCCTAAACAAAGATCAATCTTTGAGAAGAAACTAGACCCTTGGAGTTGGTTGAACAAGTCATCTATTATAGGAAGTGGTTACTTATTCTTGATAGTGACTTTGTTGAGCTGCCGATAATCGATACACATTCTAAGGGTTCCATCTTTTGTTTTTCACAAACAACACTAGAGCTCCCCAAGGGAATATGCTTGATTGAATGAAACCTTTATCAATGAGATCTTTTAACTGCAGCTTCAACTCTTTGAATTAAGAAGGAGACATTCTGTATGGAGGAATTGAAATTGGTTTCGTATCGGGTTCTAAGTTAATACCAAAGTCAATTTCTTGAGGGGGAGGAACTCATGGAAAATCATCAGCAAATACATCTTGGAACTCATTCACTACAGGAACTGAGTCTATGTAAGGAATGTCATGATCTAAATCATTAACACTCACAAGATGACACAATAACCCCTTGGACATCATTTTATTGGCCTTAAGGTTCAAAATCAAGGGATTAGGATGACTAGAGTTTTACCCCTCCCAGACCAGCTCTTCTTCATTAGGAAAACAAAATCTTACAACCCTTCCACGACAATGCAAACAAGCATAAAAACTATGTAATCAGTCCATGCCAAGAATAACATCAAAATTATGCATTGGTAACTCAATCTAGTCTGCACACATAGACTTACCACATATAACTATTGGGCAATCCTTGTATACTCTATCAGTTCTTACATTTTCTCCTAAAGGTGTACTAACAACTATATGATCATTAGTAACTTCAGGAAATATCTCGAAAGTGAGAACAAGTAAAGGAGTTACAAAGGAAAGCGTAGACACTGGATATAGTAAAGCATAAATAGAAGTTGAGAATACTTACAGCATACATGTGACCACATCAGCGGACTTCTCCTGCTCCTCTGCCCTTGAGGGCGTAGAACCTCTTCCTCTTAGGTGGATCGGCTACTGATGCACCCTGTGGATTTGGAATAAGTTGAGCATTACCTCCAGCCTAACACTTTTTCTATGGGCAGTCTTAACCATGTTCCCTCTCTTTCTGCAACCGAAGCAGGCGTTAGTTCTATTTCAGCACTCTCCACTGTGACCACTGCCACACATAGCATAGTTCTTTCTGGGATGCTGCATATCACCTACGTTTCCCTTTTATGGATCGGGTATGACTCCTCTAGGTGATATACTCCTTTTGAAGTTAGAGTTCCCTGAACTCTAATACCCCTTTTATAAGCTGGGATGCTAATGGACGCAAAATTGTTTCTGTTGCCTCCATTGCTAGGACCTGCCTAATCATGAGGGTTAGGCCTCATATCATCATGGACTCCCCTCTTCTTCCGGTTGTCCTCCACTTTCTCTACATGCACCATCAAGTTGGAGAGGTCCATATTATCGTAGAGCATCATAGCCCAACACTCTTCCTCAAGATCTCCGGTGATTCCTGTGAGGAACCTACATATCTTATCCATGCTGTTAGATACAAGGGAAGTAGCATACTTGGATAGTTTAACAAACTTCAGGGAATACTCCTTGACTGTCATTGATCCCTCCTTAAGGTTGATAAACTCCTCAACCTTGGCCTCCCTCATCTCCCTGGGAAAGAATCTCTGAAGGAAGGTTATCTTAAACATCTTACAAGCGACCGAAACTCTGTCCAACGCTCGGATATACTGTCACATCTTGCAGCAAGTTTGTGCAACATCCTTAAGCTGATAGGAAGACAACTCAGATTTCTCTATATCTGTGGCCCACGTGGCCACCAAAATCTTATGTACCTCGTCCACAAACTCCTGGGGATCTTCTAAAGTCTCGAACCCTGTGAAAATAGGAGGATTTATCCTTGTGAAGTCTCGTAGTAGCCATGCTACGAATCGGTAAATTCTCCCAGTTGACTTGGTCAGTCATGGCCTGGGCCTGCATAGTGATGTATTGTTCCATTAGGGCAAGATATGTCTACACCTATGCATCAGTCAACCCTGCGGGGTTAACCGGTACAACCACTCTTTCAACTGCAGCATGGGGTGGAACATGATTGTCCTCAGCAGCTGATCCTCCTCTCATCTGACCAATGGTTCTCCAAGAATTCATTCTCTGAAAAACAACAAGAATTGATGTTAGACACACTCATAACATCAAGAAATCAGACATTATAAAAAGGCACGATGAGATTAGAAGAAGGGAAATTTTCTTACGCATCATGCAGTATCTAATTCAGGATAGTGGTGCACTTCACTACAATGACTTAGAAACTACACAATGTGGTTGATGTGAACTTATTATCTTCAGAATTAAACCTAGTGTTCTGATACTAACTTTGTCACAACCGGAGTCTAGACCCTAGACGAGACCAATGACATTGACCTCTCATAAGTCGAAGATAAGCCTACATACGTCATTGTTGATTCATCTAGGTAATTTTAGCGAAAAATTTGAACTTTTTTTTACTTAACATTGATATAAAACATTCTACTTAAACTCATAAGCGTTCACAATCAACTATCTAATATGAAGATCATCAAATGAAAGAAATAGTTCATAATTGCATTAAACATATTTTTTCCAAGACAGCACCAATACAAAGTCTAAACGAAAGCGGAAACGAAACATTAGTGGAACATGCTCCACTAGCTTAATCCTATTTCTAATCTAGAAAATAACAGTAGACATCCTCGAAAGCATGAGGGCCTACCAAATCTGGATGAAAGCTCCACGTCCAGATAGCAGCAACGTAGTACTGTAAGCTTTAATGTCCACCTGTTCCTACACTTAAAAGTAGATATTGTATGGGGTTTGTACACACTTGTACTAAGTATGTGTATATGCAAGACACACCAAAGACATGCATGAGTAAGTATAGCTCTTTCCTAACAACAAGATTTATGGAAAGTCAAGTTAGTGGACTTGCCAAATTTGGATTAGAAAAGTTAGTGGACTTGCTAGATTCAGATTAGGAAAGTCAGTGGACTTGCCAAATTTGGATTTTAGGAAAGTCATGCCATGAGAGTAACATGCATCATCATACGCATCATATTGCACACAACACATAACACATTACATATAGCACATAACATATTGCATATAGAAATTAACATATTTCATATCATTCGATCATATGCCATTAGACCTTAAAATCATTGACTTGACATTAAGAATTCCCAAAATGAGGGCTCAACATATGGGACCTCAACTAGGGAGCTTTCTTTGGCAAACACAGATTCTGCTTCATTCATACGTACTTCATTTCATTTTTTCATATGATAGTGTAAACACTAGCCATACCTAGGATATAGTTTAAGACTCTCATCGAGTTTGCTGTGCAAACATCAAGAATGACCTAGTGTCATAACTTGAGTCTATATGTCCTCTTGTTTATCCTATTCTAACACATTTGTTATTGTTCATATCTTTATGTGCGTCATTTGAAGCTGGACTCATTTAATTCATTTGGAAACTTTAACTTTAACCGACATAGATCATGTGAGCATCATGAAATCCAGTGTCTTCCCCACACCGAAAAGAGGTGGAACCACCGATCAAAGTGACCTAAAACATGATAGCGTACATAGGAAATTGAAGCCTACTAGATCCCTGTATTGGAAGTATAGGTTCAATGACTAGGAGATATAAGGTGACCCATACCCGGCATGCCGGAATGTCTCATCTCATGGTACTCAGTATAACGTTCCATTACATTAAACTCATACGTCATGAAAGCTGGCTTCTAGTATGAGGACATCATAGCTCAATAGATGATTTCTCGTTTCATCATTAGTATGAAGTATACACTAATCTCAATACTTTTGTTAGAGTGTTCGTAGAGACTAGTCTCTTCTTTAGCTTTACACTCTCATAGGTGAGTACGTTTAGGTAACATTTACTTAAGCTCATTTGAGATTTCTCTCCTCTTTCACATTAGCCTCTTATCATGTTGTCACCACATACATTAACTTTAGCATATTTTCTCTTCATAATTACCCACCCCTTTTTTTAACGTGAATTTTCATTTCATCATATGCCAATGCACTTGGCCATTTAATGTGTTTCACACTCTTACTTGACCCTTCTACGGTTTTATCATTTCGTTACATACATCTTAGGTTCACTTACATTACACATATGCTAGACTTATGGGTCTATACTTACAATCTTTGAGGCTTAAATCGTAGTTCGTTTATGTGATTCATATCTTCCTAAGATTATGTGGTACAAGACTTTTGCATCTTGTAAGTATGCCAAGATCTCAATTTCGATCTATATAGGCAACATTATTTTTGAACATTTATTAACGTATGACTTATGTATCAATACGGAATTTTGGCAAGGGAACCCAATTTCGAGTCCCTTGGATAACACTTACGTTTTTATTTTTTTTAGTTTGAGCCACACAACTTGGGGACCCAAGATCGATCCCCAACGCCTTCATTTCATTTTCCCCATGATTTCTCTCTTTATTATTCGTTCATTGGGACTGAGAGGATGTGGGATCTAACACCCACTCACTCATTTCCTTTTATTTTCTTTTATTTAATTCTCTACTTCTTGGCCGAGAGGGTGTGGGATTGAACCCCCAGAACCCCACTTTAATTTTCTCATTAAATTTATTTTATTCTGCCTAGAGCTCGTGGGTTCGATTGCCACACGCCTCAACCCTTTTATTTTTCTTTTAATTCCTCCTTAAATCTGACTAAGAGGTGGTGGGTTCGAATTCCACTCCTCTCATTTCTTATTTTTAGTATTTTATTTTCGGTAAAGGTCACGGATTCGAATCCCCCTTGCCACATTCTTTTTAACTTACATTATTTCTATGACTTTTAACATGGTGAGGTCACAGGTTCTATCTTCAGTGGCCTCACATTTTTTTATTCATTTTTCATAACATGTTAATTGACTTAGCTTGACCGAAACTAACATCAAAGTGCTGGAATTTTGATCACATTTTTGCAGCCTATTTTCTCACCACCTTCACATTAAATGTGCATACGTTTGGAGTAGTTTTTAGTGAGTTTTTTAGGTGCATTTTCAAGATCACTTTCGATAAAGATTTTACACTCAAACCAGCATTTTTACATCACTAATGAACATCACGATTTAATCAAGTTTGTGCACATAAAATACTACCATAAACATGTCATTTTCATCCTCCAGTCAGTGTCCAAAATTCACGGCTACACATTGCACACACGTATACACATATTTTCGGATAACATAGGTTATCAGTCATACGATTCCAAACACACATTCATAAACATATTCACAATGAAAACACATTGCATGTCTAATATCTACCAGCAAACATACCAACCTACAACCATCGATAGGAGCTAGTGACAGGGACATGCAATGGGGAAACAAACCTAGTTTTTTTATTTGAATCGATTGAATCCTAGGGGTATCTTGGAAAAGGGACCAAGATTAAGAAAACCAATACCTTTTCTATCGTTCAAACCTTGAACTTTCTGCCCTAAACCTTCTCCAAACATCACGTCAAATTCCCCACAACTTCTACACCAATTCGAAGGATAAACTTCCGTTTTTGCCTAACGTTTTTTGTTATGTTTTGATTATATTTTTTTGTGCTGGTTCTTCAAGTGTGAGAAAATTTAGTAATTTTTATGCTTTAGTACTCTTGTTTGGAAGATAAAACGTGAAAGAGATGTGGAGAGACGTGAGAGAGATGAGCGTGAGAGAGTAGTTTATTATTAGGAGTTTTAGTTTTGGAATTAGTCAAACCAGGACCCTCATTAATTGAATAAATTTTTTTAATCTTATTAGCTTAGTGAAATGAACATAAATCCCTTAAAAATCAGATTATAAACCTCAAACTAAATACATTTAATTGAAGCTTCCATTGGGGTTCGAACCAGGGTGGGGTGACCACCGCAAATGGGTCATTTCGGGCCAACCCGACTTGAACCGCCCACTTAATTAAATTAATTAATAAATTAATAAATTCCTTAGGGTAATTACGATATCACCCTTGGCCTGGAAAAGACTATTTTACCCCTAGCCCTCCAAATCTAAGATTTTCCCTTTTAAAGTTCGTTAGAGACTCATCCGAGTAAATTTTCGTATTCGAGAGCCCTACACGGCTGGACCCAACCTTTTCTAGCTCAACTAACTCCCCGAGTTGTCGGCTTGGCTGTAGCAAGAGTTTAGAGGTCAGGTTCTACGCGCATCAATCCGTGTGCATCCGGTCTAATCGTAGGCATTCTCGACAAATTAAGCATTACTTAGCATAACAATTTTTAGGGTTGTTACAAAGTGGGAGTGGTAGTATTCCATCATGAACATCAAATTCACTTGCCTTTATAAGCATGAACAAGTTTTATAAGACCATTTGATAAAAATAACAGTATTCCATCATGAACATCAAATTCACTTGCCTTTTGTATAAGCATGAACAAGTTTTGAAATGTGACATATTACCACCTTCATTTATATAAAGTATTGATCAATATTTTCAAAGAAAGTATGTTTATAATAATGAAATATCACGATTATTTGTAAGCATCACAATTTATTTTTTACAAAGAAGCATTAACTTTCTAACCTAATACTATAATCAAATCAATTCTTTTAAATGAAAAAAATATTAGAAGCAAAATGAAATTGATATGATATTTGTAATGAGATATAGTCTTTAAATTTAAATAGGCAAACTATTGATTACCTAACATAATGCTAGTCTAGCATTCGCCATATATTTCCAAATATTTTTGACAAATTATTTTTCGTTAATATTTTGCCATGTGTTTGATCACAAACTTGTAAATCTTTTGGCAAGTCATTTATGGGTGAAGTTTTGCCATGTGTTTTGCTACAAATTTACAAATATGTCTCTCAAGTTTGGCCATAGTTTTTTTGGGAGATATGTTTGAATTTTTTTAATTATAAATATATATATATATATATATATATATATATATATATATATATATATATATATATATATTGTAACGACCCGCTAGGTCGTTTTGAAAACTAGGACTTGTTTGACTCCATTTAAAAATTTAAAGGGTATTTTTAAACTATTAGATAACTATGAGTACCCAATTGATGAAACTTTTATTAAATAAGTAATATAGATAATAGGTTAGTGGGGTTTCATGGTTAATAAACTCTTGTTTAGAAAAAAAAAATGGATGCGAAACCTTACCACAGGCGACCAGCGAGAGGGAGAAAAATCATAGCCATTGTTCAGGTAAAGGTATGAGATATTCGTTCTTTTCAATTCTATATAAAGTAATATATTGTCGGAGTGCTTGAGATTATGTTATTATTTTATGCTATATTGATAATGGGTGATAAGAAATAATGGGTAAGTTGGTGATGATTACTAAATTATATTACATTGTTAGCAATTGGGTTAGTATTCAAAAATATATATATATATATATATAAATCGATCGAAGTCGAATAGTTGAATGGCTGCAGGTTAATGTTTTCTGTGATTTTGTCAAAAGAATTTATTATATATATTGTTAGTTTCAGAATGGTAGGAATAAGATTGAGCCAATCATTGTCAATGATTGCCAATGATTGGAATTTGATAAATATTCTAGAAAATTGGCACTTGTTTACAAATGGGTTTCTGCAAAAAAAAAATAAATAATAATAATGTAGACAATGATAATAGATTTTTTAATTGGTAAAAACGTAAAATAATTCTTTCTTGAATATGACATATTGGTTACAGTTTAGATTTTTTAGGAAAATCGTGACCATTGTAGACCGATTGTGTCTTGCGTGGTATTGTTAATTGGTGGAGTTGATTGTTAGTTTATTTAATTATCAAATCAAGGTACTAGTTTTGACATATTGAGATAAATAATTAATTATTAGAGGTACACCATATGGTCAAATATTGAATGTTAGGGTATTTAAGAAATTAAGGTTAAATTCTTGGCTTGAAATATGACAATTTGGCATATAAATTATGCCAAGTTTTGGTATTTGATTAGAGATATGAGTGAGTTTTGAGGTTTATGTTGTACCTATAATAATTTTAAATGTCTACGAACTCGCTTATTTACGAACCTTGCAAAATTGGTAGATTGGGAACGTTTCGAAACTTTGCATAAAGGGAAGGAACTATCTTAAAGATTCGTGACACGAATTCGGCACTTGAGGTATGTTAAGACTTTTTAGACTTGTTGAAGGACGTTTTCCTAATTAAAGATAAAAAAAAAATGAAAATAGACAAGGGGTAAGGGGGAAAGATGGTGGTCTCGTATCAATGGTGTGACGGGCATTAGTGCAGTACGGTGTTATAAAAGGAAAAGTACTATTATAGAATGTGGTGAAATTTGAGAATGCCAAAGCATATGGGCATTAGCTGATATATTATTGACTTGAATTCCTTGTGTGATTGTGTTTTATTTATTTCACCCGTATAGTTGAGATAATTGAGGTGGTTATGTATTATATTCACATTGATTGATTGAGATGCATCATCATCCCCTCTATTGAAACAATATTGTGCACATGCATAGAGATGAGGCGAGTATAAGTTGGGCCGCGTGGAGATCGTCCGTGCAGGGGATGGTGAGATGTTAAGATTGAAATTTGGGCACGTGGAGACCGTCCGTGCGAAAATTGTTTGATATTATGATAGTGCGTTGAGATCATCCGCACAGACACGTAGAGATCGTCCGTGTCGGTATATGGACCTCGCGAGTCCCCCATGGGTCATGAACTCTCGATGTATTTCCGAGGAGTATCATGTATATACGGTTGAGTGAGTACTGGGTGATACGAGACATATCATTACATGGCATCATATTGCATTGCATTTCATCCCATCATTCATTCTTGATGACTATATGTTTCGTTTGGTGTTTGGAAAATATTTAATGTTGATTTCCTTTATTGATGAAACTTAAATAGTAAGTGTAATATATATATATACTTGTTTAATCTAAGAATTTATTTTCTTATATAACTCCCGTCACTACTTCTTCGTTGTCGGTCAATGAGACATACTGGGTACACGTGGTTTCGTACTCATACTACACTTGCTGCACTTTTTGTGGTGCAGATTGAGTGATTGACTTTCAATTTGGGAACGTTCTTCGAGATTAGATATGAGTTTGAATTATCTTGGAGTTGTGGTGTGCTGTTTGGGATATTCTGCGGCCCACACCTTCAGTCTACCTCTATTTATTAGGTTATTTTGTTATGCTGATAGGATAATTCTTAAGTTTAGATTTTTATATTAGTTTGGAATTGTATCATATTGTAGAAGCTCTTGTACTTATGACACTAAATCTTGGGGTAGTTTTATTTATATTCCGCAATTATTTGAATACTTAGTATGTTAGATATTAGTTTGATACTTATCTTTCTCACGCTTAAGTTGAATTGGTGATACTTGTTGGGTTGGCTTACCTATCGGTTGGGAACATAGGTGCCATCACGACTCGTGATTTTGGGGTCGTGACAAATTGGTATCAGAGCCCTAGGTTCATCGGTCTCACGAGTACAAGAGCTGAGTCTGTAGAGTCTTACAGATAGGTGCGGAGACGTCCGTTACTTATCTTTGAGGGACTACAGGACTTTAGGAAACTTTCTTCTTTCATTCCTAATCGTGCGTGTGTGGTTTGGTTTAAGGTCAAAATTCTTGTTTCATTCTCTCACCAACGGTGAGGAGACATTTTCAAATTTGACATTTGTGGTAGGGGATGATATTATGCAGTTTAGTACGTAAGTTGTGTGGTTATAAAAATAACTTAGTATTGAGCATTTCGAATTTTATTAATGAAATTGACGAGGTTTGAAATAGTAAGAACAACTTTCTCAAGGTGTGATTTAGACAAGGATACTTGAACTTCATTTGAATTTACTAGGGACAATTTTATAACATGTGTTTATGATATGTGAATAATTTAGTAATGAAATGGTATATGTTGATGCCTTGAAGATAATGATAAGATTAGGAACATTCAATTGATCAAATAAGAGTTTAGCCATTATGGTAAGGCTATGGGAAAAAGTTGAGTAGAGATATAAAATGTGATCACTTATCATGATGTTGAGAGACTAAGATTTGTTATAAGATTTGTATGACATATTTCCCTTTTTATCCTTTAGAGTGGAGGTATATTGAAGATAAATTGAATAGTTCAAGTTGAATGGCACGATGACCATATTGATATTTCATTTGATAGAATCAACATGGTGATTTAAGTTAAATACATCAAGAATTATAAAAGGCTATACTAATATCGACTAGCAAGAATATTTTAATGAATAATTAATGATAAATAGTGATAAATTCATATTGCGGGGAGCTTTTTATATATTGAATTAAGGATCAGTAATATTGTTGAAATTGAGAGGGGAGAAAAAAAATTCTTTTGTCAAAGGATGTTGGAAAGGATACTTGTATGAAGCTATATGAGAACACTTGTAGAGATGGGTACAAAATAGTTATGAATCAATACATAGATCATAGAACAATACAGTGATGATTGGTTATATTACCTCCATAAATAAATAAGCTGTATTTGAGTAACCTGGGTTGTCCAAAGTATAGTTCGATATGCTCTCGGTTGACTATAATTTTATTTCGAAAGTGGATCTACTTTATTTTACGTAAGTATGTACCTTATTTTGAATCTGGATATGCTTTGTGACCTTTTCTCTTATGCCTATACATATTCCCACACCTGTAGATGGTTCTTAGTGGTAGATCGATTACATCGATCTTATATTGACTTAATAGTATATGACACGTGGAAAATCATAGTTATTTTATATGAGGAAGATTTAAACATCATTTGTTTATGGATTGAATTTCTCATTGTCATGAAATTTATGACTATAAGTGTAAGACACTAACTTCAAATATTTCTAATATTTAAAAAAATTTAAGTGGCAGGATAGTATCATCACCCATTTAAGAAAGGCATCATTGTCTCTAACGTTTCACTGTGAGGAATAAGGGTTGCTTATTGTGATACTAGTGATGCCATGTCTCTTTTAGAAATCATTTAAATGGTGCAAGAATTTTTTTAAGGGCATTCCATGTGAGATTGATATAAAAAAATTAGTATTGACTTATAGTTAAACACTTGGCCTATTTCTATTATTTCTTATTGGAATACTTTGATAAATTTGAAAGAACGATAACAAGACTTGTTGAGTAAGGAATTTTGTTGGATCAAGTACATTTGTCACGACCCAAAACGGGGCCGCGACTGGCACCCACATTTACCCTCCTATGTGAGCGAACCAGCCCATATAGACCTTAACATTTCAATATATAACAACAGAAAATAATACGGAAGACTTAACTCATTAATAAAACAATTCAAAACTATTATTATTATCCCCAAAATCTGGAAGTCATCATCACAAGAACATCTATCTCAAATTACTAAACTAGGAATGTCTAAGAACTAAAAATACATAAAAGCTAGTCCATGCCGGAGTTCAAGGCATCAAGACTTGAAGAAGAAGATCCAGTCCAAGCTAGACGTATTAGCTCACCCTGAATTTCGGTGTAGTAAGACTGGCTTGAATCATCTTGAGTTGAAGATGACGGAACGTTATTTGTATTCCACAATTAGCAAAAGAAAACATAAAAGTAGGGTCGATACAACCACAAGTACTGAGTAGATATCATCGGTCAACTCAAAATAGAAAACAGTATATATCAGTTAATATCATAAATCAACTATAAAACTCAACATGTAGCAACAACAAGTACTAAGATCATCAATAAGTACCATCAAGTTCATCCATGAGGGCTCAAGCCTCAATACCATACTCGTTTGGGAATTAAGTTCATCATGTTGAGTATATTCTCATCTTTCAAGATTCATTATCTTTCTTCCTCTTGTGTCGGTACGTGACACTCCGATCCCCTACATGTGTCGGAACGTGACACTCCGATCCCCTATATGTGTCGGAACGTGACACTCCGATCCCCTATATGTGTCGGAACGTGACACTCCGATCCCCTATATGTGTCGGTACGTGACACTCCGATCCCCTAATTCTACGTGTCGGTTCGTGACACCCGTCCCACTAATACTATGTGTCGGAACGTGACACTCCGATCCACTAATACTATGTGTCGGAACGTGACACTCCGATCCCCTATATGTGTCGGTACGTGACACTCCGATCCCCTAATTCTACGTGTCGGTTCGTGACACCCGTCCCACTAATACTATGTGTCGGAACGTGACACTCCGATCCACTAATTCTCATTATATCCGTTCATCAAGCCTTCTCTATACCAAGACCTTATCATTAACAAGTAGATTAAAGTTTCTTTCGAGATTTGGGATTCAATAGCTTCATCATGCTTATTTATTCATAATTACATAATCACATCATTCATGCAAGCATATAATTAAGCATATAGACAGGTTTACAATAGTACTAACATATATCATTCACTATTAAGAGTTTACTACGAATAGCATGAAAACCATAACCTACCTTCACCGAAGAATTGGAATCAACAAGCAATTTCCCAAGCTTTGATATTCTTCTTCCTCGTTCGACTTTCTCTCTCTCAATCGATCAATCTATCTCTCTCTTTTCTTTTCTCTTTTTCTTTATTCAAACCCTCTTTCTTTTACCCTAATTCTATATAATTAGGAATGAAAGATGGTAATAATGACCCACTAATTAACTTAAGGTTACCTAATTTAACCCCAAGTAATTAGATTTATTAGTATTAACCCTCATACTTTATAATTAAGAAAAGAATAGTCCAAAACGCGTCCTTAAAGCGAGGAAAGAAATCCTAAATCGCTCGGGATTGGCGCAACTGTGACGGGCCGTCGTGCTGCGACGGTCCGTCACGATGGCCGCCGCAACCTCCCAGGCTCCAGTGGTGTGTGACGGCCCGTCACCCTTGTGAAGGTCCGTCACGCCCTCCGTCTGGCGGTCGAGCTCGTTTCTTGCACCAAATTCTCAAAAGTTGAAGTGTTTTGCAGCGGGTACTCACGACGGTTCGTCGTGGATTTGACGGTCCGTTCACGCCATTTCGCTACGAAGTTCGAGAGTCGATTTTCAGTACCCAATTTCAGAACGCTAAGTGTCATGGAACGAAACACCCACGACGGTCCGTCGGGCCTGTGACGGTCCGTCGTTGGGTCCGGGGTTTCAGCCAGTTTTTCCAGAAATAATTCTGCTGCTCAAAACGACTAAACAGGTCGTTACAATAGATACCAATTTACCCATCGTTCGTCCCCGAATGATCAAAAGAAGAAAAACAATGGCGAAAAGGAGTACCTGAATCTGTAAACAGATGTGGGTATTTTTCTTGCATATCTGCCTCCTTCTCCCAAGTAGCCTCTTCAACGGGTCAATTCTTCCATTGAACTTTGATGGATGCAGTTTCTCTCGACCTCAACTTGCGAACCTCCCTATCTAATATAGCAACAGGCTCCTCCTCATATGACAAGTTCTCATCAAGTAAAACTGAATCCCAACGGATGATGTAGTTTCCATCTCCATGGTATCTTTTCAACATGGACACATGAAATACCGGATGTACTCCGGACAGCCCTGGGGGCAAGGCTAATTCATAAGCCACCTCCCCTACTCGCTTTAGTACCTCAAATGGTCCAATATACCTTGGACTTAGCTTACCTCTTTTGCCAAACCGCATCACCCCTTTCATAGGTGAAACCTTCAACAAGACTTGTTCACCCTCCATGAACTCCAAGTCTCTAACCTTTCGATCTGCATATTCTTTTTGTCTACTTTGCGCCGCTAGAAGCTTTTCTTGAATAGACTTCACTTTCTCTATTGACTCCCTCAAGAGATCAGTACCCCAAGGTCTAACCTCGAATGCATCAAACCAACCAATGGGAGATCTACATCTCCTCCCATACAACGCTTCAAATGGGGCCATATCAATGCTTGAGTGATAGCTATTGTTGTATGAAAACTCTGCCAAAGGTAAGAAGCTATCCCAATGGCCACCAAACTCTATCACGCATGCTCGAAGCATATCCTCCAACACTTGAATCGTTCTCTCAGACTGACCATCGGTCTGAGGATGGAACGCAGTACTAAGGTCCAACCTAGTACCCAATTCCGCATGCAATGTTTTCCAAAACTTAGAAGTAAACTGCGTACCTCTATCTGATATGATGGATAGTGGAACCCCATGCAATCGAACGATTTCTGAGATATAGATCTTGGCTAACTTCTCTGCATTGTAAGTCACCTTGACCGGGATAAAATGAGCAGACTTAGTTAACCTATCAACAATCACCCAAATGGAGTCATACTTACCCATTGTCTTTGGAAGACCAACCACAAAGTCCATAGCAATTCTTTCCCACTTCCATTCAGGAATGGGCATTCTCTGAAGTGTTCCTCCGGGCCTTTGGTGTTCATACTTTACTTGTTGACAGTTTGGACACTTGGCAATAAAGTCAACAATATCACGCTTCATTCTACTCCACCAAAAGTGTTGCTTGAGGTCACGGTACATCTTGGTCACACCCGGATGTATAGAATACTTTGAACTATGAGCCTCTGTCAGAATAGTGTTGATCAAATCATCGACGCGGGGTACACACACCCTTCCCTTGATTCTCAAAACACCTTCTTCATCGATTGTCGCTTCTTTGGCCTCTCCTCGCAATACTTTATCTTGGATTCGCCTTAGTTTCTCATCATCAAACTGTTTTCCCTTAATCTTGTCAAGGAAGGAGGATCTTGCCTCCACACAAGCTAACAATCCTCCCTTCTCATTTACTTCTAACCTCATAAGGTCATTAGCCAAAATCTGCACTTCTCTAGCCAATGGGCGTCTAGAAGCTTGCAAGTGAGCTAGACTTCCCATGCTTCCCGCCTTTCTACTCAACGCATCCGCCACAACATTCGCCTTCCCCGGATGATACAAGATAGTGATATTGTAGTCCTTTAGTAACTCCATCCATCTCCTCTGTCTTAAGTTCAAATCTTTCTGAGTGAAGACATACTGAAGGCTACGATGATCCGTGTAGACCTCACACTTAACCCCATATAAATAGTGTCTCCATTGCTTTAATGCAAATACTACCGCGGCCAATTCCAAATCATGAGTTGGATAGTTACGTTCATGCACTTTTAATTGCCTCGAAGCATAAGCAATCACATTCTTCTCTTGCATTAGTACTGCACCCAAACCAGAATAGGATGCATCACAATAAACGATGAAGTTCTTACCCTCTACGGGCAAGGTAAGGATAGGTGCGGTAGTCAACAAAGTCTTGAGCTTCTGAAAGCTTTCTTCACATTCGTCCGACCATACAAATGGAACATTCTGCTTAGTCAAGTTCGTCAATTGGGAAGCAATAGAAGAGAATCCCTTGACAAATCGGCGGTAGTAGCTAGCTAACCCAACAAAGCTCCTTATTTCTGACACATTAGTGGGTCTTACCCAATTCTTCACTGTCTCAATCTTAGAAGGATCCACCATCACTCCATCCTTAGAAACCACGTGTCCCAAGAAGGACACTGCATCTAGCCAAAACTCACACTTAGAGAACTTGGCATAAAGCTTTTTCTCCCTCAACATTTCCAATACCATTCTCAAATGTTCTTCATGTTCCTTCTTGCTCTTTGAGTATACCAATATATCATCAATAAATACGATCACGAAGAGGTCCAAATATGGCTTAAAAATCCCGTTCATCAAGCTCATGAACGCAGCAGGGGCATTCGTAAGACCAAAAGACATCACCACAAATTCGTAATGCCCATACCTTGTTCAAAAAGCAGTCTTTGGCACATCCGCGTTGCCCGTATTTTCAATTGATGATAACCGGATCTCAAGTCAATCTTAGAGAAGACACAAGCACCTTGTAATCGATCGAACAAGTCATCAATGCGAGGAGGAGGATACTTGTTCTTTATGGTTACCTTGTTTAGTTATGCGTAGTCTATGCACATCCGAAAACTCCCATCCTTCTTCTTCACAAACAAAACCGAGCACCCCAAGGAGATGCACTTGGTCCGATGAAGCCTTTGCTCAACAACTCTTGAAGTTGGGCTTTTAACTCCCTTAACTCCGCGGAGACATTCTATAAGGGGTATAGAAATGGGCGAGTACCGGTTCAAGATCAATCTGGTCAATATCCCTATCTCGTGGCATACCAGGAAGAACTGCAGCGAACACATCCAAAAACTCACGGACTACCGAAACCGACTCAATCGAAGGTACTTGGGTAGTGTCATCCTTGAGATGGGCCAAGAAAGCTAAACACCCTTTACTAACCATTTTCTTAGCACGAAGAAAGGAGATGATACGCACTGGATTAGAAGTGTAGTCACCCTCCCACACTAACGGATCTGTCCCAGGCTTGGCTAACGTCACCGTTTTAGCATTACAATCCAAGATCGCAAAATTTGGAGAAAGCCAAGTCATACCCAGAATTACATCAAAGTCAACCATTTCTAGAATAACCAAATCTACATAAGTGTTGCTCCCCACAAAAGTCACCAAACAAGACCTATACACTTTTTCAACTATCACAGACTCACCCACCGGAGTAGAAACACGAATAGGCATATCAAGTAACTCGCAATGTAAATTTAAACCATTAGCAAATGAGGAAGATACATAAGAAAATGTGGATCCAGGATCAAACAATACAGAAGCCATGCAATCACAAACCAAAAGATTACCTGTGATGACAAAGATCGATGCCTCCGCCTGCATCGCCCAGTGAAAGCGTAACAATGGGCCCTATCGTTCGTCTGTCCGTTGCCCCTACCATGTTGTGATGTAGTGGCTCCAGTTTGCCCATCACCTCTGCCGTTTTGGTGACCACCATTACCTCGACCACCACGTCCTCCAGAATAACGGCCTCTACCATGACCACCTCTACCTCTAGCTATTGGGGGTCTATAACTTTGTTTGGGACAATTCCTCCTAATATGTCCAGCCTCCCCACATCCATAACACTCTCTAGAGTCAAGCATAGGTCTCTCAGACAAGTGTTGACCGGTCTGAGGTGGTCCCAACTACGCCTGTGTAGTGAAGACTGAATTGGTCGAACCGAGTAGCCTCGAAGTCTGTCCTCTAGTATCTGAACTATTAAACTCACCTCCCTTTCGAAACCTTTTTGATGTCGAAGTTGTGGTGAAGTCATCTGGCTTCACTCCTTCCACCTCTATCACAAAGTCTACCACCTCTTGGAAGGATTTTGCCGTTGCCGCTACCTGTAAGGCCGAAATCCGCAACTCTGATCTCAACCCCTTCACAAACCGGCGAATCCGCTCTTGTGGGCTGAAACAAAGTTGAGTGGCATATCTGGATAGTGCACGAAACTTAGCCTCATAAGCATTAACCGACATCCTACCTTGCTCTAGGCTCAAGAACTCATCCCGTTTCCTATCCCTCAAAGTCCTTGGGATATACTTCTCCATAAACAGGGTAGAGAAGGATGCCCAAGTCATGGGTGTGGCCTCTGTCGGTTGACACTCGACATGTGATCGCCACCACATTTTGGCGTTCCCTTGAAACTGATAGCTTACGAACTCAACGCCAAACCGCTCTACTATACCCATCTTGTGTAGTAGCTCGTGACAGTCAACCAGAAAATCATAAGCATCTTGATTCTCGCACTTTGAAGACTGGAGGTTTCAATTTCAAGAACTTCTTGAAAAGTTCGTGTTGATCGCTTGTCATTACGGTCCGATGGTCGGTGGAAATGTGCCTATCTCCAATGAGGCATCCATGCGAGGAGCCATAGTAGCCGCATGTCGTACCTCAAACCGGAGGTGTTGGTGCGAAACCACCGGAGGTGCTCGACCGCGTGATCGGATAACCCGCTAAGATAAGCGAGAACACGATTGATCATCTCTGGGGTAGGTTGGGGTGGCAATTCCTCATTCTGCTCTTGTTCATTCTCCCCATCCTCCCTTCTCTTACCACTTCCTCAGTCGGTGGAGGAGTCACCGCCTCTAGCATCAGATGGGCTAGGTGCTCGTCCTCTTCCTCTAGAGGACGTCCTCCCACGACCTCTCCCACGGCCTCTTGCCGTTGTTCTTCCTCGAGCTACAGCCCCAGTGGCTGGCTCAGACGCACCCTGTCCTGCCGGTGCTGATGTTGGTGTTATCGTTGCTCTAGTTCTAACCATCTGCGAAAGAGAGTGAAGATGGTCAGATACCACTTCGTATCGCCTAGATACCAATTGGACTCAAGTAGTAGCACGAAAGGAAGAATGAAAGAGTGAAATTTTCCTAAAGTCTTATAGCCTCTCAAGGAAAAGTAAAGGCGTCCCCCTACCGTTCCTTAAGACCCTACTAGACCTGTTCTTGTGTGATGAGACCAACGAACCTAATGCTCTGATACCAAGTTTGTCACGACCCAAAACGGGGCCGCGACTGGCACCCACATTTACCCTCCTATGTGAGCGAACCAGCCCATATAGACCTTAACATTTCAATATATAACAACAGAAAATAATGCGGAAGACTTAACTCATTAATAAAACAATTCAAAACTATTATTATTATCCCCAAAATCTGGAAGTCATCATCACAAGAACATCTATCTCAAATTACTAAACGAGGAATGTCTAAGAACTAAAAATACATAAAAGCTAGTCCATGCCGGAGTTCAAGGCATCAAGACTTGAAGAAGAAGATCTGATCCAAGCTAGACGTATTAGCTCACCCCGAATTTCCGGTGTAGTAAGACTGGCTTGAATCATCTTGAGTTGAAGATGACTAACGTCATTGTATTCCACAATTAGCAAAGAAGAAAACATAAAAGTAGGGGGTCAGTACAACCACAAGTACTGAGTAGATATCATCGGTCAACTCAAAATAGAAAACAGTATATATCAGTTAATATCATAAATCAACTATAAAACTCAACATGTAGCAACAACAAGTACTAAGATCATCAATAAGTACCATCAAGTTCATCCATGAGGGCTCAAGCCTCAATACCATACTCGTTTGGGAATTAAGTTCATTATGTTGAGTATATTCTCATCTTTCAAGATTCATTATCTTTCTTCCTCTTGTGTCGGTACGTGACACTCCGATCCCCTACATGTGTCGGAACGTGACACTCCGATCCCCTATATGTGTCGGAACGTGACACTCCGATCCCCTATATGTGTCAGAACGTGACACTCCGATCCCCTATATGTGTCGGAACGTGACACTCCGATCCCCTATATGTGTCGGTACGTGACACTCCGATCCCCTAATTCTACGTGTCGGTTTGTGACACCCGTCCCACTAATACTATGTGTCGGAACGTGACACTCCGATCCACTAATACTATGTGTCGGAACGTGACACTCCGATCCCCTATATGTGTCGGAACGTGACACTCCGATCCCCTAATTCTACGTGTCGGTTCGTGACACCCGTCCCACTAATACTATGTGTCGGAACGTGACACTCCGATCCACTAATTCTCATTATATCCGTTCATCAAGCCTTCTCTATACCAAGACCTTATCATTAACAAGTAGATTAAAGTTTCTTTCGAGATTTGGGATTCAATAGCTTCATCATGCTTATTTATTCATAATTACATAATCACATCATTCATGCAAGCATACAATTAAGCATATAGACAGGTTTACAATACTACTAACATATATCATTCACTATTAAGAGTTTACTACGAATAGCATGAAAACCATAACCTACCTTCACCGAAGAATTGGAATCAACAAGCAATTTCCCAAGCTTTGATATTCTTCTTCCTCGTTCGACTCTCTCTCTCTCTCAATCGATCAATCTATCTCTCTCTTTTCTTTTCTCTTTTTCTTTATTCAAACCCTCTTTCTTTTACCCTAATTCTATATAATTAGGAATGAAAGATGGTAATAATGACCCACTAATTAACTTAAGGTTACCTATTTTAACCCCCAAGTAATTAGATTTATTAATATTAACCCTCATACTTTATAATTAAGAAAAGAATAGTCCAAAACGTCCCTTAAAACGAGGAAAGAAATCCTAAACTGCCTGGGATTGGCGCAACTTTGTGCGACGCCGTCGTGCTGCGACGGCCCGTCACGGTGGCCGTCGCACCCTCCCCAGGCTCCAGGTGGGCTGTGACGGCCCGTCACCCTTGTGACGGTCCGTCCTGCCCTCCGTCCTGGCGGTCAGGAGCTCGTTTCTTGCACCAAATTCTCAAAAGTTGAAGTGTTTTGCAACGGGTACTCACGACGGTTCGTCGTGGATTTGACGGTCCGTTCTGCCATTTCGTTACGAAGTTCAGAGAGTCGATTTTCAGTATCCAATTTCAGAACGCTAAGAGTCATGGAACGAAACACCCACGACGGTCCGTCGGGCCTGTGACGGTCCGTCGTTGGGTCCGGGGTTTCAGCCAGTTTTTCCAGAAATAATTCTGCTGCTCAAAACGACTAAACAGGTCGTTACAACATTTTTATTGGGTGTTTCTATCATATTGAGATTCCTTTGTTATTATTTTTATCTAGAATATATTGGTATACTCCCATAGTAGGAAGGATCACGAGCATTATTTGAGGACGATTCTCTAGACTCTAAAGAAAATTAAGCTTTGTTCATGTTTTTTTTTTAAGTGTGGATTTCGATTAGTTTGGTCGCATGGTTGAAATGTAAGTGACCAAGAAATGTATTAACAGGGATCCCAAGAGAATTGAGGCAGTTTGAAATTGGGACTGGCCTATTTTAGCTATGATAGTTGGATTTTCTTACGCCTAGTTGGTTAGTATCAATGGTGCTCGCATTCATTACACATGCAGATTAACCTAGAATATAATCGGCTTTTCAATGGTTTGATGTGTGTGAGGTGAGTTTTCTAAAGCTCAATGTTGGGCTATTGCCCATGTTTCAACCAAAGGGCTCATCGTCTAATCCTACTTGAAAATGAATTGGATTTATTCTCTTTATTTTGTTTTCAATTCTATTAGGAAAAGGATTTGAATTGTAATCCTATTTCCAGTTGGTTTTGATTTGTAAAAAAAAAAAAAAAAAAACACAACTCTATAAATAGAGGATGGTCTTGAGGGAATAACTCAA
Organism: Solanum arcanum; assembly: GCA_027789145.1. Classification (NCBI taxonomy): domain Eukaryota; kingdom Viridiplantae; phylum Streptophyta; class Magnoliopsida; order Solanales; family Solanaceae; genus Solanum; species Solanum arcanum. Next base: position 39,504,562 of record CM050939.1, on the reverse strand, counting down.
CTACTCAGTAGTATTTCTTTTGAAAGACTTTAGGACATAATAGAGTTTTTTTTAGAGAGCTTTTAACAAGAGAAGAGAGAGGAGAGAAGAGAGAAGAAAAAGGTTTGTTTTGCTGCATTTTTCCCTTCGACCAACAAACTTCAGATTGTATTTCCTGATTAATTAACCGTTGGATCGAGCTTAAATTTGGATTGAGTGTTCGTGACATGTTAATGGTTGATTTGAACGGTGAAGATCGAATTCAGAGGTTAGCATGATACTGTTTTTAGGCCCGAACAACAGCTGTGTTTGGATGGTCTTTCTTTATATTTATCTTTTGGTTGGGTATTACTGAAGAAAGGTAAGTAATAGCTTATGCTTCGAGATAGTTGAAAGTTCAAGACAAGAACTGTCTTAGTTATAGCTTAAACTTGGTGGTGGTGGTGCTTGCATTAAAATTGTAGAGGCATTTATTTATAGTGTGTATTGCGAGGTGTTTGGTATAAGTTTTAATAAGAGAAATCTAAATTTAATACAATGGATATGGAAGTTTCTCAAGGATTATGGAATGATTAATCTTTATCGTATGGACAAAACAAATGTGCTAGTAGATTACTTAGGGCGAAATACAGTGAGTATGGGTAGTCTACCTTTGTTACATGAGGTGAGATGCTTATTCATGTTCGATAGTTTGGTGATGGATATTTGTGTACGACTTACGATAAGGTGTTATCACGGAGAAGTCAAGGAAGAAATTCTTGGTGGTGAATGAGTTTTAAGTATTATAGACTTAATTATGTTCTTCCAATATGTGAGCTGACTAGATTAATCATGAAAGAGTTCGATAGTTCAATTTTTTTTATTTTATCTAGAGGCAATTGTAGTATATTTTATTTTGAAGCAATATTATCGATAGTATCGTATGAAGGGATTGAATTTGTATCTCGTGTTTGAATTGTTATCAAGAAAATTATGAGCACCAAAAGCATGAAAGTAGGAATTAAATGATGCTTTTATACTTGAGTTGGAGTGGAAATATATTGTTATGAAATTTTTGGCAGGGTTGCCACGTATCTTGTGCAAGTTTGACGTTATATGGGTTATAATGGACCGATTGACCAAGTGTATATATTTTATATTAGTTCAGATTACTTGTAGTTTGAATAAGTTAGTCTAGATTTACATTCAGGAGATAGTTACCTGTATGAGATGCCCATTTTAAATTTATTTGAGATACATAATTGATATCTCATGTCTGGATGTCTATGCATATGGAGTTGGTACTAGGTTGGATTTTATTACAAGCTTTCACCTTCAATTTGATGGTCTGTTGATAAACTATTTAGGTCTTAGAGGACATGTTTCAGGCGTGTGTGAGCAACTTTGGTGGTGATTGGGTCAAGTTCTTATTTTTAGTAGAGTATACATAGAATAACAATTATCATTTGAATAGTGAGATAGCGTCATTCGAGATATTGCCTGGTAGGGCATATTGATATCCAAAAGATAAATATGATGTATTGAGCTGATTGGGTTGTGGGACACTGATCGATTGAAAAATTCTTATATAAGGCCAAGTCCTTCAAGATAGGTTTCTCATCGCTTAAAAACAGGTGAGAGTTATACAAATTAAAAAGTTCGTGATTTATAGTTCATGATTGGAGAACATGTTTTGTTAAAGGTTTCACTCATAAAAGGGTGTGATGAGATTCAAAAAGAAAGGAAAGTTGAACTTGAGTTATATTGTTTTTATTTATTTATTGTTGAGTGTAATAATAATGTTTTTGATATTGAAGAAGTATCATCTGGATGATCAGGCTACTAAGGAGTACAATTCAAACATATAGACCAGATATCTCTAACTTTTTGAGCGTCTATTGATATCCTATTATTTTACCGTTCGAGGACGAACGTTTGTTTTAGTGGTAGATGATGTAACGACCCGCTAGGTCGTTTTGAAAACTAGGACTTGTTTGACTCCATTTAAAAATTTAAAGGGTATTTTTAAACTATTAGATAACTATGAGTACCCAATTGATGAAACTTTTATTAAATAAGTAATATAGATAATAGGTTAGTGGGGTTTCACGGTTAATAAACTCTTGTTTAGAAAAAAAAATGGATGCGAAACCTTACCACAGGCGACCAGCGAGAGGGAGAAAAATCATAGCCATTGTTCAGGTAAAGGTATGAGATATTCGTTCTTTTCAATTCTATATATAGTAATATATTGTCGGAGTGCTTGGGATTATGTTATTATTTTATGCTATATTGATAATGGGTGATAAGAAATAATGGGTAAGTTGGTGATGATTACTAAATTATATTACATTGTTAGAAATTGGGTTAGTATTCAAATATATATATATATATATATATATATATATAAATCGATCGAAGTCGAATAGTTGAATGGCTGCAGGTTAATGTTTTCTGTGATTTTGTCAAAAGAATTTATTATATATATTGTTAGTTTCAGAATGGTAGGAATAAGATTGAGCCAATCATTGTCAATGATTGCCAATGATTGGAATTAATTGGTGAAAGGTGATTTTTTTGTGACAACCCCCTCGGGATTCACATATTCAGGTATTGTCTCTGCCATGGGCGGCCATTCGCTCTTTTAATCCCCTCTTATTGGCTCGCAGCCTCAAGGGAGAATCGAACCCGTGACCTATGGCTCCTTTACATCCCTCCCAAGGAGATCGCCTTTCACCAATTGAGGCTGCGGCTTGGTGGTGAAAGGCGATCTCCTGGGAGGGATAAAAGAGCCATAGGTCACGGTTCGATTCTCCTTGAGCTGAGCCACAAGAGGGGATTAAAAGAGCGAATGGCCGCCCATGGGAGAGACAATACCTCAATATGTGAATCCCGAGGGGGTTATCACAAAAAAAGGCACCTTTTTTTTGTGACAACCCCCTCGGGATCCACATATTCAGGTATTGTCTCTGCCATGGGCGGCCATTCGCTCTTTTTAATCCCCTCTTATTGGCTCGCAGCCTCAAGGAAGAATCGAACCCGTGACCTATGGCTCCTTTACATCCCTCCCAAGGAGATCGCCTCTTACCAATTGAGCTGCAGATCAATTGGTAAGAGGCGATCTCCTTGGGAGGGATGTAAAGGAGCCATAGGTCACGGTCTGATTCTCCCTGAGGTCATGAGCCAATAAGAGGGATTAAAGCGAATGGTCGCCATGGGCAGACAATACTGAATATGTGGATCCCGAAATTTCTAAAAAGCGCCTTTTGTGACAACCCCTCGGGATTCACATATTCAGGTATTGTCTGCCATGGCGGCCATTCGCTCTTTTAATCCTCTTATTGGCTCATGACCTCAAGGAGAATCGAACCCCCGACCTATGGCTCCTTTACATCCCTCCCAAGGGGATCGCCTTTCACCAATTAAGCTGCTTAATTGGTGAAAGGCGATCCCCTTGGGAGGGATGTAAAGGAGCCATAGGTCACGGGTTCGATTCTCCCTTGAGGTCATAAGAGGATTAAAAGAGTGAATGACCGCCCATGTAGTCAATACCTGAATATGTGAATCCTAGGTTATCACACACATATATATATATATATATATATATATATATATATATATATATATATATATATATATATATATATATATATATATATATATATATATATATATATATATATATATATATATATATATATATATATATATATATATATATATATATATATATATATATATATATATATATATATATATATATATTATGTTTTTGAATATATACTTTGTATTTTTTAAATAGAAACACTTACAGTGAAAATATCATACACTTATACTTGCAATGAGTAATAGACATAACTAAATATATTGTTAAATTATTGAGTCAAGTTATTAATGACATAAATTAGTTAATAGGATATTCCAATTATTAGTAGTAACTTCCTCGCACCTAAGGCATACAGATTATTTATTTTTATTTGGTTAAATTATTTTATCATATAATATTTAAAGGTGTGAACTAGTCATCACTAGATCTATTATTTTCCCATCTTCTAGCGTTGTGAATAGAGATATCTAGTACTTCTTATTTTATTCTTAAATTCACTAAAAATTTACGTCATACAAACAATAGATAATAACCATCCATCATCTAGTCAAGTAATTGATAAAATTGAGTGACTCATTGATATATGAATTATACATGACAAAAGTAGTATAATATTTGGTCGTCGTCCATGGTTCTGCATTCGAATTATATGTGTGAACTAGTCATTATCAAAGTGCCTGAAAATAATCAGATCTATTATTTTCCCATCTTCTAATATTTTGAATAGAATTATCTATTACTTAATACTGGTATAAGGTAACATATATCCTGTGAAATTAGTTAAGATGCACATCAAATTGACTTGGCAAACAACACAATATCAGAAAATATTGGTAAAATGCATAAGTACCCACTCAACCTATGCGCAAAATCTCAGAGACACACTTATACTATACCAAGGTTCTATTACGTCAAGCCTCAAGCCTACACCCTAGACTTGTCCGGCACCTTAGAGCCATTGCTTCCCTTAAAAGAACCCTTAGTCAAACTTACTTACTCACCAGAAGACTTAACTATAAAATTGCAAATATACTTTAAAGAAATATAAAACTTAGACAAAATGGCAACTTAAGTCTTTAAAGAACATATAATGCACAGACAACTTAACTAATAAATGTCTATGAATCATCTAAAACAAGGAGGGATGTTAGGACAAGATCCTCGATCATCCTATAAAAAAAATACTGAATACGGAGTAAAAGGACTTCTCAGAATGCAAGAATGCTCACCCAACATACTCTGAGTGCTACACTTGATCCACGAGTCGCTCTGTGAAGATCCTGGTCACATGCGTTAACATCATAATACGATGCATTCTAGCTGGCACCACTACATTGAATGTACGAGTATACGAGTTAGAATGCTAAACAATACGTAGGCTTGAAGATATTTTGGAAAAAACAATTACCTTGAGTCTTCTCAACTAATGAATAACTTAACTTAAAATAAAACAATAAAACACATGTAATATATGAAAAGTTTTATAAAGTAGTAAAAACATCTTAGTTTCTGATTGAAAATGCAATATAAATCTCAACCTTACTCATATAATAGGGTAACATAGTTTTGTGATAGATTCTCGAACCGACAACTACCACGATGAGCCTAAGTATTTATACAACATCTTGCCCATGCGCTAGAACTTTCTTGTACATTGTCGTCATATATAACTACATAGCTTCGTGGATCCACTAGCTTATGATAAAAGAAATTTAAGGAGTCATCTAAAATATATGATCCTTTACTACCCATGATGCCTACATTATTTATTGAGACTTAAGTTAATATGAACTTGCATCCCCATATAGGCGCTCAATACTAATGAAAAATATGCTTAGCTCATGTGTTTTTAAAAACAAAACTCTTTCTTTGGTTTGATATAATTACTCACAACTTAGCTTAAACGCTCTCTTGGAATCGATGTTCCCTTTCTTTCTAAAATATGAAAACATTTTAAACTTCTTGGGAATACGTAGTTTCCCTATATTTCTTTAAAGAAATGAACTTCAGAGCTTTACTCTTTACTTAATTTTGAACTTAAGTCTTAAAACAAAGTAAAAACATTTGTGAAAGAATTTTAAAAACTTTCTAAACTTATCTTGACTTGCTATTTAACTCCTAAACTTCATTTTAACTCTCCTTTAATTGAATTATGGATTCAAGGATCATCATTTGTGATAGAAATGACCTCATGATGTTTAGGAATGTTTTTAGATAATTACACATGATAAAGGTCACGAAATCATCGTCTTGGAAAAGGTCTGCGTCGCGAAATTGAATTTTAAACATTTGCTCATTTTATTAAATTTTTTGACAGAGAATTTGGCGTCTTGACCATGATGCGGAACTAAATTTTGTTCACTAAGGGAAAAGGTCCACAACGGGACCGGGTACCTGTTCCTGGTCTGACTTTTTTCCTCTTCATTTTCAAGCCTCAATTCGTCTAAACTCGACTATCGTTCTAAAATTCATTTTAGATTTCAATACCTAGCATATGTACACAAGAAACTAATTCAGAACAGCTCTAAACTCAACGTAAAGATCTCACGAACTCCTGAAGTCACCACAATTCAAGAATGACATTCAAATTCAAGAATACATAACAAGAACATCAACTTTAAAAATCTTTTAGGATGAATTTCACTGAACTAAACATGTTTATCGCGTGGGTGAACAAACCCAATGAAATGAATGACTCACATACCTTGTAGGATCAATCCCTTGGATTAATCCACAACAAAAATTGATCGTTCTTGGTGAATCTTATTTTTCCTCTTCTCCTTTCTCTTGTGTTATTTATCCAAAAACCCTAAGTCTATTTTTCATAAGAGTAAACTAAATAAGTTCATTTTAGACCCCTAATTAATAACTAAAATTTAATTAAAATAAAACAAAATGGAAAAGGCCAAACTACCCTTCTAATATCCAGATGGGACATTTACTTATTAGAACAACCAACTTCCAAAGGGCATAACTTACTCATACGAATTCGAAATTGCGCAAACTTGGTTGCATTGGAAAGGCTATTCCAAGATCTTTCCTACCATATCAGGAAATACACCTATCTCATCATGATATAGGAGTTAGTTCTGTTTTAATTTGGATAAAACTTAGCTTATTCTAACTTGAAAAAAATTTAAAGATTTTTATTCTTTCCTAAAAATGACTATTTCCAATTATTAGATTCTTCCTAGTAATTTCCAATTGTGAGATGCTACATATTATCTCCCCCCCCCCCCAAAACTTATTTTATAAATAATTTTCTACCCCTTTACGACCTATGTTGTAATATAAATAAGATAGCTTGACAAAATTTCAGCACGCGCGCTGGGCCATAAGATAGTGCCACGTAGGTTGAAAAGGTGCGGGGTGAAATTCTTTTGATGCCGAGTCAAGGATCTAAAGATACCTAACTTAGCATTTTTTATGTAATACACTAGGAATGTGTTGCTCTTACTTGTATTATCATGTTATGAGCTTGAAGGGAAGGCTTATGCCCTAGTTATTTCGTCATATTGATAACAACTTAAGTTCAATTCCTGCTCACTGATTGCTTAAATAATTTTCCAAATTTGTTTTACAAATACCATCAATAATTACTTGTTTCCGGAAATACATTAGCTATACAACTATTATTATTACTTAAGTTTAAGTCTAAACCATTTTCCTCATGAGATCGACTCCAACCAACAAGTTGGATTTTTTACTTGATAATGATCACTCATTTTTATTTAGGGAGGTGTAATTTGAGCGAATGTAATTTTTAGCGCCATTGCCAGAGAATTTTACTTTTAGATTAAGTTTAACTACATTATTAAACTTCACTCAAAGATTTCCTAATTTTACTTTTATTTTTGTTTTTGTCTCTCTTAGGTTCTAACTCTACTGTATGCCAAGTAAATAAGGTCAAGGAGAACCACTTACTCCCTACCATTAAAAGCTCAACCTAACAATAGAAGAATGAATAACAAGGGAGCACTAGTTAACCCTATTGGAGGAGAATTAGGTGACGGTATTGGGTTTCAACCTCCAACGAAAATAAAGGCTCCATCTGAGAATATATTGGGATATGCATTCAGGATGCAGGAGCCACAATATCATAGCAAGTACATGATCACCTTTAATATTATTGATTCTGATGGAACGCTTGTCCTACCCCCTCTACAACTAGGTCACACCTTTGTGGTGAATAGTAGCTGGATGAAGATGCTCTAAGAGAGAGGCTTATTTGCAGAGTTGGCATCGGATAACCCTCATGCTCAAATAGCCAAGATCAAGGTGGTTTGAAAAAGATTTGTAGATCGACTAGAATGGGACATTGAAATTATCGGGCTATGAGTATTCCCTCTATCTTTGAACGACAATGTAGGTGTTTGGTTTAATGATCTCCCTTAAAACTCAATCTACAAATTGGATCAATTTATGGATGTATTCTTAGAAAATTTCTTTCAAGTTTCCAAGAAGGTCAACTAAAAGGATAAGCTAAACAACTTCGTGCAACTACCTAGAGAGTCTTTGAGTAGTTTTTGCAACCGGTTCACCACTTTTATTAAAAGTGTTTTGAATCTTTACATTAATGATGAGTCGCTGAAAGCATATTTCTACTAAGAGTAGGATTAAGAAAGTAAGGTTGTTCTTTATACGAATGTTCGGGGTTCATATGGCGAGTGTACTTTTGAGAACATTGCAGAGAAACTTAAGAAGGTATCCCGGAACAACAAAGTTTGGAGCACAAAAAAGCTGGGTACTGCGATAAATACATTTGCCGTGAAAATAACAACTAACCAATCCACTAAGGAAATTCCTAAGCAGATGGCATAGATAAGAATAGAAATGGGGTTGGTATTAAAGCATGTAAAAAGAGGTTTTGAAAAGGTAAATGTTGTCGACTATTTGACTAGAACTCCACAACCGGCTCAGAAGTCTTACTATGAAGAGGATGCTTATGCGGTGGATAATTAGATAGAGAATTTCTGATCGAACGCCCAAGGTTCCAATATGGATAATTGGCGCAAAGGTAAAGAAAACCAGGTTGGAACTATTGCGACTACAACTAAAAGTTTCAATATATTTGGGATGGGGAACTACAATTGCGACAAAACTATGATCAGATAAACTGTGGAAATAGAAACGACCGGTTGGACCTTATGTTCCTCCTCAAAATTAAGAAATCACGTCCTAGGGAAGATGGAGGTAATACGTTACGTATTGAAGATATGATGTTGAAGATGATGAAAAGGTTCGATGCGACCAATGAGAAATTAAAGAAGATTTTAAATGACCAGTCTTGTATTGGTCAAAAAGTCAATCCCTATGCAGTGTCAATAAAGCAGTTTGAGCAACAAATTACACAATTTTCTACCACAATTAACCCAACCCTAAATGGCACTCTCCAAACCGCACTATCTAGAATCCAAAGAATGAAGGGCATTGTATGGCAGTCACTACTGGCGGGGGGTAAACAAACCATTGATCCACGTATGTTGTCTTGGTGGAAATTTAGATTAGTGAGATCATGATGTGGTTGAGATGAGGGGAGATTCTAAGAATGCGATAGACAAAGAGCTTTTGGTAACTAGAAAAGTTGTTCACATACCTAGAACCCCGCATCTGTTCCATAGAGGTAACTTAAGAAGAATGGAGAAAGATATTAATGCAGATTAGTCACTATGTTGAAACAAATTTGCATTAACGTTCCGTTGGTAGAAGCTTTGGATCAAATGACCTGGTATGTTAAGTTTATGAAGTACATGGTACTAAGAAGAGATCTCTAAATTTCAACGACGATAATAATGTTACACAATTGTAGTGTTGTGGCTACAAGGCACCTTGTGTAGAAAAAGAGGATTCCGGTGCTTTTACTATCCCGTGACCACTAGGTTATAGCATAATTTCTATGGCATTGTGTGGTCATTAGGCTAGCATGAATCTCATGTCGTTGTCCATTTGTAAGAAGTTGGGATTAGGGAACCCACAACAAACTACGATGCAATTACTCATGGATGATAGGAATGTAATGAGGAAAATTGATCGACTCCATGATGTACTAGTGAAAGTGGAGTCATTCATTTATCTGGCAGATATTGATATTCTTTATTGTGAGGTTGCCTTTGAGGTTCCCATAATTACTGGGAGACCATTCCTTGCAACAGGGTGTGCTTTGGTTGATACGGGAAAAGGGTAGATGAAGTTCACACTCAACAAAGAATAAGACACCTTCAATATTTGTAGATCCATGAAGCAGAGTGGTAAGCTCCAGTAGGTATCTACTATAAGTATATAGAGTTGAGAGCAGGTCTAAGGTGCAAACTGAAGAGAGAGTGGTGTTGAGGCATTAGCAGAATTTGAACTTTGAGAGTGATTGCATGAAAAGTATGATAAGTTGGTTGCCGCACTGGATAGGTATGAATGTCAATTGAAGCCAAAGAAGTTGGATTTAGATATGAAGAATTGCGATTATCATCCCGCGAAATTGTTTATTAAAGAGGCACAAAAACCTGAGCTCAATGATATACCGTCACATTTGAGTTATGAATTCTTGGTTAAATTTGAGACTCTATCGATCATTATTGTGGCAGATCTTAGTGGACAACAAGTAGAGTATTTGGTATTGGTGGTTAAAAGGTTCAAGAACGCTATAAGGTAGACTATTGCAGATATTATTGGTATACCTCCAAATATTTTGTTCTGATAAAATCAAACTCGTGTCATATGACAAGCCTTGTATCGAGCACCATAGAAGATTAAATGTGCCCGTGAAAGAGGAAGTTGAGAAAGAGATCATCAAGTGGTTTTATATTTGAGTTATCTATCCCATTGTAAACAATAATTGGGTGTGTTCTATTTTGTGTATGCCTAATAAGGGTGGTATTAGTTTTGATGCCTTATGAGAGAAATGATCTTCTCCTAATGCGGCCAATGACTAGATAAAGAGTTAGCATGGACTACCAGAACAAAAATGTTGGAATAGAGAATGACCACTATCTCATGCCTTTCATGGACCATATGTTCGATACACTTGCGGTAAAGGGTAGGTATTGATTTTTTGATTGTTATTCATGCTATAATAAAATATCCATTGCACCGGAATACCAAGAGAAGACCACCTTAACTTTCCCCTATGGGACCTTCGCCTTCAAACATATGCCATTTGGGTTGTCCAATGCTCCATTGACCTTCTAGAATTGTATGATGTCTGGTATCTCAAATATGCTTGAGAACACTATAGAGGTGTTCAAGGATGATTTCTTAGTGGTAGGTGACTCATTTGATCTGTGTTTGGATAATTTGGCTGAAATACTAAAAAAGTGTGAAGATTGCACCTTTGTGCTAAATTGGGAGAAGTGTCACTTTATGGTCAAAGAAAAAATAGTGTTGGGGCATTAGATTTCTGAAAAAGGTACTGAGGTGGATAGGGATAAAGTTGAGGTAATAGAAAAACTTCTCCCTACCACCTCTATTAATGGTGTGAGAAGTTTTATTCGGCATGTGGGATTCTATTCGAGGTTCATAAAAGATCTCTAAAAAATAGAACATCTATTGTGCAAACTGCTTGAACATGAGAGTGACTTTTACTTTAATGATTCTTGATAGTATTTGGAGAGTTGAAGAAGTAGCTAGTCTCTGCTCCAAACATTATTGTACAAGATTGGGGGGAACCATTTGAGGTCATGTGTGATGCAAGTAGGGTAGCGCTTTGCGTAGTACTGGGCAAAGGCCTGAGAAGATATTTCATCATAATTAGTATGCAAGCAAGGCTCTAAACGCATCCCAAAAGAATACACTGTGGCCGAGCAAGATCTTCTTGTAGTGGTGTTGCATTCAATAAATTTCAATCCTATTTGCTTGGTACTAAGGTCCTAGTGCATACTGACCATTCGACATTGATTTATTTGATGGCTAAAAAGATGCAAAACTACTACTGATTAGATGGGTGTTGTTGTTGCAAGAATTATATTTTGTGGTGAAAGATAAAAAGGGGGCAGAGAATCTAGTTGCCGATCACTTGTGTATATTGGAGGATGAAGATATGCTCAAGCTTGGTGATAAGGATGAAATTAATGATGTGTTTCTAGATGAACATGTATTGGCTGCTTTTGAGGATCTCATTCCTTGGTTTGTAGACTTTGCTAGTTACTTGGCAAGCGATTTGGTGCCCTCGGATTTGTATTTTGACCAAAGGAAGAACTTTATGCATGACGTGAAGAAGTTCTTTTGGGATGAGACTTAAGTGTATAGTACTTGTCTGATGGGATTATTTGTCGTTGGATGCTCGAGATGTAGATGTTGAGTATTATTGAGGCGTTTCATTATTAACCTGTAGGTGGGCAACATAATGGTATTTGGACTGCACATATGATCTTGCAGTGTGGATACTACTTTCCTACCATCTACAAAGATGCTCCAGAATCTTGTGATCGTTGCCAAAGAGAAGATAGAATTCTTAAGAGACAAGAGCTTCCAAAGAATAAAATATTTGTAATTGAGTTGTTTAATGTAAGAGGCATTGATTTTATGGGTTCATTTGTGAGTTCATATGGAATGAAGTATATTCTTGTTGCGGTTGATTATGTATCAAAATTGGTGGAAGCAGTTGTGCTACCCAACAATGAAGGTAAGAGTGTCACCGCAATCTTGAAAAACTATTTTTCAGATTTGGTACCCCAAGGGAGATTATCAGGGATTGGTGTTCCCACTTTTGCAATAAGTTTTTCAAAGCACTACTTGAGACCATCCACATACTAGTAAACAAGTTAAGGTGTCCAACACATAAATCAAGTAGATCTTGGCAAAGACTGTGAATGCCAATAGAACAGATTGGTCAAGGAAGTTGGATGATGTGTTATTAGCCTAAAACATTGCATAGAAGACTCCCATAGGTATTTCTCCATGCCAACTTGTATATGGGAAGTCTTTTCATTTGCCGGTAGAGCTAGAACATAAGGATATATGGGGCAATGAAGAAGTTGAATATAGATTGGGCGCCGCATAAAATCTAAGAGTGAAAGACTTGAACATGTTCGATGAGTTTTGCCTATTAGCCTACGAAAATGCATCCTTGTATAAATTGAAGATAAAAATTGTCATGATCAGAGGATTCAATAGAGGGATTTTGTTGTTGGGGATGTTGTGCTTCTATTCAAATCAAGGTTGCGCTTATTTTCGAGAGAGATCGAGTCTGAATAGTCTGTACCATTCTTACTCAAGAAAGTATTTCGACATGGAGTGATGGATCTAGAAAACAATGAGGGAAAAAGGTTAAATGTGAATGGGAAGACGATCAAGCTTTATCTGGGAAATGCGAAAAGTGTGCATGAAGTCATTGTGGCCTACTATATTGATGAAGTCTGAATAGTCAAGAGTCCTGTATAGTGCCAAAATTTTACATGAAGCGCTGTTTAAGAGGCAACGTAAGGCGTAAAATATAGCCAACGATAGCTTAAAATTTTGTGTAGCAGTTTTCTTTGCTTATTTGATCCTTTGTTGTCAATTACATAGGTGCTTAATTTTTGTTTTACTGTTAGCTAGTTATAGAATAAGTTTTGTGCCTTAAAAGTGTCCAGAAAATGCAAAAAGAATGATCTAATTGTTGCTACAAGTGCAGGTGCGCAATTAAAAAATCTACAAAAAATGGTGTGGTACAGAGGTCTACGAATACCATAGACGGTTCATAATTCATTCTACAGACCATAAACGGTTCTCGTAGATCCTAGGTAAGTGTCTAAATTTTATTAAGTTTAATGGTGAGCTACAGTCCGAACCTACGGACCGTAGATTTACTTAGGAGCCATAAGCAGGGTCTGGTAGGTCCTAAACCTACTCTCAAAATCCGACCCAAAAACCACCTATTTATAAATCTGTTATTTCAAATTCACTCCCACTTCCCTCATTTTTCTCCCCCAACAATTTCAAATCTTTTGAAGCCCCTATATAACTCCTAAAATAAACCATCACTCCCTCATATATCATTCCCATTCCTTTAACCACAATCCTAAATTTCCTAATTTAAATTTCTCCAACATTCCACAAAGACTCCGATGTCCGACTGTAGTGCAACAAGGTTATTTTTGTTGGTGGTATTGGAATGATAGTGTCGTCACACAATCAAACCACTGCTCATTTCTTATAACATAATATGGGGGAAGGAATGTTAAAGTTGGAAGGGGGTACTAGCCTAAGTCAACTACGGTTATATCTTTCGTGTGGCGTAGGAAACTCGCACGGAAAGGAATATTTGACGTAATTTGATCATATTCAATATGTGGAGGTGGAATTCCCCTATATTGAGTCTATTCTTGGGGTGTCACGATTAAGAGATCTCAAGGCTCAAATCTAAGAGTGTCTTGAGAAAGTATGCATACATTCTAGTGTTTCCAAGTGGGGTGCTCCTGTCTTGTTTGATAAAAAGAAGAAGGATAGTACGAGGGATAATGATTTTATCTTAATCAATAAGAGAGTGGATTAGTAAGGGAATGACAATCTTATGGATAAATAAAGTTCTAGTGAGTATACTCGGGAGAAGGAAATGGATATTTAGTAAGAGAGTGCGTACCAAGATTGGGTTAGTCCTTTAAATTTGATAGAGAGTGCATACCAAGATTGGGTTAGTCCTTTAAATTTGATGACTTTACCTGAGTTTGATGTGTCGTGTTGATGAAATGTTGGCTTCATAGTGATAGTCAATGTTGATTTAGCGTAATGGTAATAAGATTTCGTAGTAGATTGTGATAATATGCAATGATATAATACTATTGTGGCTAAGCGAATTTGGTGTAGTAATATGACTTGCGAATATCTAAGGTTGTGTTTTTCTAATATTTGGTGAGTAAGGTGGTTGTATGAAATGTTTTAAGAGATGATGGGACACCACTCGAATAAAATTTATAAGAACTAAATTTATAGTGTTGAAAAATAGTGGGATGAAGTGAAGCCTATAGAGACAGGTGAGAACAAGAATATTAAATTTGATTGCAAGGGCTAAAGATGTATCTTTAGAGGGGTACATAACCGGGTTAAGATATACGTGATTTCTTTTGATTTGTTTTGACTATGGTAATAGTATCAGAAGTCAATCAGATTGGAATAACTATTGGAAAAGACTCGAAAATTGAGTGTACAAACATTAGATCGAGTGTGATAAGAAGTACCTTCTTTTTTTAGTTTAGCAAGGAGTAGGGTGGAAGTTTAGGTAAAATATATTGAAAGATCGACAAAGATGTGATCCATGATAATAAAATATTCATGAATTTATAAAAATCTTCAACGCATAAGTTCATGTTAATAGATAAGGGAATTGAGTTATACGATTGAGATTACAATTCAGAATTTTTTATATTAGACCTACATTTGTGGTGATATATTTTGTGAAGGTATGATTTTGAAAGGTGAGAAAATCATCAATTATCCTGTATTGAGACTTTGAAAGGACTTACACTTGGGATGAGTCGTAAAGAATATTACTATATATTCTAAGTACCTAAGAAAGGTGCATTTAAAAAGTGTTGGGTTATGATAAGATAAATTGTTAGAGTGTGATGATGGTTGTTAGTGTTGGGATTATGATTCACTAGCTATGCTATCATGTGTTTTTACTTTTGTGGGTGGATCCCTAGTGGTGGGTCATGGTACCAAATCCTGCAATGTACTCTTGGTTGAGTGGGATGATTTGGGAAGACGTGGTTAATTTAACTGACTTATTTGGTATTGTCTTGGAGTTGGTTATGAGAATTTATAGAAGATCTACCTTGTGTACTCATAGTTGTCTGAAAATCATGATTTTCATCTTGTTATCGAGTCATGTATAAATCATGTGTGGTTGAATGTGAGGATCATTGAATCCATTTCTACTGTTTTTAAAAGGTAATCTATAATTACAAAATCTAGCATTTTGATAGCGTTGTTGGACGGTTAGTTGGTTTTTAGGTTTGGACATATCTCTCAAGGAGTATCTAATGTCTAAATATTGAATCTTTTGTAAATTTAGTTTATGGAATTTATGTTCTGAGATGGAGATATTTATATGATCTATGACTATTTGGGTATTATGATCTTGTGTTGGTTGGTTTAGGTTTATCTCTAATTTTTATTTTAAGGATATCATCATGGTGATGTGAGGAAGGATTAGCGATGATGATTGTGTCAAGATCCTTGATAACATGTGGCAGACATATGTACAATCAACTTTAGTGGTAGTTGTGATTCATTTTGTGGATTAGTTAACTTTACATACAATAATATTAATCACTCGAATGTAGAGATGACTTCATTAAGGCAGTGTAATGGGGATGTAGATATTCAATTGGTTGGGTTGATGTTGAAGTCCTTAGGGGGTAATGAGATTCGGAAAGAATAGCATGCGAGACAAGTATCCCTAGTAATACAATGATTTAAATACTACTTTATCCTTACATTAGCTAGTATTCTCCTAGTTGATCACTCGGGGATGAGATGGGTAAATTGGATCTACTTTAAGGACATTGCGTCATTAGGGAAAAGCAAATGAAAAATGTATTGGGGCCAGAAATTTTTTTCATAGTAACTTTTTCAATGGGAAAAGCAAATGAAGAATGAATTGGTTTCCATATTCCAGCATAAATATGAGATTGACTGCCACATTTTGGCACACTAACCTGGAACTGATACCACTTTCCAATATGGTAACAATATTAGTGTAGGTTCTATAAGAGGACTATTTAATCGGGTTCCATTAGAGGACCATTGAATTGTGTTGTGTATCTACTTGTGCTGACTACGTTTATATCTAATAATGATATATATTGGAAAATTATATGTTGCTTTAAATTTATAACCAATGTCCATTATTGAGAATGTAGGATGCTTAATTGATCATGCGAAGATGACTAATATTGTATATATTCAGTATATGTGTCACGACCCAACCCGATGGGCCGTGACTAGTGCCCGTTTTGGACATCCACATACAAACCATGTCCAGAACATTATCCAAAACATATATATACAAACCACATAAAGTCCACAAACCTCTAAGAGTACAATAGTGAAAATCGACGAGATAGGGCCCCGCCATACCCATAGACAAGCAAAAGACTACATAAAAAGTTATGTACCAATACGACTGGGCTCTGGAACAGTGGAGCTCTCCCGATCAGCAGAGTAGATATCCTAGGCTGGAGGATCATCGAACTGTGCATCTACACCTGCAGGCATGAAATGCAGCCCCCCGAGGAAAGGGGGTCAATACGTACAACGTACTGAGTATGTGAAGCATAAGGTAAAGATGATAGGATACCAACATGATATGTCGAAACAAGATATCGCAACACGTGTACCTTTTAAGTGAAAATCATGCATATCTTTAACATATAAGGTGCCCAGCTTCCCTAGTAAGGGACTCGGCAAAATAATCATCATATATATACATCATACGTACCCGGCCCTGTAGTGAGGGACTCGGTGAAATAATCATCACATCATCTCCATCATCATCATCATCACCAATCATATATATAATATACATACCCGTCCCTCTAGTGAGGGACTCGGTGACATATGCAAGAAACTCCGCACGAACATTACCCGGCCCCGGACTCGGTGAAATGATAAATGAATATATGCACGAGCAGAATATTATGAGCAACCATATGAAATAAAAATCATTTCTGATAACTCAATAGAACAATCAACGTGAACCAGCAAGGAGTATTACCAAAGATTAAAGTTTTTTCAAGATTATGAACCTTTAATATGATATGGAAACGTAAAATATCAATGACTCTAAGAAGCACTACCATAGATATGAGAAATCATCATAGACTTAGACATAGCCGATATATAGAGAAATAGTTGTGGAAGCAAGAATATATGTCACCTAGACGCTCCAGAGGTAAGTATCAAACCTGTCCGTTATTCGCTCATTTTTTTAAAGGTCATGCCAAACAAAGAAAGAAGGGATAGCGTTACATACCGTATAGTCGAGCCGCACGTCCAATAGTTACTGCTCAAGCTATTAATATATAATAAGAAACAATCGTGCCGCAATTAGATAAACGTCGCGCTTTACTATTCTGTAAGCTAGCTAATAATCTAACGATAATCCAGCAGCACTTCCCCTATTTTCCTTACTTCGTCCCAATCCGACAACAACCCAAATTATCTACAACAATACCAATAACACATATAACCCAACGAATTATATCAAACAGCCCCCCCCACCCCCCAAAAAAAAAATATAGTTCCCTCTCGGCAACCATAGCAGCGAAGCAACGACACAATAAGCGATAACTCGTTTTATAATTCACAACACATCTACCTTATCGTATCCATCCTTTAGAGTATATACCCATAATCACATTAACATATACCTGACGTCAAAATAGAATTTCCCGCAGTTTGCTTTAATCAAAACAACCCAAACACTAACACAACACCACTAATAATCCGATTACGGTTTCCGTTCATACTTAGCACATTCAATAACTAAAACAAACTTCCTAAGCTACTTGTCACGCCCCCTTCTTAAGATTAATGGATAATTAACGAAGGTATTCTAAAGAATTAACAGACCAAGCAAAGAGATAACTAACCAAATTATTTGCAACTGCTGGCCTAGAGTTGCAGGATTGGTTTTCTCCATTTCCATGGCCGCCTAAGACAAGTGGTGAAGAATATGATATGCTGCAATGCATTTCACCACCTTATTTATAGTATGGAGTGGATTTCACCACCTCATTTATAGTATGAAGTGGAGGCAGCCCCCCTCTACACGTGCCCCACTAAGGCCAGCTCCCAATCTGATTCCTTTTATAGTTGCCTTGAGTGTTGGGGCCCACTGGATTAAATTAATCCTAATCAGCGACTAATTTATCCCTCACTTAAAGTTAATGGCACTTACATTAGCCAAATTATACTTAATATCACATTTGGAATTAACATCCTTGCCTAATATTTCTTTAATCACTTGGAACTTAAAATAAAATCTCATTCCCTTGACTTGCGTCTACTAGATCATGACGCGCACTACGTATAAAAATACGAGGCATAGCATCCTTCCCCCTTAGGAACATTCGTCCTCGAATGTTAAGTTAGCGTCTTACAAAAACAAATTCCAGCGAGGTCTCTCTAACAGTTATACCTATAAACCTGCATTCTGTACCTTACAGATGCCTCACGGAGTCACAACTTACTACATAATCTCGTTTATCAATCAATATAGTCAAGCTAGGAATTGAATTACCTGCATGTACGGGGAACAAGTAAGGATACTTATTCTTCATTTCGTCTTCCACTTCCCAAGTCATCTCCTCCCTAATACTATTTTTCCACAACACTTTGACGGAAGCCACATCCTTAGTACGTAACCTTCTAACCTGGAAATCAAGCATAGCTACGGGTTTCTCCTCATATGACAACTCCTTTGTTACCTAAACATCATCTACAGGGAATACTCTAGAAGGATCACCAATACATTTATGTAGCATCGATACATGGAAGACTGGATGTACCGCCTCCAAATAAGATGGTAGATCCAACTCATAGGCAACCTTGCCTATCCTACGAACAATCTGATAAGGCCCAATGTATCTCGGACTGAGCTTCCCCTTCCTGCTGAATCTTATCACACCCCTCATGGGTGATACTTTCAGGAATACCCAGTCACCAATCTGAAACTCCAAATCTCAACGCCGATTATCTGCATATGACTTATGTCTACTCTGGGTTGCTAATAATCTTTCTTGAATACGCATCACCTTGTCAACAGCTTGCTGAATCACATCCGGACCTATTAACTTAGTCTCACAGACATCAAACCAACCAATAGGTGATCTGCACTTCCTCCCATATAAGGCCTCGTACGGTGCCATCTCGATACTAGATTGGTAGTTGTTATTATAGGCAAACTCAATGAGAGGCAAGTGGTCGTCCCAGCTACCTTTGAAGTCAATAATACATGCCTGCAACATATCTTCTAATGTCTGAATAGTACGCTCAGCCTGCCCATCAGTCTGTGGGTGAAGTGATGTGCTAAGGTTCACCTGTGTCCCCAATCCCTTCTAAAACGATCTCCAAAAGGTTGTTGTAAATTGGAGTCCTCTGTCTGATATAATGGATGCGGGAACCCCATGAAGTCTCACTATTTCCCTGACATATAACCTTGCATAATCTTCAGCCGAATAAGTAGTCCTGACTGGAAGAAAATGGGCCGATTTCGTCAGCCTATCTACAATAACCCATATAAAGTCATACTTCCGTTGAGTGCGAGGTAAGCCTGTAATGAAGTCTATGTTAACATCTCCCATTTCCAAGTCGGGATCTCTATCTCCTGTAATAATCCACCAAACTTTTGATGTTCGATCTTGACTTGTTGACAATTCGAGCACGGAGCAACAAACTCTACTATGTCCTTTTTCATGCCATCCCACCAATATAAGCATCTGAGGTCATGATACATTTTTGTTGACCCAGGGTGAATAGAATAACGGGCAGAGTGTGCCTCTCCCATAACCTGACGTCGTAGCCCCGTAATATCGGGTACACACAATCTGCCTTCATATTGTAACACTCCGTCAGGTGTAACCTTAAATGGGGTCTTTTCATTTTGAAGAGCTGCATCTCTATACTGTGCCAGAATAGGGTCCTCGTATTGGTGTCTTTTTACCTCATCTATGATTGAGGACTCAGCAACCTCTTGAATAGAAACTCCACTATCTTTTGAATTAGCTAGATGGACTCCAAGGCTGGATAGCCGCTGAATCTCCCGAACCATATCCCTCCTTTCTGGTTGTACATCTGGCAAGCTACCCATGGACTTACGGCTAAGAGCATCTGCTACAACATTTGCTTTCCCCGGATGATATAAAATATCAACATCTTAATCCTTTAGCAACTCTAACCACCGCCTCTGTGGTAAGTTCTGCTCCTTCTTTTTAAAGATATATTGGAGACTCTTATGATCTGTATATATGTCTACATGGACACCATATAAATAATGCCTCCATACTATCAAGGCATGAACCACGACCACTAACTCCAGATCGTGAGTAGGATAGTTCTTTTCATGCTTCGTAAGCTGTCTGGAGGCATAGGCTATAACTTTGCCATGCTATATCAATACACATCCTAGCCCAACACCCAAAGTATCACAATAAATAAAATAGTCGTTTGGTCCATCCAGAAGAGTTAGGACTCGAGCTGTAGTCAATTTCTCTTTCAATAGCTGGAAGCTTCGCTCACAAACATCAGTCCACTGGAACTTGGCTGCCTTTTGAGTTAGCCTTGTCAAAGGCGCTGAAATTAAAGCAAACTTTTGTACAAATCTCCTGTAATATCCTGCTAACCCCAGAAAATTGCATACCTTAGTAGGTGTCGTAGGTCTGGTCCAAGTCTTTACCGCCTCAATCTTCTGCGTGTCTACCCGAATACCATCAGCTCCAATAATTTGCCCCAAGAATGCCACTGAAGTCAACTAGAACTCGTAGACAGAAAACTTAGCATACAACTTCTGGTGCTGAAGCATCCTAAGTACCGTCCTTAAATGATCAGCATGCTCCTCTTCTGAATGTGAATAGACCAGAATATCGTCTATAAATACAATAACAAACATATAAAGGAATGATTTAAACACTCAATTCATTAAATCCATAAAAACCGCTTGAGCATTAGTCAGTTCAAAAGACAGCACTCTAAACTCATAATGCCCGTATCGGGTCTGGAATGCCGGCTTTGGAATATCTGCCTCCTTTACCCGCACCTGATGATAACCTGACCGCAAGTCTATCTTTAAAAAATAATTTGCACCCTGCAACTGGTCAAATAGATCGTCAATCCTTGGGAGGGGATAACCGTTCTTTACTGTTACTTTGTTCAGCTGCCTATAATCAATACACATCCGCAGCGACCCATCCTTCTTCCTCACAAATAGTACCGGTGCTCCCTAAGGTGACGTACTAGGCCTAATAAAGCCCTTTTCTAGCAAATCTCTCAATTGATCTTTCAATTATTTCAACTCAGCAGGTGCCATTCTATAAGGAGGTATAGATATAGGTTGGGTATCTGGAAGTACATCTTAGTAAACTCTATTTCTCGTTCTGGAAGTTCCTCTGGGAATACATTGGGAAATTCATTAACTACCGGGACTGATTGAAGAGTCGGTGCCTTTACCTTTATGTCATGCACCCGAACCAGATGATAAATATAGCCTTTTCTAACCATCTTCCCGACCTTAAGGTATGAAATGAACTTACCTTTCAGCGATACTGTACTCCCCTTCCACTCTTTAATCGGTTCCCCTGGAAATTGAAATCGAACTATCTTTCCTATGCAATCAACATTAGCATAACAAGCAACCAACCAATTCATGCCCATGATAATATCAAACTCAATCATATTTAACTCTATTAGATCTGCTACGGTACGACGACTATATATAACTACTGAACAATTCTTATATACTTGCATAGCTATGACAAAATTTCCTACAGGTGTAGCTACCTCAAATGGTTCTATCAACTCAGACTCTATTCTGATCCTACTAGCCACAAAGGGAGATATAAATGATAAGGTGGAACCTGGTTCTATCAATGCATACACACTTCGTGAGAATAGTGATAATATACCTGTGATCACATTAGGTGACGCCTCCTGATCTTGCCTATTAGTCAGAGCATATATACGGTTCGAGGGACCGCTAGAACTGGAAGCTCCACCACGTCCTCTACCACGGCATGCTGGCGCCTGAAGACCCTGCCCCGTAGGGCGCATAGCCACAGAAGAAGATGAACTAGCAATGGACCCAGTAGGCTGTGCCATACTACCTATACTACCTCTAAGGTGACAATACCTCATTGTATGGCCCTGACGACCACAAGAAAAACATACACCTGTAGCCCAACAACATTCCCTAGGATGGGATCTACCACAGTTAGAACACCGAGGCAAAGGTGGCCTCGACTGGCTCAAACACCTGCCCATCTGTGACCCTGACGCCCTAGAGCTCTGACCAGCTTCCGAATATCCCGTACGATTGAAACCCCTACCCATGGAATGTGGGGGTGCACTCTGTGCAGGCTGGGAAGAAAATCTAACATGCTGCTGAGACTGCCCACCTCGAAACTCGTCAGGATAACCTGTTGATCTATCCCTCTTATGCTGGCCTCTATTATAATATCTATCTAGCTGACGTCCCCGTGCCGATCCTCTACCTACTGTGCATATGCCTGCACCCGAGCAATGTCCATACCTGGCTGAAGAGACACTTCCATACAACCGTCAATCAGATAACAATCCAATCCCATCACATAACGATATACCCTGTCTGCCATATCAGCCACAATAGTAGGCGCATGCCTAGCCAATGAATCAAACTCGAGGCTATACTCTCGAACGCTCTTGCCATACTGCCTCAAACGCAAGAATCTATCGACTCTAGCTCGCTTCATCTCTAGAGGCAGGAAGTTGCCCTGGAAAGCCTCCACAAATTCATCCCATACCGCTGGAGGAGCACCCTCACCCCTAGATAACTCCCAAGACTCATACCAATTAATATCTACATCCCACAAATGATACATAGAAAACTCAACAGACTCGGTCTCCGAAGCCTTGATTATCCTCAATGTACGCTGCATCTGACGAATACACACTTGCGGATCATCCTGGGGCCTTGACCCCAAAGAACATTGGAGGATTATAACTTAAGAAGTCACGAGCCCTTAAACTATAAGATCTGTCTGCATGATCAACTCCTAGTCCATGCCTGCGAGCTAGACCTGCCACTCATATAGTCAGCAACTGAATCGCATCTCTTATGGCCCTATCGTCCTCCCCTGGATGAGGAGCTGGAGGTTCAGGTGTTGGGGCCTCGGGGGCTGGTGGTGTCCCCCGAACTGGAGTTGCTGCTGCTCTAAGCTCCTCTGGCGGTGGCGATGTAGCAGAGCTCTCCGACTGGTGCACAATACCAGGCATAGACTGGGCACGGGCCCTAATAACTCTCTGGGTCTGACTAGTACCTTCTGCTACCGATTTGCCCTTCTGGGCGGTTGTTGCTTTCTTTGGAGGCATAGCTGAAAGCACAGGGATTCGTTAGAAAGGGATTATCCTGTTAATATAGCTCTATCGCACGATCTACAATAAGAAGAAAGGATGACATCCTAAATGTCCTGTAGCTTCCTGTTTATAGACGTGGTGCACAACACACCGATAAACAAGATTGTACTAGACACAGTCTGTAGACACTTCCGAGGAAGAACCGCTCTGATACCATTATTTGTCATGACCCAACCCGATGGGCCGTGACTAGTGCCCGTTTTGGACACCCACATACAAACCATTTCCAGACCATTATCCAAAACATATATATACAACCCACATAAAGTCCACAGACCTCTAAGAGTACAGTAGTGAAAATCGATGAGACAGGGCCCCGCCATACCCATAGATAAGAAAAAGACTACACAAAAATTTATGTACCAAAACGACTGGGCTCCGGAACAGTGGAGCTCTCCCAATCAGCAGAGTAGATATCCTAGGCTGGAGGATCACCGAACTGTGCGTCTACACCTGCAGGCATGAAATGCAGCCTCCTGAGTAAAGGGGGTCAGTATGGACAACGTACGGAGTATGTGAAGCATAAGGTAAAGATGACTGGATACCAACATGATAAGTCGAAATAAGATATCGCTACACGTGTACCTTTTAAGTGAAAATCATGCATATCTTTAACCTATAAGGAGCCCTGTTTCCCTAGTAAGGGACTCGGCAAAATAATCATCATATATATACATCATACGTTCCCGACCCTCTAGTGAGGGACTCGGTGGAATAATCATCACATCATCTCCATCATCATCATCATCATAACCATCTTCATCACCAAATATATATATAATATACATACCCGGCCCTCTAGAAAGGGACTCGGTGACATATGAAAGAAACTCCGCACGAACATTACCCGGCCCGAGACTCGTTGAAATGATAAATGACTCTATGCACGAGCAGAATATTATAAGCAACCATATGAAATTAAAATCAGTTCTTATAACTCAATAGAACAATCAACATGAACGAGCAAGGAGTATTACCAAAGATTAACGTTTTATCAAGATTATGAACCTTTAATACGATATGGAAACGTAAAATCTCAATGACTCTAAAAGGCACTACCATAAATATGAGAAATCATCATAGCCTTAGACATAGCCGATATATAGAGGAATAGTTGTGGAAGCAAGAATATACGTCACCTAGACGCTTTAGAGGTAAGTATCAAACCTGTCCGTTATTCGCTCATTTTTTTAATGGTCATGCCAAACAAAGAAAGAAGGGATAGCGTTACATACCGTAGTTTGGAGGATCTAAGGGTAAAGTGGTGTTTTCCAGGCCAAGGGTAATATCGTAATTACCCTAAGGAATTTATTTATTAATTTAATTAAGTGGACAATTCGAGTCAAGTCGACCCGAAATAACCCGTTCGTGGTGGTCACTCCACTCGGGTTCGAACCCCAATGGAAGCTTCAATTAAATATATTTAATTTGAGGTTTATAATCTTATTTTTAAGGGCTTTATGGTCATTTCACCGAGATAATTAAATCATCTTTTTTATTAAATTAATAAGGAGTCCTAGTTTGACTAATTCCCAAACTAAAACTCCTAATCCTAAACTACTCTCTCACGCTTATCTCTCTCACGTGTCTCCACTTCTCTTTCACGTTTTCTCTGCAAAACAAGAGTACTAAAGCAAAAAAATTACTAAAGTTCTTCACACTTGAAGAACTCACACGAAAAAATATAATCAAAACATAAGAAAAAACATTAGACAAAAAGGGATGTTTCTCCGTCGAATTGGTGTTGAAGTTGCGGGGAATTGGACGTGATTTTTGGAAAAGGTTTGGGGCAGAAAGTTCATAATTTGAACAACAGAAAAGGTATGTGATTTATTACTCTTGGTCACTTTCCCAAAGGAACCCTAGGATTCAGTCGATTCTAATCTAAAACTAGGATTGTTCCCCGTTTTGCTTGAAGATATTAGACATGTACAGTGTTTTCATGATGAATATGTTCATGAATATGTGTTTGGAATCGTAAGAATGATAACCTATGTTTTCCGAAAATATGTGTTTACGTGTGTGGAATGTGTAGCCGTCACTTTTGGACACAGATTGGAGCATGAAAATGACATGTTTAAGGTTGTATTTTTTGTGCACAAACTTGTTTAAATAGTGATATTCAGAAGTGATGTGAAAATGCTGATTTGAGTGCAAACTCTTTATTGAAAGTGGTCTTAAAAATGCACCTAAATAACTAACTAGAACTACTCAAAATGTATACACATTTAACGGGAAAGAGGTGAGAAAATATGCTGCAAAAATCTGATCAAAATTCCAACACTTTGATGTTAGTTCCGGTCAAGCTAAGTCAATTAACTTGTTATGAAAAATGAAGAAAAATAAGTGAGGTCACTGAGTTAGAACCCGTGGCATCACCACGTTAAGAGTCATAGAAATAATGTAAGTTAAAAAGAATGTGGCAAGGTGGATTCGTACCCGTGACCTTGACCAAAAATGAAATACTAAAAATAAGAAATGAGAGGAGTGGGATTCGAACCCACCACCTCTCAGTCATATTTAAGGAGGAATTAATAGAAAAATAAAATGGTTGAGGCGTGTGGGAATCGAAGCCACGAGCTCTAGGCAGAATAAAAGGAATTTAATGAAAAAATTAATGTGGCGCTGTGGGGGTTCGATCCCACACCCTCTTGGCAAAGAAGGAGAGAATTAAAAGAAAAGAAAATAAAAGGAAATGAGATTGCGGGGGTTCAAACCCACATCCTCTCAATCCCAATGAACGAAAAAAATAAAGAGAGAAATCAAGGGAAAAATGGAATGAAGATGTTGGGGTTCGAATTAAGGTCTCCAAGTCGTGTGGATCAAACAAAAATAAATAAAAATGTAAGTGTTGTCCAAGGGACTCGAAATCGGGTTCCCTTGCCCAAAATCCATATTGATACATAAGTCATACAGGAATAAATGTTCAAAAATATGTTGCCTACATAGATCAAAACCGAGATCTTGGCATACATACAAAATGCATAAGTCTTGCACCACATAATCTTAGGAAGATACGAATCACTTAAACAAACTATGATGAAGCGTTATGGCTTGTATGTATATACCCATAAGTCTAGCATACGTGTAAAATAAGTGAACCTAAGATGTATGTAACGAAATAATGAAACCCTAGAAGGGTCAAGTAAGAGTGTGAACACACTAAATGGCCAAGTGCATTAGCATATGATGAAATGAACATTCACATAAAAAAAGGGTGAGTAATTATGAAGAGCAAATATGCTAAAGCTAATGAATATGGTGACAAAATGATACGAGGCTAATGGGAAAGATGAGAGCAATCTCAAATGAGTGTAAGTAAATGTTACCAAAATGTACTCACCTATGAGAATGTAAAGCTAAAGAAGAGACCAGTCTCTATGAACACTCTAACGAAAGTATTGAGATTAATGTATACTTAATACTAATGATGAGATGAGAAATCATCTATTTAGCTATGATGTCCTCAACTAGAAGCCAACTTCCATGACGTATGAGCTAAATGTAATGGAACTTTATACTGAGCACCGAAGGGTAGCTTTGAGCGGTGATGCCCTGTTTCTGGAAGGGCAGAGGTACACGTAAATCTTATGACATGAGACTGTCCGGCAAGCAGGTTATGGTTCTCCGTATATCTCCTAGTGTTTCAACCTATTACCAATATAGGGATCTAGCAGGGTAAAATTTCCTATGTACGCTAGCATGTTTTGGGTTACTCTGGTGGTAATTCAACCTCTTTTTGTTGTGGGGCAAACACTAGATTTCATGATTCTAACATGATCTATGTCGGTTAAAGTTAAAGTTTCAAATGAATGAATGAGGACAGCCTAAAATTATGCACATAATGATATGAACGATACCAAAGATTTTCGGAGAGGATAATCAAGAGGTGATCTAGAATCATGTAACGACACTAGGTTATTATTGATCGTTGCACAACAAACCCTATTTGAGTCTCAAACTACATCCTAGGTATGGCTAATGTTTACACTAGCTTTTGAAAGAATAAATGAAATACATACAAATGAATGAAGAAAGCTCTGTGTTTGTCAAAGAAAGCTCCCTAGTTGAGGTCCCATATGTTGAGCCCTCATTTTGGGAAATCTTAATGTCATGTCCATGATTCCAAGGTCTCATGGCATATGATCAAATGATATGAAATATGTTAATTTCTATGTGCAATATGTTATGTACTATATGTATTGTGTTATGCGTTGTGTGCAATATGATACGTATGATGATGCATGTTACTCTCACAGAATGACTTTCCTAAAATACAAATTTTGCAAGTCCACTAACTTTCCTAATCCGAATCTAGCAAGTCCATTGACTTTTATAATCCAAATCTGGCATGTCAACTGACTTAACATTCCATAATAATGTTTTTAGGAAAGAGATATTATTACTCATGCATGTCCTTGGTGTGATTGCATATAGCCATACTTAGTACAAGTGTGTACTAACCCCATAAAATATCTACTTTTAGGTGCAGGTACAGGTGAACATTAAAGCTTATAGTACGACGTTGCAGCTATCCGGACGTGGAGCTTTCATCCTAATTTGGTAAGCCCTCATGCTTTCGAGGATATCTATTGTTATTTTCTAGCTTAGATGTAGGCTTTAGCTAGTGGAGCATGTTTCACTAGGGTTTCATTCTACTTTCATTTCAGACTTTGCATTGGTGCCCTTTTGGCAAAAATACGTTTAATGCAATTATGAACTATTTCTTTCATTTGATGATCTTAATATTAGATGGTTGATTGTGAACGTTTATGAGTTTAAGTAGAATGTATTATTTTAATGATAAATGACAAAAAGTTCAAATTTTCCGCTAAAATTAACCTAGATGTAGTAACGATGATGTATGTAGGCTTGTCTGTGACCTTTGAGAGGTCAACGACGCCGATCTCGTCTAGGGTCTAGATTGCGATCGTTACACACTTAGTGAACCTTGAGGATTCTCTTGGAGTAAGTAAATATATGTCATTCTACTGAACTCACTCTCGCCCACTTAGGGTAAAGCCATTGCACGGTCCATACTCCAAAGCACCATTATGCCTCTCACAAGGTAAGAACTCACACTACCCTCAACTCATACATATTAATATCAAACATAAACTTTACAAGTTAAGCATAACACTTTCCTCTTAAAATTCAAGACTAGACAAACTCACTTAAGCATCGCTTCATTCAACTCTTAGGCATTACTTAACTCAATTTCATGGAACAAAACTTTCTCACTACATATTCATACCAAATTTCCATTTTAGTGTAAGCCTACACAAAAAATCCACCAATCACAAGAACAACTATGAAGCATTAGTCACACAAGAGGGTTGCCCTTTACTCCTACAAAATCTTCACATTATCTCAACATTTCTCAAATTCACACCTTAAAGCAGATCTACTATCATTGAACATAATCACAAGATAACTCATTTATTCTCAAAAGCACTTTATTCAATCATATAACTCTTACTATGCTTAGAAGTACATCACCATGAAGTTTATCATCACAACACTCCAAACCTAATAATTCAAACCTACCCGTAAATGGTACCACCTCCCAAATTTCAAAACATACCTTCACATCTACTCTTTTAGCCACCAAACCATCATAACATATTTTCTCTCACTCAAACATAGAAACATCTCCCCTTCCAAGCAATCACACCTAGAAGACCACCGGACAAGGGAACACAAGAGAGACAGAGAGAGATCTTATGGAGTTAAGTTTTATGACACGATCAAGAGTAATTAACAAAGTTAAATTCTATCGTCCTAAAGCCTCTTGTCCATGGATGTGTCGCGACTCACACCAATGACCAAGATACTACTAGACATGGCTTGTGAGACTTTTAGACTTTAAAATATTTCCCAAAACCTTATGCTCGGATACCAAGTCTTTCACGACCCGAAAGTACCCCTTATAAAAAAGGAGGAACCCTCTTTTCGTGGCCGGGCGTACTTAACCCTTTGGGGTCTTGTACAATCCCTTCAACTAGCATTCAGTAAGTAAGACATGAACAGTATTGCAGAATTAAAACTTTTCACAAATAATTTAATAAAAAGGAATTCTTTCATAAATACTTAAGAAACCTCATCGTCACAAGCCAAACATAAAGACACGACATAAATAACTTAGGCACACGAGCCTTTATAATGAAAGGAATACATAATAATTCTTTACCTAAGAAATTTAGAAACAGACTATGCCCTCAAATATGTGGGGACATACTATATCTTGAGAGGAAATTTCCCAAGATTCACCTTCTAGACTTCAACCTTCAAAATGCTTCCAACCCATACTTATAGTATAGAAAAGTATAGGGTTATTAAAATTAATGTACTAAGTATGGCATATGAAAAAACATGTGAAAAGGGACATTTTAGAAAAATAAAATTTCTCGCAATTTATGTAAAACATTCAAGAATATAGAAGCAAAATATCATAAGGAACATCATTTAACACATAGAGAAGGATTTCGAGAATTTTACACAAAGGAGGCAATTTACAGTAACTTTCCAAATCTTACGGTGGACTCAAATTTGACATTACAGTGAAATATTTGAACCATCACAATGAATCATTTAAAGAATTAACAATGAATTATCCTATCGTAATTGAGTGAACTTCCAAGGCCAAGCGAAAGAGAAAGTGAACTCATTTTCCGTAAGAGTTTCTCTAACTTGGGATTATCCTAAGACTCACTAAGGTAAGACATGAAGTAAGTATGCATATTCCTCCATAAATACACACAAAATCAATCCTCAAGACTATCCCTTTCGGATTACTCAACTCGGGAGAACTAAGCCCCTCAATCAATGGCAAGAAATCAAAAGACACCCAACAAGTCACCAAGTCTTCCCTTTCGGAATGCCTACTTAGTTCAATGAGTAGATAGCGTACCATACCACCACCTACCCTAAGTAGCACATTCTTTTAGAAGGTTTGTCACCAAGTCTTCCCTTTTCAGAAGGTCCACTTAGTGCAATGGATAGATAGCGTCCCATACGACCACCTACTCTAAGTAGTACGTTCTTTTAGAAGACTTAGTTCATTCAATTAAAATAAGTCTCACTAGGACTCCCCTTTCGGATTGCCTACCTAGTGTAATGGATAAATAGTGTCCCATTCTACTACCTACCCTAAGTACAACACTCTTTTAGAAGACATAGCGCGTTCATTTCTTTTGTGGGAGTTAGATTAACTGGCATAGACCATAAGAGCTAGACATGGAATCCCGATATTAACCCCTATCGGATGAGGTATCCTCACTTGCCTAGAATGAGGTCATTATCTTAGCATTTACATGGCTTTACCAAAAGCTACACATATGCAGGCGCATAGTTAAGGGATAAGGAGATTGCTACTAAGTAACTCATTCTCTACTAACGAGGAGTACTCATATCAAGAGGTATATTGGAATACAACATCTCAATTCACGAAGTGTAATCCATCTCCTTCATATCCTCTCGGTGCTAGGCATAACTTCCCATAGATTCCCAACATTATAGATTTTAGGTTAAGGATAACTAGTGAACACAACATCTCAACTCACGAAGTACATTTATCCTCCAACCTATCTTAGGAAGCTCATGGGATGTAGTGGGGTTGCTACTAAACACTTCATCTCAACTCACGAAGAGTGTTCACCCCAAAACTCCCCTTTAGTACTTAACTTAGCTTCATTCATTCATTCAAGTGTGAGTGTGTGTGTACACGTGAGCACACCTTGCACATAAGCTCCATTTCATTTATATTTAACTTCTATATTTTCTTAGACCTTCATTACATAACACAAATTACATGATTCACATAATCATATAAGTCCTTTATACACAATCCTTAAAATAATTCTCATAACAAGCTTCATAAAACATTTAACAAGAATATATTCTTTTAAGCATACTCTCTAGCCTATTTCACATAATAGATTCATAAGGCTTATTTAACAAGAATAGCATATTGATCATCTTACTTCACATAACAAGACTTAATAGAATCATTCACAATAATGTAATAACTTTACATTAATACAATTTAAATAAACACCGCCACCAAGAAAGTGAACCTTACCACTCAAGAGCATTTTGAAATCGAAACTAAAAAACATAACAAACTTACCCTTTAATACATGCTTTCATCACCTATATCATTTTATTCAGTAATTCATAATAAATTATCCCTTTGGGAAGTAGCTAAAAAACAATAACAACCATAAGAAATCAAAGCTCAAAGACTATCAATTCATTCTCAATAACCCATTTCTTAAGCCAACATTAGATGAGAAGATTTAACATAATTTCATTGTAGTTTCGATCTTAAAATAATCAAATAACATTAGGAATACCATTATTATGTCATTATAAACATTTTCATACAAGACCAATATTTATATTTGAAGATAGTAGAAACTAGTGTTGAAAACCCATTCTGAAAATTAGTTTGAAGAGGCTCCTTGAATGAAAGAGAATTCAAGGATGGATACCATAACTCGTATTGAAGAAACACCAAGGATGTTTTATGAAGAAACAACCATCAACATCCCTACTAGCATTTCTTTTCTTCAAGCTACCATGGAGACTTGAGAGAGTCTTCTAAGAGAGAGGGCTTTTGGGTTTTAGGAAGAGGGGACTAAAATGGGGTCTTAGGGTTTACAACACTTCAATATACCTAATAAAAACTAAAAATAACATCCTAGTTTCAAAAAATACTAGGGGTAAATTTACCAAACACATCAAGTGAAGGCAGCAACTTGCAGATTTTGGTAGGGCTCACAGGCGAAACCTAACCAACGGATTGTCTGTGCATCAACAGACGGTTGATAGGGTCTCATGGTTTGATACTTATTTCTAAATGGATCCTGTAAATCCTTACTTGAATGTACAATCGACGCTTTGGCAGTTTGGTCCAGGTCATGGGCCCTTCATCTAGGGCCCTTTGTAGGTTCTTCGTGGGGTTGTGCCCGGACTCTAAACCCCTAAACTAACTCTGATAGGTCTTAGGAACACATCATTCAAGTTTCAATCAAAACAAACACATAAAACTCACTTAAACACCTCAAGACACACAAGCACTACCTAAGGCACACTTTCCGAACGTCATGGATGTTCTTGGGCGTTAAACCTCAAAACTTCACTAAACTTCACACACTGCCTAAGAACAGTAAATTAACTCATTTTAACTTCAAATTAACTTACGAAACACTCATGATGCTTTAGTTCACCTTTGCTCATTTTGAGGCGTTACACAAATAACCCTAGACCAAACCTAAGATACTAATACCCAAATTAGAGCTTTTTCCATAGTAATTCTCATATTAAAACCCTTCCTATCGATAATAATATAAGAAAATAGGTTTTACAGATCTAAAAATAGATTTGAAGAGTTAAAATCTTACGTTTAGCCCCATGAATGGTGAAAACAGTTAAGAAATCCACTAAGGTCGTGTCTTAATCTCTAGAAATTGAAAAGTTCCAAGTAATGTCGTTTAGGGATTTAAGTTGTGTCTTGAGCACCACGATGAACCTATCCCGCTAAAACAGCTCCGCTCTTGCACCATAAATCCTGCCCATGTGGCCTCAATGGAATTAGGTCTTTACAATAGATAAAATTTACCCATCTCATCCTCTAGTAATAAACTAGGAGGAGACTAGATAAATTAAGGGTAGAGTAGTATTTGAATCATTGTATTACAAGGTATACTTGTCTCATATGCCTTTCTTGCCGAATCTCATTACCCCCAAAGGATTTTTGTAACAAGCCTAATAATTAACTAGGTTAAAATAAAGCCTAACATGTGTGTCACGAGTTAATAATGTGTTAAAATGATTAATATTATCATGAGAAATCAATTTGTAGAGTTTGGAAGTCAAACGTTGAAGAGTGACTAATACGTCAAAAATTAGTCTAAGTTGAACTAGTGTGTGGTAGTGTTTTGTTGGGGTTTTGTGGTATGGTATGAGGGTGGAACTGAGTATCGATGGTTCCTGCATATAGAATGACATGTAAAGGGTTAAAAAGTTTGAGGATGACTCCTTAGGGACCTACCTAAGGTTCCCCAAGGAGGACCCAAAGATTTCAATAAGAGATAATAAGAGGAAAAGAGGAGAGGATCGGGCGTTTGTCAAGATTCTTTAGTTTTGCTAAAGAATTTCCCCATGGGTTTAATCCCTAAGAGATATGTAAGCTTTCACAGTGTTGAGTTTTTCCTCCACTCTCCAAAATGTTATATTCAACATAATTTAATCTTGAAATTTAAGGATTTAAGTTCTTTATGAGTTTTTGACCAGTGTTCTTGATGTTTTCCTATCAAATAAGTTTTTATGTAAGATTCTGTTAGGGTAAAATTTAAGCGACCATATATCTTGCAATATTAAGATTCAAGTGAGTTATAATCTATCCAATTAAATGTAACTGAATCTACTTTCAAACTCCACCAATTTTGCGTCAATCCAATATCTGAGTAAAAAGTTATGACTATTTTAGTAACCTATACAATGTTGGTACGAATTAGCCCATGGAAAAATATTTTAAATAGTAGGTTTTTATTTTTTACCTCCGAGGAATCCATAAAAAAATTTCTTGCCTAATAAAAGTCTCAAACCAATTAGATTTTCATTTCACTAATGAAAACTCATAATTCGTGGCTATAGAGATTTCAAGAAACTAATTCAGATGTTTTCTTGATTGTTTATCCTCAAGGTAGGATTTCGACGCTTCTAATAAAGTTATTCTTCAAGATATTGAAAGATTCTTCAAGAATCTTGTTCTTCTAGGCATGTAAGGCTATCATAGTGTTGGACTAGCTTGTCCTCACAACGTACAACTACATTCAGATCAATAAAAGAGTAAACTAGGATACATTCCCTAGATTGGAGTATTTTTCAAATAAGTTGATCTTGAG
The DNA here is from genome assembly GCA_027789145.1 of Solanum arcanum. NCBI lineage: Eukaryota > Viridiplantae > Streptophyta > Magnoliopsida > Solanales > Solanaceae > Solanum > Solanum arcanum. The sequence goes on along the minus strand of CM050939.1, from coordinate 39,470,008 downwards.
TTCTTGAATTTATGTTTTTTAAAGTTCTATTCCTAATTATTGAATTTCTATATTGACATTTATATCCTTCACGTAATGAATCATAACTCTTGAATTCATAATTCACATTCATGAGAGAGTTAAGAGTAGTGTTCAAGGAAGCATTTGAGTTCAATTGTGAATCCTTTGAGATCCATAATCGATTTGAGTTACATTTTGAGTAGGTAAGTATGAGAATGAGAAGATTTGTACATATGAGTTCCATATTATGATGTAGACCCTTGAGTCTAGTCATTGATGCCTGTAACTTTTGATGAACTCCATTAGTTGAGTACCTTTTAGAGGAGTAGTATCATGGATTTTCTTGAGTTACAAGTATTGAGTTTTATATATGTTTATTGAAAATATTGCATTGAGTCGTTCAACTCCATAATTTGGAATGAACTATATTTTAAACATTCTTATAAAATGTTTTAACTTTGTTTAAGACCAAGAATTGAGATGAGAAAGAGTAGAGTTGAGTTCATTTCCTCAAAATGATATATGAAAACTAAGTATTACGAAGAGTTTAAGAAGTTTTTACATTTAATAAGAGTGGTAACAGCAATTTCCAAAATATTTTTTTAGCAGTTTGAGTACTATCTCTTTTAAGAAAAAGATGCGTTTTGAGAGAGTATTTCTTAACATGATTAGTATGACAATTTATTATGTCATCAATGTAAAAGAAACATGTTATCAAAATATACCATCAATGTTTGTGTAGTATGACTCGCGGAGTCATTAATGATCATATTAAAATATGACTTTGATAAACTTTTGAGAAAGAGTTTTGAAGAGAAGTTAACTCTTTGAAGAGGGTAGTTTGAGTAATTCTCTCAAACCAAAGAAATAGTTTCATTTTACAAACTTATGAGCTAAGTATATTTTGGAGTACTGTTAAACACTGGTATAAGGATGCGAGTTAATAATATTTCAAGTCTCCATAAACCATGTAGCCATTATTTGTATATAGAAGTCATACTTCGTAGATGATTTCTTAGTGCTAAGCATAGACTAGTGGATCCACTTTATGAGTTAGGTTATATAGCTCTGACAAGGTATAGGTTCGATCCTTAGAAACATGAGGTAAACGTTGTATCATTGCATAGAATCATAGTGGTTGTTGTCAGTTAGAGAATCTCCAAAAAAAATATATTGCTTTATTATATGAGAAAAGTGGATTGCATTTTCTTAAAAAAATTAAGTTAGTTTCCATTGTTTTAAGAGTTCTCATTATATTGCATGTGTATTGTTGCTTTATGTTGAGTTGAGTATCCTTAGTTGAGTACCAAAAGTCAAGTTTTCACGCTCAAGCCTACACCATGGATGTGGCCGACACTCAGTGACCATTGTTGGCCTTGAGAAAACACTTGGCATGGCTTACATACCTCAGAGAAAGACTGTAATCATGCTTAACTGAAAAGAATAGCATAACTGATAATGTTTATAAAGCTGAAACAATCAAACTTAGCCAGTAGCTGGTAACCCAAGTCTTAACAAAAGGCATAATACTAAAAAGTCTCAAAAGACTACAATTAGATTATCTATCTATGAAGTGCCTAAAACTTAGGTGGATGTTGAGACCGATCCAATAATATCTTAATGACAGTAGTATTGATAGATGTGTCATCTAGAATTTAAGGAGGCTCACCACTAACTCCGAGTGCTCAACTGGATCAAAGGGGCAATGATGGTGTTTATCCTGGTTACCTATATCAGCATCATGATACGATGCGGACCAACTAACATCAATTCATTGAATGTACAAGTATACGAGTTGGAATGCTAAACGACAGCTTAAACTTTAAAACGAGTAAGAAGGAATACTTACCTTGACTCTCCTCAACTCATGAATAACTAACTCATTTCAATATAAAGCAATTTAAAAACAAGAGAAATTTAAAGAAAAATTATATGAAAAGATTTTGTAAACTCTGAATGTAGACAAGGATATAATTAACTCTGATATAAGTAAAAATACATGTGAATTGATGTATATAAAAATATAATAAATTATGTGGGAGTTCCTATAACTGACAACAATCACTTAAGAGGTATAATGATGATACGATGATTTATCTCATGCTGCCACGCATCCTATACCCCACCAAAGGTATAAGACCTGAACTGCCTAATGGATCCACTAGTCTACTATGAAAATGGTTCATCTAAAAAGTATGATGCCTTTTCCACCTATGGTGGCTGTGAGTTATCTGAACTCTCCCCCATATTGGTGCTCAATATGATTCTTAAAATATACTGTCTCTTATGTTTTTAAAACATATCGATTCTCTGGTTTTGAGATTAGTGCTCAAAATATACTTAGCTTAAAGGCTGTATTGGAAACCTTAGTTTCCCTACCTGCTTTATTAATAAGGCTATAGATATTTTCTCAAAACTAGACCTAAGGCTTCTTGGAAATCTCAGTTTCCATTTCTTTAAATGTGAAAACATCTTAATACTTCTTTGGGAATACTTAGTCCCCATATACTATTTTTGAAGAAAAGACTTCACTATACTTTGAATTGAATTTAACATAAGTCTTAAACAAAGTTAACACGTTTGTGAAAGACTTAAGAAAATCTGAAACGAACTTCTTCCTATTCTTATCTTTACTCCTTATTCAACCTGATCTTTAATTCTTAAAATAAGTTTAAAGTATTTGTAAAGGACTTTTTGAAAGAACTCGCTAGACTTAGCTCTAAATTTTCCTTGAATTTTAAGTATGGATTTAAGGTTGGAAATTTGTGTTTATAGATGATTTCTATTTGATTAGAAGTCACTAAGAGTATTTAGAATCATTATGAACTGTTAGAACACCATAAAAGGGCATACTTGTACTAAACTACGAAAATTGGGCGAAAAACGCCGATTTAGGCATGTTCATGGCATGCTGCGCCAACCTTTATTGGCCGAGGCTTGTTTTTGGAACATTGGTGGCGTGCCGTGCAATGTCTCAAGTAAGTGAGGCTATTTTTGGCGTACTGCAGGCGCGACGCTCTTGGCCTTGCCTTGGTACGTCTGATGGATTTTTCAACTCGTTTTTATCCCTAAACCCTCCAAACCTCCCAAGTTCTTCCACCAAGAACTTGGGACTATTTTTACCCGCAATACCCATTGGATTAATCTAAGAAACAACTTGAAGAAACAAGAATCAAACAACAACAGACATCCTATCCAATCAAAGGAACTCCATAATATTCTTCAAGAATTACACCTTTCATCATTCAATCTACTAAAACTTGCTGAATTAAACAAATTGGTGTGTGGGTGAAATAGCCCAACACGAAAAGATCTCACATACCTTGATAGGGATCACCCCCAACGAAATCCATTTGAAGTTTTTGGTGAAATCTTTGTTATTCTCCCTTCTCTTTTTTCACTTCTCATTTCTCGCAAACCCTAAGTGTATATTGATTTTTCAAAGCTGAATTAAGGCTTATTTTTACCACTAATAAACCCTTAAAATGAATTAGGAAAAAGATGGGTGTAAAAACTAGTTTTCCCTTACTTAAATCCGAAATTGGACTTTCCTCACATAGACAACCCAACGTCTGATAGACATATCTCCCTTATACCATGTCAAAAATGTGCAAATTCTATGGCGCGGTAAATATCTCTCCAAAGGAATTTCAACCATATAAAGAACTACCTCTAACTCATCCTAAGCTAGAAAATATGATCGTTAGAAAATGACAAAAACTAACTTCTTAAACATCGAATTTCTTTTTAGATATTCCCTTTTCATTCCAAAAGTGATAAATTTTAGTTTTTTAGCTTATTCTTGGCTATTTCAGTTAAAAGATGTTACAGTATCTCTTTCTCAGGATTATTCATCCTCGACTAAAATTTTATTCACTAATCTAAGAATAGTAACATCAAGTTCAACACTAAAAAATCAAAATAAAGAAACAATATACTTACTCATAGTTTATAAAGTACTAAGAAAAGAAGTAGTACCTTGATATGCATTTTATTAGGATTCAAGAGACGTTGATCTCTTCTTCATATCCTCTTCAGCTTCCTAGTCGCTTCTTCAATAAATTGGTTCCACCAAAGGACCTTGACTGATGATATGTATCGTGGTTTCATGGTACTTCCAATGCTTTTTCCTTAAGATTGTTTTGTGTCTAGAGCCTTTTTGAAGTAATTTTAACATGTTTTTATCTTTGTTTTGCTGGAAAGGTGTCCAAAACAAAAATGCAAAGGAAACTGATATTTAGTACAGAGGTGACCCACGATAGCCATCGACAAACCATCGTCCCATCGACAAACCGTAGATAGTGACCATCGATTGGAAGTTCAGGCATTTGGAGAAACTCCGGAAAATCTGACCAAGTGTGGGGCTACTAAAGAATCGATGGACCGTCCTGTTAAATCATTGATCTGATCAGATAATGTCCCAGTACCAAAAGTTAAAGAATATGTAAGTATGGAACGTCATAAGGCATCGACGGACCATAGCTACATCGACAGAATGTGTTGTTCGTCCGTCAATTGGATCAGAGAAGATGCTAGTTGGAGGATAAAAAAAGTGCTAAGTATGGACAACGGAGGAAGTCGACGGTCTGTCATTTCATTGATGGACCGTCTGTGGGGGTCGTTGATTGAAGCCGCGTTTTTGTTCAACTTCCTTCTTTGAACTCCTTTTAATTTAGAAGAGTATTTGTTCTAAATTGGGTGTAGAACCTCATTTTTTGGGGTTGGATTCTATCACTTCTCGTAGTTTGTTTTTTGAGATTAGCTTTTTGCAACCTTTATCATTAACTCAAATTTCTGGATTTGGTTTTCAAGTGAATTATTGTTGTTTCAAGTTATATTTATGGATTTTCTTCGAATTTTTCAAAGTAAGTTCTTGATTTATTGTTTATCTAATATGAATTGTGTTCTTCTATGCATAGGTAACCAAATCCACAGCTAGGATTGTGGGAACCATGGGTGATTAACATTGTAAACCTAGCTTAGTAATAATTCTAATATAGGTTATTAGATGCATTGATAATTCTTTCGCTTATAATTCTTTTTAAGTAGTGCACGCGTTAGAACTCGCCTTATTACTATTTTTTGGTCCATAAAGGTAGTTAATAAGAAAACAATTATCAACAAAGAATTAGTGAGATATTATGTAATAGGCTAGTTTCGGTTGGTGAGAAGCAATAACTAAGCCATACATCGAATATGATGCTTAATGTGAAGTAAAGGTAAGGGTTAGTAACTTAGACACACGTAGCCGGACCAAGGTATGGGGTGAAATTATCGAAATGACAGACCAAGGATTTAGAGATACCTAACTTATCACTTTGCATGCAAAACACTAGGGAAGAATTTTTATAGCTAGGAATACTGTGTTATGAACCTATGAGGAACACTTGCACCCTAGTTTCTCTCACGACATGATAAACACCAAAGATTTAATCCTGTTACTCATTTTACTTAACAATATTAAAAGACATTAGTTTCATAATATCCCCCCTTTAATTTCCTATTTTTGAAAGCACTTGACTAAGTAGAAGTAATCGTACTTTGAAGTTAAGTGAAAATCATTTTCCTCATGGGATCGACCCCAACGTAATAGTTGAGTTCTTTACTTGATACGACCATTTATAATTTGTAGGGAGATATAATTTGTGCGTACAAAATTTTGGCACCGGTGCCGGAGAAAGTTACTTTTAGATTATGTTTAATTACATTATTGATTTTAGTCAACAATTTACTCATTTTACTTTTTTCTTGTGTTTTTGTTTCTCTCAGGTGTAGCTCTAGTGTATGCCAAGTACACGGAGTCTAGGAGAACCTTTGATCCTAAACTGAATGATACACTTCAAAGAATGAATAATCCGCAGAATCTTGTTGATGGTGCTTTGAGGATACAACCTCCCATCCCACTCCCTATAGAGTTTTATCGGGGAAACATCAATATCACTGATTCTGATGGGCCTCTTGTCCTCCCTCTTCTACCGTAGGGGCACACGTTCGTGGTAACTAGTAGTATGATGTAGATGCTCACCGTGATGGGTTTGTTTTCAGGGCTACCATATTAGGATCCCCATGCTCACATAGTCAAATTTAGGTTGGTGTATAATAGTTCTGTGGGGAGGCAAGGCTTAGACATAAATGTCATCGGGTTGAGAGTTTTTCCTCTATCAATGACGGGAGAGGCTGCCATATGGTTTACTGAGTTTCCTAATAATTCTATCTATACTTTGGATAAATTGAGGGATGTGTTCCAAGCATGGTACAACCTGGTGTCCAAAAAGCTTAACCACAAAGATATAGTGAACAACTTCGTGGCGCTACCTTTGGAGACAATAAGTAGATCTTGGGATAGTTTTTGCTGCATACATGAGGGGCATCGCAAACCACCGCATTGATGATGAGTCATTGAAAGAGTACTTCTATCGGGATCAAGATGATAATAATAAGTCAGTGCTCGATACTATATGGTGAGTGCACATATGCATAGATCGCAGAGAAGTTTCAGAAACTTTCTCATAACAATAACACTTAGAGTACTAGAAAGTCGGATACTTGGAGAAACACCTTGCAGTGAAAGCTACACACAGTCCAACCACAGATAAGATTTTTGGAGAGATGGCTCAAATGAGAACTGAGATTGGGTTTGTATTGCAACATGTCACTGGAGGTGCAGAGAAGGTAAATGTGGTGAATTACTTGACTGAACCACCACTGCCAGCGGATTACTACTATTATGAAGAGGATACTTACGCAGTGAATGATCAGATGGGGGGTTTCTGAACGGATGCAAAGTATCCAATCAATATATTTGGCGTCAAGGTCAAGGAAATCAAGGTCAGAACTATGGGAATTACAATAGAGAGGGTCATTAGGTTCGAGAGGGAAACTAATACCACAACAACTTCAAATGGGGTTATTATGGTAACGAAAATGATCAAAGTTGGCCCTTTGTTCCTCCTCATAATTGGAATGTTTATCCTAGGGATGGTGGAGGTAGTATGGCGCGAGTTGAAGATATGTTGCAGAAGATGATAAGGAGGTTTGATGCTAGTGATGCGCACGCCAAGAAATTGAGAAGTGATTTGACTAATATGAAGCAAAAAATGGATGCACATGTAGTCTCGATCAAGCATGTTGAGTTACAAATGGCCCAATAGTCTACTACTGTGAACCCACAACAACCGGGCACTCTCCATAGCAATATCATTCAAAATCCTAAAAAATGACGGACATTACATCGGTGTCACTACTCGGGGAGGTAAGAAAACCATTTACCCACCTATGCCATCTATGGTAGATGATGAGATTAGAAAAGATGAAGAGGTAGTGGAAACTAGTGGTGAATTTGTGGACAAAGTGGTGAAAGGAGCAGAGGTACCCCAAAAAGTGAGCCCCATTCCTACATTACCACCACCATTCCTTCAGAGATTGGTGAATAAGACTCAGGATAGTAAATGTCAGCTTTTTATCAGTATGTTGAAACAACTTTCCATCAATGTCCCTTTGATAGATGTTTTGGATGAAATTCCCAGTTATGCCAAGTTCATCAAGGATATGGTTACAGATAAGAGATCGTTATGTTTTGAGGATGATGAATGAATGCATCACTGAAGTTCTATTTCTACAATGTCTCTTGTGCAGAATAAAGAAGATCCAGGCACTTTCACTATGACATATACCACTGGCTTACTACACTTTTCTAAAGCATTATGTGATCTACATGCAAGCATAAACCTCATGCCTTTATCCATTTATACGAAATTGGGTTTGGGTGAGACAAATCCCACTTCAATGCAGTTACTGATGGCCAATTGAACAGTGAAGACACCCATTTGTATACTCCATGATGTGCTCGTGAAGGTGCAGTCATTTTTATTTCCAGCAGATTTTGTGATTCTTGACTGTGAGGTGGACTTTGAGGTTCCAAGTATTCTTGGTAGTCCGTTCTTTTCTACTAGTCGCGTCTTGGTTGATCAGGAGAAAGGGCAGATTAATCTTATGTTGAACAATGAAGAAGCAACATTTAATATTTGTAGGTCCATAAAGCAGAGTGGTGAGATCCAAACAGTATCTTCTATATCCTCAGAGTTGAGAGTACGTCAGAGGTACAAATTGAAGAGTTCCTTGGTGTTTAGGCACTAGCCTCTGTGATCATGACTTTTGAGAGTAATGGTTTTAAAGAGTACAGTCTTTTGTTATGACACTTAAACGAGGCAAATATCAGTCAAAACCAAATAAATTGGAGTTAGATATGAAGCATTTCAAGTCTTCACCCACAAGACCATCTATTGAGGAGGCCTCAATATTAAAGCTTAAGGATCTACCACCTCATCTGAGGTATGTATTCTTTGAAAGGGATGACACTTTTTCGGTAATCATTGCATTGGATTTGAATGTGCAACAAGTAGAGTGTTTGGTAGAAGCGTTGAAGAGGTTCAAACGAGCCATTGGTTGGACTATTGCGCACTTTATTGGGATCCTTCCCGGTATTTGTTCACATAAAATCCAACTTATGCCCGATCACAAGCCAAGTATTGATCACTAGAGACGGTTGATTCCACCTCTGCAAGAGGTTGAGAAGAAGAAGATCATTATGTGGTTAGATGACGGAGTCACATATCCTATTGCAAACAGTAGTTGGGTATGCCCTATTCAGTGTGTGCCCAAAAAGGGGGGAATGACAGTAGTTCCCAATGAGAGGAATGAGCTTGTTCGAATGAGGCTGGTGACTGGATGAAGAGTTTGTATGTATTACCAGAAACTGAATGCATTGACTGAAAATGACCATTTCGCGATGCCTGTTATGGACCAGATGTTAGATAGACTCGCAGGAAAAGGATGGTATCATTTTCTTAATAGTTATTCGTGTTACAATCAAATCTCTATTTCTCCGGAAGATCAAGAGAAGACCACCTTTACTTGTCCTTATGGGACGTTCGCATTCAAGAGGATGATTTTTGGATTATGTAATACACCAACCACTTTCCAGAGATGTATGATGTTGATATTCTCCGATATGGTGGAGGACACTATTGAGGTGTTTATGGATGACTTTTAAGTGGTTGGGGACTCATTTGATCGGTGTTTGAGTTAGTTGGCCGAAGTTCTCAAAAGATGTGAAGATTGCAATCTTGTGCTAAATCGGAAAAAATATCAGTTTATGGTGAAAAAAGGTATAGTATTGGACCATCGCATCTCGGAGAAGGGGATAGAGGTTGATCGAGCAAAAGTTGAAGTTATAGAGAGACTTCCTCCACCAATCTTTGTAAAAGGCGTGAGATGTTTTTTGGGACATGCGGGCTTCTACGGAGTTTTATTAAAGATTTCTCAAAAATTGCACATCCTCCGTGAAAATTACTTGAGAAGGAATGTAAATTTCATTTGATGAACATTGTCTAAAGGCGTTTGGAGAGTTGAAGGATAAGTTAGTGTCTGCGCCCATAATTATTTGGCCATATTGGAGTAAGCCATTTGAGGTTATGTGTGATGTTAGTGGGGTTGCTCTTGGTGTTGTATTGGGACAAATAAGGGATAAAATCCTTCACCCCATCTATTATGCAAGTAAGGCCCTAAATAAAGCACAAAAGAACTACAATGTGACTGAACAAGAGCTCCTTGCGGTGGTATTGATAGTTCTTAATGACCACTCTGCTTTGACGTATTTGATAGCAAAGAATGATGTTAAACCAAGGTTTATTAGATGAGTGCTACAATTGCAAGAGTTTGATTTTGATGTGAAAGATAGGACAGGGACTATAAATCAAGTTGCCGATCCTTTGTCTAGATTGGAGGATGACGTTATGCGAGAATTTGGTGAAAAGGCTTAAATTGACAAAACCTTCTCTAATTAGCATGTATTGGCCGCTTCTCATGATTTGATTCCATGATTCGCCGATATTTTAAATTATCTGGCTAGTGATAGAGTCCCATTGGACTTGTACTTCCATCAGAGGAAGAAGTTCATACATGATGTGTAAAAGTTCTTTTGGGATGAGCCTTACTTATACCGGAGTTGTGCTGATGGGCTTCGCCGTTGCGTGCCGAAAGTGGAGATGCTAAGTGTTTTTGAGCATGACAGTCCTCTCCTGTGGATAGGCATCATAGTGGTATCTGGACCGCCCACAAGATTTTGCAGTGTGGGTACTATTGGCAAACCATTCACCAAGATGCTCATGAGTTTGCCAAGTCATGTGATAGGTGCCAAAGAGATGGAGGTATTTCGATGAGGCAAGAGCTCCCTTTAAATCCCATTCTATTGATTGAGTTGTTTGATGTATCGGGCATTGATTATATAGGCCCTTTTATGAGTTCTCATGGGATGACATATATACTTGTGGCAGTGGAATACGTGTCAAAATGGTTGGAAGCCCTAGCTATTTCAAACAATGAAGGGAAGAGAGTCACCACGTTCTTGAAAAAGAACACCTTTGCCAGATTTTGGCACACCTAGGGCCATTATTTGTGATCGTGGATCTCACTTTTACAATAATTTGTTAAAAGGCATATTTGAAAAATATGGGGTTCGCGACAATGTGGCCACTCCATACCATTCACCGACTAGTGGGCAAGTTGATGTGTCCAATCAAGAGATCAAGCAAATCCTGTCAAAAACGGTAAATGCTATTACAAAGGATTGGTCAAGGAGGTTGTGATGCTCTTTGGGACACCAGACTTCATACAAGACCCCCATACGTATGTCTCCATACCACTTTTATATGGGAAGACTTGTCACATGCTATTTGAGTTTGAGCATAAGGCCATGTGGGTGACGATGAAACTGAAGATGTATTTGAACGGAGAAGTGGAAAAGAGACTTAATGGGTTGAATGATCTTGATAAAGTTCACCTAAAAGCATATGAAAGTTCAGCCACCTACAAAGAGAAGATAAAAAAGTACTATGACCAAAATATTGAAAAGAGAGAATTTGCAATTGGGGACTTGGTGCTTCTATTCAACTATAGGCTACACTTATGTTCAAGCAAACTCAAGTGCAAGTGGACTAGTCCATTCCTTATTAGTAAAGTGTTCCCACATGGAGTAGTTGAGATGGTGAACAAAGAGGGTGCAAAGTTCACTATCAATGGGCAAAGAATCAAGATCTACCTAGGGAATGCGGAGAGTATCCATGAGATGGTTGAAGCATGTAGTCTGGATGAAGTTTGAGTAATCAAGGATGTTGAGTCGTGCCGCGACATTAAATCAAGCGCTTCTTGGGAGGCAACCCATGGTGTATCCTCTAGCCAACAATAGGTTTTTTCTTTTCATTGTAGGAATAGTTGCATTCTCTTGTTTAATTTTTTGTTTTACTCATCTTCATGCGTTATTTTTAGAGTGTAGACTAGAGGAGATTAGTTTTGTCCGTGTATCAAAAGTATCCAGAAAAACATACAAAACGAAAAGCTCAATGGGTGTTCAAAGTGCAGGGACCAAAACCAAGATTTCATGTAGAAAATATTCTGTTGAAAGATATACGGACATCATTGACGGGACATTATTCCATCGATAGACCGTTGATTGTGTCCATATATCCCAGGTATGTCATGAAATTTTTTTCTATGTTTTTGTGTAATCGACGGTCCAATCGATAATCCTTCGACTGACTTACAGATCATCGACGGGGTATCGTAATCTAAAGAATCAATAGCCCGAGCCGACCCAACCAGTTATATAAAAAGAAAGCTGTTCAAATAACCTCCAAAAATCTTTTCAAATTCTTTCCCAACCGTTTCCTTTCCTTATTTCCTTCCTTTCCCATTGATTTCCCAAATCCTTCCCTTCCATTTTCTTCAAAATCCCCAAAATTCCAAATTCCCCTAAACTCCCACAACCTTTTCCTTCCCAAATTCTACGTCATTTTTTTGTATTTTCTTCGGCCGGTGTTCGAAGTTGGGCACCTAAGTTGTTGAGAATATCACCCACTCATTTACTCCACTACTGTTTTTAGGTACTTCGATTCCCTTTGCTTATTGAATTCTCATTCATTTGTAGTTGGAAAGGAAAAAAATTAGAATGTGGATCTTGACTTAGGGACAAAATTGCATGTTAATGATTGTTAAAAAATGGGTAATATGTCCCTTTGAAATATAAAAAGTGAATGGGTTGTGTTTTAATTTTTTAAAATAAGATTGTTGACTTTAAGACTTCGGGTTTGGTAAAATCATAGAATTGGAGATTGAAACTTGCAAAACCTAAACGCTAAGGATAAGAATTGGTGTTGTAGTTGTTGTGATGGGTTCGGTAAACTTATAAAGATCAAGGTGTCTAAATGTGCTACTATAAAGAAGGTCTAAAATCTATCTCTAACCATCAGCACGAGACCTCGTCGACAGACCGTTAGTGGATCGATTATCTGTTCATGGGGTTAATCAATCGATCCACATTAAAATTGCTGAACTCTGAGACAATGGAAGGGGCTACGGTCCATCGATGATCGATGGGCCATTCTGCACTTCCGTCATTTCAAAATGAAACCCTGATTTGTGACAACATCAAAATAATTCTAAATGTCACACGACGGAAGTGGACTACGGTTCGTCGATCGATTGACGTGCCGTTATGCACGTTCGTCATTTCCAAATGAGAGGTTTGTAGAATTAAGACTAACAATTTTCCTATGTGTCCAACGACGGACACTATCGATGGACCGTCGACTCATGGATGGGCCATCGATAGTGCCTGTCAACCAAAACTGCAGTACGACATAGGATTGTGATTTTTGTCTTATTTTTCTGGTTTGATTGTTTTGTCTGTTTAATAAGATTGCTATGATACTAAAATCTGTGTTACAGGTATATATGGCCCCCAAATTGAACATCGTTTATTCAAGGGGAAGGTCCAAGTCCATGGCACCATCCCGTCAGATGATTGGCAGTTTTGATGATGAGTGGGATCCTGAATACGTGCCCCCAGGCACCAAAACCACTGCACAAGCTGCAAGATCCACTCATGGCATACCCAAGAAGGTGGTTTCCGGCGTAGTCACTGCCTCTAAGACTCATAAGGAGCGGACACTTACCGGCGCACAATTTGGGTCTACCTCAGGTTTTGAGAAGTGTCTGGCCCTGAAGCAGCATCAGGTATCGAGTCTGCCCACTCTACAAGGTTGAATAAGGACACTGCCTCAAGTTTCGAATCACTTGGAGCCACTTTCCTAGAGGTGCCTGCCCAGCAAACCTCGTATTATGAGGCTCATAGTTCGGAGTCTTCTCCAGCACCCCATAATGATATCCCTGCACCGGTTCCTGATGAGTAAAATTGGTGGTGTGTGGATTGTCGGTATCAAGTCTACCATGACGCAAAGCTTCTGAATCACAAGACGGTGATGACTCGATTGGTGACAATAAAGTGGAGAGTTCTTACAGGGAGTTTTAACACAATCTCTTATGTGGACAACTTGTTTACCCGCCACGGGCTTGAGTGGATGGCGAGGAGTCTGCGGTCATAGAGTGAGGATGTTGTTAGCGAGTTCTACGCCTCATATGTGGCGACTCTTAGAGGTTCTTTGGATTGGCGGGCAAAACCTGCGAAACAAGACCCACTCACAGAGCTTTTAGTTTGAGGCTATCCGGTGGACATTTCTCCTACTTGCCCCGCCGCTTCATGTACGGTGAGCCCGCTGGTGGTTCGAGGGATCCCCTTACTCAAAAGTTTGATTACAGGTGAAATTTTTCCAAGAGTGGCCAGTTTTAGAGGAGAAGAGATCAAAGAGAGTCCACCAAGAAGTGGATTGCACAACAGTGGTCCAATGACGGTGAGGAAGAAGACTGAGTGTTGGACTCTGAGGGCTTATCAGAAAGGCCATCCTCACTTTCATAGACAAGTCCTTCTAGCTGTTAGTCCGCCACCGCCTATCTCTCACGACTGTAGATAACATTCTTACATGGTATAGAGCGGTATTGGTTGCAGCATTAGTGTCCGGGCTGGATATCGACTTTGCGATGTTATTGAGAGGGCTTTTAAGACCTCTACTACCTACACATTAACCTGTTTGATCTTCTTGTTATGGAGGGATACTGATGTGACCATTTGGAACTATGATGCCCTCTGTAATCCGACCAAAACTGTTTATATATGTCTAGTTCGGGATGAGTCCAATATAGAGACACCTTAGATAGGGCCTAGAGTTGAGTTGCAGCCAGTTAGTGAGAATTTAGCGTATACGGTAGAGTTAGCCTAAGGGGATGATCCTTCCACTTCAGAGCATACAAAGACTACCCCGGACGAGTCCTCTCATGGTACTAGTAGAGCACCAGTTCCTCCCGGTCTACTCTACCGTTTGCAGCACTAGTTCCGATAGCTAGGGTCCAAAGGTTAGATGCCAAGATTTCCACCTTACTGCATCACATCCAGCAAGCAACTTAACCTAACCTCAAGAGGATCTTATCTTAACAATCTTCATTTTCATCACTTAAAAGTGATTACCACCTTAGATAGTGGAATTGCGGTAAGTCAACATAGGAACAGCAAGGCATTCTAAACCTTATTATATTAGGTAAGTTATCCCCTGATTATCAAGTTAGGTCATACTATCCAACCATATAAGGCTTTTATACAATTCAATAGAGACCAAGGTCATACTACTATAGGGGAAACAATTGAGGAGACTTAGCCATAAGGCCACTATCATTTCTTTCGATATTACAGTAAGGTAACTTCTAGTCCAATCAAACCCACATAATCACACTACAAAGATAAACATGCTACCCTTACTTCTAATATCAAGTCTGTATAAAAGACTCCAATCCATGTAAAACAATCATGAAGGTTCATACATATTAAAAAAGGAAACACATATATTTAGGAAACATTTGAATCCTTACACCTATGTCTAGGCAACATGCTTTTTTTAGCCTTTTATACATTCTTCAATGTATTTCAAGTCAAATCATATGATAAGACTATCACCATGCAAAACCGTATAGCAATACCGCATTCCAAAATAGACTCATTTTAACCATAATAACATATAACATTCTTTAATTATATCATGACACACATTTCTCAACATAACATGCTATTACACATAATTCTCATATATAGACACAAAGGACATCTGTCACATCCGGGAAAACCCCCTACACGTAACCAGTGTCCTCGTCGACTAGCCTCTTAACTTACATCATTACATTCATAGCTCAAATTTAGCATAAAATTTAAAATTTTTCATTACTTCTACTTACAGGTTTGCATAGACCTCGACATACACATAGAATATATATTGAGTATACATAGACCCTCTGTATACGAAGAATATTTAGTGTTCTACTTCTATTGCACATAGATGTATAGAACATATCATATTCATAAGAGTCGTCTCATCTCATAACCATCTATAAGAGTATATCAAATTTTGGCCTAGCCCATACATCAATGAAACAAGACAACATATAGGTCATAAAATGTTTAGTACTCAAATGAAAGGAAAGGAAACATAAGAATCTTAATACTAAAAACAACATCACGACTTGATAGTTTCATCACCCTCAAAAAGTTGGGACCTACCCTACTTGGATGATTAAGATATACAAGACTTCTTCAATGTCGTCTCCTAAAGCCTTTTAATGAAAGGAGCCTTAAATGTTGGGGAAAAGGATGAAATGGGGTTAGTACACCACTTGCACTAATTATGAGACCATATGCACAGATCTCATGAAAACATGCTAAAACAGACATATTAGTAAGTATGCAATTTTCATGAAAACCTTTATGCAAATTCAACAAGACTTTACCAAATCACTAAGTCATATTCATTAAGTCATAGGCATGTACATCAAAACACCGACAATATCAAACTAGTCAATTCCACATGCATATCATGTAATTGGATACATAGTTAAGTACCTCTATCATCAATTAATAATTAACCACGAGCAAGAATCAAAATGCATTTCATCCTAACCAAAGAAAGAAAATTACACATAAGCCCAAGTGGAATGACCAAGCAAAGCTCCATAACCTTTCTCAATCAAGCAAACAAGGAAGAATCATTACGAACATCCTACTTCACATCTAATAACATTTAAGATTACATATTATCATACTTTAACAATATAGACCAACACATATTAATAAGTGACACCAATCATTTTTAGTATCAATAATATGCAAGTAAATTATATACATGACATAAAGAATTATAAGCATTTTCATACATAAGAACATCCTCCTAAGACTCCCTTTAGGAAAAACTACTTCAATGTTTAGGTAGAGTCCCATACCTCTACATTAACTAAGTTGACCCCTTAGGTCATCCTAGTTAGAGTCCATTCCTTTAATTCATTTTACATGTTGGGAATATCTTTCCCTAACCGACATCAACGACATGAGGTAATGTGGAATTCGGAGTCATGGACCCCACATCGAAAGATACCAAACTACTTGCAAAGGTAGACCAAAACATTAACATAGCAACTACGTGAATCCACTAGCTAGTATTCTTATAGGGGCAACATAGTTCAAGAAAAAGCAAGTGTAGTGGCGACCCTCTTCATGATACATGCATTGTAGTCTCGAATCTCAAGAATACATTAGTGATCCTGTGTTCCCTATGTGGAAAGGGAAACTCCTCACTCTAGTTCACTCGGTTCTATGCTAGAGTCCCTTTTTAAAACGTCTCTAATGTCATTATTAATCATCAGAACATATTGTAGGTCATATGGTATAACCTTTGTATAAACGTCACTATCATCATAACTCAATAAGAATTGCATGAATATTCTTTTTTCTTTACAATTCATATTGGTGAGGTTAGCACATCAACATTTTCATAACATGATAATAGACATTGTTAAATAATTCACCATCCTTATAACATTTACATCTTAAGACAACACCTCACTAATCATAGTAAACACATTTAAATTCAACATCATACCACCCTATCAATCCTAATACAAGGCATACTCCAAAACAACATCACGACTTAATCAGAATTAACCACAATATAAAGTAAAGGATAAGATCACAAGCCTTATCAAGTCTCCTTCATAATACATCATCAAGTTCTTCTTACTATCAACCCTTAACTCAAACAAATTACAGTATAACATCATAAAAATTAAATAAACATCATCATAACAAAGTCAATTGAATCACTATATCACAATTCATCACTAGTTCATAGCTTAAAATAAGATACATAGGTCAATTCACAACATACTTAATAACCTAGATAAACTTTTGAAGACCTAGCATTATAGGACTATAATTAACTCTAGTTTATTCATGATTACCATAAAAACATCATGTAGTAGTAATTAAACCAATAACAAAGTCAATTGAACCAATACAATATAATTCATAACAAGATCACAACCTAGGGTTAAGGGATAAAGGTCGTCTTCAACAAACTAGACCAAACAATCAAGATATATAATAATTGAGATAAATTTAATGTTAATTTATTCATAATATCAAAAATAAACTAAAAAAAATCAATTCCTAAAATCAATTTCGTATTGGATGAAAACACACTTGGAATATCAAATTTTGAAATGAATTTGATGGAACCCTTTAAGAAATTAGGTCTCAAAGGTAAAATAGAACGCATACCTTTCTAATTGATGAATATTGAAGGTGAAACTTGAATATTTGCATCCCTTAAACCCTCCCCTAGCTTGGTCTTCAATGGAGTTCTTCACTACAGAGAGAAAGAAGAGAGAAGGAAGATAGTTTTGATTTGTGAGTTATGAGAGCTTAGGTTAGTTTAGTGGTGTTGGGGTTTTTATATGGGGTGTTAATTAGGTTAATTAGGTTTCCCTTAACCCCTAAATAACGACATAACCCCTTAATTAATTAATTGGAACCAACTTAAAACGTGCAGAAAATCAGGCCCTCACAGATGACACCTCGACTAAAGGTCCCTCTGTGAGTCAACGACCCTTGCCCATTTCGTGGTTCTCATCCGTTGATGAGTTCAGAGACCTTCAAAAAAAAGTTCCTTTAGGGATTTGTTTAAGTTCTGGTCGACGGATGGAGTTGACGCCACATCGATCCACACAAGTTTCGTCGCCTCCCTTCGTGGGTGCACACTGTCCAGGCAGTGCTTTGGACCTCTAACGAAAAGGTCCTCCTCAACGGCCCTTGGTTGGTCCTTGGGGAGTCTTACTCAGATGTTTTGACCATGAATCGACTCAGACACATTTTATACACTCTATCACCATTTTTCATCATTTTCCAACTCCTAAAAGCTAGTCAAATAAGCTAAGGCAAGTAGTACCTCCTTGAACTAGCTTTCAAAAGTCATGGATGTTCTTGGATGTTTTGTTTATTGACTTCCTAAATGTCTTATAATCATTAAAATGGACCTTAAAACAATGTCTAAACCTTATGAAACTTATGTCAAGCTCTAGAATACGTCTTGGATTTTTGAAGTGTTACATTATCCCCCCCCCACCCAACTAGGATCATTCGTTCCTGAATGACAGTAAAAAACTTTTGAAGGAAGGAATAGACTCAATACTAGAATCCCAACCAACAACAACAGGTAAAAACATCAACAATATAACTTACATAAGGCAATTCATAACATCTATTACCACACATAAGGCTCAATGTTACACTATGAAAAATATCATTCTCACAACAACAAGAACATAGCAGTTATGAGTCAATTATGCAAAAGTTCAACTTACAAACATGCTACATATAATTTCATAAAGACTCACCACATAAAAATACGCAACATGACTCAAAAGTAGAAGAATTGCAAATTTTCAGGTCAAAATTCACATTTCACTATAATTCATTATATTAACATCCAAAAGAAATGCAAATTTTGCTAAACGTCACAAAAAATCAAGAAAATTCAAGTTTTAGTCATTATTTTATTTATAATTAATAACTGATAGACTTAGTTATCAAATATATGAGGGTAACGGGACTTCATGTCGGCCTCGACTTCCATTTTGCACCCTCAACTAGGGGATCCTTCCATAAAACCATTACGGAAGACACCTCTTTATTCCTTAATTTCTTTACTTGCCTATCAAGGATTTGAACCGTAACTTCCTCATAAGAGAGGTTATACTTCACAACATGATCCTCAATAGTAAGAATACACTCGGGATTACCGATATACTCTTTAGCATGGAAACATGGAAAATCAGATGAACTAAAGCCAATTCACTAGGAAACCTTAGCTCATAAGAAACCTTACCAACCTTTGGAAGATTTAACAGGGGCCCATATAACGAGGACTCAAATTCCATTTATTTATAAATCTAACCACCCCTTTCATAGACGAAATTTTTAAATACACTTTATCCCCGTCTTCAAACTCTAAATCCCTTATCTTATGATCCGCATAAAAGTTTTAACGACTATATGCCATTTGCAACCGGTTCCTTATCATATGTACCTTTTTTAAAGTCTTATAAATCAAATCGGGACCTAGAAGCGAAGGTTCACCCACTTCTAATTATCCAATTGGAGACCTATACATCCTACCATAAAAGGCTACAAAAGGAGCCATGGATATGGATGAATGAAAATTATTATTATAATCAAACTCCACGAAAGGAAAATTCATAGCCGAATTTCCCTTGAAATAAATAATACAAGATCTAAGCATATCTTGAAGGGTTTGAATAGTGCTCTCCCCTTAACCCTACGTTTGGGGATGAAAAGTGGTGCTTAGCTTCACCTTAGTACCCAATATATATTGGAATGACCTTAAAAACCTAAATGTAAATTATGCACCCCGATTCTATATGACGGATAACAGAATACCATGGCGATATACAATATTATCTATGAAGATCCTTGCATGATCTCTGCCGAATAAGTAGACATGATGGGAATAAAATTAGCGTACTTGGTCAACCTATTCACAACCACCCATATAGAGTCCTATTTCTTTTGAGTCCGAGGCAAACGTACCACAAAATCCATATTGAGGTCTTTCCACTTGCAAGTAGTAACTTTGATTTCTTGTAGTAATTAACCCAACTTTTTATTTTCGGCTATCACTTGTTTCCAATGGAGATTTAGCAACAAACTCCGTTGTATCCTTTTTCAAACCTTCCCACAGAAATACTTCCCTAAGTTCATAGTACATCTTTGTTGAACTCCGATGAATGGAGTAACGGGTTCCATGAGATTCTCAAGGATGTAGTTTCTCAAACCATTTACATTGGGAACACCCAAACTTCCTTGATACCTCAAGACATCATACCCTCCCCCTAAGGAGAATGACTCATTGAGCATGATAGGAATCGATTCCTTCAACTCCATCAATGATTGATCAAGGTGTTGTTTGGATTTCACCTCAATTACCAAATATGACTAAGAATTATGATGGACCATGAAACCACAATTCAGAGAATCTTCCAACCTCACAGCCAATCTAGCTAACCTATGAACATCTCTCACTAGGTCTTTCTTAACATCCTCTATCTGAGATACACTATCCATGTTCATACGACTTAGAGCATCCGCAACCACATTGACATGTCGAGGTGATAGAGAACACTCATGTCGTATTCTTTAAACAATTCTAACCAGCTTCTTAGTCCGAGATTCAACTCGTTTTAGGTACATACATATTGGAGATTCTTGTGGTCGGTATACATATTAACATGAACACCATACAAGTAATGTCTCCAAATTTGTAAGGCAAATACCACGACCACTAATTCAAGACCATGAGTTGGATAGTTTATCTCATGCTCCTTAAGTTGTCTAGAAGCAAAGGTTACCACCTTCCCATGTTACATATGCACACACCCTAAATCCACTCGGGATGCATCACAATACACAACGTAACCCTTTCTACACTTCGGTAATATCAACAACTAAGAGAAAGTAAGCCTATCTTTAAAGATTTGGAAGTTTCTCTCACATGCCACTGACAACTCTAATTTCTTACTCTTTTGGGTAAAAGTAGTCAAGGGAGATGCAATGCACTCAAAACCATCAAAAACCTCCGATAATAACCGCTTAGACCAAAGAAATTCCTAATTTTGGTTAGAGTCAATATTCTAGGACAATATTTTACCGCCTCCGTTTTCCTTAGATAAACCTCAACTCCCTCTCTAGAGATGATATGATCAAGAAATGCCACCGACCTTAACAAAAACTCGCTCTTGCTATATTTGGAAAATAATCGATTTTCCATAAGCACTTGTAACACCACCCTTATGTAGTTTATGTGATCACCCTCATTTTTCAAATATACCAAGATGTCGTCAATGAAGACAATGACAAAGAAATCCAGGTAATATTAAAGACTCTATTCATGATATCTATAAACATCGCCAGGGAATTTTTAAAACTAAAGGACATTACTAAGAACTCATAGCGATGATATGTAGTCCGAAATTCCGTCTT
Organism: Solanum arcanum; assembly: GCA_027789145.1. Classification (NCBI taxonomy): domain Eukaryota; kingdom Viridiplantae; phylum Streptophyta; class Magnoliopsida; order Solanales; family Solanaceae; genus Solanum; species Solanum arcanum. Next base: position 39,448,686 of record CM050939.1, on the reverse strand, counting down.
TTATATATGCTCACCTCACACCCTAAGTTAAGGATACCCCGACCTCAAGTCAATCTTTGAAAAGTAGCTTGCCCTTGGAGTAGATCAAATAAGTCGTCAATCCGATGGAGAGGATACTTGTTTTTAATCATGACCTTATTGAGTTAGCGATAATCAATACACATTCTTAGGGACCCATCCTTCTTCTTCACAAAAAAATCCAGAGCACCCCATGGATAAATAGTAGGTCTAATGAAGCCTTTGTCTATTAAATCCTTGAGTTGAGGCTTCAACTCTTTCAATTCGGCCAGAGCCATTCGATAAGAAGGAATTTAAGTGGGATTCATATCTAGTAACAAGTCAATCCAAAATCAATTTCTTGTTCGGGAGGAATACCCAAAATATCATTAGGAGATACCTCAAATACTACCTCACTATGGGGACCGACTCAATGGGAGGAATTTTGGAGTCTAAATCTTGGACCGTACTATATGTTATAAACACCCTTTCGAGGTAATTTTTCGTGCATTCAAACAACAGATGATACGACCTCTAGGGATAGAATTTTCACCCTTCCACACTACAATGCGTTTATTTGTAAAATTATACTTCACAACCCTCGTTCTACAATCTATAGAGGCAAAGCAAGCATCCAACCAATCTATACCCAAAATGACATCAAAATAAAAAATATACTAGCTCAACATAAGAAACACTATTGGGTAATATCATAGGACGATTTCTATACACCCTTTTTGCAACAACCAACTCACCCACTAGGGTAGATACTATAAATGGTTCATGCAATATGTCAAATGTTTTGCTACTATAGGAGTAAGACATGATAAAGTAGCACTAGGATCAAGTACGACATATACATCAATAGAGAAAAATTTCAATATATCGATCACCACGTCGGAAAAAGTTTTTTGCTCACCCTTAGAGACTGGTGCATAGAAGCGGTTCTTATTTGGAGCCTTATTTGAACCACTTACTTGAGCTTGACCACTACCCTTGTCTTGACCCCTCACTTTAGTGTAATCCCTAATTTTTTGCCCATTTTTACCACAACCAAAACAATTATTCGTTCCCTCAAGACAATCACCGTAGTGCTTCTTGCCACACTTTCCACAAGTTGGCTTCTCCGATGGTGAACTAGTACAATTTGCCTTTTTAGGCTTAGGGTTAGACACCCTATCATCCTAGCATTAGGAAACCTAAAAGGAACTTGATTAGAAACCCTCTTCTTAAACCTAGGTTTGTCTTGTATGTCAAGCGTTCCTTTTGAAGAATCTCCATCAATAGATCTTGCCCTCTTGGCATATCTACTCTTCCTCTTAGACCTTTCCTCTTATACATATTGAGCATGAACCATGAGACGAGATATGTACATGTTGTCATGTAGCATAGCCGAATGACACTACTCATGCAAATCATCTGACACCCCCGTTACAAAAAGACTCATTTAATCCCTAGGATCAGAAACCAAACAATGAGTATATTCTTACAATTTAGTCAATTTCAAGAAGTAGTGAAGCACACTCATACCTCCCGATTAGATTGGGCCATTATGGATTGGTCTTAAGTAGTTATAGTTTGGGATATTTTGAAGAGAGCAGCCCTTATGTCGTCATCACTGAAAGGAGAAGCATTCACCGGGGCTTGGTCATCATTAACATCTTCCTCAAGAGCAGGAACGTGACACCACACGGAGGAACTCCAACATTGGAAATCTCTTCTTCAAGTCTTATTGTCGCATTCTTTTTAGTATTCATTGCCTCTAATCACAGTAAGAGGATTAGATGCAAAAGTACATAGAGTTAACACTCAAAAGGCATGATATTGGACATTCAATAAAGTGAGAGTTTCCTATGAATCGTATAGATTCCTATTCATAAGTGTGGCCCTCTTCACAATTATGAATACGAACTTACATAGACGTAGTAGAGAGAAACATCGAGTCAATGATATTAAAATTCATGTTATGATACCAAGTTTGTCACATATGGGAAAACCCACTAGACATAGCCGGTTTCTTCATCCTCTTTGAGGACTAAGACTAGCCTCTTATCTTAAACATTCATAGGTCAAATTTACAGGAAAATTTAAAACTTTTTGTTACTTGTACACGGAGGTTTACATAGTCCTCTAAATACACATAGAATACATATATCGAGTATATATAGATCCTTCTTATACGAAGATTACTTAGTGTTCGAATTTTATTGCACATAAATATATAAAGCATAACATAGTCATAATAGTTATCTCATCTCATAACCATCTAATAAGAGTATATCAAATTTGGGTGTATCCCATAATTCAATGAAACAAGACAACATATAGGTCATACAATGTTAAGTACTCAAATGAAAGGAAAAGAAACATAAGAGTCTTAATACTAAAAACAACATCATGGCTAGATAGTGGCATCACCCTCGGAAAGTGAGGACCTACCCCACTTGGATGATTAAGAAATCCATGTTTCTTCAAAGTTTTCTCCAAAAGCCCTTCAATGAATGAAACCTAAAGTGATTGGAAAAAAGAAAAAACGAGGAAAGTAAACCATTTTTACTAAGTATGAGACCATATGAACACATATTATGAAACCATGCTAAAAGGGACATTTCGTTAATTATGCAATTTTCTTGAAAACCTTTATGGACATTAAACAAGACTATACCAAATCACTAAGGCATATTCATAAGTCATAGGCATGTACATATTAAGACCAACAACATCAAAACTAGTCAATTCCACATGCATATAACGTAATTGGAATACATAGTCAAGTAACTCTATTATCAAGTCATTATTAACCACAAGCATGAATTAGAGTGCATTTCATCCTAACAAAAGAAAGAAAATAACCCATGATCCCCTATCAAGTCAACAAGTGCAATGACCAAGCAAAGACCCATAACCTTACTCAATCACGTAACCCAACAAGAATCATGACTAACATCCTACTTCACATATCATAACATTAAATAGTACATAATATGATACTTTAACAATAAAGACCAACACATATTAATAAATGACATTAATAAACTTTTAGTATCAGCAATGTGCAGGTTAACCATAACACATGTCATGTAGCATTCTAAGAATGTCCATACATAAGAAAATTCTCCTAAGAATCCCTTCAAGGCAAACCAGTACAATGTTTAGGTAGAGTCCCATACCACTACCTAGACTAAGTTGAACCCCTTAGGTCATCCTAGTTAGAGTCCATTCCTTTATTTCATTTTACATTTTGGAAACATCTTTCCCTAACCAAAATAGACTACATGAACTAATGTGTAATTCGGTGTCATGGAACCCTACACCGAAAGAAGGCGGACTATTTGATAAGGTAGTACCAAAACATGAACACAACTATTTGGATTCACTAGCTAGTATTCTTATGAGAGCAACATACTTCAAGAACTAAGAGATATAGTTGGGACACTCTTTATACTACATGAATTGCAGTCTCCAATATCAAGAGTACATTATACATCCTACCTTCCCTATGTGGGAAGGGACACTCCTCACTCTAGTTCACTCGGTTCTAAGCGAGAGTCCCTTTTTGAAATGTCTTTAATGTCTTTATTAATAATCATAACTTATTGTAGGTTATAGGTTCTAACCCTTGTGTAAAAATAATCATCATCATAGATTAATAATATAATATGAGTATTGTCCTTTCATTACAATTCATATTTGTGAAGTTAGCACATTAACATTTTTATATCATGATAAGGCACAATGATAAATCATTCACCATACTTATAACATTAACATCTTAAGTCAGAACCTCACAAACTATTGTCAAGGCATTTAAATTTAACATCATACCACCCTAACAATCCTAATACAATGCATACTCCAATAAAACATCATGATTTAATTACAATTTACCCTAACTTGAAGTAAAGGATAAGGATCACAAGACTTACCAAATCTCCTTCATAATCCATTGTCAAGGTCTTACCATGAACCCTTAACTCAGACCAATTTAGGTATAAAATCATCACAAATCAATAACAAAAATGATAAAAAAAAGTCAATTGAATCACTATATCACAATTCATCACTAGTTCATTGCTTAAGCTAAGATACTTAGGTTAATTCACAACATACTTCATTACCTAGATCAACTTCTCAAGAACTAGCTCAATAGGACTATAATTAACCCTAATTCATTCATTATTTATAGAACAACATCATCTAGTAATAATGTCACATCCGGAGCCCATACCCCAGATGAGACCGGCGACGTCGTCCTCCTAGAGGACTCAGACAAGCCCTTAGCATTCGTCATAACCTGTAATTAGTAAAATCTGTGGAAAAATTTAAACTTTTACGTCGTACTTGAAGTATACTTAGACTTCACAAATATCATTCATAAACCATACAATATTCCATTAAATTGTATAACATATATAAACAATCTAAAGAGTACAAATTTGGACTTAGCCAATACACAGTCAATATGACATATATGCGTTAATACAAAAGAATCCAAAGAAACATGATGAAAATAGGATATTCCTAATATCTACTGAAGTCTTCATAAGCTGGAAAATAAATGATAGTGTCCCGAACATGTGGACCTACAAAGACTTAGAGAAAGAGTTCCAAGCTTCTTCAAATCGACCTCCGTATTCTTCAATTTCCAAAACCTACAATTGTAGTAATATAAAGTAATGGGGTTAGTACGCCACATATACTAAGTATAGGTATATGCACATAGCACATAAGGACATGCATTAAAAAGGATCATTTATCGTTTCATTAGAAAACATGCTAAGTCATGTGAAAGTCTTCAATGCACATACGATATAACATATACAATTTAAGGATTTTATCAACAAAAGCTTGATCGTAAGCAAAGACATATTATGATAGAGTCATATAAACTTTTCATATTCAATAGATCATGTAAAATAGCATACAAACATTTACCAATGATCCCATCCCCAACCTACAAGTGCAATGCTCATGTGGAGCCCCATACCCCCACACAACCAAGTAGATAAGATAGGAGACCATAAGTAAAGTTTTGCTTCCTACAACTTGTAACATAAGTAGTCATCGCTTTAGTTAATAATATAATCCTATAACATATTCATAAGAAAGACCAACCTCATATAAGAGTAACATCATGTATCAAAAACATATATATTTCATGTTATTATATTACATAAGAACAATCTACTGGGACTTCCTTTAGAGTCAACATGTGCAATGTCTAGGTAGAGTCCTATACCCCTACCTATACTAAGTAGACTCCTCAAGTCACCCTATTCAACGTTCATTTACTTGTCTTTCATTTTACATAAGGTAACATTCACCTTAAATGACATAGATCATGTGAGCTAAACATGGAATCCGGTGTCATAAAGCCGAACAACGAAAGAAGATGGTCTACCAGCCAAAGTAGAACCAAACATGTCATAGCATTCTAGGAGGATCCACTAGCTAGTATCCTATGGTGGCAACATAATTCAACAACTAGGAGATGCTTTAGAGATCCATAGTTCCACATTACATGGAATCGTCAATCTCATGAGAGTCATTTTGAACCTACATTCCAACTAGGAAAGGGACACCTTTCATATCTAGTTCATCGGTGCTTAGCTTAAGTCCCTTTCTTGAATAACCTTTAAGTCGTCTTTTATCATAAACTTATCATAGGTCATAGGAGATTAAATTCTTGTATGAACATGATTATGAGCTCTTTATGATTTTATTAGAATTTTCTTTCGCCATAACCGTTTGTATGTGAGATTAACATAACATAGTCATCTTATGTAAGGCATACAAGTTAATATTATAACTTGCATTTGTTGTGTTCTTTTCATGATCTCAGAAATAACATGTTCATAGCCCATCATATCAACATAGCAACATCATACATTATTTCATAACATTTAATCATGATTTATAGACTAACATAAACATGGTAGAGTAATAAAAACATTAGAAGACTTATCTCTGGCTTCTAAGAACCTTATTGAAGAACTTACGTTCAACTTACGACATTCATATCCATAACATAGTGAAATACTCAATATCATAATCAAGAAAAACTCTTAGAATAATGTACAATATCCATGCACAATGTATGGTAAAAAATAAGGGTCATTTAAAAGTTGATTCTAGTCTTAGTACCAATCTCTACGTTTCCATATTCTCAAGTAGTAGAAACAATCATACGAAACTATCATGTAGATAAGAACATTCTTCAAACGAAATTCAAACATAAATAACAACATACTCATCAAATCGTGTGGAATATACAACAGAATACACTTACTTTTCATTGAAAAATCATAAATCTATGGTTAGGAAGAAAATCTGTTTTGTAGAGTAAAAATACTAGTATTTGAAGTTCTTGAAAACATATCTTTGAAAGGACCTCTTGGGGAAAGAAATCCCAAGAGTGAAAAACCCATACCTTATAGATGAAGAATCCTCAAAAATTGGATGCACAACTTGAAGTCTTCATCTTCTTCGTTAAGCTTTTCTTGTTCTTCAATGAAGTTTGGAAAAGAAAGCGTTCTTGAGAGAGATGAGAGAATTTTCACTTGATGGGTATGGGACGTGTATAAGTGGTCTAAAACAGACCTAATATCAACATATAGTCGTACTATGAATTACCCAAAAGAACATCTACTTAATTGGGTCTTTTTAATAAGTTAAATTACTAAAAATGCGAATTTAACGATTTTGGGAAGTAACTGCGCGTCGCTGGGCCAAATCCCATCACTTTTATTGAATTTTTAGTTGAGGCAAAGAGGTACGTGTCAGCCTCGCGTCGCGAGGTTGCCTTTCAAATCTTGCGGCAGAACACCTCGTGACAGGCGCACGTCGCACGGTGTGCCTCCACTTCTGCCTGCTCTTAGGCTCCCAAGCAGCCTGCCCACCCATGTTTGGGTCCTCCCCAAGGACTCTTGGGGTGGTCCTTGAGGTGTCGTAACTTATTGGACCATTTGTACAACATACTACCTTTACAAGGTCTCCTTACAAGTATTGGACTTAATTTGACACTTTAAAACCTTTACAAAAATAGGGACATCAACTAGTTCAAATTAGCTAGTTTTTGGACATCAAGGTCTTTTTTAGTCGTTTTGTCTCTTACCTTCTCCAAATGAGTTTATTATATTAATATAGGTGTGGAAAAATTATTTTAAACATTATTTAATGGATTAAGATCTACTCTAAGTCATTGCATTTCTGGAGTTTTACATTATCCCCCCTTACGAACATTCGTCCCCGATTGACACTAAAATCTTTTGGAGGATAGGAATAGACTCAATACTAGAAACACATCCAATCAACCACATTAAAATCATAATGAGTCACAAATCATAGAAGTATATCACAACTCCTTACAACACATATTATCACATTACACATAGCACTCAATTCATGATACACAACATATAGGAATTCCATATTCATAAAACTTAGTGAAGAAATTTTATTCTCAGCCTTATCATAAGATCAAAATGCATAAAAGAGTCACCATGATATCGTTCTTCTCAAGATGGAAACAAAAAAACAAAATTTGAAGAAAACATATCCATACATGCTTCATATAAGTGCAAGAATAGAGTATGGAGGCATTTTCTTAAAACGCTAGTTGGTACAACTTTTACCAAATATGCACCTACTTAGAACAAGTCAACTTCATGATTATGCATTTATTTCTATATTAAGATGAACGTCTAACCTTAAGGCGTAAAAATCGGAACCTCTTGATATGAGAGATTCTCATCAACCCCTAAACCTTTAATATGTAGAATCGACAGTGGGTCACCTATGCATTTCTTGAGCACAGACAGACAAAACACCGGATGAACTACTGCTAGTTCAGTAGGTAGTTTCAACTCATAGGCAACCTTTCTAATTCTTTGTAAGACCTCCTGGGGACTTAACTTCCCCTTCTTACGAATCCTCATCACCCCTTTCATAGGTGAAATCTTCAAGCAGACATGATCACCTATTTCAAACTCAAGATCTCTTCCACTATTATCTGTATAAGATATTTGCCGACTATAGGTTGTCTTCAATCTATCTGTTATGATAAAAACCTTCTCTATAGATTCATAGATAATCTATGGAACATGGATTGAAGACTCACCAACCACAAACCATCAAACCAGAGATCTATACCTTCTACCATAAAGATCTTCAAAAGGTGCCATGGAAATGCTCGATTGATAACTATTGTTGTAAGAGAACTCGATAAAACTTAAGTAATCATCCCAAATTTCCTTGAAATCAATGACAAATTCTCTTAAAATGTTTTCAAGGGTCTGAATGGTACGTTCCGCTTGACCATCCATGTGAGGATGAAAAGCAATACTAAGTTTCAATTGCATACCCAAACCATTTTGATAAGCCTTCAAAAAATGATGAGTTAATGGGGAACCTCGATCTGATATGAATGACAAAGGAATCCCATTAAGACGCACAATGTCAATAATGTAGATCCTTGCATAACCTTCAGCTGTGTAAGTAGATTTAACTGTAATAAAGTGGGCAGATTTGGTCAACCTATCCACAATAACCCATATAGAATTATTTTGCTTTCCGTTCGAGGCAACCTAACAACAAAATCCATATTGATTGCTTCCCACTTCCAAGTAGGAACATCCATGATTTGGGTTAAGCCACTCGGTTTGAGATGCTCAGATTTAATTTGATAGCAGTTTGGATACTGAGCAACAAACTCTTCTATATCCCTATTAAAACCATCCTACCAATAGATCTCCCTAAGATCATGATACATTTTGGTGGCACCCGGATGTATAGAATAGAGAGAAGCATGAGCTTCTCCTAGAATTCGATTTCTCAAATCCTGAACATCATGTACACCTAATCTCCTTTGCTACCTAAGAACACCATCCCCCCCTTGGGGAGAATAACTCGTCGAGCTTACTATGTACCGATTCCTTCAACTCTATCAATAGAGGATCAATGTTTTGCTAAGATTTCACCTCCACCACTAATGATGAGTCGGTGTTATGATGGACCATGAAACCACCATTTGGAGAATCTTCTAACCGCACACCTAAGAGAGCCAACCTATGAACACCTTTCACAAGTTCTTTCTTCTCTTCCTCCACATGAGACTCACTACCCATAGTCATTCGAGTCAAAGCATCTGCAACCACATTGTCCTTGCCAAGGTGGTAAGGGACACTCATGTCATAATCCTTCAACAATTCTAACCAAATTCTCTATTACAGATTTAACACCCTTTGTGTATACACATATTGAAGACTTTTATGGTCAGTAAATACATCAACATGCATACCATACAAGTATTTTCTTGATATTTTCAAGGAAAAAACTATAGAGGCTAACTCAAGATCATGAGTTGGGTAATTATTTTCATGCACTTTGAGTTTCCTAGAAGCATAAGCAATCACCTATCCATGTTGCATGAGGACACATACCAAGCCCATTCGGGAAGTATCACAATACACTACAAATCCTTCATTTCCCTTCTGTAAGATCAAAACCGGGGCGGAGGTGAGCTTATCTTTCAACTCTTAAAAACCTTTCTCACAAGCTTCAGAACACTCAAACTTCACCTTATTTTGGGTCAAATCTCTCAAAGGAGAAGCAATGGATATAGTAGCCAGCAAGACCCAAGAAACTCCTTATGTCTTAAGGAGTTAAATGTCTAGGCAAACTAATAACCGCATCTGTCTTCTTCGTATCAACCTCTGCACCATCATCTGACATAATATGGCAAAGAAAAGCAACCGACCTTAACCAAAATTCACACTTGCTAAATTTTGCATAAAGTTGGTGTTCTTTGAGGACTTGCAAGACCAACCTCAAGTGACTCTCATGCTCATATTCATTCTTGGAGTATGTCAAAATATCATCACTGAAAAGAATCACAAATGACTCGACTTAATCTTAGAACAATCTATTCATTAGATCCATGAACTCCGCAGGGGAATTTGTTAACCAAAAAGACACAACTAGGAATTCGTAGTGACCCTATCTAGTTCAGAAAGCTATTTTTGGAACATCTTTTCCTGTCACCCTAAGTTGGTGATATCCCAACCTTAAGTCAATATTTTAAAAGTAACTAGCACCTTTGAGTTGATCAAATAGATCATCAATTCTTGGGAGAGGATACTCGTTCTTTATGGTGACCTTATTGAGTTGGCGATAATCAATGTACATTCTAAGGGACCCATCCTTCTTCTTAACAAACAAGACTGGAGCACCCCATGGAGATATACTAGGTTGAATTAAACCTTTTTGTAGTAAATCTTTGAGTTGGAGCTTCAACTCTTTAAATTCTGCCAGAGGCATCCTGTATGGAGGAATTGAAATGGGATTCGAATCCGGTAACAAATCAATGCCAAAGTCAATTTCCCGTTTGGGAGGAACTCTTGGAAGGTCATTAGGAAAAACCTCTGGGAATTCTCTCACTACTAGGACTGAATCATTATAAGGAGTTTCACATTCTAGGTCTTTAACTCTCACCACATGGTATAAACAACCCCTGGCTATCATCTTAAAATCTTTCAAACAAGAAATAATTTGACCCCTTGGCATAGAATTCCCCCCTTCCACTCTAGAATAGGTTCGTTGGAGAATTGAAATTTCACTACCGTTGTTTTACAATCTATAGAAGCAAAAAAATCATCAAGCCAATCCATACCCAAGATAATATCAAAATCAAACATGTCAAGTTCTACCAAATCAGCAAGAGTAACTTTATTGGGCAGCATTACAAGACATTTCATATAGGCTCTTTTTGCAACTACAGAGTCACCCATTGGGGTACAAACCAAAAAGGGTTCAATAACAACATCAGGAAGTACATCAAACTTCCTAGATACCAAAGGTGTAACCAAAGAAAGAGTAGCACCTAGGTCAAGCAAAACATAAACATTAACAGAGAAAACTTGTAACATACCCGTCACAATGTCAGGGAGCTTTATTCATCACCCCTAGCCTTGAGCGCATAGAAATGGTTCCTTTTTGGAGCTTCAAAATTTGGACTGCTTGGTTGAGATTGACCATTCCCATTGCCTTGGCCTCTCACATTAGGATAATATTTCACCATATGATCACCCTTTCCACAACCATAACAACTTTTAGTCCTAACAAGACATTCACCCGCATGTTTCATACCACAAATACCACAAGATAACATTTCTCCCCTTTGAGGTGTAGGATTAGAACCTCTATCATTGTGATTCTTTGACAAATTCGCAGGAACCTGATTCGACAACCTCTTCTCAAATATAATCTTTGATATATTCTCGCCTCGCACCGTAAGTGGATGATAAATACCCCAACCTCAAGTCAATCTTAGAAAAGTAGGTTACCCCTTGGAGCTGATCAAACAAGTCGTCAATCCGATGAAGAGGATACTTGTTCTTCATAATGACTTTGAGTTTGTGATAATCAATGCAATTCTTAGGGACCCATCCTTCATCCTCAAAACAAATATTGGAGTACCCCATGGATAAATACTAGGTCAAATGAAGCCTTTGTCTAGTAAATCCTGAGTTGAGGCTTCAACTCTTTCAATTCGGCAAGAGCCATTCGAAAAAGAGGAATTTAAATATGATTGTATCCGGTAACAAGTCATTCCAAAATTAATTTCCTGTTTGAGAGGAACACCCAAAAGGTCATTAGGAAATACCTCCGAAAACTCCTTCCCTATGGGGACCGACTCAATGGGAAGAAATTCGGAGTCTATATCTTGGACTCTTACTATATGGTATAAACACCCTTTAGAGATTATTTTGCATTCCTTAAACCAAGAGATGATACGACCTCTAGGATTAGAATTTCCCCCCCCCCCCATCCACTCTAAAATGGGCTCATTTGGAAAATTAAACATCACCACCCTCATTCTACAATCTATAGAGACAAAGTAAGCATGCAACCAATCCATACCCCAAATAACATCAAATCAAACATATCAAGTTCTACTAGCTGAACATTAGAAACTCTATTGGGCAATCTCATAGGACAATTTTTACACACCCTTCTTGCAAAAACCAACTCACCCGTCTAGGTAGACACACTAAAAGGTTCATGCAATATATCGGGCAAACTGTCAAATGTTTTGCTACTATAGGGGTAATATGTTATGCCTCGTATTTTTTTTATACGTAGTGCGCGTCCTGATCTAGTAGACGTAAGTCCGGGGAATGAGATTTTATTTTAAGTTCCAAGTGATTAAAGAAATATTAGGCAAGGCTGTTAATTCCAAATGTGATATTAAGTATGATTTTTCTAATGTAAGTGCTATTAACTTTAAGTGAGGGATTAATTAGTGGCTGATTAGGATTAATTTAATCCAGTGGGACCCACCACTCAAGGCAAAAATTATAAAGGGATCAGATTGGGAGCTGGCCTTAGTGGACACGTGTAGAGGGGGGCTGCCTCCTCTTCATATAATAAATGAGGCGGAGAAATCCACTCCATACTAAATAAAGTGGTGAGATGCATTGCTGCATATCATCTTCTTCACCACTTGGCTTAGGCAGCCATGGATATGGAGAAACCAACCCTGCAACTCTTGGCCAACAGCTGCAAATAATTTTGTTAGTAATCTCTTGCTTGGTGTGTTAATTCTTTAGAATACCTTGTTAATTATCCATTAATATTAACAAGGGGGCGTGACCAGTAGCTTAGGATGTTTGTTTTAGTTATTGAATGTGCTTAGTATGAACGGAAACCATAATCGGATTATTAGTGGTGTCGTGTTGGTGCTTGGGCTGTTTAGATTAAAGCAAACTGTGAGAAAATTCTGTTTTGGCGTTATGTATATGTTAAATGTGATTATGAGTATATACTCCAAAGTATTAGTACGATAAGGTAGATATGTTGCGAATTATAAAACAAGTTATCGCTCGGTGTGTCGATGTTTCGCAGCTATGGTTTCCGAGATGGAACTTTTTTGGGGAGGGGGCTGCTTAATATGATTTGTTGGGTTATATGTGTTATTGGTATTGCTGTGGATAATTTAGGTTGTTGTCGGATTGGGATGAAGTTAGGAAAATAGGGAAAGTGCTGCCAGATTTTCGTTAGATTATTAGCTAGCTTACAAGATAGTTATGTTCGACATTTATCTAATTGCGGAAGGACTGTTGCTTGTTATAGATTAATAGCTTGAGCAGCAAATATAGGACCTGCGGCTCGACTATACGGTATGTAACGATATCCCTTCTTTCTTTGTTTGGCATGATTTTTAAAAATAAGCGAATAACGGACAGTTTTGATACTTATCTCTAGAGCGTCTAGGTGATGTATATTCTTGCTTCCACAATTATTCCTCTATATATCGGCTATGTCTAAGGCTATGATGATTTCTCATATCTATGGTAGTGCTTCTTAGATTCATTGAGATATTACGTTTCCATATCGTATTAAAGGTTCATAATCTTGATAAAACGTTAATCTTTGGTAATACTCCTTGCAGGTTCACGTTGATTGTTCTATTGAGTTTGAAGAAATGATTTTAATTGCATATGGTTTCTCATAATATTTTGCTCGTGCATAGAGTCATTTATAATTTCACTGAGTCCCGGGCCGAGTAATGTTCATGCGGAGTTTCTTGCATATGTTATCGAGTCCCTCACTAGAGGGCTGGGTATGTATATTATATATATGATTGGTGAGGAGGATGGTTATGATGATGATGATGACGGAGATGACGTGATGATTATTTTTCCGAGCCCCTTACTAGGAAAGTTTGGAACCTTATATGTTAAAGATATGCATGATTTTCACTTAAAAGGGTACATGTGTAGCGATATTTTGTTTCGACTTGCCATATTGGTATCCTGTCATCTCTACCTTATGCTTTACATACTCAGTACATTGTCCGTACTGACCCCCCTTTCCTTGGGGGGCTGCGTTTCATGCCCGCAGGTGTAGACTCACTGTTCAGTGATCCTCCCGCCTAGGATATCTACTCTGCTGATTAGGAGATCTCCAATGTTCCGGTGTCCAGTCGTTTTGGTACATAACTTTTTGTGTAGTCTTTTGCTCGTCTATGGGTATGGCGGGGCCCTGTCCCGTCGAGTTTCACTACTGTACTCTTAGAGGTCTGTGGACATTATGTGGGTTGTATATATATGTTTTGGATAATTGTCTTGACATGGTTTGTTTGGGATGTTCGCTTGTACAGGGGCAGCCTTGTCGGCTGCGTACATCATTGTGTATTGTGTAGTGGCAGCCTTGTCGGCTTACGTATGTTATTATGCTTTGGATAGTGGCGGCCTTGTCGGCTCGCGTATCTTGTTACGGTCGAATGGTTATGACTCCTTATGAGATAGGTCCTCTTTATATATATATGATGTTGGGGTTGGCTTGATTTGATTAAATTCCATATTGTCTTAGTTTCAGCTGTTATACTTAGCAGGTTTGTATTTGAGTGTCCAAAACGGGCACTAGTCACGGCCCATCGGGTTGGGTCGTGACATAATAAATGATAAAGTAGCACATGGATCAAGTAAGGTATATACATCAATAGAGAAGACTTTCAACATACTAATCACTACGTTGGGAGAAGACTCTTACTAACCCCTGGAGCGTAGTGCATAAAAACAATTCTTCTTCGAAACCTTATTTAAACCACTTGCTTGGGATTAACAACTACCCTTGTCTTGGCCCCTCACAATACGGCAATCTTTAACTTTGTTACCATTTTTACCACAACAAATATAATTATTCGTTCCCTTAAGCCAATCATCATAGTGCTTCTTGCCACACTTTCCACAAGTTGGCTTTTCGGTTGATTAACTAGTACCATTCCATTTTAGGCTTAGGAATAGACACCCTATCATTCCTAGCGTTAGGAAACCTAGAAGGTACTTGATTAGAAATCCTCTTCTTTAACCTAGGTTTGTCTTGTAATTTAAGTGTTCCCTTTGAAGAACCTCCATCAAAAGATCTTCCCTCTTAGCATCTCTACTCTTCCTTAGTCCTTGCCTTTAGGACATGTTGTGTGTCAAAACCTGAATCTATACCCCAAATGAGACCGACGCCTTTGACCTCTCAGGGGTTGCAGAGAAGCATACATATGTCATTGTTACTTCATCTAGGTTAATTTTAGAGAAAAAATTGAACTTTTTGTTACCTAACTTCATGTAAATTACTCTACTTAAAATCATAAACTCTCACAATCAACCATCTAATATTAAGATCATCAAATGAAAGAAATAGTTCAAAATTGCATTAAACGTATTTTGCCAAAACAGCACAATTGCAAAGTTTGTAATGAAAGTGGAAATGAAACACTAGTGGAACATGCTCCACTAGCTAAATCCTTAATCTAAGCTAGATAATGAAAGTAGACATCCTTGAAATCATGAGGGCCTACCAAATCCGATGAAAGCTCCACGTACGCATAGCTGCAACGTCATACCGTAATATCTAACGTCCACCTATACCAGCACCTAAAATTAGATATTGTATGGGATTAGTACATGCTTGTACTAAGTAAGGGTATATGCACGCACACACCAAGGAAAGACATGAGTAAGAATAGAATTTTCCTAGCAACATGATTTATGGAAAGTCAAGTCAGTGGACTTGCCAAATTTGGATTGGGAAAGTCAGTGGAATTGCCAAATTTCGATTAGGAAATTCAATGGACATGCCAAATGTGGATTAGGAAAGTCATGCCATGAGAGTAACATGAATCGTCATACTTATCATTTTTCAAGAAACACATAACGTATTGCACATATCATATCACATAGTTCACATCATTCTTTCATATGCCATGAGACCTTGGAATCATGGACTTGACATTAGGACTTCCCAAAACGAGGGCTCAACATATGGGACCTCAACTAGGGACCATCTTTAGCAAACACAGAGTCTGCTTCAATCATTCATACGTACTTCATTTTCATTCATTCATATACTAGTGCAATCACAAGTCATACCTAGGATTTAGTTTAAGACTCTTATCGAGTTTACTATGCAATGACCAAGAATAACCTAGTGTCATTACTTGAGTGTGTCTCAGCTCTTGATTATCCTATCCTAAAACCTTTGATATCATTCATTTCATTATGTGCTTTCGTTGAGGATGACCTCATTCTTTTTTTGGGAACTTTAACCTTAAACGACATAGATCATGTGAGCATCATGAAATCTAGTGTGTAATATCCTCAACAAAAAGAGGTGGAATCACCGGCCAAAGTGAACCAAAACATGCTAGCGTATATAGGGAATTGAAACCTGCTAGATCCCTATATTGCAGTATAGGTTCAAAGACTAGGAGATATAAGGAGACCTATACCCGGCATGCTGGAGAGTCTTATCTCATAAGAGTTACGTGAACCTCCACCTTTCCGAAAGAAGGCATCACTACTCATAGCTAGTCTATCGCTGCTCAGCATAAATTATCACTACATTCAACTCATACGTCATAAAAGCCGGATTCTAGGATGAGGAAATCATAGATCAATAGATGATTTCTCATCTCATCATTAGTATTAAGTTACATTAATCTCAATACCTCATTTGAGTGTTCATAGAGACTGGTCTCTTCATTGACTTTACACTCTCATAGGTGAGTACGTTATGGTAACATTTACTCAGGACCATTTCAGATTGCTCTCATCTTTCACATTAGTCTCTTATCATGTGGTCACCACATTCATTAGTTTTATCACATTTGCTATTCATAATTACTCACCCTTTTTTTCTACATGAATGTTCATTTCATTATATGCCAATGCACTTGGTCATTTAGTGTATTTAATACTCTTACTCAACCATTCTAGGGTTACATCATTTCGTCACATACCTCTTAGGTTTACTTACTTAATGTATGCTAGACATATGAGTCCACACATACAAGCCTTGAGGCTTCATTCATAGTTCGTCTAAGTGAATTATGTTTACCCAAGATTATGTGGTACAAGACTTGTGCATCTTGTACATATGACAAGATATTTATTTTGATCTTTAGAGGAAGAATTCATTAAATAATTACTTACGTATGAATTATGTGTCAATACGAAATTGGGAATGGGAACCCGATTTCGAATCCCTTGGACAACACTTAAACTTATTTTAAACTTGATAATTGCATAAATCAGATTTGGGTGACCCTAGTTCGATCCCATCAACCACATAATATTTCCTTTCTTTTTCTCCTCTACTTTTTTGATTAAGTAAAGGAGGTTGTGTGTTAAATCCCCCACAAGGTCATTATTTTTCTTTTAATTTTATCTCTTAATTTTCTAACCTATCCAAGAGGTTGTGGTTTCAATCCCCACTCTCTACATTTATTTTCTCCTTTATTTTTCTCCTAACCCTCTCACCTATTCAAGAGGTTGGGGTTCGATCCCCACTCTCCACATTTATTTTCTCCACTATTTTTCTCTTTACTCTCTTGTTTAACTAATAGGTTGTTGTAAGAATTCCACTCCTCTCATTTCTTTATTTCTATTTTATGCTTAGGAGAGTCGACTAAGGGCACTCGAGTTCGAATCTCGTGTGCGTCAATACTTTTAATGTTAATTAATTAAGATATGCCTTTGGAATATATTATCCTTTTCAGTTAAGGTCACCCAAGTTCGATCCCCCTTAACCTCATTTCCTCATTTATTTTTTTAATGACTTTTGTGTGAGTTCTCGGGTTCAATTCCTAGCAACCTCAAATATTTCATACTCATTTCAAATTTCAGATTTGTTCATCCTTGTTTCGCCGAAACCAGGCTTATAAAATGATGGAAATTTGGTCATGTTTTTCAACTCTTTTTTATCAACGTTTATATATTAGTTCTTAGGGTAATTCATGGATCATTTATTTATTTATTTTAGTTGTAGTTTTGTAGTTACATTTAGTTAAGAGTTTTTCCACTCCAATCAGCCATATTACACCTCATATTGACATGATTTATACAAGTTTGTGCACGTAAAATAAAACCATAAAACATGTCATTTTCAAACTTCAAACCAACAATATATGTCACGGCTTACATATTGCCCACACATAATTTTTCACGTAATTTTGGAAGACATAAATTATCAATCATACAATTCCGAGCACAGTTTCATAAACCTATTCATCACAAACATCACATTACACGCCTAATTTTCCAGCATACATACCAACCTAAGATCGTTGAGAGCTAGTGACAAGGAACATGTAATGGGGAACAACCCTAGTTTTCAGAGTAGATTCATGTGAGACTTAAGGGTCTCTCGTCTAAGGGACCAAGAGTAAGAAAACCCATAACTTATTTAACGTCGTTCAACCCTTGAACTTGATTCCCAATCACCTTCTCCAAACTCACGTCCAAGTCTCGAAACCTAAACACAAAACTCAACGGAAAACCCTTTGTTTTGTTTTACTTTTTTTGTTTAATGTTTTGTATATGTTTTTAACGTGAATGTTTTTCTAGCTTGAAGACCTTTTGTCTGCTTTTCAGTTCTTGTGTTTTTGTTGGGCAGAGAGAAAGTGAAAATAAAGATAAAGATATTGACGTGACAGAGAGTTAAACATGAAAGAGAGTTGAAAGAGATGAAGTAGTTTAAACTTACTCAACTAGTTCTCTTAGGCAAGACTTTGTCAAATAAAATATCATCATTAATAAATAATAATTAATAGTTAAAAAACTATTTTCCTTTTTCTTAAATCAGCTATTAATATTTATTAATTAAATTAATTTACGAATATAAATATAACAAATTAAATCATTACTCTCACATAGGTTAGAACCCGGGTGGAGCAAGATCTTGCTAAAAGGGAAATTTCAGCCCTCTCTACCCAAAATACCCCTCCACCTTATTAATTTAGTAATTAATTACATATTTAGGGTAAATTAGATACTACCCATAGACTGGAAAAAAGACTATTTTACCCCTAGACCCTCCAAACTTAAGATTTCCTCTTTTTAAGTCTAGTAAAGACTCATCCGGGTACATCTTCATATTTTGGAGCCCTACCTGGCTGGAACCAACCTTTCCTAGATCAACTACCTTCCAAAGTTAGTTGTCTTAGTTGTCGCAAGGGTTTAGAAGTTTGGTTCTACGCGTATAAATCCATGTGAATCTGGTCTAGTCATAAGCATTCTAGACTCACTAAACATTACTTAGCATATTCATTTTTAGGGTTTTTACATTGAGTATGACCTACCTGACGAGATATTCTCATGTTGTCTTTTATCATAGACGAATGACACTCCTCTTGCAAATCATCCGACACCCCCGTCACAAAACGACTCATTTCTTCCCTAGGATCAAAAACAAAAGAACCAGCATATTCAGACAATTTAGTCAATATCAAGGATTATTTAAGAACACTCATACCTCCTTGATGAAGGTTGATGAACTCCACCACTTTATCTTCCATCTTCTCCCTAGGAAAGAACCGATCAAGAAAAGCCTTCTTAAATACTTCTTATGTCGCGTGTCCACCTCTTAATCACCTATTATCCCTCCATTAGACGTACCATGCTTGAGCCACATCCTTTAGTTGATAGGTGGCTAACTTGGACTTCTCACTAGTAGACAAACCCATAACATAGAGCATCTTGTGGATTTCATCGATGAACTCTTAGGGGTCTTCTTCAACCTTGGACACATACAAAGTAGGAGGATTAATCTTAGTGAAATCCCTTAGATGGGAGGACATGGTAGTAACTTGGTGGTGTGCTCGGGGTACAACCTCCCAATTAGATTGGGACGTCATGGAATAGTTTGGGCCACTTGGAAGAGATCGAACTTTATGTTCTCATATGTGAAACGAAGAGCATTTGCTGGGGCTTGGTCATCATTAAAATCTTCGTCAAGAAGAGGAACTTGATCAACACAGGAAGGAACTCCTGCATTGGAAATCTCTTCTTCAAGTCTTCGTGCCGCATTCGTTCGAGTATTCATTACCTATAATCACAATATGAGGATTATATGCAAAAGTACATAGAGTTAACAATCCAAAGGCAACATATTGGACTTCCAACAAAATGAGAGTTTCCTAAGAATCATATAGATTTCTATTCATAAGTGTGGCGCACTTCACAATTATGAAAATGAACCTACATAAACATTGTAGAGAGTTAAACCTCATTCTCTGATACCTAGTTTGTCACATCCGGGAATATCTCGTAGACATAACCGGCGTCGTCATTACTTTTACTCGGAGGTTTAGATAGACCTTCAAATACACATAGAATAGATATATTGAGTATTCATAGACCCTTTGTATACGAAGATTTCTTAGTGTTCTTTTATTGAACATAGATATATCAAACATAACATAGTTATAATAGTCGTCTCATCTCATAACCATCTCACAAGAGTATATTTAATTTTGGCTAGCCCATAAATTAATGAAACAAAACCACATATAAGTCATGCAATGTTTAGTACTCAAATGAAAGGAAAAGAAACATAAGAGTCTTAATACTAAAAACAACATCATGGTTTGATAGTGGCATCACCCCCGGAAAGTGAGGACCTACCCTACTTGGATGATTAAGAAACCAAGTCTTCTTCAATGTCGTCTCCATAAGACCCTCAGTGACCTCAACCTTAAACGTTGGGGAAAAGGACGAAAGGGGGTTAGTACGCCACTAGTACTGTGTATAAGACCATATGCACACATATCATGAATCACGTGATAAAAGGGACATTTCATATAGTATTCAATTTTCTTGAAAACGTTTATGCACATTCAAAATGACTATACCAAATCACTTAGGCATATTCATTAAGTCATAGGCATCTACATCACAAGACCAACAACATCAAAACTAGTAATTCCACACGCATATTATGTAATTGGATACATAGTCAAGCAACTCTATCAACAAGTCATAATTAACCACAAGCATAAGTAAGAGTGCATTTCATCCTATTTAAACCAAGATAATTACCCATGTACACCTATCAATTCAACAAGTGCAATAAACAAAAAATGCCCCATAACCTTACTCAATAGAGTAACCAAACAAGAATCTTGACTAACATCCTACTTCACATATCATAACATTTAAGAGTACATAGCATCATACTTTAACAATACATAGCATCATCCATTATCAAGGTCTTACCATAAACCCTTAAATCAACCCAATTAGGGTATAAAATCATCATAATTCAACAACCAACATGATAAAAAAAGGCAATTGAAACACTATATCATAATTCATCACTAGTTCATAGCTTGAGATAAGATACTTAGGACAATTCACGACATACTTCATAACCTATATTAAATTCTCAAAAACAAGCATGATAGGACTACTTAAATCTAATTCATTCATGATTAGTATAAAAACATCATCTAGTAGTAATTCAACTAATAACAAAGTCAGTTAAACCAAAACAATATAATTCATATGAAGATCACAACCTACGTTGAGGGGTAAAGGTCATCGTCTACAAAATAGTTCAAACCATAAAGATATATAATAATTAAATTAAATTTATTTAATATCCAAAATAAATCATAAAAATATCAATTCCTAACATCAATTTCGTATTGTCAGAAAAACATTTGAAAACACAACTTTGGAAATCAATTTGATGGAACCCTTTGAGGGAATAGGTATAAAATTTGAAATAGATCCCATAGATTGGGTATTTACAAATATTGAAGGTGAAACTTTACTCTTTTCATCCCTTAAATCCTCCCGTAGCTTGGTCTTCAATGGAGTTCTTTACTAGAGAGAGAAATAAGAGAGAAGGAAGAAAGTTTTGTTTTGTGAGTTAGGAGATCTTAGGATAGTTTAGTGGGGTTGGGGTCTTTATATGGGGTGTTAATTAACTTAATTAGGCTTATATTAACACCTAAATAATGACCTAACCCCTTAATTAATTAATTGTATAAGTGTTGGTCGACGAATGTCATCTACGCCCCGTCAATTGACAGATGTTTCGTCGCCTCCCTTCTTTAGTGCGCATTGCCTAGGTAGTAATTTTGACGGTAAATGAAAGGGTCATTCTCAAGGGCCCTTGGTTTTTCCTAGGGGAGTCGTACTCAGACTTTTCAACTACTAATTAACTTTAACACATGTTATATACCCTTCAGCAATTTTCATAATTTTACAACTCCTAAAAGCTAGTCAAATAGGCTAAGGCACGCTAGTACCTCTGTCACGACCTGTAAATACACCCTAGAAGTTAGAGCATCCTTGCGTCGTAACTTAGAAACTGAGACTTCAAGAAGTCTCCTTTAAGCCTCTAATATCATTCATTGCATAATATACATTCTAAAATGAGTAAAACAACTATACAAAGAATCATAGTACTTCAAGTAGTGCCCACAAGGCCATGATAATCATATTGCATAAAGTAACGGTGACAAGGCCACATCGATTGTAAGTAAAGCACAGAACGCCTCCACCATAAGTTGTACATACAAATCAAAAGATAGTTATAGTCTAATTAACATGAAATAAAAGTAATTAGGGCAGCATACCCTCACTCCATCTTACCACTTAAATTTCAAAGATAAAATATCTAATTCAATATCATAAGGCGCTTACCCATGGCAATAACAAACAATTCAATACAATTATATTAATAATCAATGAAACAAGCTCAATTCATTACACACTCATCAATCTAACACAACCTAGATATCAATTGAATACAATTATTGCATCATATACATCATAGAAAACTATATTAGAAATCACAAGCCTTAAACCAATATCAATTCAATAAGCCTAATATAGAATAGATCTTAGAATGTACAATATTCAATTGATAAAATTGAAATAGACTATAAGCCAATAAACCATAATCTATACATGAATAAAAAGGCCATAACAATCTACACATAAATTCATCAATCTCAAAGCATGATCACATGAATCATATTTTAGTCAAA
The DNA here is from genome assembly GCA_027789145.1 of Solanum arcanum. Classification (NCBI taxonomy): domain Eukaryota; kingdom Viridiplantae; phylum Streptophyta; class Magnoliopsida; order Solanales; family Solanaceae; genus Solanum; species Solanum arcanum. The sequence continues at coordinate 39,425,855 of CM050939.1, read as the reverse complement.
TTGAATGATTTGTGAATGTCAAGGGTTCATGGATAATTTTATTTGAAAACATCCATTAAGCATCAATAACATCATATATAAACATTTGAAAACCGTTAATGCAAGAACCCATGACATAGAGTAGAAATTGGACTTTTTCATCTTTTTTTATCGTTGAAAATCATCTTTGAAATTGTCTCTAAGGTGATAGTAAGCCTTATATGAAAAACTACCATAGTTTATTAGAAGAACCAAATGATAATTGAAGAAGAAACTCCATTAAAAAACCATCTTCAAGCTCCATCTTCACCTTGAACTCACATGGAGGTTTTTGGAGGAACTTTTGGATGGAATATGTTTTGATGTAAATGTTAGAGTTATAATGAGAGTTTAATGACTTATATACTCTTAAAATACCCATAGACACACAAAAAAAAAACCGTCCACAGACTTATAGGGGCCGGGGCGAATTTACAACATCACTCCTAAACATAACCGAAAGCAAGCAAGAAAACACATATCCCATTGACACCAACATCGACGTTCCGTGATCTCACCCACGTGCCGTCGATGGGGTCTCGTGGGTTGACCTGTAAATCTTCATCCTGCACGCCAAGTGGATCAATTGACGATACCCATCGACGGCCCATTGGCTGGTCGACTTTCCATCGTTAGGCTCAGTTGACTGCCACTGCCTTGCATTGTTGAGCTCCAAGACGGGGTCCTCCTTTAGGGAACCTTGTGGGTCCTACATGGAATTGTAGCCAAACATTTCAACCCCAAATATGTTCATATACGAATTTAGGACCTACCAGATGAGTTTCATCTAAAACGAACACGTAAAACTCGATTAAATATACATAGACACACAATATAATTTCAAACCAAACCTTTTGAACGTCACGGACGTTCTTGAACGTTGGACCTCCAAACATCACGAAACTTGTCACACTTCCTATATACACTATAATAAATTATTTAAGGACCTCATCACCTCATGAATCAAACATAAACACATAAAACCACGTATGAGGCATATAAGTGACTTAGTCGTCGAACGTCTTGGTCATCCCTTAATGTTTGACTTCCGACGCACCTAAACTCTTAGACACTACCTCAAACCATATTATAAACAATTTTAGGACCTTACACCATCACGAAAACCATGTTAGGCTCTTGGTTCACCGAATTCATTTTCGAGGTCTTATAACCTCGTTGAACTAGTTTCCCAACGTCATGGACGTTCTTGAACGTTTTGGTTTCTAGACTTCCTAAATGAATTATAACTATCAAAATGGACCTTAAAACAATGTCTAAACCTTATGAAACTTATGTCAATCTCTAGAACACGTCTTGGATTATCGAAGCGATAAAACTCATATCAATATAACCTATCGTTTCTCATATTTCACATACATAGCCATACTTGGCATCACATAAACAAAGCAAGCAAAGTACACCTTCACACATACGCATCAAACCATAAAACCAACATAATTATCAAAACTCACCTTGTGTCCCTCAAGTATAAAGATACAATCTAATCCAAGCAATCACATCTAAAAGACCACAATACAAGAAAACATTGAGAGACATTTTATGGAGTTAAGTTCCATGGCACAACATAAGAATGATGAACAAGTAAAACTCTTTCGTCCTACAGCCTCTCGCTAATAAACGTATTTGGACAAACAACCGATGATCGAGACTCAACTACACTTGGCAATATGAGACTTTTGAAACCTAAAATAACTTTCATAAACCTCATGCTCTAATACCACGTTTGTCACGACCCGGGATGACCCCCTAGACGTAACATTACGTACTTGATCTCTCAGAGGTCTTATCATTGCCCATAGTTATCATCCATCACATTGTCATAGGTAAATTAGCGGAAAATTTAAAATATTTCATAGAACATAATATGTAAGAAACTTCACTTCATATATATAAAACATCATAAGTACATATTTAGACTCTAATCTCTTTTTTTTTCAACCTAGACCTCAACATCATAACAGTAAACTAGGGACAAGGCCATTACAACATAAAACATAAGTACAATTATTAAGTGACTTTACAGTAAACCATAAATAGGAAATCCTTGGGCTTAAGGATCCTTTCCTTGAGCTTGGGAATTCATATATCAAGATCCACATAATCTAAAGACATCCCTTAAGCATACATAACATACACTTTGTTTAAAAAGGTATAGAAGAATGGAGTTAGTACAAGAATGTACAAAGTATGGCAACTATGGAAAAACATGCATTTAAAAGAGACATTTTTATTGAAATTTTTGAGAAAATATTCATAAAAACTTTGTACAATAAGCATTATATTATTTACATACTTCATATAGGCATATATCATGGTCAAAAATAATATAAAATCCTACAATGCATTTAAGAAATTTTAGAACCATTTTGAACTAAGAACTTTCACATAGGGTGAGCTTATTTTCTTTTTACAGTGAATATTTTCCTTCTTAATTCTTTAACCTTCCAAGTAACCATTTAGTGATACTTGGTGCAATGCATCACCTCAAGTCAACAAGGAAGTTAAACATACAATTTACAGAAGTGAACACATAACCTCATAGAAGTATAACACACTACAAGCCACATTCATGTCGAGACCATGAGGACATTATAATGAACCGTATGAGACCTTCCTCACAATCCCAATCTACGTCTACTAGTGTAATTTACATGTAAATCCCCAAAACCTAACACACACTTAGTAATCCTATCATAATACAGCAAGCCTTGACATCCAATTCATACATCAACATAGCAAGTGTATACAACATCATCCAAACTTGGCAAGACCTTCATCACATAATCATATGACCTATATAGTGCATATAATAAGAGACCACATATCCATTAGGACTCATCCAATGCACATCTTCATAAAAAGTTGTCAAATACTAGAAGGTCACATAAAGAACATAAGCATAATCATAGGTGAAGTCTCATACACCCCACCTACACTAAGCAACTACCCTTTGGTTATCCTAGTTTGGGTCCTTACTTTACATTCAATTTCAATTTTACATTAGGGAAACTATATCCTTAACCGACACTAAGACCAACGGTGTTACATGGGATTTGGTGTTGTAGAGCCTTACACCAAGGAAATGTGTTCTTACCTAGAAAAGGTAGAACTTTAACACATGCTACCATACTAAGTGAAATCACTTGCTACATTCTATGTGGCATGCTTAGTTTATGGCATTGGAACCTCATCTCATGACAAAACCATGGGTGAATGTTCCTCCTAGGGAAGTCAACATCTTATGAGAACATAATGGTGAATCTTCCTTGAAGGAAAGCTAATACCTGTCATTATCAAGTTCACTTGATGCTAGTCTAACATCACTTTATAAAAAATCCTTTATTAACATTACTTATAAAATGTACGCTTTAGGAGATTGACTCCCCATATGCTTAGCTCATAGGTCATAGGTGAGAGTTCATCAACCTAAATCATGTGAGAAACTGTTTCACATGGATATATCATATGTAAGCACCTATATAGTTTAGGGTACACTTGAGCACACATTAATGTCACACATGTTCATATGTCAATGCATAAGTATATAGGTGTAAATATACGAGAAATTCTTTCATATTAACACTTATAGACACTATTCACATCCATATTTCATCATAAATACTTAATATCTCATAACATGTTAATACATTCCTATGCATGTACATAGAAGACAAACCTAGGAACTATCTTATAAAGGTTACACATGTGCAATGCATAGACAAGGTCTCATAGCCTTGCCCATAATAGTACACCTATCAAGTCATACTAGTGAATGATACATCACACAACATCATAGATAGATAAGATAACAAAAGACACATTTATTTAAGACTTACAACATCTTTAACGTAATCTCTAGTCATTATGCACTTACATTAATTGTATTTCACATATAACCTTATAGGACCTCATAATAGGCAGCACATATACAAAAAAGTTAACATACTCATTTACATGCTCATAATATTAGCCATACAACCTAGATCATAGCTAAAATAAGAATCAAGGCATAGGCTTCAGACAGGGTGATCATCATCAACACACATTCGTAGTATAATTGCCTTCAAGTACATGTTCACATCACATATATATCATCACATGTTCACATCAATCATATTTTATCAATAGTATCAATCTAGGGAAGTAGTTAGAGACATAATAATTAAGTCTAACTCATGCTTCATCTACCCTAGAATCAAGATCACTTCATGTTCTTTACAACATCCATTCTGTAGGCTTGAAGAACATAGATCAATCCTTATCAAGATTTATTTACTTTGATCATGAATAACTCACTGTAACAATACAATAAATTGCATGTCTAGTGAAGAGCCTAATAGGTCTATAAGAATGGGTATTGGGGATACATAGGCATTCCAATTCCCAATATTGAAAAATATTGGGCATCGTATAGAAAATTTGCTATGGGTATCAACCAATTTCTATATAATACACAAATAAGTGACATATTGGGCATCTTAGAAAATATTCGCCTAAAGGGTGTTAGCCAATTCTTTAAGTATTAATGAGCTTGTTTATGAACCGTACCTGCAATGAAGACCCTAAGCTTAAAACCTTTATTCATAGTTAAAAATATTAGATACGAGGCAACCAAGTGTCAAGCCTAGGTATCATAGCACATGACAACTTAAAATGATTATGTAGTTTAAGTAGTGCGCAAGGGCATAGTGAGGATCCTTGGGACAATAAGTAAACATTTAAAATGAACCATCAAGAATAGTTAGTTTTCAAAGTACAAGAAACACATGTGCAAGCCTATGTGAAATCACATGGGGAGAATCTCCCAAGGAGGGGACCACTCTAGCCACATTCAGTTAGGGTAGTTAGGGGGCAGGTGCGCACAAGGGTTCCACCATGTGGGGCCTACCTATCTAACTAACTCTAGACTCTAACTAACTAACCTAACTAGGTAACTAACCTAGCAAAAAATAATAATATAGTGCACACGACAACTTAATGCTTAATTGGATGGCACTAACCTAGTAACTAGTTAAAAAAGACAACATAGTACCAAACCTAGGATGGTCCAAAGGTTTAGTGATGGTCCCAACGACTTAAGGGTACTTTAATAATTACCCTAGGTCACATAATTAATAAAATTATGAATTTAATTAATTTAATTAAATGGTCAAATCGAAATCCTTACACTAACCTAGTATAACACAAGAAACATCCTAGTACTTAACCTAGGATAGTCCAAAAGGGTTAATTATGGCTACAACGACTTGGGGGTACTTTGGTAATTACCATACGTACCTTAATTAATTAAATTTAGGAATATATTAATTAATTAAAAATTCAAAGCAAGGCCGAAATTCTTAGGAAAAATTTCAGATTTGACTAAGTGTTATGATTTCAAATTTTTAGTCTACCTAGGAGGGGCTTCTTAGTAATTACTTAATTCATTTATTTAAGTTACTTAATTTGACTAAGTTTAAAGAGTGAATATCAGTTACTAAGACTTACAATAATGTTCAAACGCTAAAAAATTTTACAACGCAAATAAGTAAATGAACGAAAGTAAACAGAAAAGTTTCTCTTGATGTATCTTAGGCGATTTTAAGGTTTTGCTTCAAGGTTTTGTGCAAGGTGATCTTCTTAGATTTAATTATACATAATGTATGGGTTTTTCCCCTGGAATTATTTCTGCAAGAGTATTTTCCATCGTCTTGAATCTATGAAATCTTGATACTAGGGTTGTTTCCCAATATTCTTGTTGAACGCCCTTTTTCCTAGAATCCTTGTTTCCTATTCCAGTGAGTATGTAGATGTAGTCTCGATCATGTTGTTTGTAGGTGGTACTGGCTGATCTTAATGTGTAGTTTTCTTGATTTGTAAATGTGGAATGAGACTCTCGAATGATTTTAAATATTCCATACGTGAAATAAAGAATGGTGCTAAGTTAACTTGTGTTTGAAAGTGATAAGCTTGGTGTGTTATGGTTATGGTGTATATTTACAATTAATCGTGACTTGTGGGAGATGATATGTTCAGTATAGTAGTCATATGAGACTATATGAAATGTCTAATAATGTTATGCCTAAGCTATGATATAAGATTGGCTAATAATCATTTCATGAAATTATATTTGAATGACTGTTTGGCTTGTGACAATAAATTGGCTATGAAGTCATTTCCAAATTTTCTATGCCAATACTAATTTTATGCCAATCACATATAGCCAAAGTATTGAAATGAAAACTTACGAACGTCTAAGATAATTCAATGAATCCATATGCAAGGGTATGCCAATCATTGGGACAAGTCCCATCATGCCCTAACCAAATGAACTATGAACATCAATATTTCATTGAATGAAGTTCTCAACATCCATAAATGATGTTATGAAGCTACCAAATGTATGTAAGCAAGTAAAGTGTGTATTAACATAATTAAAAAGTGTCTAAGTTAAGAAAGTGGAAGGAATGAGGTGTTAAAGGAACTAAGGCAAGTATCACTTTCACCTAAGATACTATGTTAAGATCATCATGAAGAAGGGTGTTAGAATGTGTTACACAAGTCTCATTAACACCAAAGATGTTATGTAAGGATAAATTCACATTTTATCAGTGTAAAAAAAGGGATGACAAGTCATTAATAGAGCAAAGAAACCTCAATCTAGAAGCAAGCTTCCATAATGTTTGAGTCAACTCTAAAAGATATGAAGATTAAAGAAAGTGAGCAAAGCACCGATAGTCTACATATGAGCTTGTGATTGCACATGTAAATCTCATGAGAAGAGGTTCCACCACGGTGGATAAGATTCTCTAAATATCTCCTAGTCTTTGATCTATGTCTATCCAACATGGGAACTAGCCTGTGGATTCCACCTAAGAGAGCTAGGTATGTTTCGGTCTCACCTTGGCCAGTGAGATCACCTCTTTTAGTTGTGGGGAGGACACTGGATTTCATGTTTATCTAACATGATCTATGTCGGTTGATGCCCAAAAGAATGTTCCTGTTTAACTTTGTCCGTGAGCCACCCCTTTTTGGTGTGGGGTAAAAACTTAACATGGATTCACTTTTTCCAGTGAATCACCCCTTTTCGGTGTGGAGCAGACACTAGATTTCATGTTAACTCACATGATCTAGGATTCACTTTGATCGATGAATCACCTCTCTTCGATATGGGGAAGACCTGGATTTCATGTAGCTTCACATGATCTTCATGCTACGGACTTCTCCAAGGAATTAACAAAAAAGAAGAGATGTAATTTCAAGGTGAACTAAGAATGTAAGAGTTATGAATGTCAATGTTCATAAGAATGAAGTTCCAATAATTAAAGGTCATAGCCAATAATAAATCCTCATGTTATGAAAATGATCAATCAAAATGATATTAGCTTATAATGACTTTATATAATTGACAAAAGATCATAGCCAATTCAGATTGACTTATAATGACTTGTTATATTAGGACAATAATACAATAATAGGATTAGTCACCGAAGATTGATCACTTACACCCATAAATAACCAAATAAACAAACTGAGGTCAGGTTATCACGTTGATTGATTTAACCATTCACCCCTTTACTGAAACAGTGTGCAAGCCATAGGTGCAGGCACCATTGACGGACACAAAAGTCACCCAGTAGGTCCATCGACGGACTGTACAATAGACCGTCATTTAGGTATGAGGCTTGAAAACAACCTTAATCCTTCACAAGAATTAGTGTCCATCGATTGCCCCCCCCCCCCCATCAACGGGGCGTTGGTGGTGTTACGAGGCGTCCTTTTGGTACATCGATATACGTTGCCAAGGTAGTGTCTCGGAAACCTTTGGGTCCTACTTGAGGGATTCTTGAGAGGCCCTTGGGGAGTCATACCCAGACGTTTCCAGCATAAATATGAAACTTAAGAATTCAAGGACCTTCCACCTCAGTTTCATCCAAAACAAATACTCGCAACACGTCCAAACATGTTAGGCACATACAAGACACACACATGCATGTCCCAAGGGCTATCTTTTGAACGTCTTGGACGTTCTTAGACGTTTGACCTTTAAACTTCATGAAACTCAACATACTGCCTAACATAAATATTACTCATATAAGTACTTCATAACTAAATGACACACATGAAAGCTCATAAAAACACATAAGGCCCTTTAGGTGACTAGTCATCGAACGTCTTGGTCGTTCCTTGACGTTTGACTTCCAAATCACTTCAAATCAATCATGAATACTTTATAAACATAATAAACTTAATAACATATATACAAGCTTATAGGAACATTAGAGTTTATAGGCACCTAACTTATTTTGGGGGTCTTACAAAAGTTATTTGCCACCATCTCTTCTTTGGCGGATGTAAAAGTTCAACTAGAGTCGCTTCTTCTTTTTATAGGGAATTATTGTTTGACTGATCACCATCATTGATATCTTTAAGTTCTTTTATCTGTTTGTAGAGATAGCTTTCTTTGGGTCAAATTAAAGATTATTGTGATATGTTTCATTATGATTTATGACTAGTCTAGGCACATAAAAAATAATCATACTTTCTAATAAAAGACAGTCATTAAATACCTCTGTTTAAACTTCTTTGCAACGTTGTGTTGTTTCATTGACAAAACCTTCTGCCTATTTTCCAATCAAAGCTTCTCATTTGTCTACTATGTGTTTCAGATTCATCAATTCTTTCAGTGGAATCTTCTCTATCTTCCCTGTATTGCTTTTTGAGCTTTTATTCAATCGCTGGTTCGTTAGGTTTCTTTTCAATTATTGGTTCTTCAAGTTTCGCTTTAACTGCTAGTTCATTAGTTATATTTTTAACTGGTAGGTCCTATTCTTCAACATTTTCCTCAACAAGTTGGTTCTTCAAATTTCTCAACTGTTGATTCCTCAGGTTTCTCCTCAACTGATGGTTCTTCATGTTTTTTATCAACTACGTAGCGTTATGTTGTGTTACATTTATGTTTAGTTTAGTTTAGTTTATAGTTAAAGTTAAATTTACATTTACATTTACCATTAAATTTAACATTTAAATTAACATTAAAATTACATTAAATTACATTTCTTTTACATTAACATTACAGTTATATTACATTTACATTAACATCACATTGCTTATTACATTACTACACATTCATAGTCATGTTGAAATTGATGTTGACGTTGAAGTTCACATTCACATTGACGTTGATATTCAAGTTCATGTTGATGTTTACATTCACATTCACATTACGTTGACATTTTACATTTATGTTCACATTGACATTGACGTTCATGTTTACATTAACATTCACATTAACGTTCATGTTCATATTCACGTTGATGTTTACGTTTACATTTAGATTTAAAATCAAGTTGACGTTGACATTGACTTTCACAGTCACATAGCTATTGACATTGACGTTAATGTTGATATTCATGTTCACATTCACGTTCATGTTTATGTTGAAGTTCATATTTAGATTGATGTTTATGTTGACTTAACATTACCATGTATGTTGACGTTCATGATGAAGTTTATGTTTTGACATTTAGGTTCACGTTGATATTGACGTTGACATTGATGTTGATGTTAATATTGTCATTGACATTGACATTGATATTAACATTCATATTTATATTGACGTTGACATTGATATCGACGTACATGTCGATGTTCACCTTGACGTTAACATTGATGTTGACATTCACATTGACATGTACATTAACGTTAAATTCTCATTGACTTTCACGTAGACGTAAACATTCACGTTGATGTTCACGTTAATAATCAGGTTGACGTTAAACTAGACGTTAACATTCACATGCACGTTGACATTCACATTGATACGTTGATTTTTATGTTGACGTTGACATTTATATTGGCATTCACTCTAACATTGATTCTTATATTTACATTGATGTTGATGTTTTTATTTATATACTCACGTTGACGTTGATGTTCATATTTGCGTTAACGATGAAATTTATATTGACGTTGATGTTGAGGTGATTTTTACATTAATATTTATGTTGATGTTCACATTTACGTTTACATTCATTGGCATTGATGTTAACATTGACGTTGACGTTGAATTTATGTTGACTTTGATGTGGACGTTGATATTCTTGTTCACGTTCATGTTGACGTTCATGTAAATGATGACCTTTACATTTATGTTGACGTTCACGTTTACGTATACATTTACATTGACGTTGGCATTAACATTCATGCAATAATTTATGTTTACATTGACGTTGAGGTTGATGTTCATATTCAAATTTACGTTGATGATCACGTGAATGTTGACGCTGACGTTTATTTTGATGTTTACATTAACGTTCATGTTCACATTAACATTGACATTAACGTTCACGCAATCATTTATATTTATGTTGACGGTGATGTTTATGTTTAAGTTCACCCTTACAATGATATTCACATTCACATTGAAACTAATATTTATATTGATGATCACGTTTATGTTGATGTTCACATTGACGTTGACGTTAATGTTCACGCAGTCATTGACGTTTACATTGATGATTATGATGACGTTGAAGTTTATGTTGACTTAGATGTTCACATTAACATTCACATTTACGTGGACGTTCATATTGATGTATATATTGACGTTCATATAGGCGTTGATGTTGGCATTCACTATGATGTTAACATTGACAATCACATTCACGTTCACAATCACGTTGAAATTCACATTTAAGTTCACATTTGCATTCTTGCTAACTCTTACATTGACATTGCCATTTACTTTTTCAATCAAATTGACATTTACGTTGAAGTGTACGTTCATGTTGACTTTGATGATAACATTGATGTTGATGTTCACATCTGAGTTTACATTGACATCGATATTGGAATTGATGTTCATGTAGATGTTGATGTTTATATTTACATTGACGTTGATATTCATATTGACGTTGACGTTCACATTCATGCTGACGTTCAAATTGACATTATTGTTAACGTTGACATTGACAATAATATTGATATTAACGTTGACGTTGGCGTTCATGCAAATGTTTGAATTTACGTTCATGATGATGTCGATATTGATGTTGACGTTGGTGATCACGTTCACATTCATGTTGGCGTTGGAGATAACATTGACGTTGACATCATGTATGTCAATATTCACCTTGACTTTTATGTTGATGTTGACGTTGACATTCACCTTGACGTATACATTGATGTTGACACTCATATTGATGTTCACGTATACTTTGGAATTGATGTTAACATTGATTATCTCGTTAATGTTCACGTAGATGTTGACATACATGTTCGTGTTTACATTGTAACGACCTGTTTAGTCGTTTGGAGCAGCAGATTTTATTTCTGGAAAAACTTGCTAAGATTACGGACACCACGACGGACCGTCATAGCCACGACGGCCCGTCACAGATGTCTCGTTTCAATATACTTAGGAATTCTGAAATTGGGTACTGAAAATCGACTCTCTGAACTTCATAACGGACTTGCAGGACGGACCGTCACAGGTGTGACGGACCGTCACAGTGTCCTTGGTGAAAATAAAGTCCTGGCCCTCACGACGACCTGCGTGACGGACCGTCGCAGTCACGACGGCCCATCACAGGTTGCTTAATCCCAGTCAGAATCGGATTTCTCTACACGTTTTAAGGGACGTTTTGGACTATTCTTTCCTTAGTTATAAAGTTAGAGGGTTAATATTAATAACTCAAAATTCTTGAGGGTTAAAAGAGGTAACCTTAAGATAATTAGTGGGTTTTTATTGCCATCTTTTATTCTTAATTATATACTAATTAGGGTAAAAGAAAAAGGGTTTGAATAAACAAAATAGAAAGAACAAAGAGAGGGAAGGAGAATCAATAGAGGGAGAATGGAACGAGAAGGGAGAAACAAAGCTTTGGGAAAATTCTTGCTTGATTCAATTCTTCGGTGGAGGTAGGTTATGGTTTAATGCTATTCGTAGTAAACTCTTAATAGCGAATGATATATGTTAGTAGTATTGTAAAACCCTTCTATATGCTTAATTGTATGCTTGAATGAATGATGTGATTATGTAATTATGAATAAATAAGCATGATGAAGCTATTGAATCCCAAATCTTGAAAAGAAACCCTAATCTACTTTGTTAATGATGATGCCTTGGTATAGAAGAAGGCTTGATGAATTAAAGTAATGGGATTGATGATGCCTTGGTATAGAGAAGGCTTGATGAATTTACAGAATGATATTAGGGGATCGGAGTGTCACGTACCGACACATGTAGGGGATCGGAGTGTCACGTACCGACACATGTAGGGGATCGGAGTGTCACGTTCCGACACATAGAATTAGGGGATCGGAGTGTCACGTACCGACACATGTAGGGGATCGGAGTGTCACGTTCCGACACATAGAATTAGGGGATCGGAGTGTCACGTACCGACACACGTAGGGGATCGGAGTGTCACGTTCCGACACATAGAATTAGGGATCGAGAGTGTCACGTGCCGACACACATAGTAGTAAGGGATCGGAGTGTCACGTACCGACACAAGAGGAAGAAGGATAATATATCTTGAAAGATGATAATATACTCAACTTAATAAACTTAATTCCCAAACGAGTACGGTATTGAGGCTTGAGCTCTCATGGACGAGCTTGATGGTACCTATTGATGATTATAGTACTTGTTGTTGCTACATGTTGAGTTTTATAGTTGATTTATGATATTACTTGATATATATATTGTTCTCTATTTTGAGTTGGCCAATGATATCTACTCAGTACCCGTGTTTTGTACTGACCCCTACTTTTATGTTTTCTTCTTGTTTATTTGTGGAGTGCAGCAAACGTGCCGTCGTCTTCGACTCAACAGTAATTCAAGCATGTCTTACTACATCGGAAATTCAGGGTGAGCTAATGCTTCTAGCTTGGACTGGATCTTCTTCTTCAAGTCTTGATGCCTTGAGCTTCCGGCATGGACTAGCTTCTTATGTATTTTTAGCTTTTAGAATACTCTTAGTTTAGTCATTTGATCGTAGATGTTCTTGTGGTGATGACTTCCAGATTTTGGGGAATAATAGTTATTGATTTGGTTTTTATTAATGAGTAAAGTCTTCCGCATTATTTTCTGTTGATATTATATTGAAAATGTTAAGGTTTTGATTGGTTGGTTCGCTCACATAGGAGGGTAAATGTGGGTGCCAGTCGCGATCGGTTTTGGGTCGTGACAAACTTGGTATCAGAGCATTAGGTTCGTTGGTCTCATCACACAAGAACGAGTCTAGTAGATTCTTAAGGAACGGTAGGGGGACGCCTTTACTTTTCCTTGGGAGGCTATAAGACTTTAGGAAAATTCCATTCTTTCATTCTTTCTTTCGTGCTATTACTTGGATCCAATTGGCATCTAGGTGATACAAATTGGTATCTAACCATCTTCACTCTATTTCGCAGATGGTTAGAACTAGAGCAACGACTGCGCCAACACCAACACCGGCAAGACAAGAAGCGTCCGAGCCAACCACTGGGGCTGTAGCTCAAGGAAGAATAGCGGCAAGAGGCCGTGGTAGAGGTCGTGGGAGGACGTCCTCTAGAGGAAGAGGACGAGCACCGAGCCCATCTTGTACTAGGGCGGTGACTCCTCCACCGACTGAAGAAGTAGTAAGAGAAGGGGAGGATGGGGAGAATGAACAAGTGCAGAATGAGGAAATGCCACCCCAGCCTACCCCAGAGATGATCAATCGAGTTACGCTTATCTTAGCGGGTTATCCGATCGGGCGGACACCCCGTATTTTCTCGCACCAAAGACCTCAGGCTCGGAGGTACAACACGCGGCTACTATGGCTCCCCGCATGGATGTTCCATTGGAAATAAGTACATTTCCTCGTCTGACTACAGGGCCTGTAATGACAAATGATCAGCATGAACTTTTCAGTAAGTTCTTGAAATTGAAACCTCCAGTCTTCAAGGGTGCTGAATCGGAGGACTCTTATGATTTTCTGGTTGACTGTCACGAGCTACTACACAAGATGGGTATAGTAGAACGGTTTGGTGTTGAGTTCGTGAGTTATCAGTTTCAAGGGAACGCCAAAATGTGGTGGCGATCCCATGTTGAGTGTCAACCGACAGAGGCACCACCTATGACTTGGGCCTCATTCTCTAGCTTGTTTATGGAGAAGTATATCCCCCGGACTTTGAGGGATAGGAAAAGGGATGAGTTCTTGAGGCTAGAGCTAGGTAGGATGTCGGTTAATGCTTATGAGGCTAAGTTTCGTGCACTATCCAGATATGCCACTCAACTTTGTTTCAGTCCACAAGAGCGGATTCGCCGGTTTGTGAAGGGGTTGAGATCAGAGTTGCGGATTTCGGCCTTACAGGTAGCGGCAGCGGCAAAATCCTTCCAAGAGGTGGTAGACTTTGTGATAGAAGTGGAAGGAGTGAAGCCAGATGACTTCACCACAACTTCGACATCAAAAAGGTTTCGAAAGGGAGGTGAGTTTAATGGTTTTTACACTAGAGGACAGGGTTCGGGAAGTTACTCAGTCTGACCAATTCAGTCTTCACTACAGACTGTAGTTGGGGGACCACCTCAGACCGGTCAACACTTCTCCGAGAGACCTATGCTTGACTCCAGAGAGTGTTATGGATGTGGGGAGATTGGACATATTAGGAAGAATTGTCCCAGACAAAGTTATAGACCCCCAATAGCTAGAGGTATGGGTGGTCATGATAGAGGCCGTTATTCTGGAGGACGTGGTGGTCGAGGTAACGGTGGTCACCAAAACGGCAGAGGTGATGGGAAAACTGGAGCCACTACGTCACAACATGGTAGGGGCAACGGACAGACGAACGATAGGGCCCATTGTTACGCTTTCCCTGGGAGGTCTGAAGCGGAGGCATCTGATGCTGTCATCACAGGTAAGCTTTTGGTTTGTGATTGCATGACTTCTGTATTGTTTGATCCCGGATCCACATTTTCTTATGTATCTTCCTCATTTGCTAATGGTCTTAATTTACATGGTGAATTACTTGACATGCCTATACGTTGTTCTACTCCTGTGGGTGAGTCTGTGATAGTTGGAAAAGTATATAGGTTTTGTTCGGTGAACATTGTGCGGAGTAACACTTATGTAGACTTGGTTAACTTAGAAATGGTTGATTTTGATCTAATTGTCGGTATGACTTGGCTTTCTCCGAATTTTGCGATATTGGATTGTAATGCTAAGACTGTGACGTTAGCCAAGCCTGGGACAGATCCGTTAGTGTGGGAGGGTGACTACACTTCCAATCCGGTGCATATCATCTCCTTTCTTCGTGCTAAGAAAAGGGTTAGTAAAGGGTGTTTAGCTTTCTTGGCCCATCTCAAGGATGACACTACCCAAGTACCTTCGATTGAGTCGGTTTTGGTAGTCCGTGAGTTTTTGGATGTGTTCCCTGCAGATCTTCCTGGTATGCCACCAGATAGGGATATTGACTTCGCATAGATCTTGAACCGGCACTCGCTCCATTTCTATACCCCTTATAGAATGGCTCCATGAGTTAAGAGAGTTAAAAGCCCAACTTCAAGAGTTGTTGAGCAAAGGCTTCATCAGACCAAGTGCATCTCCTTGGGGTGCTCCGGTTTTGTTTGTTAAGAAGAAGGATGGGAGTTTTCGGATGTGCATAGACTACAGACAACTGAATAAGGTAACTATTAATAACAAGTATCCTCTTCCTCGCATTGATGACTTGTTCGATCAACTACAAGGTGCTTGTGTCTTCTCTAAGATTGACTTGGGATCTGGTTATCATCAATTGAAAATACGGGCAACGGATGTGCCAAAGACTGCTTTTCGAACAAGGTATGGGCATTACAAATTTGTGGTGATGTCTTTTGGTCTTACGAATGCCCCTGCTGCGTTCATGAGCTTGATGAACAGGATTTTTAAGCCATATTTGGACCTCTTCGTAATCGTATTTATTGATGATATATTGGTATACTCGAAGAGCAAGAAGGAACATGAAGAGCATTTGAGAATGGTATTGGAAATGTTGAGGGAGAAAAAGCTTTATGCCAAGTTCTCTAAGTGTGAGTTTTGGCTAGATGCAGTGTCCTTCTTGGGGCACGTGGTTTCTAAGGAAGGAGTGATGGTGGATCCTTCTAAGATTGAGACAGTGAAGAATTGGGTAAGACCCACTAATGTGTCAGAAATAAGGAGCTTTGTTGGGTTTGCTAGCTACTACCGCCGATTTGTCAAGGGATTCTCTTCTATTGCTTCCCAACTGATGAACTTGACTAAGCAAAATGTTCCATTTGTATGGTCGGATGAGTGTGAGGAAAGTTTTCAGAAGCTCAAGACCTTGTTTACTACCGCACCCATTCTCACCTTGCCCGTAGAGGGTAAGAACTTCATTGTTTATTGTGATGCATCCTATTCTGGTTTGGGTGCAGTGCTAATGCAAGAAAAGAATGTGATTGCTTATGCTTCGAGGCAATTAAAAGTGCATGAACGTAACTATCCAACTCATGATTTGGAATTGGCTGCGGTAGTGTTTGCATTAAAGCAATGGAGACACTATTTATATGGGGTTAAGTGTGAGGTCTACACGGATCATCGTAGCCTTCAGTATGTCTTTACTCAGAAAGATTTGAACGTGAGACAGAGGAGATGGATGGAGCTACTAAAGGACTACGATATCACTATTTTGTATCATCCGGGGAAGGCGAATGTTGTAGCGGATGCTTTAAGTAGAAAGGCGGGAAGCATGGGAAGTCTAGCTCACTTGCAAGCTTCTAGACGCCCATTGGCTAGAGAAGTCCAGACTCTAGCTAATGACTTGATGAGATTAGAAGTAAATGAGAAGGGAGGATTGTTGGCTAGTGTGGAGTAAAGATCTTCTTTTCTTGACAAAATTAAGGGAAAACAGTTTGATGATGAGAAACTAAGCCGAATCCAAAGTAAAGTATTGCGAGGGGAGGCTAAGGAAGCACAAATCGATGAGGAAGGTGTTTTGAGAATCAAGGGAAGGGTATGTGTGCCCCGCGTCAATGATTTGATCAACACTATTCTGACAGAGGCTCATAGTTCAAGGTATTCTATACATCCGGGTGCTACCAAGATGTATCGTGACCTAAAGCAACACTTCTGGTGGAGTAGAATTAAGCGTGATATTGTTGACTTTATTGCCAAGTGTCCAAACTGTCAACAAGTAAAATATGAACACCAAAGGCCCGGAGGAACACTTCAGAGAATGCCCATTCCGGAATGGAAGTGGGAAAGAATCGCAATGGACTTTGTGGTTGGTCTTCCAAAGACAATGGGTAAGTATGACTCCATTTGGGTGATTGTTGATAGGTTAACTAAATCTGCTCATTTCATTCCGGTAAAGGTGACTTACAATGCAGAGAAGTTAGCCAAGATCTATATCTCAGAAATCGTTCGATTGCATGGGGTTCCACTATCCATCATATCAGATAGAGGTACGTAGTTTACTTCTAAGTTTTGGAAAACATTGCATGCGGAATTGGGTACTAGGTTGGACCTTAGTACTGCGTTCCATCCTCAGACCGATGGTCAGTCTGAGAGAACGATTCAAGTGTTGGAGGATATGCTTCGTGCATGTGTGATAGAGTTTGGTGATTGGGATAGCTTCCTACCCTTAGCGGAGTTTTCGTACAATAATAGCTATCACTCAAGCATTGATATGGCCCCATTTGAAGCATTGTATGGGAGGAGATGTATGTCTCCCATTGGTTGGTTTGATGCATTTTAGGTTAGACCTTGGGGTACCGATCTTTTGAGGGATTCTTTAGAGAAAGTGAAGTCTATTCAAAAAAAGCTTCTAGCGGCGCAAAGTAGGCAAAAAGAATATGCAGATCGAAAGGTTAGAGACTTAGAGTTCATGGAGGGTGAACAAGTCTTGTTGAAAGTTTCGCCAATGAAAGGGGTGATGCGGTTTGGTAAAAGAGGTAAGCTAAGTCCAAGGTACATTGGGCCATTTGAGGTACTAAAGCGAATAGGAGAGGTGGCTTATGAATTAGCCTTGCCTCCAGGGCTGTCCGGAGTACATCCGGTATTTCATGTGTCCATGTTGAAAAGATACCATGGAGATGGAAACTACATCATCCGTTGGGACTCAGTTTTGTTTGATGAGAACTTGACTTATGAAGAGGAACCAGTTGCTATATTAGATAGAGAGGTTCGCAAGTTGAGGTCGAGAGAGATTGCATCCATCAAAGTTCAATGGAAGAATCAACCGGTTGAAGAGGCTACTTGGGAGAAGGAGGCAGATATGCAAGAAAAATACCCACATCTGTTTACAGATTCAGGTACTCCTTTTCGCCATTGTTTTTCTTCTTTTGACCGTTCGGGGACGAACGATGGGTAAATTGGTATCTATTGTAACGACCTGTTTAGTCGTTTGGAGCAGCAGATTTTATTTCTGGAAAAACTAGCTAAGATTACGGACACCACGACGGACCGTCATAGGCACGACGGCCCGTCACAGATGTCTCGTTTCAATATACTTAGGAATTCTGAAATTGGGTACTGAAATTCGACTCTCTGAACTTCATAACGGACTTGCAGGACGGACCGTCACAGGTGTGACGGACCGTCACAGTGTCCTTGGTGAAAATAAAGTCCTGGCCCTCACGACGACCTGCGTGACGGACCGTCGCAGTCACGATGGCCCGTCACAGGTTGCTTAATCCCAGTCAGAATTGGATTTCTCTACACGTTTTAAGGGACGTTTTGGACTATTCTTACCTTAGTTTTAAAGTTAGAGGGTTAATATTAATAACTCAAAATTCTTGAGGGTTAAAAGAGGTAACCTTAAGATAATTAGTGGGTTATTATTGCCATCTTTTATTCTTAATTATATACTAATTAGGGTAAAAGAAAGAGGGTTTGAATAAAGAAAATAGAAAGAACAAAGAGAGGGAAGGAGAATCGATAGAGGGAGAATCGAACGAGAAGGGAAAAACAAAGCTTTGGGAAAATTCTTGCTTGATTCAATTCTTCGGTGGAGGTAGGTTATGGTTTCATGCTATTCGTAGTAAACTCTTAATAGCGAATGATATATTTTAGTAGTATTGTAAAACCCTTCTATATGATTAATTGTATGCTTGCATGAATGATGTGATTATGTAATTATGAATAAATAAGCATGATGAAGCTATTGAATGCCAAATCTTGAAAAGAAACCCTAATCTACTTTGTGAATGATGATGCCTTGGTATAGAAGAAGGCTTGATGAATTAAAGTAATGGGATTGATGATGCCTTGGTATAGAGAAGGCTTGATGAATTTACAGAATGATATTAGGGGATCGGAGTGTCACGTACCGACACATGTAGGGGATCGGAGTGTCACGTACCGACACATGTAGGGGATCGGAGTGTCACGTTCCGACACATAGAATTAGGGGATCGGAGTGTCACGTACCGACACATGTAGGGGATCGGAGTGTCACGTTCCGACACATAGAATTAGGGGATCGGAGTGTCACGTACCGACACATGTAGGGGATCGGAGTGTCACATTCCGACACATAGAATTAGGGGATCGGAGTTTCACGTACCGACACATAGTAGTAAGGGATCAGAGTGTCACGTACCGACACAAGAGGAAGAAGGATAATGAATCTTGAAATATATACACAAGAGGAAGAAGGATAATGAATCTTGAAATATGATAATATACTCAACTTAATAAACTTAATTCCCAAACGAGTACAGTATTGAGGCTTGAGCTCTCATGGACGAGCTTGATGGTACCTATTGATTATTATAGTACTTGTTGTTGCTACATGTTGAGTTTTATAGTTGATTTATGATATTACTTGATATATATACTGTTCTCTATTTTGAGTTGGCCGATGATATCTACTCAGTACCCGTGTTTTGTACTGACCCCTACTTTTATGTTTTCTTCTTGTTTATTTGTGGAGTGCAGCAAACGTGCCGTCGTCTTTGACTCAACAGTAATTCAAGCCAGTCTTACTACATCGGAATTCGGGGTGAGCTAATGCTTCTAGCTTGACTGGATCTTCTTCTTCAAGTCTTGATGCCTTGAGCTTAGGCATGGACTAGCTTCTTATGTATTTTTAGCTTTTAGAATACTCTTAGTTTAGTCATTTGATCGTAGATGTTCTTGTGGTGATGACTTCCAGATTTTGGGGAATAATAGTTATTGATTTGGTTTTTATTAATGAGTTAAGTCTTCCGCATTATTTTCTGTTGATATTATATTGAAAATGTTAAGGTTTTGATTGGTTGGTTCGCTCACATAAGAGGGTAAATGTGGGTGCCAGTCGCGATCGGTTTTGGGTCGTGACAGACATTCACATTGATATTTATATTGACGTTTATATTCTCGATGACTATTATGTTTAGGTTGACGTTTATGACTTTTATGTTGATGTTCACGTAGACTCTTTCATTGTTATTGATGTTGCCACTGATGTGACGTTCATGATGATGTTGACATTGGTATTGACATTGACATTTACTATTTATATGTTTATATTATCTTTGACGTTCACATGGATTTACGTTAATGCTGATGTTGATGTTTATATTGACGTTCATGTTTAAGTTCACATTTACGTTGATGTTGATGTTTATATTAACGTTCATGTTTAAGTTCACATTTATGTTGATGTTGATGTTTATATTGACGTTCATATTTACATTCACATTCACGTTGATGTTTACATTTACATTGATCTTGATGTTGACGTTGAGATTGACGTTCATATAGATACAGATGTTTACATGAACATTTACGTATACATTGACGCAAACATTGACGTTCACATATGTGTTGATGTTAATGTTGACATTCACATTGACATTGATGTTAATGTTGACATTGACGTTAACATATATGTCGACATTGGTGTTCACTTTGACATTGACATTTACGTGGATGGTTACATTTACATTAGTGTTTATGTTGATGTTAACATACACACTACTATTGACATTGCAGTTGATGTATACATTTACGTTAACATTGATTATCACATTTTTGTTTAAGTTGACATTGACATTCACATTCAAGGTCGCATTTATACATTCACTTTGACGTTCAAGTTCACGTTCACATTGATGTTCGTGTTGACGTTCACCTTTATGTTTACACTAGTGTTGATGTTAACATTGACCTTCACGTTGACGTTAACATTCATGCTGATGCTGACGTTCACATTGACATAAACCTTGATATTTATTTTTACATTGATGTTCATTTTGAAGTTGACATTGACATTGACGTTCATGAAAATATTGATATTTACGTTCATGCTGATGTTGACGTTGATGTCAACATTCACATTGACATTGATATTGAGTTGGCATTCACGTTTCAAGTTCACGTTACCTTAGTGTTGACCTTGGTGATCATGTGCACGTTGACATTGGTGATCATGTTAACATTAACATTAACTTCGTGTACATCGATGTTTACCTTGATGTTTATACTGATATTGATAATGACATTCACCCTGATTTATATGTTTACATTGATGTTCACATTGACGTTCACGTTCACATTCACATTTATGTTCACGTTGACGTTCATATTTACGTTATCATTCACTTTCACGTTGACATTGATATTGACCTTCATATAGAGGTTGACGTTCACATTGATGTTGAATACACATTGAATTTCACACTAACGTTTGTATACTCGCTTACTCTCACGTTTACATTAACATTGATATTTATGTTAACGTTGATATTGATGTTGATGTTTACATTGACATTCGCGCTAATGTTAATGTTGATGTTCATATGAAGTTCACATCAGCGTTTACATTTATGTTGACATCCATGTTTACGTTGACACTTACATTGACGTTCACATTAATGTTCGGGATAACGTTCACGCTGTCGTTGATGTCAATATGTACGTTCACATTGACGTTGGCGATCATGTTCACCTAGAGGTTCACATAGACATTGACGATGACGTACACATTTATATTCACATTGACGTGTACGTTGACGTTGATGTTCATATTAAGGTTTACCTAGATATTGACATTGACATTAATGTTGACGATCACATTGACTTTCACATAGATGATGATGTTAACGTTGACATTCATATTGACTTTGATATTCATGTTGATGCTTATATTTACGTTGATGTTTACGTTCAAGTTGATGTTTACGTTCATGCTGACATTGACGTTGACATTGACTTTTATGTTAATGTTCACATTTATATTTTCATTGACGTACATGTGTATATGTTACTGTTGCCATTGACGGTCACATGAATGTTGACATTTACGTTGATGTTGATATTGACGTCCACATTTACGTTGACGTTAACGTACACACTAACATTGACGTTGATGTTGAGGTATAAATTTCAATTGATATTTATAATCACTTACTTGCTTACCTTTACATTGATGTTGATATTGACGTTGACATTTATATTAACATTGACGTTGACGTTTACATTTACATTGACTTTAACGTTGATGTTCTCATTGATGTAGATGTTTACATTTATGTTGATGTTCATGTTTATGTTAACGGTAACATTGACCTTCACATTTACACTAACGTTAATGTATAAACTGATGTTGATGTTGACATTGACGTATACAGTTACATTGATGTTAATGATCACGTTCTTGTTTATGCTGACATTCACGTTCACGTTTATACATTCACGTTTTTCTTGACATTCAAGTTCACGTTCACGTTGACATTGATATTCATGTTTACATTGACGTTGACGTTAATGTTAATCTGTACATTGACATTCACACTGATGGTGACATTTATATTAACGTAAATATTGACATTTATTTTGACGTTGACATTCTGTACACATATACTGACAATTACCTTCATGCTGATGTTGACATCGATGTTAACATTGAAGTTGACGTTAACGTTAATGTTCACCTTAACATTGACATTGGCAATCACTTACACCTTAACATTGGCAATTAGGTTAATATTGACATTTACTTAGTGTACATTGATGTTCACCTTGACGTTTATGTTGATGTTGACGTAGACGTTATCCTTAATGTATACGTTGACATTCACTTTCACATTATCACCGACGTTCATATTCACAGTTACGTTGACGTTGGTGTTCACATTTACGTTGAAATTCATGTTCACGTTCACGTTGATATTGACCTTCATGTAGACCCTGACGGATACATTCACATTGATGTTGACATATCTTACTCTAACGTTTACGTTGACATTGACATTTATGTTGACTTTGACATTGACGTTCATGATGATGTTTACGTTAACGTTCACTCTAACAATGATGTTGTTGTTGATGTTGACATTCACGTTGATGTTTACATTTATATTGACGAAATGTTTAAGTTGACACTGAAGTTCACGTTCACATTGACGTTGATGTTAATGTTCATGTTGTTGTTAATGTTGATGTTCACATTCACGTTGATGTTGGCAATCACCTTTATGTAGAGATTTGCCTTGACGTTGACATTTATATTGACGTTGACGTTGACGTTGACGTTGATGTTCTCATTGATGTAGACATTTATATTAATGTTGATGTTCACGTTTATTTTGACACTGACGTTTACATTCACAGTTACATTGACATTAATATACATATTAACACTAAAGTTGATGTTGACGTATACATTTACGTTCAAATTAATGATCACTTTCTTGTTTATGTTGACGTTGATGTTTAAATTTATACATTTACATTGTCGTTGACATTTACATTCACATTGACTTTGACGTTCATGTTGACATTGACGTTCACATATACATTGACGTTGATGTTAACATTGTCGTTCATGTTAACGTTCACATTGACATTCACATTCACATTGATGTTCATGTTGACTTTTACATTGATGTTCACATATTCGTTTACGTTGACGTTCACATTTATAAGTTAATGTAGTTGTTGATGTTCACGTGGATATTGACATTTACATTGTGTTTGATGTTGACATTGACGTTCACGTTTACATTGATGCTAACATTGACTTTTACATTTACATTTACATTAATGTACACACTAATTTTGACATTGAACGTTGACATTGATGATAAGTTTCTTGTTTACTTTGAACGTACACGTTCATGTTTGTACATTCACGTAGTTTTTAATGATCAAGTTAATGTTCACGTTGATGTTCATGTTGATGTTGACGGTCACATCTAAATTGATTTTGACGTTAACATTGACGTTCCAGTTCATGTTTACTTGAACGTTGACATTTATTTTGACGTTGATGTTGACATTGACATTGACATTGACATTGACGTTCACAAAAATGTGACATATAAGTACATGCCGATGTTGACATTGATGTTAACATTGATGTTGACGTTGATATTTAGTTAAAATTCACTTTCACTTTCACGTTCACTTTAACATTGACATTGGCGATCACGTATATGTTAACGTTGGAGATCACGTTAATGTTGAAATTAAACTTGTGTACATCAATGTTTACATTGACGTTTCTGTTGACGTTTACATTGACATTCACCTTGATGTGTACGTTGACATTCACGTTCATATTGATGTTGATGTTCACGTTTACATTTTATTGATGTAGAAGTTCACGTTTATGCTGACGTTCACGTTGACATTGACCATCATGTAGACGTTGACATTCACGCAGATGATGATATTCACATTGTTGTTCATATTGACATTGACATTCTTTCTTACTCCTACATTTACGTTAATATTGACGTTTATGTTGATGTTTATGTTCATGTTGATGTTTTATGGTTGATGTATAATATAATTAGGGTGTCCTTTACATATTGGGGGTTAAAGAATCATTTACTACTCTGATTTAGTGGATAAAGTTATCAAAAGGATAACAGGCTGGCAATCAAAGATCTTAAATTTTGGTGGTAAAAGAACTCTAGTGAAGCATGTGTTACTGTCAATACCTATTCATACATTAGCAGCTATATCTCCTCCTAAGACTACACTCAAATGATTTAAAAGGGTCATTGCTGATTTTTTTTGGTGTAGTGATAAAGAAGGGAAGAACTATCATTGGGCCTCATGGGAAACTTTGGCATATCCTATTAATGAAGGAGGCATAGGTGTAAGGTTGTTGGAAGATGAGTGTATCTCTTTTCAATATAAACAATGGTGGGAGTTTAGAACTAAACAGCCTTTGTGGAGTCAATTATAAGAAGCAAAGTACTATCAAAGAGCTAATATTTTTTCTAAGAAATACGATACAGGGGACTCATTAGTTTGGAGATATTTTACTTGCATTAGAAAAGAAGTGGAGAATCATGTTAATTGGAATATTTATTCTGGAAATTGTTGTTTCTGGTGTTATAATTGGTTAAATGATGGAGCTTTGGCAAATTTCTGTGAAAATGTTTCTAGTCTAAACAATGTTCAAGTTGATGAATTTTTTGAACTTGGTAAGTGGAAAGGGAGGGAGGTTAGGCAACAGCTTCCTCCTTTGTTGGTGCCTACTATTCTTAACACCTGGATACAATACAAAGCCGGATGTCCATACTATGCAAATTGGATGCCTGAGGAAAAGGGATACTTTACAATAGCTTCTGCATGGGAAGTAATTAGAAACAAGAAAGCTATTGATCCTATTAATAATTGTGTTTGGCACAAGAATATTGTTTTCAATGTTTCTCTCTTTACTTGGAGATCTTTGAGGAGTAAATTACCAACTAATGAAAGCATGCTGAAATTTGGAAAAGCTAAATCTGATTGTTATTGTTGTTGCAAGAAAGGAAAAGATGATATTAATCATATACTAATTATAGGAAACTTTGCTAAATATATTTGGAGAATTCATGCAGCAAGAGTTGGAGCAGAAAATGGACATACAAGTCTAAGAAGTTTGTTTCTGCACCGGAGAAGCCTGCCAGTGCATAATGAGGTACAAAAACTGATTTATCAAATTTTACCTAACTTTATTTGTTGGAATTTTCGGAAAAAGAGGTGTGTTGTCATATATGGGGGCAAACAATCAAGTATTCAAAGAGTGCAATATTCTATTTTTAAATACATCATGCAGGTTATAATAGTAGGTTTTCTTATATACAATGGCAGCCTAACTGCGATAGTTTGATCAGTCTTGCTGATCAATGTCAACAACAGTTTAAGGTAACCACGGTAATTTGGGAAAAGGCAGCAGTAGGCATTTGTAAATTAAACATTGATAGAAGTGCATTACACAATTCAAGTAAAATAGGAGGAGGAGGAATATTAAGAGATCATCAAAGTAAACTAATCTATGCTTTTGCTATTCCTCCTGGTTTTGGGACTAACAATTTTGCAGAGATCAAAGCTTCCTTATATGGACTCAATTTGTGTGAACAACATGGATACAAGCATATTATATTGGAAGTAGATTCAGAATTATTGAGTAAATGGATAACTAATACCATAGGTATACCATGGAGATGCCAACAAACAGTCCAACAAATTCAAGAACTTAGCAACAAGATGGAATACTACCAACGTGAACATGTTTTTAGGGATGCCAATGGGACTGCTGATCTATTAGCAAAATGGAGCCACAAGGAAGATAATATAAAACATTTTTGCACTAAACAACAACTAGTTCGATCAATTAGAGGAAGTTAAATATTGAATAAATGGGAATGGAATCATTTAGATGAAGGAAGTTAAAGAGGATTAAACAACCACCATAGTAGTCAACAAGACAACAATGGAGGAATGGCATGGATGGTTAGAAAAATTTGTTTAATTACTTAACTAGATATACGTAGTTGAATAGGTTTATCTTTTTCAAAAACTTTCTTTGTAAAGAGAGAGTCTCCTTAAATCATGTATTCTTAGAAACTTGGTATTATGAGAGGAGTCCTCTCTAGGTGCTTAGTTTTATTAGACTACAACTCATTGTATGAGGTTAAGTTGATGAGCCTTAGTAGGTAAATCAACTATATACCCTCCATAGGATAGGAGGTAAGGTTTATGTGCCCCTCCATGTATCTCTTTTATTATAATAAATGATAAGTCCTGGGGGTGTTGCTCAGCACCTGACCCACCACCAGTGTAATTTACCAAAAAAAAATTCAACATATTAGATACGAGGCATTCAAGTGTCAAGCCTAGGTGTCATAGCACATGACCACTTAAAATGATTAAGCAGTGCCCAAGGACATAGTGAGGATCCTTGGGACAATAAGTAAACATTCCAAATGAACCATCCAGAATATTTAGTTAGGAAAGTACAAGCAACAAATGTGCAAGCACATGGGGAGAATCGGCCAAGGAGGGGACCACCCTAACCGAATTTGGTTAGGGTAGTTAGGGGGCAGGCGTGTACAAGGGTTCCACCATGCGGGGCCTACCTATCACGTTCACGTTAACTTTGATGTTCATATTGACGTTGACGTTCACATTTACATTGTCATTGATATTATGTTGTGGTTTATGTTCATGGTTACATTGAATGTGATGTTCACATTGATGTTTACGTTAACGTTGACTTTTACGTTGATATTCACATTTTCATTTATGTTGACGTTAACGTTTATACATTAACGTTGCCGTTGACGTTCACGTGAATGTTAACATTTACATTGGCATTGACGTTGATGTTGATGTTGATTTATCATTGGTGCATATGTTTGCATTAACGTTGATGTTCACGTTTACATTGACGCTGACATTGACATTCACATTTATTTTGACGTTAATGTACACACTAATGTTGATGTTGACATTTACTTTGATATTGATGATCACGTTCTTGTTTTTTTTTACGTTGACGTACACATTTGCGTTCATTTTTATCCATTCATTTTGCCGTTGACGTTAAAGTTTGTCAAGACCCACAAGTATAGCCTAGAAGTTAGAGCATCCTTCTGTTGTCACATGGCAAATAAGACTTCAAGATGTCTCATCTAAGCCTCTCGTATCATTCATTGCATAAAAAACATACTCAAATGAGTAAGAATTTAAAACATTCTTCACACACGAAGAATTCTTTCATAATTAATTTTCAAGCGGAAGAATTACATTAAAAACATTAAATCTTTACAACATATACTTGAACCATCTTAACATTCGAGTATACAATATTTGGGACTATTCCCATATAAGACCATAAAATAAAGACCATGTCACAAGAGACATGTGGATATTGTCCTCAAATTAATGAGGACTAACCAATAGTTCAAATTCAAGACTTCGAAACCTCTTTATCCTCCATGGTAGAACAAGACTTCCAGTTCCCTACACTTCAGTCAAAAATGGAAAGATAGGGTTAGTACATTAGATTTACTATGTATGGAAGCCATGCAAAAAAGATTAAAAAGGGACATTTAGTAAATAACATGTTTTTTATGAACATTAACATACATACTGACATTGACATAGGGCTTTTCAAAGCCAAACATATAATGATCAAAAATTGATAAACGAATAACTGATAATCCAATATCTTAATGGTTCTATAACAGTTTAGCATCTCTATAAACCAATAAGGAATAAGCTGACCAGATAATCTTTAAAACCAAACTGAACCGACCGATACACAGCCCTACATTGACATATACATTTATGTTGATGATTATAATCACATTATTATTTACTTTGACATTCACATTCTCGTTGACATTCATGTTCACGTTGATGTTCATGTTCATGTTGAAGTTAAAGTTTACATTTACACTTATGTTGACGATAACAATGTCGTTCATGTTCACGTTCACGCTGGCGTTGATGTTCACATTGACGATGAGATTTATTTTGAAGTTGACATTGATGTTGACATTAATTTTGATGTTGATGTTTGCATCGATGTTCATGCAAATGTTGACATTTACGTTCATGTTGATATTGATGTTGATGTTAATGTTCACATTGACGTTGATGTTGATGTTGATGTTAACGTTCACATTCACGTTCACTTTAATATAGACATTGGCGATCATGTTAACGTTGTTGATGTTGGTGATCACCTTGACATTTATGTTGACATTGACATTGACGTTCACCTTGATGTGTATGTTGACATTGACATTGACGTTCACATTGATATTGATATTCAAGTTCATATTTATGTTGACGTTGACATTCCTGTTGTCATTTATGTTGACATTGACATTAACATTGACGTTTACATTGATGTTCGTATTATCACTTACTTTTACGTTTACATTGACATTGATGTTTATGTTGACATTGATGTTGACGTTCACACTGACATTAACATTTATGTTGATGTTGATGTTCATATTGATGTTTACATTTATTTTGATGTTCATATTGACGTTAACATTCACATTTTCATTGATTTTAATGATCATGTTCACATTGACGTTAGTGATTACATTCACGTAGAAGTTCACCTTGACGAGTAAGTTGATGTTGACGTTCATATTGAGGTTCAGTCAAATGATGATGTTTATGTTAAAGTTTATAATTACATTAACTTTCATGTAGACGTTGATTTTCATGTTGACATTCACATTGATTTGGACATTCACGTTGATTTTTATGTTGACTTTGATTTCACATTGACATTGATGTTGATGTTGACGTTCACATTTATGTTTATGATGACGTTCACGTTCACACTAATATGTTGACAATGATCTTAATATTCACGTGGATGTTAACTCTTACATTGATATTGACGTTGATGTTCTCGTTAATGCAGATGTTTACGTTTATGTTGATATTCACATTTACATTGATTTTGACGTTGACATTCACATTTACATTGACATTGACGTATACATTTACTTGACTTTGATGATCACGTTCTTGTTTACATTGATGTTGACGTACACGTAAACGTTCACATTTATACATTAATATTGTCATGGACGTTCACATTTATGTTCATGTTAATATTGACGTTCACATTTATATTAATATTAATGTTGATGTTCACATTCACATTGATGTTGATGTTGACGTTGATGTTCATTTGACATTGACATTCACACAAATATTGAGGTTTACGTTCATGCCGATGTAAACATTGATGCAACATTCATGTTTACGTTGATGTTGATGTTCACATTTGCATTGAATTCAATTTTGACAATGGTGATCATGTACATGCTGAAGTGGGAGATCACGTTACCGTTGAAGTTATCATTGTCTACATCGACGTTCACTTTGACATTTATGTTGACATTGACGTTGATGTTCACCTTGATATGTACGTTGACGTTCACATTTACATTGACATTGACTTTAACGGTCATATTTACATGGACATTGATGTTCATGTTTATGTTGACGTTCACATTCACATTGACATTGATATTTACCTTTATGTAGATGTTGTCTTTCACGTTGACGTTGAAATTCACATTGACATTGACATTGACATTGACATTCTCGCTTACTCTTACGTTTATGTTGACATTGATATTTATGTTGACGTTGACATTGATGTTATTGTTTATGTTTATGCATACATTGACGTTTACATTTACTTTGACATTTATGTTTACGTTGACACTAATGTTGATGTTTATATTGACATTGACGTTAATGATCAAGCTGTTGTTGATGTAGATGTTAACGTTCACGTTGATGTTAGCGATCACGTTCACATAGAGGTTCACCTTGATGTTGACATTGATGTATAAGTTTATGTTCAGCTTGAGGTGTATGTTGATATTGACGTTCATATTGATGTTCACCTAGATGTTAAAGTTTATTTTAACGTTGACAATCAATTTGAGTTTCACGTAGACTTTGATGTTCATGTTGACATTCACATTCACATTGACATTCACATTAACATTGATATTCATTATGACGTTGACGTTGATGTTCACATTTATGTTTATGTTGACGTTCACATTTATACATTGACATTCATGTAGATTTTTACAATTACATTGACGTTACGTTAACATTGATGTTTACATTGACGCTGACATTGACGTTCACATTTATATTGACGTTAACATACAGAGTGATGTTGACATTGACGCTTGTATTACCTCGTATAAAAAAACCATAAATATGCTTTTGATAAAAAACAGTAGGTGCAATCGACAGTTACCATCGACGGATCGTAGCTTGACCCACGACCCGTACTACACATCTTTCAATTGTGACTGAAACTCTCCCAAAATGCAACCCAGAAAATTTGACTTAGTGTCGAATGATGGATCAACCTACGATCCGTAGTCTGTCTCTGTCAATGAAGATCCCATTTATCCACTCTCTGACAAGAACCACGATTGACCAGCACGGTACATAGATGGACGTATTTACTACCTCTTTACCAATTTTCATACATTTCTGACTCCAAAATGTTTAGTACATAGGCTAAGGCACGCTAACATCCCTTTGAACCAACTTTCTCAAACGTCATGGACGTCTTGGACGTTTTGGTTCTTAAACATTCTAAATTACCTATATTAATTTATAACTGTACTTAAACCTTATGAAACCTATGTTAGTCTTTACTACACATCTTGGATTTTCAAGGTTTTATGTTATCCCGCCTTAGGAACATTCGTCCCGAATGACACAAAAACTCTTTTAAAGGAAGGAATAGAATCAAGACTAGTCGCCCAACTAATCAACAACATCCAATTAACATAAGTCATACCATTTCAATAAGGCAAATATCTAAACTCATATTACCACACATAAAGTTCAAAACACTCCATCATGAGGTATTTCCTTCTCACAACACTTATGATCTCAACATACATTACATGAGTCAGTTATCACAATCTTCAACTTAACAACATGATACATATCTTTTCATAAAGACTCACCGTATCAAAATGAATAACATAACTCAAAACTAGCAAAAAGCAAAATGTAAAGTTTTCAAAGGCAATATTAAGTAACTTTACTGTAAAGATTAAAAATTGCTCTCTATTAAAATCTTCGCCCAAAAATCAACAAACCCTAAATTATAGTAATAATTATATTATCAAATGGAATAACTAATATTAATTTTCAAAAAGATGAGGGTAAGGGAACTTCATGTCGGCCTCGGCCTCCCATGTTGCACCCTCGGCTAGATGATTCTTCCATAAAACCTTTACAACAAACACCTCTATATTCCTTAAGTTCTTGACATGCCTATCAAGAATTTGAACCGGAACATCCTCATAAGAGAGGTTATCCTTTACGCCAAGACCTTTATAGAAAGAATGGACTCGGGATCACCGATACACTTTTTCAACATAGAAACATGGAAAACCGGATGAACCGAAGCCAATTCACTAGGAAGTTTAAATTCATTGGCAACCTTACCAACCCTTTGCAAGATTTCATAGGGACTCAAACAACGAGGACTCAATTTCTCTTTCTTGCAAAATATAACCACCCCTTTCATTGGTGAAATTTTCAAATACACCTTATCACCTTCTTCAAACTCTAAATCCCTTCTCCTATGATCATCATAAGACTTTTGCCGACCATATGTCGTTTGCAACCAGTTCCTTATGATATGAACCTTTTCCAAAGTTTTATAAATCAACTCGGGACAAAAAAGCGATGGCTCACCCACTTCAAACCATCAAAAAGGAGACCTACACCTCGTACTATACAAGGCTTCATAGAGTGCCATGGAAATGGATGAATGAAAACTATTATTATAGGCAAACTCCATCAAAGGCAAATATTTTTATCCCAATTCCCTTTAAAATAAATAATGCACGCCCTAAGCATATCTTTAAGGGTTTGTATCGTACGCTCCGCTTGACCATCCGTTAAGGGATGAAATGTGGTGCTCAACTTTATCGTATTACCCAACCCTTGTTGGAACAATATCCAAAATCTTTATGTGAATTGTGCTCCTTGATCTGATATGATGGATAACGGAATAGCATGGCAGCACACAACCTCATTTATGAAGAATCTTTCACAATCCTTCACCGAATATGTAGACTTGACGGGAATAAATTGAGCGTACTTAGTCAATCGATCCACAACCACCCATATGGAATCATATATCTTTTTAGTCCGAGGTAAACCTATGACAAAGTCAATATTGATTTCTTTCCACTTCCAAATAGGAATTTGGATCTCTTGTACGAAGCCAACAGACATTTGGTGTCAGGACTTTACTTGTTGGCAATTTGGACACTTAGCGACAAACTCTGCTATGTCTCCTGTTAGATCATCCAGCCAATATATCTCCCTTAGGTCGTGGTACATTTTTGTCTAACTCGGATGAATTAAGCAGCGGTACCCATGTGCTTCTACTAGTATCCTATATCTCAACCTATTTACATTGGGAATACACCACCTCCCTTTGTTCCTTTACATACCATCCCCCCCTAAGGAGAATGATTCATTCAAATTGCAGAGAACCGATTCCTTCAAATCCATTAAGGCTAGATCAAGGTGTTGTTTGTACTTCACCTAAACAAGTAGAGATGACTCGGAGTTATGATGAACTATAGATCTCCTATTCGAAGAACCTTCCTTAAACAACCCTAAAATGGTCTTTTTCCAGGCTAAGGGTAGTATCGTAATTAACCTACATATGTTATTAATTATATAATTAATAAGGTGGAAGGGCAATTTTTTGGAGAGGGGGCCGAAAATAGGCTCATGAAGTAAAGTCTTGCTCCACCGTGTTCGAACATATGTGGAAGCACTGAACTAAAGTGATTTTATTTAAGCTATTGAATTAATGTAATTAATTAATAATTCTTATTCATTATCTGATTTAAAATAAATTAGAAATCATATTTTTATTAAAAAATGAACTAAGTCCGAAAAATAGACTCCTAAGCCTCCTACAACTCCCACTCTCTCACGTTTAACACCAAAAATGTATGGGTTTTCTTCTCTCTTAGTGCCTTTCTCAAGAGACCACTTAACGTTCATATTATTCATCCGAAAAACTAGGATTGTTTCCCCTTTGCATGCACCTGTCACTAGCTCCCAATGAATCGTAGGTTGGGTATGACTGCTGGTAGATTTAGGTATATGTTATGTTTTCATTATGAATATGATTATGTTTGTTTACTTGAAATCCTAAGAAAGACAACCATGTATTTGAAATTATGTGCAAGTGTGTACCTGTGTAAATATGTTACAATAAATGAGGTTCTATGATTAAGGCTTCAATTTGACAATGTTTTGGTTGTCATTTTACGTGCATAAACCTATGTAAACCGTGATGTTCCTTAAAATGGAAGGGTGCCTGATTTGAGTATCAATATTTTGGGTAAATGAATCTATGAAAATGCAGCCCAAAAACTGTTAGATGATCTAAGAATTCCCTAAAATTTCAAGTGAAAATGTTGGTGAAAATAAGCTTAAAAAATGACAAAATTTCAAGCAAACTTACAAGTTTAGTTTAGGCTAAATGTAGGGGAATAAATCTTGAAATTTAATTGATCATAAAGGGATAAGGCCACCACGGTTTGAACATGTGACCTCACCCGTGTAATGCCTCTAAATCGTAAGAATTGAAATGGGGTCAATGGGAATCGATATGGAGTACTCTGGCTGAAAATGTAGAGTACAAAAATTAATAAAATAAACTGAGAGGCGTGGGAATCGAACCCACGACCTCCAGGCAGCCAGTGAAGTTAAGGAAAAATAAAATAAAGGTAATGTGAGGCATGGGAATCGAACCCACGACCTCAAGGCTGTGAAGGAGAGTAAAGGAGAAAGGGAAAAAAAGAAAGAAAATAAAGTGAGGTTGTAGGGGCTCGATCCCACAACTTCACTGCCAACGCAGAGATAGTCAACATTAAAATGAAATTAATCTTCGAACCCACAAACTCTCAGTCCTAAATGAATAAAATAAAAATAAAGAGAGGTTGTGGGGGTTTGATCCTACAAACTCCTTGTTAATGCGAAATAGAAAAGGAAAATAAAAAGGGGTTATAGGGGTTCGAACCCACAATCCCGCGACCAAGGGTGAGAGTTTCTAAAGAAAAGGAACTTAAAAGAAATTTTAATTTTGGGGCTCGATCTAGGGTCCCAATGTCGTGAGGACTAAAAATAAAATCAAGGAAAAATGTAAGTGCTTTACAATGGATTGGAACTTGTGTTCCCTTGCCCAAATTTTCGTATTGTTACATTAGTCATAAATGAATTAAATATTCAATAATAATGCCACCTACTTATATTGAAATGGAGATCTTGGCATACGTACAAAATTTATAATTCTTGTACTACATAATCTTAGAAAGATATGAGTCTCTTAACAAACTATGAATGAAGCCTCATGGCTTGTATGTATAGACCCATATGTCTAGCATACATTTAGAAATAAGTGAACCTAAGATGTATGTAATGACATAAAGTAATCCTACACACTAAATGGACAAGTGCATTGGCATACGATGAAATGATTATTATGTAATCAAATGATGAAACCCTAGAAGGGGAATGTAAGAGTGTGAAACACACAATTGGCCAAGAGCATTGGCATATGAGGAAATGAACATTCACATAATATGGGGTAAGTAATTAGAAAGAGCAATTGTGGTAATGTTAATGAATGTGGTGACAGCATGATATGAGGCTAATGTAAAGGATGAGAACCATATCAAATGAGCCTAAGTAAATGTTAGCAAAACATACTCGCCTATGAAAGTGAAAAGTTAATGAAGAGACTAGTATATATGAACGCTCTAATGAAAGTATTAATATTAAAACACTTAATACTAATGATGAATGAAAAATCATCTATTGAGCTATGATGTCCTCATACTAGAAACCAACTTCCATGACGTATGTGTTGAATTTGATGGAACTTTATACTGAGCACCAATAGACTAGCTATGAGCGGTAATGCCTGATTTAAGGAAGGGCGAAGGTTCACATAACTCTCATGAGATGATACTGTCTGGCATGCCGGTTATGGGTCTCTTTATATATCCTAGTCATTGAACCTATATTGCCAATATAAGGATATAGTGGGGTTCAATTCCCATGAACGCTAGTATGTTTTTGGCCACTTTGGCCAGTGATTCCACCTCGTTTCGGTGTGGGGAAGACACTAGATTCAATGATACTCACATAATCCATGTCGGTTAAACTTAAAGTTCCCCATGAATTAATGAGGCCGGCCTCAAATTATGCACATATTGGAATGCATGATACCAAAGTTGTTAGAAAAGTATAATCAAGAGGTTATCTTGACTAATGTACTTGATCATTGCACAGCAAACGCGATGAAATTCTTAACCTACACCCTATGTATAGCTGCTATTCACACTAGCTTATAAATGAAATGAAATGAAGTATGTAAGAATAAATGAAACAGACTCTGTGTTTGCTAAAGAAGGCTCACTAGTTGAGGTCCCATATGTTGAGCCCTCATTTTGGGAAGTCTTGATGTCATGTCCATGATTCAAAGGTCTCATGGCATATGAACGAATGATATGAAAAATGTTATGTGCTATATGCAATATGTGTATATGCTATGTGAAAGTAGTAATGTTCTTTGTGCAATATGATAAATGATGATGCATGTCACTATCATGGAATGAATTTCATAATCCAAATTTTGAAAGTTCACTCACTTTCTTAATTTTAATTTAGAATGCTCACTAACTATACTAATCCCAATTTGGCAAGTACACTGACTTGACTTTCCATAATCATGTTGTTAGGAGAGAGCTATTCTTACTCATGCATTTCCTTGGTGTGTGCTTGCATATACCCATACTTATTACAAGTCTGTACAAACCCTATACAACTCTACAATTTTAGGTGCAGGCACAGTTGGACGCTAGTGGTTGACATTGAAACTATCCAGACGTGGAGTATTAATCCGGACATGGTAAGTCCTCATGCTTTTGAAGATGCTTGCCCATTATATTCTATCTTAGTTATAGGATTGAGTTAGTGGTATATGTCCCACTAGCGTTCTTTCCGCTTTTGTTCAGACATTGTATTGGTGCCATTTTGGCAAGTATACATTTAATGCTGTATTAAATAAAACCATTTATTTGATGATCTTAATGTTAGATGGTTGATGGGAACAATTATGACTCTTATAGAATGATTAATATGTATGTTATGAAACAAGAAAATTAAAGTTTTCCTCTTTAATTAACCTAGACTAAATTAGAATGACGTAAGTAGGCTTTTCTGCAACCTCCGAGAGGTCAACGTCGCTAGTCTTGTCTGGGGTCTAGACTCCAGTTGTAAAAAAGTTTGTATCAGAGCCCTAGGTTAGATTTCGATAATAATAAGTTCACATCAACCACATTGTGTTGTTTCTATGTCATGGTAGTGAAGTCCACCACTATCCTTGATTTGAGACTGTACGATGCGTAGGAAAAATTTTCCTTCTTCTGATCTTATCGTGCCATTCATAATGTTTGATTTTCTTTGTTTTATGAGCTTGTCTAACATCAACCCTTTTTGTTTTTAGAGAATGAACACCAGGAGAGCAATTGGTCAAAGGAGATGAGGAGCAGCTGCTGGGGACAATCAAGTTCCACCCCAGGCTTCATCTGAATGAGTAGCCATGCCGATTTACCCAGCTGGGTTGACTGATGTACAGGTGAGGGAATCTCTGGCTCAGATGGAACATACCATCACTTTGCAAGCCCAGACTATGAATACTAAGGTCAACTGGTAGGATGTTCAGAGGGAGAACACACCGGCTCGTATCATGGCTGACAGGTTGAGAGACTTCACGAGGATGAATACTCCTATATTAATAGGGTCTAAGACTTTAGGAGACCCCCAGGAGTTTGTGGATGAGATGCATAAGATTTGGATGCCTGTGGGGGCCAATGATATTGAGAAAGTTGATCTGGCTGCCTATCAGCTCAAGGATATTGCAAAGACTTGGTGCAAGATGTGACAGGATAGCCGAGCTTTAGGCGGAGTTCTGGTCACTTCGGAGTTGTTTAAGACAGCCTTCAGGGAGATATTGTTTCCAAGGGAGATGAGGGAGGCAAATGTTGAGGAGTTTATCAATCTTAAGCAGGGATCAATGAAAGTCAAGGAGTAGTCCCTGAAGTTTGTCAAACTATCCAAGTATGCTACTTCCCTTGTATCTAAAAGAATAGATGAAATGAGCAGGTTCCTCATAGGAATCAATGGAATTTTGAAGGAGGAATGCCGGTCTGCGATGCTGAATGATAATTTTGACCTCTCAAGGTTGATGGCGCATGTCCAGAAGGTAGGGATTGCCGCAAAAAGAAGGGAATTCGTGATGCTAGGAGGCCGAAGCCTCAGTATAAGGCAGGTCCCAGCCATGGAGGCCATAGAAATAATTTTGGCCTCTGTGAGCAACCTAGGTTCAAGAAGGGGCAGCAGAGTTGTGGGAACTCTAATTCTCAGAGGAGTACAATACTTAGAGGAGGCAGACCTGAGCCCAAGAAGGGCAGTGGAGGTGAGATGAAGCGTCCCAAAAAGAACTGTGCTAAATGTGGTCGTGCTCACAGTGGAGAGTACAGACAGAGAACTAATGCCTGATTCGGTTGCTTTAAGAGTGGCACATGGTAAGAGACTGCCCAAAGAACATAGGTCACGCTGGAGGTAATGCTTAGCCAAGGCCAAATCCACAGGGCGCAGCAACAGTCGAGCCTCCTAAGAGGAAGAGATTCAATGGCCTAAAGGGAGAGAGGAGCAGGAGAAGTTCGCTGATGTGGTCACAGGTATGTTGCAAGTATTCTCAACTTCTATTTATTCTTTACTATATTATGGGTCTACGCTTTCCTTTGTAACTACTTTGCTTGCTCTCATTTTCGATATATTGCCTGAAGTTCTACATGACCCTATAGTGGTAAGTACACCTTTAGTAGAAAATGTAAGAGTTGATAGAGTATACAAGGATTGCCCTATAGTTTTATGTGGTAAGACTATGTGTGCAGACTTGGTAGAGTTACCCATGCATTATTTTGATGTTATTCATTGCATGGATTGGCTTCACATTTGTTATGCTTGTTTGGATTGTTGTAGTAGAGTGGTGAGATTTCATTTTTCTAATGAAGAGGAACTAGTCTTGGAGAGGTACAACTCGAGTCGTACTAATCCCTTTATCTCGAACCTTAAGGCGAATAAAATGATTACATATTGTGAGTGTTAATTATTTAGATCATGACATTTCTCCCATAGACTCAGTACCTGTTATGAATGAGTTTCTCGATGTATTTCCTGATGATTTGCCAGGAGTCCCTCCTCCTTGAAATATTTACTTTGGTATCGACATAGAACCCGATACTAAACCAATTTCGATTTCTCCCTATAGAATGTATCCAGCTGAACTCAAAGATTTGAAGCTGCAATTAAAAGATCTCATTGATAAGGGTTTCATTCAGCCGAGCATATCCCCTTGGGGCGCTCCAATGTTGTCTGTGAAAAAGAAAGAATGCACCCTTAGAATGTATATAGATTATCGGCAACTCAACAAAGTCACAATTAAGAACAACTATCCATTTCCAAGAATAGATTACTTGCTTGATCAACTCAAAGGATCTAGATTCTTTTCAAAAAATGACCTTCGTTCAGGGTACCATCAGTGTAGGGTTAGCGATGCAGATATCTGAAAGACAGCCTTCCGTACATGTTATGGTCATGATAAGTTCTTAGTTATGTCATTTGGTCTCACGAAAGCACCTGCTGAATTTATGGATCTTATGAACACGATTTTTCATGAGAACCTTGACTCTTTCGTCATGGTATTCATTGATGAAATTCTCATCTACTCTAAGGCCAAGGAAGAGGATGAACAACATTTGAGACTAACCTTAAAGGTACTTAGATATTATCAGTTGTATGCAAAATTTATCATGTGTGAATTCTGGCTGAGATCAGTGACCTTCCCGGGTCATGTAGTTTTCGACCATGGTGAAGAAGTAGACCCCAGGAAGACTGAGGTTGTTCAAAATTGTCAAAAACCTCCTACACCCACAAATTTTCATCGCTTCTTGGGATTAAATGGTTACTACCGCAGGATTGTGGAGGGATTTTGTTCCATTGCTTCCCTACTGACAGCTCTGACTAAGAAGAAGGCCAAGTGTGGATGGACGGAGATCGATGAGAATAGTTTCCAGGAGCTCAAGGATAGACTCACTTTAGCCTGGTGCTTACTTTGCCTAAGTGTGGTGAGAATTAGACTGTTTATTGTGATGCATATAGGGTTTGTATTAGTTGTGTTCTTATATAGGGTGGTAAGGTGATATCTTACACGACCAGACAACTCAAGGTTCATAAGAAGAATTATCCCACTCATGACTTGGAGTTAGCACTTGTGGTGTTCACGCTGAAGTTGTGGAGGCACTATTTTTATGGTGTGTATGTAGATGTGTTCACAGATGACCAAAGTCTCCAATACATATTCACACAAAGGGAGTTGAATCTACGTCAGCATAAATGGTAAGAGCTGTTGAAAGACTATGACATGAATGTCCAGAACCATGCAGGTAAAGCTAATGCTGTAGATGATGCTTTGAGCAGGATCATCATGGGAAGCACGTCTCACGTTACGGATGAGAAGAAAGAGTTAGTCAAAGATGTACACAGACTCGCTAGAATGGGTGTGCCATTGGTTGACTCTACTAGTGGGGGTGTTTCAGTTCATCCTAGTTCTAAATCATCCTTGGTAGTTGAAGTCAAGAAGGGTCAACATCTCGATCTTGTGATGATGGAGCTGGAGGACTCAGTGTTGATAAAGATGAATGTGCCTTTCGCTTTGGGAGGTGACAACATACTTGGGTATCAGGACAGGTTGTGTGTGCCAGATGTTGATGATTTGCAGACCAGGTTTGTTGTAGAGGCCCATGGTTATAGATATTCCATATGTCCAGGTTCCACCAAGATGTATCATTATCTTAAGCAGATTTATTGGTGGGATGGCATGAAGAAGGACATTGCAGAATATATGACCAAGTGTACTAATTGTTAGCATCTTAGGTAGAACATCTTAAGCTTGGTGGTCTTATTCAGATTATTGAAGTTCCGACATGGAAGTGGGAGGCCATTAATATGGACTTTTCGTTGCTGTTTTGAGGATGACCAAGTCTTCTCAGTTTATCCTTGTGATGTCCACTTACAGAGCCAAGGATTATGCAAGACTCTACATTTATGGGATTGTGAGATGGCATGGGATTCTTTTGTCTATCTTTTCATATAGAGGAGCACAGTTTACTTCAGATTTCTGGAGATCTTTCAAGAACAACTTTGATACGTAGGTAAAGCTTAGTACTGCATTTCATCCTCAAACTGGTGGGCAAGGAAATCACACAATTCAGACACTGGAGAATATGTTGAGGGCATGTGTGATTGACTTCAGGGGTAGCCGGGATGATAATCTTCCTTTGATAGAGTTCCCGTATAATAATAGCTATCACTACATCATTGGGATGGCACAACTTGAGGCACTGTATGGTAGGAGGTGTAGATCTCATGCTGGGTGGTTCGAGGGTGGAGAGTCATCCATTCTTGGTCAAGATATCATAAATGAGGCCTTATAGAAGGTAAGATTTATTAGGTACAGGATAGCTACTACTTATAGTCGGCAGAAGTCATATGCAAATAACAAAAAATGGCCCTTAGAGTTTTACGTTGGTGACCGGTCTATCTGAAGATATCACCTATGAAGGGGTTGATGAGGTTTGGGAGGAAGGGGAAGTTCAGTCCGAGGTGTGATGGGCCATACAAGATCCTACAGCGTGTGTTGAGGTGGCCTATGAGTTGGCATTGCATGCGGAGCTAGCTTCTGCCCATCCAGTCTATCATGTATCCATATTAAAGAAGTGCATAGGTGATACAACATCGATTTCTACCAAACTTACAAGTTTAGTTTAGGCTAAATGTAGGGAATAAATCTGGAAATTTAGTTGAGTATAAAGGGATGAGGCCACCAGGATTCGAACCTGTGACCTCACCCGTGTAATTCCTTGAAATCACAAGAGAAGAAATGAGGTCAAGGGGAATCGATATGGGGTATGCTGGCTGAAAACGTAGAGTACAAAAATAAATAAACTATATTGGGAGGTGTGGGAATCAAACCCACGACCTCCAAGCAGCGACTGAAGTAAAAGAAAAATAGTAGAAAGGTAATGTGAGGTGTGGGAATCGAACCCACGACCTCAAGGCTGTGAAGGAAAGTAAAGGAGAAAGGGAAAATAAGAAAGTAAATAAAGTGAGCCTGTGGGGACTCGATCCCACAACTTCACTACCAACGCAGAGATAGTAAACATTTAAATGAAATTAAAATAAGGAGGTTGTGGGGGTTCGATACCACAACCTCTCAATCCCAAACTAATAAAATAAAAATGAAGAAAGGTTGTAGGGATGATCCGACAAACCTCATGGTTAATGTGAAATAGGCAAGGAAAATAAATAGGAAAATTAACGGGGGTTATGGGGGTTCAAACCCAGAACCCCTCGGCCAAGGCAGAGAGGTTCTAAAGAAAAGGAACTAAAATGAAATGTCAATGTTGGGGCTCGATCTAGGGTCCCAATGTTATGAGGGCTAAAATAAAATCAAGGAAAAATGTAAGTGTTGTCTAAGTAATCGAAAATGAGTGAAAATAAAAATGATAAAAATGGAAACTTACCTATTAAACGATGATGTTGATTATAATATATTACTATTCTACATACTAAAAAATCTGAATATTGATATAAAAAGAGAAATTTATGACAAATTATTAACATACGAGATAATAGAAATAACAACCCAAGGTTTGACTAAGTTAACTTTACAAAGTATACAGGATGAACTTTATTATGACATATATGATTTATATGATGATTTAGATATTGGAGACTAAATATGACTGAATATTGGCTAAAGCGATATGGTAGAAATTAC
This sequence comes from Solanum arcanum, assembly GCA_027789145.1. Classification (NCBI taxonomy): domain Eukaryota; kingdom Viridiplantae; phylum Streptophyta; class Magnoliopsida; order Solanales; family Solanaceae; genus Solanum; species Solanum arcanum. The sequence continues at coordinate 39,383,138 of CM050939.1, read as the reverse complement.
AGGTTAAAAAAGATTAAATATCCAGATAAATTAAGTAAGCTTTTTAAAATATTATATAAAAAATTATGATGAATAAAAATAAAAATACTAAAATAAAAAGAACTAAGATAGATAAAAAGGTAAGAAAAATATGGAAAAAATTAAGATCTTTATATACAGGATATGAACTATCACAACTAGTCAAAACAGATAATGATAAAAAATATCAATTGATAAACATAATTTCAAAAACAGAATATAAATATGTCTGCTATTTGAAAAAACAGTATGATGTCACGACCCAAAACCGATCGCGACTGGCACCCACACTTACCCTCCTATGTGAGCGAACCAACCCATCAAAACCTTAACATTTTCAATATAATTTCAACAGAAAATAATGCGGAAGACTTAACTCATTAATAAAAATCAAATCGATAACTATTATTCCCCAAAATCTAGAAGTCATCACCACAAGAACATCTACAATCAAATGACTAAACTAAGAATGTCTAAGAACTAAAAATACATAAAAGCTAGTCCATGCCGGAGTTCAAGGCATCAAGACTTGAAGAAGAAGATCCAGTCCAAGCTAGACGTATTAGCTCACCCTGAATTTCCGGTGTAGTAAGGCGGCTTGAATCATTCTTGAGTTGAAGATGACGGAACGTTCATTGTATTCCACAATTAGCAAAGAAGAAAACATAAAAGTAGGGGTCAAGTACAACCACAAGTACTGAGTAGATATCATCGGCCAACTCAAAATAGAAAACAGTATATATCAGTTAATATCATAAATCAACTATAAAACTCAACATGTAGCAACAACAAGTACTAAGATCATCAATAAGTACCATTGAGTTCATCCATGAGGGCTCACGCCTCAATACCATACTCATTTGGGAATTAAGTTCATTATGTTGAGTATATTATCGTCTTTCAAGATTCATTATCTTTCTTCCTCTTGTGTCGGTACGTGACACTCCGATCCCCTACATGTGTCGGAACGTGACACTCCGATCCCCTATATGTGTCGATACGTGACACTCCGATCCCCTATATGTGTCGGAACGTGACACTCCGATCCCCTAATTCTACGTGTCGGTTCGTGACACCCGTCCCACTAATACTATGTGTCGGAACGTGACACTCCGATCCACTAATACTATGTGTCGGAACGTGACACTCCGATCCCCTATATGTGTCGGAACGTGACACTCCGATCCCCTATATGTGTCGGTACGTGACACTCCGATCCCCTAATTCTACGTGTCGGTTCGTGACACCCGTCCCACTAATACTATGTGTCGGAACGTGACACTCCGATCCACTAATACTATATGTCGGAACGTGACACTCCGATCCCCTAATCTCATTATATCCGTTCATCAAGCCTTCTCTATATCAAGGCATCATCAATCCCATTACTTTAATTCATCAAGCCTTCTTTTATACCAAGGCCTTATCATTAACAAGTAGATTAAAGTTTCTTTCAAGATTTGGGATTCAAAAGCTTCATCATGCTTATTTATTCATAATTACATAATCACATCATTCATGCAAGCATACAATTAAGCATATAGAAGGGTTTTACAATACTACTAACATATATCATTCGCTATTAAGAGTTTACTACGAATAGCATGAAAACCATAACCTACCTCCACCGAAGAATTGAATCAACAAGCTATCTTCTCAAAATCCTTTCTATCCTCTTCGTTCTCTCTCTCTACTCGTTCGTTTTTCCTCTCTTTCTGTTCTTTTCTTTTTCTTATTCAAACCCTCTTTCCTTTACCCTAATTCATATATAATTAAGAATGAAAGATGGTAATAATGACCCACTAATTAACTTAAGGTTACCTATTTTAACCCCCAAGTAATTAGATTTATTAATATTAACCCTCAATCCTTATAATTAAGGGAAGAATAGTCCAAAACGACCCTTAAAACGTGTAGAGGAATCCCATTCCGCCTGGGATTTGTGCAACCTGTGACGGGCCGTCGTGCCTGCGACGGTCCGTCACGATGGTCATGACCTCCCAGATTCCAGGTGAACTGTGACGGCCCGTCACACAAGTGACGGTCCGTCCTGTACCTCCGTCCTGAAGTTCAGAGAGTCGATTTTCAGTACCCAATTTAAGAATTCTAAGTATGCTGAAACGATGCACCCTCGACGGGCCGTCGTGCTGTGACGATCCGGCGCAGTGCTCGTGGTCTTGGCCAGTTCTTCCAGAAATAAAATGTGCTGCTCAAAACGACTAAACAGGTCGTTACAATAGATACCAATTTACCCATCGTTCGTCCCCGAACGATCAAAAGAAGAAAAACAAGGGCGAGAAGGACTACGAATCTTTGAGCAGATGTGGGTATCTTTCTTGCATATCGCCTCCTTTTCCCAAGTGGCTTCTTCAACCGTCGATTCTTCCATTGCACCTTGATGGATGCAATCTCTCTTGACCTCAACTTGCGAACCTCCCTATCTAATATAGCAACCGGTTCCTCTTCATAAGTCAAGTTCTTATCAAACAGAACTGAATCCCAACGGATGATGTAGTTTCCATCTCCATGGTATCTTTTCAACATGGATACATGAAATACCGGATGTACTTCGGACAGCCCTGGAGGTAAGGCTAATTCATAAGCCACCTCTCCTACTCGCTTTAGTACCTCAAATGGCCCAATGTACCTCGGACTTAGCTTACCTCTTTTACCAAACCGCATCACCCCTTTCATTGGTGAAACCTTCAACAATACTTGTTCACCCTCCATGAACTCTAAGTCTCTAACCTTTCGATCTGCATATTCTTTTTGCCTACTTTGCGCCGCTAGAAGCTTTTCTTGAATAGACTTCACTTTCTCTAATGAATCCCTCAAAAGATCGGTACCCCAAGGTCTAACCTCAAAGGCATCAAACCAACCAATGGGAGACCTACATCTCCTCCCATACAATGCTTCAAATGGGGCCATATCAATGCTTGAGTGATAGCTATTATTGTACGAAAACTCCGCTAAGGGTAGGAAGCTATCCCAATGACCACCAAACTCTATCACACATGCACGAAGCATATCGTCCAACACTTGAATCGTTCGCTCATACTGACCATCGGTCTGAGGATGGAACGCAGTACTAAGGTACAACCTAGTACCCAATTCTGCATGCAATGTTTTCTAGAACTTAGAAGTAAACTGCGTACCTCTATCTGATATGATGGATAGTGGAACCCCATGCAACCGAACAATTTCTGAGACATAGATTTTGGCTAACTTCTCTGCATTGTAAGTCACCTTTACCGTAATGAAATGAGCAGACTTAGTTAATGTAACGACCCGTTTAGTCGTTTTGAGCAGCAGATTTAATTCTGGAAAAACTGGCGAAGACCACGAGCACTGCGACGGACCGTCACAGGCACGACGGCCCGTCGAGGGTGCATCATTTCAGCATACTTAGAATTCTTAAATTGGGTACTGAAAATCGACTCTGCGAACTTGGGGCGGAGTGCAGGGCGGACCATCACTTGTGTGACGGGCCGTCACAGTTCACCTGGAATCTGGGAGGCTGCGACGACCATCGTGACGGACCGTCGCAGGCACGACGGCCCGTCACAGGTTGCGCAAATCCCAGTCAGAATCGGATTTCTTTCCACGTTTTAAGGGACGTTTTGGACTATTCTTTCCTTAATTATAAAGTTTGAGGGTTAATATTAATAAATCTAATTACTTGGGGGTTAAAATAGGTAACCTTAAGTTAATTAGTGGGTCATTATTAACATATTTCATTCTTAATTATATATGAATTAGGGTAAAAGAAAGAGGGTTTGAATAAGAAAAAGAAAAGAACAGAAAGAGAGGAGAAACGAACGAGTAGAGAGAGAGAGAGTCGAACAAAGAAGAAGAATATCAAAGCTTGGGAAATTGCTTGTTGATTCCAATTCTTCAGTGGAGGTAGGTTATGGTTTTCATGCTATTCGTAGTAAACTCTTAATAGCGAATGATATATGTTAGTAGTATTGTAAAACCCTTCTATATGCTTAATTGTATGCTTGCATGAATGATGTGATTATGTAATTATGAATAAATAAGCATGATGAAGCTATTGAATCCCAAATCTTGAAAGAAACTTTAATCTACTTGTTAATGATAAGGCCTTGGTATAAAAGAAGGCTTGATGAATTAAAGTAATGGGATTGATGATGCCTTGGTATAGAGAAGGCTTGATGAACGGATATAATGAGATTAGGGGATCGGAGTGTCACGTTCCGACACATAGTATTAGTGGATCGGAGTGTCACGTTCCGACACATAGTATTAGTGGGACGGGTGTCATGAACCGACACGTAGAATTAGGGGATCGGTGTGTCACGTACCGACACATATAGGGATCGGAGTGTCACGTTCCGACACATATAGGGGATCGGAGTGTCACGTTCCGACACATAGTATTAGTGGATCGGAGTGTCACGTTCCGACACATAGTATTAGTGGGACGGGTGTCACGAACCGACACGTAGAATTAGGGGATCGGAGTGTCACGTTCCGACACATATAGGGGATCGGAGTGTCACGTACCGACACATATAGGGGATCGGAGTGTCACGTTCCGGCACATGTAGGGGATCGGAGTGTCACGTACCGACACAAGAGGAAGAAAGATAATGAATCTTGAAAGACGATAATATACTCAACATAATGAACTTAATTCCCAAATGAGTATGGTACTGAGGCGTGAGCCCTCATGGATGAACTCGATGGTACTTATTGATGATCTTAGTACTTGTTGTTGCTACATGTTGAGTTTTATAGTTGATTTATGATATTAAGCGATATATCTTGTTTTCAATTTTGAGTTGGCCGATGATATCTACTCGGTACTTGTGGTTGTCTTGACCCCTACTTTTATGTTTTCTTCTTTGCTAATTGTGGAATACATAACGTTCCGTCATCTTCAACTCAAGAGTGATTCAAGCGGTCTTACTACACCGGAAATTCAGGGTGAGCTAATACGTCTAGCTTGGACTGGATCTTCTTCTTCAAGTCTTGATGCCTTGAACTCCGGCATGGACTAGCTTTTTTGTATTTTTAGTTCTTAGACATTCTTAGTTTAGTCATTTGATTGTAGATGTTCTTGTGGTGATGACTTCCAGATTTTGGGGAATAATAGTTATCGATTTGGTTTTTATTAATGAGTTAAGTCTTCCGCATTATTTTCTGTTGAAATTATATTGAAAATGTTAAGGTTTTGATGGGTTGGTACGCTCACATAGGAGGGTAAATGTGGGTGCCAGTCGCGATCGGTTTTGGGTCGTGACAAACTTGGTATCAGAGCATTAGGTTCGTTGGTCTCATCACACAAGAACAGGTCTAGTAGGGTCTTAAGGAACGGTAGGGGGACGCCTTTACTTTTCCTTGAGAGGCTATAAGACTTTAGAAAAATTTCACTCTTTCATTCTTCCTTTCGTGCTACTACTTGAGTCCAATTGGTATCTAGGCGATACGAATTGGTATCTGACCATCTTCACTCTCTTTTGCAGATGGTTAGAACTAGAGCAACGACAACACCAACACCAAAGACCGGCAGATTGAGGTGCGTCTGAGCCAGCCACTGGGGCTGTAGCTCGAGGAAGAACAACGGCAAGAGGCCGTGGGAGAGGTCGTGAAAGGACGTCCTCTAGAGGAAGAGGACGAGCACCTAGCCCATCTGATGCTAGGGCAGTGACTCCTCCACCGACTGAGGAAGTGGTAAGAGAAGGGGAGGATGGGGAGAATGAACAAGAGCAGAATGAGGAATTGCCACCCCAACCTACCCCAGAGATGATCAATAAGGTTCTCGCTTATCTTAGCGGGTTATCTGATCACGGTCAGGCACCTCCGGTGGTTTACGCACCAACACCTCCGGTTTGAGGTGCGACATGCGGCTACTATGGCTCTCGCATGGATGCCTCATTGGAGATAGGAACATTTCCACGTCGACTCTTTGGACCGGTAATGACAAGCGATCAACACGAACTTTTGATAAGTTCTTGAAATTGAAACCTCCAGTCTTCAAAGTGCGAGAATCTGAAGATGCTTATGATTTTCTGGTGGATTGTCATGAGCTACTACACAAGATGGGGATAGTAGAACTGTTTGGCGTTGAATTCGTAAGCTATCAGTTTCAAGGGAACGCCAAAATGTGGTGGCGATCACATGTCGAGTGTCAACCGACAGAGGCCACACCCATGACTTGGGCATCCTTCTCTACCCTGTTTATGGAGAAGTATATCCCAAGGACCTTGAGGGATAGGAAACGGGATGAGTTCTTGAGCCTAGAGCAAGGTAGGATGTCGGTTAATGCTTATGAGGCTAAGTTTCGTGCACTATCCAGATATGCCACTCAACTCTGTTTCAGCCCACAAGAGCGAATTCGCCGGTTTGTGAAGGGGTTGAGATCAGAGTTGCGGATTTCGGCCTTACAGGTAGCGGCAGCGGCAAAATCCTTCCAAGAGGTGGTAGACTTTGTGATAGAAGTGGAAGGAGTGAAGCCAGACGACTTCACCACAACTTTGACATCAAAAAGGTTTCGAAAGGGAGGTGAGTTTAATAGTTCGTATACTAGAGGACAGAATTCTGGAGGCTACTCAGTTCGACCAATTCAGTCTTCACTACAGACTGGACCACCTCAGACCGGTCAACACTTCTCTGAGAAACCTATGCTTGACTCTAGAGAGTGTTATGGATGTGGGGAGACTGGACATATTAGGAGGAATTGTCACAAACAAAGTTATAGACCCCCAATAGCTAGAGGTAGAGGTGGTCATGGTAGAGGCCGTTATTCTGGAGGACGTGGTGGTCGAGGTAATGGTGGTCACCAAAACGGCAGAGGTGATGGGCAAACTGGAGCCACTACATCACAACATGGTAGGGGCAACGGACAGACGAACGATAGGGCCCATTGTTACGCTTTCCCTGGGCGGTCTGAAGCGGAGGCATCTGATGCTGTCATCACAGGTAATCTTTTGGTTTGTGATTGCATGGATTCTGTATTGTTTGATCCTGGATCCACATTTTCTTATGTATCTTCCTCATTTGCTAATGGTCTAAATTTACATTGTGAATTACTTGATATGCCTATTCGTGTTTCTACTCCGGTGGGTGAGTCTGTGATAGTTGAAAAAGTGTATAGGTCTTGTTTGGTGACTTTTGTGGGGAGCAACACTTATGTAGATTTGGTTATTCTAGAAATGGTTGACTTTGATGTAGTGCAGGTATGACTTGGCTTTCTCCGAATTTTGCGATCTTGGATTGTAACGCTAAAACTGTGACGTTAGCCAAGCCTGGGGCAGATCCGTTAGTGTGGGAGGGTGACTACACTTCCAATCCGGTGCGTATCATATCCTTTCTTCGTGCCAAGAAAATGGTTAGTAAAGGGTGTTTAGCTTTCTTGGCACATCTCAAGGATGACACTACCCAAGTACCTTCGATTGAGTCGGTTTCGGTAGTCCGTGAGTTTTTGGATGTGTTCCCTGCAGATCTTCCTGGTATGCCACGGATAGGGATATTGACACGTATTGATCTTGAACCGGGTACTCGCCCCATTTCTATACCCCCTTATAGAATGGCTCCCGCGGAGTTAAGAGAGTTAAAGGCCCAACTTCAAGAGTTGTTGAGCAAAGGCTTCATCAGACCAAGTGCATCTCCTTGGGGTGCTCCGGTTTTGTTTGTGAAGAAGAAGGATGGGAGTTTTCGGATGTGCATAGACTACAGAGAACTAAACAAGGTAACCATAAAGAACAAGTATCCTCTTCCTCGCATTGACGACTTGTTCGATCAGTTACAAGGTGCTTGTGTCTTCTCTAAGATTGACTTGAGATCCGGTTATCATCAATTGAAAATACTGGCAACGGATGTGCCAAAGACTGCTTTTCGAACAAGGTATGAGCATTACGAATTTTTGGTGATGTCTTTTGGTCTTACGAATGCCCCTGCTGCGTTCATGTGCTTGATGAACGGGATTTTTAAGCCATATTTGGACCTCTTCGTAATCGTATTTATTGATGATATATTAGTATACTCGAAGAGCAAGAAGGAACATGAAGAGCATTTGAGAATGGTATTGGAAATGTTGAGGGAGAAAAAGCTTTACGCCAAGTTCTCTAAGTGTGAGTTTTGGCTAGATGCGGTGTCCTTCTTGGGGCACGTGGTTTCTAAGGATGGAGTGATGGTGGATCCTTCTAAGATTGAGACAGTGAAGAATTGGGTAAGACCCACTAATGTGTCAGAATAAGGAGCTTTGTTGGGTTAGCTAGCTACTACCGCCCGATTTGTCAAGGGATTCTCTTCTATTGCTTCCCAATTGACGAACTTGACTAAGCAGAATGTTCCATTTGTATGGTCGGACGAATGTGAAGAAAGCTTTCAGAAGCTCAAGACTTTGTTGACTACCGCACCTATCCTTACCTTGCCCGTGGAAGGTAAGAACTTCATTGTTTATTGTGATGCATCCTATTCTGGGTTGGGTGCAGTACTAATGCAAGAGAAGAGTGTGATTGCTTATGCTTCAAGGCAATTAAAGGTGCATGAACGTAACTACCCAACTCATGATTTGGAATTGGCCGCGGTAGTGTTTGCATTAAAGCAATGGAGACACTATTTATATGGGGTTAAGTGTGAGGTCTACACGGATCATCGTAGCCTTGGTATGTCTTTACTCGTAAAGATTTGAACTTAAGACAGAGGAGATGGATGGAGTTACTAAAGGACTACGATATCACTATCTTGTATCATCCGGGAAAAGCGAATGTTGTAGCGGATGCTTTAAGTAGAAAGGCGGGAAGCATGGGAAGTCTAGCTCACTTGCAAGCTTCTAGACGCCCATTGGCTAGAGAGGTCCAGACTCTAGCTAATGACTTGATGAGATTAGAAGTAAATGAGAAGGGAGGATTGTTGGCTAGTGTGGAGTCAAGATCTTCTTTTCTTGACAAGATTAAGGGAAAACAGTTTGATGATGAGAAACTAAGGAGAATCCGAGATAAAGTGTTGAAAGGAGAGGCTAAAGAAGCGACAACCAATGAGGAAGGTGTTATGAGAATCAAGGGAAGGGTATGTGTACCCCGAGTTGATGATTTGATCAACACTATTTTGACAGAGGCTCATAGTTCAAGGTATTGTATACATCCGGGTGCAACCAAGATGTACCGCGACCTAAAGCAACACTTTTGGTGGAGTAGAATGAAACGGGATATCATGGATTTTATTGCCAAATGTCCAAACTGTCAACAAGTAAAATATGAACACCCAAGGCCCGGAGGAACACTTCAGAGAATGCCCATTCCTGAATGGAAGTGGGAAAGGATCGCAATGGATTTCGTGGTTGGTCTTCCAAAGACATTGGGAAAGTTTGATTCTATTTGGGTAACTGTTGATAGGTTAACTAAGTCTGCGCACTTCATTCCGGTCAAGGTGACTTACAATGCAGAGAAATTAGCCAAAATCTATGTCTCAGAAATTGTTCGGTTGCATGGGGTTCCACTATCCATCATATCAGATAGAGGTGCAGATTTACTTCTAAGTTTTGGAAAACATTGCATGCGGAATTGGGTACTAGGTTGGACCTTAGTACTGCATTCCATCCTCAGACCGATGGTCAGTCTGAGAGGACGATCCAAGTGTTGGAGGATATGCTTCGTGCATGTGTGATAGAGTTTGGTGGCCATTGGGATAGTTTCCTACCCCTAGCGGAGTTTTCGTACAATAATAGCTATCACTCAAGCATTGATATGGCCCCATTTGAAGCATTGTATGGGAGGAGATGTAGGTCTCCCATTGGTTGGTTTGATGCATTTGAGGTTAGATCTTGGGGTACCGATCTTTTGAGGGATTCGATAGAGAAAGTGAAGTCTATTCAAGAAAAGCTTCTAGCGGTGCAAAGTAGACAAAAAGAATATGCAGATCGAAAGGTTAGAGACCTAGAGTTCATGGAAGGTGAACAAGTCTTACTGAAGGTTTCGCCCATGAAAGGGGTGATGCAGTTTGGAAAAAGGGGTAAGCTAAGTCCAAGGTATATTGGACCATTTGAAATACTTAAGAGAGTAGGGGAGGTGGCTTATGAGTTAGCCTTGCCTCCAGGGCTGTCCGGAGTGCATCCGGTGTTTCATGTGTCCATGTTGAAAAGATACCATGGAGATGGAAACTATATCATCCGTTGGGATTCAGTTTTGCTTGATGAAAACTTGTCTTATGAGGAGGAGCCTGTTGCTATTTTAGATAGAGAAGTTCGCAAGTTGAGGTCAAGAGAGATTGCATCCATCAAAGTTCAATGGAAGAATCGACCGGTTGAAGAAGCTACTTGGGAAAAGGAGGCAGATATGCAAGAAAAATACCCACATCTGTTTACAGATTCAGGTACTCCTTTTCGCCATTGTCTTTCTTCTTTTGATCGTTCGGGGACGAACGATGGGTAAATTGGTATCTATTGTAACGACCCATTTAGTCGTTTTGAGCAGCAGATTTAATTCTGGAATAACTGGCCAAGACCACGAGCACTGCGACGGACCGTCACAGGCACGACGGCCCGTCGAGGGTGCATCGTTTCAGCATACTTAGAATTCTTAAATTGGGTACTGAAAATCGACTCTCTGAACTTCAGGACGGAGGTACAGGACGGACCGTCACTTGTGTGATGGGCCGTCACAGTTCACCTGGAATCTGGGAGGCTGCGACGACCATCGTGACGGACCGTCGCAGGCACGACGGCCCGTCACAGGTTGCGCAAATCCCAGTCAGAATCGGATTTCTTTCCACGTTTTAAGGGACGTTTTGGACTATTCTTTCCTTAATTATAAAGTTTGAGGGTTAATATTAATAAATCTAATTACTTGGGGGTTAAAATAGGTAACCTTAAGTTAATTAGTGGGTCATTATTACCATTTTTCATTCTTAATTATATATGAATTAGGGTAAAAGAAAGAGGGTTTGAACAAGAAAAAGAAAAGAACAGAAAGAGAGGAGAAACGAACGAGTAGAGAGAGAGAGAGAGAGTCGAACAAAGAAGAAGAATATCAAAGCTTGGGAAATAGCTTGTTGATTCCAATTCTTCGGTGGAGGTAGGTTATGGTTTTCATGCTATTCGTAGTAAACTCTTAATAGCGAATGATATATGTTAGTAGTATTGTAAAACCCTTCTATATGCTTAATTGTATGCTTGCATGAATGATGTGATTATGTAATTATGAATAAATAAGCATGATGAAGCTATTGAATCCCAAATCTTGAAAGAAACTTTAATCTACTTGTTAATGATAAGGCCTTGGTATAAAAGAAGGCTTGATGAATTAAAGTAATGGGATTGATGATGCCTTGGTATAGAGAAGGCTTGATGAACGGATATAATGAGATTAGGGGATCGGAGTGTCACGTTCCGACACATAGTATTAGCGGATCGGAGTGTCACGTTCCGACACATAGTATTAGTGGGACGGGTGTCACGAACCGACACGTAGAATTAGGGGATCGGAGTGTCACGTACCGACACATATAGGGGATCCGAGTGTCACGTTCTGACACATATAGGGGATCAGAGTGTCACGTTCCGACACATAGTATTAGTGGATCGGAGTGTCACGTTCCGACACATAGTATTAGTGGGACGGGTGTCACGAACCGACACGTAGAATTAGGGGATCGGAGTGTCACGTTCCGACACGTAGAACTAGGGGATCGGAGTGTCGCGTACTGCCACATATAGGGGATGGGGGTGTCACGTTCCGGCACATGTAGGGGATCGGAGTGTCGCGTGCGACACAAGAGGAAGAAAGATAATGAATCTTGAAGGACGATAATATACTCAACATAATGAACTTAATTCCCAAATGAGTATGGTATTGAGGCGTGAGCCCTCATGGATGAACTTCGATGGTACTTATTGATGATCTTAGTACTTGTTGTTGCTACATGTTGAGTTTTATAGTTGATTTATGATATTAAGCGATATATACTTGCTTTCTATTTTGAGTTGGCCGATGATATCTACTCGGTACTTGTGGTTGTCTTGACCCCTACTTTTATGTTTTCTTCTTTGCTAATTGTGGAATACAATAACGTTCCGTCATCTTCAACTCAGTGATGATTCAAGCCAGTCTTACTACACCGGAAATTCAGGTGAGCTAATACGTCTAGCTTGGTGGATCTTCTTCTTCAAGTCTTGATGCCTTGAACTCCGGCATGGACTAGCTTTTATGTATTTTTAGTTCTTAGACATTCTTAGTTTAGTCATTTGATTGTAGATGTTCTTGTGGTGATGACTTCCAGATTTTGGGGAATAATAGTTATCGATTTGGTTTTTATTAATGAGTTAAGTCTTCCGCATTATTTTCTGTTGAAATTATATTGAAAATGTTAAGGTTTTGATGGGTTGGTTCGCTCACATAGGAGGGTAAATGTGGGTGCCAGTCGCGATCGGTTTTGGGTCGTGACAGTTAACCTATCGACAACCACCCAAATGGAGTCATACCTACCCAATGTCTTTGGAAGACCAACCACAAAATCCATTGCAATTCTCTCCCACTTCCATTCAGGAATGGGCATTCTCTGAAGTGTTCCTCCGGGCCTTTGGTGTTCATACTTTACTTGTTGACAGTTTGGACACTTGGCAATAAAGTCAACAATATCACGCTTCATTCTACTCCACCAAAAGTGTTGCTTTAGGTCACGGTACATCTTGGTCGCACCCGGATATATAGAATACTTTGAGCTATGAGCCTCTGTCAGAATAGTGTTGATCAAATCATCAACTCGGGGTATACATACCCTTCCCTTGATTCTCAAAACACCTTCCTCATCGATTTGTGCTTCCTTAGCCTCTCCTCGCAATACCTTATCTTGGATTCTGCGCAGTTTCTCATCATCAAACTGTCTTCCCTTAATCTTGTCAAGAAAAGAAGATCTTGACTCCATACTAGCCAACAATCCTCCCTTCTCATTTACTTCTAACCTCATCAAGTCGTTAGCCAGAGTCTGAACCTCTCTAGCCAACGGGCGTCTAGAAGCTTGCAAGTGAGCTAGACTTCCCATGCTTCCCGCCTTTCTACTTAAAGCATCCGCTACAACATTCGCCTTCCCCGGATGATACAAAATAGTGATATCGTAGTCCTTCAGTAGTTCCATCCATCTTCTCTGTCTCAAGTTCAAATCTTTCTGAGTAAAGACATACTGAAGGCTACGATGATCCGTGTAGACCTCACACTTAACCCCATATAAATAGTGTCTCCATTGCTTTAATGCGAACACTACCGCGGCCAATTCCAAATCGTGGGTCGGATAGTTACGTTCATGCACCTTTAATTGCCTTGAAGCATAAGCAATCACACTCTTCTCTTGCATTAGTACTGCACCCAAACCAGAATAGGATGCATCACAATAGACAATGAAATTCTTACCTTCCACTGGCAAGGTGAGAATGGGTGCGGTAGTCAACAATGTCTTGAGCTTCTGAAAGCTTTCTTCACATTCGTCCAACCATACAAACGGAACATTCTGCTTAGTCAAGTTCGTCAATTGGGAAGCAATAGAAGAGAATCCCTTGACAAATCAGCGGTATAGTAGCTAGCTAACCCAACAAAGCTCCTTATTTCTGACACATTAGTGGGTCTTACCCAATTCTTCACTGTTTCAATCTTAGAAGGATCCACCATCACTCCTTCCTTAGAAACCACGTGCCCAAGAAGGACACTGCATCTAGCCAAAACTCACACTTAGAGAACTTGGCATAAAGCTTTTTCTCCCTCAACATTTCCAATACCATTCTCAAATGCTCTTCATGTTCCTTCTTGCTCTTTGAGTATACCAATATATCATCAATAAATACGATCACGAAAAGGTCCAAATATGGCTTAAAAATCCCGTTCATCAAGCTCATGAACGCAGCAGGGGCATTCGTAAGACCAAAAGACATCACCACAAATTCGTAATGCCCATACCTTGTTCGAAAAGCAGTCTTTGGCACATCCGTTGCCCGTATTTTCAATTGATGATAACCGGATCTCAAGTCAATCTTAGAGAAGACACAAGCACCTTGTAACTGATCAAACAAGTCATCAATGCGAGGAAGAGGATACTTGTTCTTTATGGTTACCTTGTTTAGTTGTCTGTAGTCTATGCACATCCGAAAACTCCCATCCTTCTTCTTCACAAACAAAACCGGAGCACCCCAAGGAGATGCACTTGGGCTGATGAAGACTTTGCTCAACAACTCTTGAAGTTGGGCTTTTAACTCCCTTAACTCACGGAGCCATTCTATAAGGCGGTATAGAAATGGGGCGAGTACCGGTTCAAGATCAATACGTAAGTCAATATCCCTATCTGGTGGCATACCAGGAAGATCTGCAGGAACACATCCAAAACTCACGGACTCACGAAACCGACTCAATCGAAGGTACTTGGGTAGTGTCATCCTTGAGATGGGCCAAGAAAGCTAAACACCCTTTACTAACCATTTTCTTAGCACGAAGAAAGGAGATGGTACGCATGGATTAGAAGTGTAGTCACCCTCCCACACTAACGGATCTGTCCCAGGCTTGGCTAACGTCACCGTTTTAGCATTACAATCCAAGATCGCAAAATTCGGAGAAAGCCAAGTCATACCCAGAATTACATCAAAGTCAACCATTTCTAGAATAACCAAATCTACATAAGTGTTGCTCCCCACAAAAGTCACCAAACAAGACCTATACACTTTTTCAACTATCACAGACTCACCCACCGGAGTAGAAACACGAATAGGCATATCAAGTAATTCACAATGTAAATTTAGACCATTAGCAAATGAGGAAGATACATAAGAAAATGTGGATCCAGGATCAAACAATACAGAAGCCATGCAATCACAAACCAAAAGATAACCTGTGATGACAAAGATCGGATGCCTGCCTTGAGACCGCCCAGGAAAGCGTAACAATGGGCCCTATCGTTCGTGCATCCGTTGCCCTACCATGTTGTGATGTCGTGGCTCCCGTTTTCCCATCTCCTCTGCCGTTTTGGTGACCACCATTACCTCGACCACCACGCCCTCCAGAAAACCGGCCTCTACCATGACCACCTCTACCTCTAGCTATTGGGGGTCTATAACTTTGTTTGGGACAATTCCTCCTAATATGTCCAGTCTCCCCACATCCATAACACTCTCTAGAGTCAAGCGTAGGTCTCTCAGAGAAGTGTTGACCGGTCTGAGGTGGTCCCCAACTACGATCTGTAGTGAAGACCGAATTGGTCGAATCGAGTAGCCTCCTGCACTCGGCCTCTAGTATACGAACTATTAAACTCACCTCCCTTTCGAAACCTTTTTGATGTCGGTTGTGGTGAAGTCATCCGCCTTCACTCCTTCCACTTCTATCACAAAGTCTACCACCTCTTGGAAGGATTTTGCCGCTGCCGCTACCTGTAAGGCCGAAATCCGCAACTCTGATCTCAACCCCTTCACAAACCGGCGAATCCGCTCTTGTGGACTGAAACAAAGTTGAGTGGCATATCTGGATAGTGCACGAAACTTAGCCTCATAAGCATTAACCGACATCCTACCTTGCTCTAGGCTCAAGAACTCATCCCGTTTCCTATCCCTCAAAGTCCTTGGGATATACTTCTCCATAAACAGGGTAGAGAAGGATGCCCAAGTCATGGGTGTGGCCTCTGTCGGTTGACACTCGACATGTGATCGCCACCACATTTTGGCATTCCCTTGAAACTGATAGCTTACGAATTCAACGCCAAACCGTTCTACTATCCCCATATTGTGTAGTAGCTCATGACAATCAACCAGAAAATCATAAGCATCTTCAGATTCTGCACCCTTGAAGACTGGAGGTTTCAATTTCAAGAACTTACTGAAAAGTTCGTGTTGATCGTTTGTCATTACCGGTCCAGTAGTCAGACGTGGAAATGTGCCTATCTCCAATGAGGCATCCATGCGGGGAGCCATAGTAGCCGCATGTCGTACCTCTGAAACCAGAGGTGTTGGTGCAGAAACCAATGGAGGTGCCTGACCGTGATCAGATAACCCGCTAAGATAAGCGAGAACCTGATTGATCATCTCTGGGGTAGGTTGGGGTGGCAATTCCTCATTCTGCTCTTGTTCATTCTCCCCATCCTCCCCTTCTCTTACCACTTCCTCAGTCGGTGGAGGAGTCACTGCCCTAGCATCAGATGGGCTAGGTGCTCGTCCTCTTCCTCTAGAGGACGTCCTCCCATGACCTCTCCCACGGCCTCTTGCCGTTGTTCTTCCTCGAGCTACAGCCCCAGTGGCTGGCTCAGACGCACCCTGTCCTGCCGGTGCTGATGTTGGTGTTGTCGTTGCTCTAGTTCTAACCATTTGCGAAAGAGAGTGAAGATGGTCAGATACCAATTCGTATCGCCTAGATACCAATTGGACTCAAGTAGTAGCACGAAAGGAAGAATGAAAGAGTGAAATTTTCCTAAAGTCTTATATCCTCTCAAGGAAAAGTAAAGGCGTCCCCCTACCGTTCCTTAAGACCCTACTAGACCTGTTCTTGTGTGATGAGACCAACGAACCTAATGCTCTGATACCAAGTTTGTCACGACCCAAAACCGATCGCGACTGGAACCCACATTTACCCTCCTATGTGAGCGAACCAACCCATCAAAACCTTAACATTTTCAATATAATTTCAACAGAAAATAATGCGGAAGACTTAACTCATTAATAAAAATCAAATCGATAACTATTATTCCCCAAAATCTGGAAGTCATCACCACAAGAACATCTACAATCAAATGACTAAACAAAGAATGTCTAAGAACTAAAAATACATAAAAGCTAGTCCATGCCGGAGTTCAAGGCATCAAGACTTGAAGAAGAAGATCCAGTCCAAGCTAGACGTATTAGCTCACCCTGAATTTCTGGTGTAGTAAGACTGGCTTGAATCACTGCTGAGTTGAAGATGACGGAACGTTCGCTGTATTCCACAATTAGTAAAGAAGAAAACATAAAAGTAGGGGGTCAGTACAACCACAAGTACTGAGTAGATATCATTGGCCAACTCAAAATAGAAAACAGTATATATCAGTTAATATCATAAATCAACTATAAAACTCAACATGTAGCAACAACAAGTACTAAGATCATCAATAAGTACCATCGAGTTCATCCATGAGGGCTCACGCCTCAATACCATACTCATTTGGGAATTAAGTTCATTATGTTGAGTATATTATCGTCTTTTAAGATTCATTATCTTTCTTCCTCTTGTGTCGGTACGTGACACTCCGATCCCCTACATGTGCCGGAACGTGACACTCCGATCCCCTATATGTGTCGGTACGTGACACCCCGATCCCCTATATGTGTCGGAACGTGACACTCCGATCCCCTAATTCTACGTGTCGGTTCGTGACACCCGTCCCACTAATACTATGTGTCGAAACGTGACACTCCGATACACTAATACTATGTGTCGGAACGTGACACTCCGATCCCCTATATGTGTCGGAACGTGACACTCCGATCCCCTATATGTGTCGGTACGTGACACTCCGATCCCCTAATTCTACGTGTCGGTTCGTGACACCCGTCCCACTAATACTATGTGTCGGAACGTGACACTTCGATCCACTAATACTATGTGTCGGAACGTGACACTCCGATCCCCTAATCTCATTATATCCGTTCATCAAGCCTTCTCTATACCAAGGCATCATCAATCCCATTACTTTAATTCATCAAGCTTTCTTTTATACCAAGGCCTTATCATTAACAAGTAGATTAAAGTTTCTTTCAAGATTTGGGATTCAATAGCTTCATCATGCTTATTTATTCATAATTACATAATCACATCATTCATGCAAGCATACAATTAAGCATATAGAAGGGTTTTACAATACTACTAACATATATCATTCGCTATTAAGAGTTTACTACGAATAGCATGAAAACCATAACCTACCTCCACCGAAGAATTGAATCAACAAGCTATCTTCTCAGAATCCTTGCTATCCTCTTCGTTCTCTCTCTCTACTCGTTCGTTTTTCCTCTCTTTCTGTTCTTTTCTTTTTCTTATTCAAACCCTCTTTCCTTTACCCTAATTCAAATATAATTAAGAATGAAAGATGGTAATAATGACCCACTAATTAACTTAAGGTTACCTATTTTAACCCCCAAGTAATTAGATTTATTAATATTAACCCTCAATCCTTATAATTAAGGGAAGAATAGTCCAAAACGACCCTTAAAACGTGTAGAGGAATCCCATTCCGCCTAGGATTTGCGCAACCTGTGACGGGCCGTCGTGCCTGCGACGGTCCATCACGATGGTCGTCGCAGCCTCCCAGATTCCAGGTGAACTGTGACGGCCCGTCACACAAGTGACGGTCCGTCCTGTACCTCCGCCCTGAAGTTCAGAGAGTCGATTTTCAGTACCCAATTTAAGAATTCTAAGTATGCTGAAACGATGCACCCTCGGCAGACGTCGTACTGTGTGACGGTCCGTCGCAGTGCTCGTGGTCTTGGCCAGTTTTTCCAGAAATAAAATCTGCTGCTCAAAACGACTAAACAGGTCGTTACATATGAACAGAGAAATCTATAAACAACAATTAATAGAAGAAATAATGGAAAAAATGGCTGAAAAAGAACAAGAATTACAACATAGAAAAAGAAGATTAGAAGAAAACATATTAGCAGGAGTATGTAATAAATCACTACTAGCACAAAGAAAAGATATATCCATGTTAAAATTAGAATTAGATTGTCTTGAATATGAGTTACAACATAATATAATACATAGATTATAATGAATAAAGAAGAATTTGCAATAGACGAAAAAACGTACGAAAATCAAGACGGAATGATAATAAAAATAATATTTTCAAATCTAGGAAGAAGGTATAAAAAAATAGGAAATAATTTATACTTAATGTTAGAAAAAGAAACGGCAAAATTAGAAGATAGTTTAACAGCTATGATAAGAATAACAAAAGAAAACGAAGAAATAGACAAATCAAAAGAAATTGAAAAAATAAAAATACAAGCAAAACAAGAAGTACAAAATTTAGAAGAAATAAAAAATACAAGAATAAGTGAATTAGAAAAAGAATTAGCTAGGTTAAAATTATTATATGAAAATAAGCAAAAACAAAAGGAAAAAGATAAAGAGCTTGAATTAACTAATGAAATAAAAGAAATGGAACAAAAGTTAAATGAAGATATTGAGGTAAATGAAGTAAATGAAATAGATGAAAATGAAAATGACCAAAAATCAGAAAAAAGTGACATAAGTGAGACATATACAGAAATCTTAGAACAGACAAATAAACTAAAAAAATTAGAAATAAACACAGGAGATATGAATAGACCTGGTATGTCAAGAGTCAAAACCCCAAATAATAGTCCCAGAAATAGCCCTAGAAGTAGTCCTAGGTGGACACCACCAACTTATTATACAGAAAGTTATCAACAATCAGATAGAAATAATGCAATATGGAACAGTAGATTAAATAAAAATTGGATACCGAAACCAATAAGTGAACAATATAATTTTTTAGATTTAGATTGTGTCACAGACATAAATAAAGCAATATTACTATGGACAGGAAATATATTTAAACAGTTAATAGATAACAAAATAGAAACAACAAAAACACCGAGATACATAGAAAGAACATTCATAGGAACAGCAAAACTATGGATAGAAAACCTACCCCCAGAAAGTTTAGAAGTACTTAGGAATGATAAGAAAATGGATGGATCCCCATCAGCAACAAAAATAGATATACTAGACAAATATGAATCAGCAATTAAAAATGAATTTGGTGGTATGTCCACGGATATAGGAGAACAAAATAAAGAAAAAATAATAAATAGACAACTTATGACAAAATTGGCTATATGTAAAATGTGTTATATAGAAGAATATACTTGTTCATTTAAAGAATATTATTGCAAAGCTAAATACAATTTAGACGAAGCAAAAGAAATAAGAAAACAATATTTTACAAAATTACCAGAACCATTTAGTACGAAAATAATAAAGGATTGGGATAATGAAGGAATGATAGATACTTTAGGAGCTACAATAAAATTTCTATCGCAATGGTTTACACAATTATGTGAAAACCAAAAAGAAAAATTAAAAATGGAAAAAGTACTAAATAAAAATTTATCATGTTGTAAAAATAAAATAGCACCACAGTTTGGGTGTACAAATAAAAAACAAAAATCCAGAAGATATAAAAATTATAGAAAAAATAAAACTAAGTATAAATATAAACAACCAAGACGAAGATATTATGTAAAAAACTATAAAATGAAAAGATCATATAGACCTAAAAGAAAAATATCTCAATGTACATGTTATAATTGCGGAAAGATAGGACACATAGCTAAGGACTGTAAATTACCTAAAAATCCAAAAAGAAAACAAATTGCAGAAATAGTTATAGATGATGACAAATATATGCAAATAGAATACATAGACTATGAATTAAGTGAAAACGATAGTATATATGAAGTATCAGATATAGAAACTGAAAATGGAGAAGAAAATCTAGATAATGAAATAGAAGAAGAAGAAATATAATGTCTGAAAACGAAATAATATCTAAAGAGAATTATGAAGATGAGGAATCATCACACCAAAAAATTATATTTGATAATACTCTTTTTGAACAAATAAAAGGAAAAGAACTAGATTTAAGTGTTGAAAAAATACTTGACATACCTATACTAAAAAACTTGTTTAAAAGACAGAAAGACGAATACTATGTAGTTAGTCAAAAAGAACACATCATAGACGGAAAATATACAAGTGGAAAAGCATATATACCTATAATAAACAAACAAATAATAAATAAAGAAATACAAAACATAAAAAATAAAGGAGCCATAAAATATGTACATTTAGGAGGAACGGAAATACTTATAAAAACTTGTTTCAGAGAAGGAATAGATACGCCCATTGAAATATATTTAGAAGATGATAGAATAAAATATCCTATAGAAAAAAGCGTAATAAGTGCAGTTAAAGGAAATTTAATATACCAGAAATTTAAATTTATAATAAGTACTAATTATACAGTAGCATTAACAGACACAAATATAGATAAATCATTAGTATTATATTGGAAAATGTAAGGAATAGAGTTAGCACCAGGAAGTAAGGTATTCACAGCAAGATGTAAAAATCTTTATATATTAACAACAAAACATAAAATAACAGCAAGAAATAAAATTGATAAAATAAAAATAGAAAATCCTTTTGAAAGAATAATTACGGTAATAGATAATAAAGACTATAGTTATAAAGAAATGGATACAAAATAAGAATTGGAGATAGTAAAAGAAAGATTAAGTACCTCAAGTACACCAAATACAAACTCATTAAATATGATGACTAGAGCTTCCTCATCAAGAATGAGTTCATCTAAAAGAAAATATGAAATATCACAAGATTTAGGAGAAATAACAAAATATCATTATTTTATAACAGGAATAATGGACCAAAGAAAATATAAAATCTAAATAAACACAGGACAAGAAGAAAATCATATAACAAGAGAACTAGTATTAGAAGAAGAGATTATGAAAACAGGACATATATGCCCTGGATTACCTAGTGAAATAGTAAATACAAATGAAGAAACAACAGAAAAAGAAATAATTATAGGAGGAATTCCATTAAAAATACAATTTAAGATATATGAAGGATATCATAATATCACATTAGGAATAAAATGGTTAGAAAAAGACAAACCATACAGCATAGAAAATGAACAATTAACAATAACTTGTCAAAATAAGAAAATAATTATAAAAAGAACCAAAAATGATTAATGAAAATATTTATACTTGCAAAAATTATTGTAGAAGGATATCACAACAGATATTATACACCTATGATAGATACAGGAGCAGAAGCGAATATATGTAAATATAATTGCTTACCAGAAGATAAATGGGAAAAATTAAAAACACCTATGGTAGTAACAGGATTTAACAATGAAGGAAGTATGATTAAATATAAAGCAAAAAATATAAAAATACAAATATGGGATAAGATACTAACAATAGAAGAAATGTATAATTTCGAATTTACCACGAAAGATATGTTATTAGGAATGCCATTTTTAGATAAATTTTACCCACACATAATAACAAAAACACACTGGTGGCTTACTACGCCATGTGGCCATAAAATAGGAGCAAAAAGAGTAAAAAATAAACAACGAAAACCTATAGAATGGATTAAAGGAAGTGAGAAAATAAATCAGGAAATGAAAAATATAGATGAAAAACAAATATCACAATTAGAAATTATTATATTTACAATAGACAAAGTTAAAATAATTAATGAACAGCTAGAACAACTATATAATGAAGACCCATTACAAGGATGGGAAAAACATAAAACAAAAGTAAAAATTTAATTAATAGATGAAAATAGCATAATAACACAAAAACCATTAAAATATAACTTTGATGATTTACAAGAATTTAAAATACATATAAATGAATTACTAGAAAAAAATTACATACAAGAAAGCAATAGTAAACATACAAGCCCAGCATTTATAGTAATAAAACACATTGAACAAAAAAGAGGCAAAAGTAGAATGGTTATAGATTACAGAAATTTAAATGCTAAAACTAAAACATATAACTACCCAATACCTAATAAAATACTTAAAATAAGACAAATACAAGGATATAATTATTTTAGTAAATTTGACTGTAAATCAGGATTTTACCACCTAAAACTAGAAGAAGAATCTAAACAATTAACAGCATTCACAGTACCACAAGGATTCTATGAATGGAATGTTTTACCCTTTGGATATAAAAATGCACCAGGTAGATACTAACATTTTATGGATAACTATTTTAACCAATTAGAAAATTGTATCATATATATAAATGATATATTATTATACTCCAAAACACAAGATGAACATATAAGATTATTAGAAAAATTTATACATATAATCAAACACTCAGGTATAAGTTTAAGTAAAAGTAAAGCAGAAATTATGAAACCACAGATAGAATTTCTAGGAATACAAATAGATAAAAATGGAATAAAAATGCAAACTCATATAGTACAAAAAATAATTACTATTGATGAAAATATAGATACAAAAAAGAAATTACAATCATTTTTAGGATTAGTAAATCAAGTAAGAGAATATATACAAAAATTAGCAGAACATTTAAAACCATTATACAAAAAACTCAAAAAAGATATTGAATATCATTTGGACAATAAAGATAAAGAACACATAAAAAATATTGAAAAATTATGCAAAAAATTACCAAAATTATATTTTCCTGATGAAAATAGAACGTTCACATATATAATTGAAACAGATTCAAGTGACCACAGTTACGGAGGAGTATTAAAATATAAATATGACAAAGAAAAGGTAGAACACCATTGCAGGTATTGCTCAGGATCATATACTGAGGCACAAGCAAAATGGGAAATAAATAGAAAGGAATTATTTGCATTATATAAATGTTTGTTAGCATTTGAGCCATATATAGTTTACAATAAATTTATTGTAAGAACAGATAACACACAGGTAAAATGGTGGATAACAAAAAAGTTAGATGATTCAGTTACAACAAAAGAAATAAGGAGATTAGTATTGAATATATTAAATTTTACATTTACAATTGAAATTATAAAAACTGATGAAAATCTCGTTGCAGATTACCTATCAAGAAAAAGGAACACAAACTGAACCAGATACAACAGAAGAAATACTCAAAGCTATTACTACACTTTCTACGAAAGTAGATAGTATGAGTAAAGAGTTACAAAATTTGAAAACTAAAAGTCAGCAGCATGACTATAAATATGCGGAGCTATGTCGATCGGAAGACACAAAAATTCCAGAGCTACAAGGAGACGATGGGAAACTCCTTAAAACCCATAACATTTGTTTAAATGCAGCTACAGCCAGCACATCTACAGCAGGACAACCTACAAAAAAGGAGGAGACTAAAATAAAATACACAAATACAAACTTGAATAAGTTATTCTCAAAACCATATACTCCTCAAAGTACCCAGAAAGATATATTCATACCACCACAAGTAAATACCTACAAAGCCAGCCTAGATTCAGATAAACAAACATATAACCACATTACCAGAATGTATATAGAAAATATATACAAAGTACAGACTTTTCTAAACAAAAACCCTAAAGCCAAAAATACGAGAAACCCTGAACAAGACTACATAACCCAACATCTACAAGGATACAATAAACTAATTGCACAACCAGGAACGAATCCAAACCTAGTAGCAACTTACTACAATTACGGACTAATAAGCACAGTATATACTATTATAGGAGACGAAGTAGCTAAAATACCTGAGTTACATAAGGCATTTCTGCAATATAAAAGAATAACAAAAGGAACTTTATTTTATATAAAGTTCTACTCAGCAACAGCAGAGATACTATATGAAGAAATTAAACCTACAATACAAGTTATTAAGATAGGTTTAACTAGAGATATGATAATACCAGAAAAAATAGATACACAAGAAGAGATACAGAAGGTGGATATCCCAGATTTTTATGCAAACAAAAGGACTATTGGGATAGCTACTATATTAAATGAGTTATCAAACAACTACCTAAATGAAAATGCAATTTGGAGTTATTACAACAGTGATCAGACAATGATATACTCCAATTGTAAAGATATAAGAGTAGCAGATATGGAAGAAGTACGACAATGGATATTAAGTCTACTGAAGCCAGAACAAACACCTACAACAAGGGCTATCATGAAAAATTTCATTTCTCAAGACTTGATGACCAGATACTGCAAACTAATTGGACAAAAGTATCCAGACCATCTATGTTCAAAATGCAATGGCGAAGATAACTATGTCCCGGGAGTACAACTGGAATAAACTAAGGAAAAGAAGATAAGACATAAAGATATATGTAAAAATTAGTCATAATAGTTGTCGGCCATATATAAAAATGTAAAGGCCATTAAATAAAATAGGAAATAGTATGTCGGCCATTTGGCCAAAGTTTATTTTGTTTCTTGTAGAAATTCATAAAGTTAATAGTGTCAGTATGTCCTTATCGTAAATAGTAAGAGTCAAGTAACTGTGTAAATAGTAAGAGTCAAGTTACTGTGTAAATAGTAAAGGCCAATTGTCTTTTAACAAAGACGAAAGGTCATTATGTATATCTATATAAGAGGCATTTGCCTTCATAAATAAAACACACCTTCATCCTTACATCTCTTTTCTTTCTGAATACTCTCTTTACTCTTTCTTTACGCTTCAACCCCCAACTCCTTTTGGGTAAGAACATATTGGAGACTCTTAAGGTCGGTAAACACATACACATGAAACCCATACAAGTAATGCCTCCAAATTTTCAGAGCAAACACTACGGCCACTAACTCAATGTGACACCCGGATTTAGGAACCCGAGTGCAACCGGTGTTGTTCACCTCTGACAGGTCGCAAACAAGCCTCTTCTTGCATTCATCACATTTATCTTATTAAATTTGCAAACAATTTATAACTATTTATACGTTTGAAGTATACATAGACTTCATATAATTATTAAGTAGTTACATCATATACTTAGCTCAAAGTAAAGAAACAACAATCTAATAATTGCAGAATCAATTCAAATAAAAGATTAACATATCATAGTACTTTTCAAAAATGACTTTATTACAATGCTTCGAATAAATGTATGAATGAAACTCTAGGGACAACATCGACTATCTATGTCTAAATACTAATGCTAGAAAAAAATTGTAGCATCCTCAAAATCAAGAGGACCTACCAAATGGTATGGACAACGTTAAGTCTAAACCGTTGCGCTGAGTCTTCAATCTGCTCTCTGACCTGAACCTATAAAATAGTAAATTTTATAGGGTTAGTACCCCACTTGTACTAAGTATGGGTGTATGCACATATACACATACGGCTATGCATGATCAAGGAAAGCACTTTCTAAACAACATGCCATTTCTAGAAACTGTAGTGACTAAACATTCCTAATTTTTTTGTTGTGAATTGTGGTATGAATACCATGTATTTCAATGCATTTAAAGCATAGGCATTAGAATCAACAACATAATTTTTTAGAACAACTCGAGCGAAGATTTGAAAATTTAACCATCCCAAAGCTGAGAGCCCTATTTTTGACACTTAGATTATTTTTCAGGTTTATTCTTCTTATTATTGTGTAGTTCAATAATTCCTTGGGTTATGTTTTACTTACAATTGCAATGATTCATTGTAGTCCCATACCCACAATGAATCAAGTAAGTAATCCAAGGACTAAGGAATGATTTCACTATCCTTACAATTTGTCACGACCCAAAACGGGGCCGCGACTGGCACCCACATTTACCCTCCTATGTGAGCGAACCAACCCATATAGACCTTAACATTTCAATTTATAACAACAGAAAATAATGCGGAAGACTTAACTCATTAATAAAACAATTCAAAACTATTATTATTATCCCCAAAATCTGGAAGTCATCATCACAAGAACATCTATCTCAAATTGCTAAACTAAAACTGTCTAAGAAGCTAAAACTAATACTAGCTAGTCCATGCCGGAAGTTCAAGGCATCAAGACTTGAAGAAGAAGACCAGTCAAGCTAGACGCATTAGCTCACCCTGAATTTCCGAAGGTAGTGAAGACTGGCTAGATCTACTGTTGAGTTGAAGTTGACGGAACGTTTGCTGCATTGCACAAATAACAAAGAAGAAAACATAAAAGTAGGGGGGTCAGTACAACCACAAGTACTGAGTAAATATCATCGGTCAACTCAAAATAGGGAACATTATATATCAATAATAATGTAAATCAACTACAATACTCAACATGTAGCAATAACAACATAAATTCATCAATAACTACAACCAAGTTCACACATGAGGACTCAAGCCTCAATACCATACTCATTTGAGAATTAAGTTCATTAGATTGAGTATATTCATTATCTTTCAAGATTCATTATCTTTCTTCCTCTTGTGTCGGTACGTGACACTCCGCTCCTCTATTTCTATCCTGGTGCCGGAACGTGGCACTCCGATCCTCATATACTATCCTGGTACCGAACGCGTGGCACCCGATCCATATTCTATCCTGGTGTCGGAATGTGACACTCCGATCCTCATATTCATTCTATCCTGGTACCGGGCGTGGCACCCGATCCTCATATTCATTCTATCCTGATGCGGAGCGTGGCACCCGATCCTCATATTCATTCTATCCTGGTACGAACGTGGCACCCGATCCTCATATTCATTCTATCCTGATGCGGAACGTGGCACCCGATCCCTAATTCATCAAGCCTTCTTTCATACTAAGGCATCATCATTAACAAGTGAATTAGGGTTTTTATCAAGATTTGGGATTCAATAGCTTCATCATGCTTATTTATTCACAATTTCATAATCATATTCATGCAAGCATACAGTTTAAGCATATAGAAGGGTTCACAACACTATCAATACATATCATTCACTATTAAGAGTTTACTACGAATATCGTAAGAGAAACCATAACCTACCTTCACCGAAGAATTGGAATCAACAAGAAATTTCCCAAGCTTTGATATCCTTCTCAACCAATTTGATCGATCAATACTCTCTCTCTCTGTTCTTTTTCTTTTGTTTTATTCAAACCCTCTTTCTTTTACCCTAATTATTCTATAATTATGAATGAAAGATGGTAATAATGACCCACTAATTAACATAAGGTTACCTATTTTAACCCCCAAGTAATTAGATTTATTAATATTAACCCTTAAACTTTATAATTAAGGAAAGAATAGTCCAAAACGTCCCTTAAAACGTGGAGAGAAATCTGATTCTGACTGGGACTACGCGACCCGTGATGGGCCGTCGTGCCTGTGACGGTCCGTCACTCAGGTCGTCGCAGCCCTTAATTCTCAGTGGGCTGTGACGGTCCGTCCTGCCAGTTCGTTACGGAGTTCAGAGAGTCGATTTTCAGTACCAAATTTCAGAATTCTAAGTGTCATGGAACGAAACATCTGTGACGGACCGTCGTGCCTGTGACGGTCCGTCGGGGTGTCCGTAGTCTTGGCCAGTTTTTCCAGAAATAAAATCTGCTGCTCAAAACGACTAAACAGGTCGTTACAATAGATACCAATTTACCCATCGTTCGTCCCCGAACGATCAAAAGAAGAAAACAATGGCGAAAAGGAGTACCTGAATCTGTAAACAGATGTGGGTATTTCTCTTGCATATCGGCCTCCTTCTCCCAAGTAGCCTCTTCAACGGGTCGATTCTTCCATTGAACCTTGATGGATGCAATCTCCCTCGACCTCAACTTGCGAACTTCTCTATCTAAAATAGCGACTGGCTCCTCCTCATAAGACAAGTTCTCATCAAACAAAACTGAATCCCAACGGATGATGTAGTTTCCATCTCCATGGTATCTTTTCAACATGGACACATGAAATACCGGATGTACTCCGGACAGCCCTGGAGGTAAGGCTAATTCATAAGCCACCTCCCCTACTCGCTTTAGTACCTCAAATGGTCCAATATACCTTGGACTTAGCTTACCTCTTTTGCCAAACCGCATCACCCCTTTCATAGGTGAAACCTTCAACAAGACTTGTTCACCCTCCATGAACTCCAAGTCTCTAACCTTTCGATCTGCATATTCCTTTTGTCTACTTTGCGCCGCTAGAAGCTTTTCTTGAATGCCCTTCACCTTATCTAACGAATCCTTCAAGAGATCAGTACCCCAAGGTCTAACCTCGAATGCATCAAACCAACCAATGGGAGATCTACATCTCCTCCCATACAACGCTTCAAATGGGGCCATATCAATGCTTGAGTGATAGCTATTGTTGTATGAAAACTCTGCCAAAGGTAAGAAGCTATCCCAATGGCCACCAAACTCTATCATGCATGCTCGAAGCATATCCTCCAACACTTGAATCGTTCTCTCGGGTGACCATCGATTACGAGGATGGAACGCATGATACTAAGGTCCAACCTAGTACCCAATTCGGCATGCAATGTTTTCCAAAACTTAGAAGTAAACTGCGTACCTCTATCTGATATGATGGATAGTGGAACCCCATGCAATCGAACGATTTCTGAGATATAGATCTTGGCTAACTTCTCTGCATTGTAAGTCACCTTGACCGGAATGAAATTAGCAGACTTAGTTAACCTATCAACAATCACCCAAATAGAGTCATACTTACCCAATGTCTTTGGAAGACCAACCACAAAGTCCATTGCAATTCTCTCCCACTTCCATTCAGGAATGGGCATTCTCTGAAGTGTTCCTCCGGGCCTCTGGTGTTCATACTTTACTTGTTGACAATTTGGACATTTGGCAATAAAGTCGACGATGTCGCGCTTCATTCTACTCCACCAAAAGTGTTGCTTTAGGTCACGATACATCTTGGTAGCACCCGGATGTATAGAATACCTTGAACTATGAGCCTCTGTCAGAATAGTGTTGATCAAATCATCGACGCGGGGCACAAATACACTTCCCTTGATTCTTAAAACACCTTTCTCATCGATTTGTGCTTCCTTAGCCTCCCCTCGCAATACTTTATTTTGGATTCGCCTTAATTTCTCATCATCAAACTGTTTTCCCTTAATTTTGTCAAGAAAAGAAGATCTTGACTCCACACTAGCCAACAATCCTCCCTTCTCATTTACTTCTAATCTCATCAAGTCATTAGCTAGAGTCTGGACCTCTCTAGCCAATGGGCGTCTAGAAACTTGTAAGTGAGCTAGACTTCCCATGCTTCCCGCCTTTCTACTTAAAGCATCCGCTACAACACTCGCCTTCCCCGGATGATACAAAATAGTGATGTCATAGTCCTTCAGTAGTTCCATCCATCTCCTCTGTCTCAAGTTCAAATCTTTCTGCGTAAAGACATACTGAAGGCTACGATGATCCGTGTAGACCTCACACTTAACCCCATATAAATAGTGTCTCCATTGCTTTAGTGCAAACACTACATGACCAATTCCAAATCATGAGTTGGGTAGTTACGTTCATGCACCTTTAATTGTCTTGAAGCATAAGCAATCACGTTCTTCTCTTGCATTAGCACTGCACCCAAACCCGAATAGGATGCATTACAATAAACAATGAAGTTCTTACCCTCTACCGGCAAGGTGAGGATAGGTGCGGTAGTCAACAAAGTCTTAAGCTTCTGAAAGCTTTCCTCACATTCATCGACCATACAAATGGAACATGCAGCTTGGTCAAGTTCAGTCAATTGGGAAGCAATAGAAGAGAATCCCTTGACAAAGCGGCGGTAGTAGCTAGCTAACCCAACAAAGCTCCTTATTTCGACACATTAGTGGGTCTCACCCAATTCTTCACTGTCTCAATCTTAGATGGATCTACCATCACTCCATCCTTAGAAACTACGTGCCCCAAGAAGGACATCGCATCTAGCCAAAATTCACACTTAGAGAATTTGGCATAGAGCTTTCTCCCTCAACGTCTCCAATACCATTCTCAAATGCTCTTCATGTTCCTCCTTGCTCTTAGAGTATATCGGTATATCATCAATATATACGATCACGAAGAGATCCAGATATGGCTTAAAAATCCCGTTCATCAAGCTCATGAACGCAGCGGGGCATTCGTAAGACCAAAAGACATCACTACAAATTCGTAATGCCCATACCTCGTTCGAAAAGCGGTCTTTGGCACATCCGTTGCTCGTATTTTCAATTGATGATAACCGGATCTCAAATCAATCTTAGAGAAGACACAAGCACCTTGTAACTGATCGAACAAGTCATCAATGCGAGGAAGAGGATACTTGTTCTTTATGGTTACCTTGTTTAGTTGTCTGTAGTCTATGCACATCCGAAAACTCCCATCCTTCTTCTTCACAAACAAAACCGGAGCACCCCAAGGGGATGCACTTGGTCTAATGAAGCCTTTGTTCAATAACTCTTGAAGTTGTGCCTTTAACTCTCTTAACTCTGCGGGAGCCATTCTATAAGGGGGTATAGAAATGGGGCGAGTACCCGGTTCAAGATCAATGCAGAAGTCAATATCCCTATCTGGTGGCATACCAGGAAGATCTGCAGGGAACACATCCAAAAACTCACGGACTACCGAAACCCACTCAATCGAAGGTACTTGAATAGTGTCATCCTTAAGATGTGCCAAGAAAGCTAAACACCCTTTACTAACCATTTTCTTAGCTCAAAGAAAGGAGACGATGCGGACCGGATTGGGAGTGTAGTCACCCTCCCACACTAACGGATCTGTCCCAGGCTTGGCTAACGTCACCGTTTTAGCATTACAATCCAAGATCGCAAAATTCGGAGAAAGACAAGTCATACCCAGAATTACATCAAAGTCACCCATTTCTAAGATAACCAAATCTACATAAGTGTTGCTCCCCACAAAATTCACCAAACAAGACCTATATACCCTTTCAACTACCACAGACTCGCCCACCGGAGTAGAAACACGAATAGGCATATCAAGTAATTCACAATGTAGATTTAGACCATTAGCAAATGAGGAAGATACATAAGAAAACGTGGATCCAGGATCAAACAATACGGAAGCCATGCAATCACAAATCAAAAGGTTACCTGTGATGACGATCGACGCCCGCCTCGGCGAGATCTCCCAGGAAAGAGTAACAATGGGCCCTATCACCCGTCTGTCCATTGCCCTACCATGTTGCGTAGTAGTGGCTCCGGTTGCCCATCTCCTCGGCCGTTTTGGTGACCACCATTACCTCGACCACCACGTCCTCCGTAAAAGCGGCCTCTACCATGACCACCTCTACCTCTAGCTATTGGGGTTACGTAACTCTGGTTTGGACAATACCTCTTAATGTGTCCAACCTCCCCACATCCATAACACTCTCGGGGTTCATGCATAGGTCTCTCGGAGTAGTGTTGAACGTTACGAGGTGGACCCCAACTACGATCTGTAGTGAAGACTGGATTGGTCGACTTGAGTAACCTCAGAGCTCTGTCCTCTAGTATACGAACTATTAAACTCACCTCCCTTTGAAACCTTTTTGATGTCGAAGTTGTGGTGAAGTCGTGCGCTTCACTCCTTCCACTTCTATCACAAAGTCTACCACCTCTTGGAAGGATTTTGCCGCTGCCGCTACCGTAAGGCCGAAATCCGCAACTCGATCTCAACCCCTTCACAAAGCGGCGGATCCGTTCTTGTGGGTGAAAGCGAGTTGAGTGGCATACCTTGATAAAGCACGAAACTTAGCCTCATATCGTTAACCGTCATCCTACCTTGCTCGAGACTCAAGAACTCATCCCTTTTTCTATCTCTCAAAGTCCTTGGGATATACTTCTCCATAAACGAGTAGAAGGATGCCCAAGTCATGGGTGTGGCCTCTGTCGGTTGACACTCGACATGTGATCGCCACCACATTTTGGCGTTCCTTGAAGCGATAGCTTACGAACTCAACGCCAAACCGTTCTACTATCCCCATCTTGTGTAGTAGCTCATGACAATCAACCAGGAAAATCATAAGCATCTTGATTACGCACCCTTGAAGACTGGAGGTTTCAATTTCAAGAACTTACTGAAAAGTTCGTGCTGATCGTTTGTCATTATCGGTCAAGTAGTCAGACGTGGAAATGTGCCTATCTCCAATGAGGCATCCATGCGAGGAGCCACAGTAGCCGCATGTCGTATCTCTGAAACTGGAGGTGTTGGTGCAGAAACCATTGGAGGTGCCTGACCGTGATCAGATAACCCGCTAAGATAAGCGAGAACCTGATTGATCATCTCTGGGGTAGGTTGGGGTGGCAATTCCTCATGTTGCGCTTGTTCATTCTCCCCTTCCTCACCCTCTCTTATCACCTCTTCAGTCGGTGGAGGAGTCACCGCCCTAGTATCAGATGGGCTAGGTGCTCGTCCTCTTCCTCTAGATGACGTCCTCCCACGACCTCTACCACGGCCTCTTGCCGCTGCTGTTCCTCGAGCCACAGCCCCAGTGGCTGGCTCAGACGTTTCTTGTCTTGCCGGTGTTGTTGTTGGCGCGGCCGTGGCTCTAGTTCTAACCATCTGCGAAATAGAGTGAAGATGGTCAGATACCTATTCGTATCGCCTAGATACCAATTGGACTCAAGTAGTAGCACGAAAGAAAGAATGAAAGAGTGAAATTTTCCTAAAGTCTTATAGCCTCTCAAGGAAAAGTAAAGGCGTCCCCTACCGTTCCTTAAGACTCTACTAGACCTGTTCTTGTGTGATGAGATCAACGAACCTAATGCTCTGATACCAAGTTTGTCACGACCCAAAACGGGCCGCTGACTGCACCCACATTTACCCTCCTATGTGAGCGAACCAACCCATATAGACCTTAACATTTCAATTTATAACAACAGAAAATAATGCGGAAGACTTAACTCATTAATAAAACAATTCAAAACTATTATTATTATCCCCAAAATCTGGAAGTCATCATCACAAGAACATCTATCTCAAATTGCTAAACTAAAGCGTCTAAGAATCTAAAACTAATACTAGCTAGTCCATCTTAGGAAGTTCAAGGCATCAAGACTTGAAGAAGAAGACCCAGTCCATGCTAGACGCATTAGCTCACCCCGAATTTCGAAGGTAGTGAAGGCGGCTAGATCTACTGTTGAGTTGAAGTTGACGGAACGTTTGCTGCATTGCACAAATAACAAAGAAGAAAACATAAAAGTAGGGGGGTCAGTACAACCACAAGTACTGAGTAAATATCATCGGCCAACTCAAAATAGGGAACAATATATATCAATAATAATGTAAATCAACTACAATACTCAACATGTAGCAATAACAACATAAATTCTTCAATAACTACAACCGAGTTCACACATGAGGACTCAAGCCTCAATACCATACTCATTTGAGAATTAAGTTCATTAGATTGAGTATATTCATTATCTTTCAAGATTCATTATCTTTCTTCCTCTTGTGTCGGTACGTGACACTCCGCTCCTCTATTTCTATCCTGGTGCCGGAACGGGGCACTCCGATCCTCATATACTATCCTGGTACCGGAACGTGGCACCCGATCCATATTCTATCCTGGTGTCGGAACGTGACACTCCGATCCTCATATTCATTCTATCCTGGTACCGGGATGTGGCACCCGATCCTCATATTCATTCTATCCTGGTACCGGAACGTGGCACCCGATCCTCATATTCATTCTATCATGGTACTGGAACGTGGCACCCGATCCTCATATTCATTCTATCCTGGTACCGGAACGTGGCACCCGATCCCCTAATTCATCAAGCCTTCTTTCATACTAAGGCATCATCATTAACAAGTGAATTAGGGTTTTTATCAAGATTTGGGATTCAATAGCTTCATCATGCTTATTTATTCACAATTTCATAATCATATTCATGCAAGCATACAGTTTAAGCATATAGAAGGGTTCACAACACTATCAATACATATCATTCACTATTAAGAGTTTACTACGAATATCGTAAGAGAAACCATAACCTACCTTCAGAAGAATTGGAATCAACAAGCAATTTCCCAAGCTTTGATATCCTTCTCAACCAATTTGATCGATCAATACTCTCTCTCTGTTCTTTTTCTTTTGTTTTATTCAAACCCTCTTTCTTTTACCCTAATTATTCTATAATTAAGAATGAAAGATGGTAATAATGACCCACTAATTAACTTAAGGTTACCTATTTTAACCCCAAGTAATTATATTTATTAATATTAACCCTCAAACTTTATAATTAAGGAAAGAATAGTCCAAGCGTCCGTTAAAGCGTGGAGAGAAATCCGATTACTGGGACTACGTGACTCGTGGCGGGCCGTCGTACTGTGACGGTCCGTCCACTCAGTCGTCAGCCCTTAATTCTCGATGGTGTGACGGTCCGTCACCCCTGTGACGGTCCGTCCTGCCAGTTCGTTACGGAGTTCAGAGAGTCGATTTTCAGTACCAAATTTCAGAATTCTAAGTGTCATGGAACGAAACATCTGTGACGGACCGTCGTGCCTGTGACGGTCCGTCGGGGTGTCCGTAGTCTTTGCCAGTTTTTCCAGAAATAAAATCTGCTGCTCAAAACGACTAAACAGGTCGTTACACAATTAGTCATTCATTACATTATACATTCATTAACACTTCATAAGTTAGTCTTTATTGGCTATGCCACTTATTTCATCATTTTCATGTAAGCAAAGTTACGAAGCTTTGGTTTTCTATTATGTTACTACTTCCCTTTATTGACATCACATAAGAAGTCATTATAAGACAATATTATTTGGCTTTGCCCATAATATGCTAAAACTTCATTGGTATTGATATTGGCAATTGACATTCGTAAGATCTTACTTTCAGAACTCACTTTGAACATACATTTCATCATCTTTCTTTCTTGATTTCTTAGATACATGTTTAGAAGTAATGTAATGCAAGCAAACATGAAATCCAGTCTCTTCCCCACACCGAAAAGAGGTGATTGACCAATTAAAATGAATCAATATCATGTGAGCTATTTATGAAATCTAGTGTCTGCCCCACACCGAAAAGGGATAATTCGCGGCTAAGGAAAATCTGTATCAAGTGTTTACTCCATTTCAAAAAGGAGTTGTTCATGGCTATAGTGAACCAAGAACATATTTTTGAGCATTAAACCACATAGATCATGTGAGGTTAACATGAAATCCAGTGTCTACCCCACATACAAAAGAGGTGATCTCACCGGCCAAGGTTAGATCAAAACATACCTAACTATCTTAGGTGGAAACCACAGGCAAGTTCCTTGTTTGCTAACATAGGTTGAAAACTATGGACATAAGGAGACTACTTATCCACCTAGGTTGTAGCGTTGTCTCATGAAACTTACACGTGCAAGCACATGCTAATAACTAGTCTATTAATGCTTTGCTTACTTTCATTATATTCTTATCTTTCAAAGTTGACTCAAACATTATGGAAGCTTGCTTCTAGATAGAGATTTACTTACTCTATTGATGCATTATCATAGTTTTTCTATAATTTTTATACCTTTTAGACTTTTGCTTTTTATTTGTACATCCAAATTGTGGTGCTATATTATTTTTACAACAGGCTAAATTCTTATTTAGTACTTTTTCCATTTTTAATTTTTCTTTTTGGTTTTAACATAGTTGTATGAACCATTGATGTAAAAATTTTATTCTAGCTCCTAAAGTATCTACTAATCCTTCATCATTCCAATCTTTAGTTATTTTTGTGTTAAATGGTTCTGGTAATTTTGTAAAATATTGTTGTCATATTTCTTTTGTTTCATTTAAATTGTATTTTGCTTTGTAATTGTGTTCCTTAAATGCACAAGTGTATTCTTCTATATAACACATTTTACATATAGCTAATTTTGTCATAAGTTGCCTATTTATTATTTTTTCTAATAATCATCTCGTCTGGTCACAACTATAGTTTTATTCTTTGATCAGTTACCCTAAAAACGCGTCAACTTTGTTTACTCCCCTAAACGGCCTTCTTGCCTATCGGTTTCAACCTTAGGATGCCATAGTCTGGGCATACTTATACGCAGAATATTTCAATAGCAAACTTTTTAAAGATGGTTATTATAACATTATTAAAACATGATGAATAATTATAATCAACAAGAGATTATCAGGAATAAATCAGTTTAGCTACTCATAAATTTAAATGAGTATACCTGTTTCTGTAGATTTGTTGTTTGAGATTCGTTCTCCATAGCTTATTTTTGTTATCTAGCTCTGATAACAATGTGGGGGCGTAAGCGGAATTAAGAGTGAGAGAGAGAGAGTTATAGAGAAAAAGGGATCCGGGATGATTTTATTATGAGGGAGAACCCACTATTTATACAACCAAACTTACATATCTGGCAAATTTAAGTGACCGACACTTAATTTTACACATGGCCAAATTATATTTGACCGACGCTAAAAAACAAAATCTTTACATGATAGTGGCCTTTACTTTATTTGTGGCCAACACAACTTTTTACATATGGCCTTCTTTTATTTATTTGTGGCCGACACAACTTTATAACATATGGCATTCTTTTATATGGCCGATGCAAAACAACAAAAATACTTTACTACTTTACATAATGGCCTCACACACTTTTTTTTTTATTAATTTTTTTTATCTTCTTCTTGCAAGTTATCTGACTTTATTCACTTCAGGGATTATATCATCACCTTCATTACACTTTGAACATATATGATCTGGATATTTATGACCAATTAACTTGCAATATCTTGTCAATAGTTCTTCAGAGATGAATCCATTCTTTATTGCTCTGGTTGTTGGAGTAGCTTTGGGTTTTAATAAGGATAAAATCCATTTTTGGACTTCCTCCATATCTTCTTGTCTTATCTCTCGTGAATTGGCATATATCATCAAATGATATCTAGAATAATAGCTCCATATAGTATTTCCTTGTAAATAATTGTTGGCTAACTCTTGTATAATAGTTGATAACCCAATTATTCTTTTGTTCGCATAAAAACTGGGTATCTAAACTTTTGATATCTCCGGCTGTTTTCCTATATCTTCTGGTATTATCATCTCTCGTGTTAATCCAATTTTTACTATTTGGATCATTGGTTTTATATCGTCGTAGAGTATTTCAGTTGGTGCTGTATAGAATCTTATAAAAAATAAATTTCCTTTTTGTCACGACCCAAAAATGGACGTGATGACACTTGTCTTATCCCACCAAGACAAGTCAGCCTAAAACTCAACTTATTACAATAAAATGCGGAAAATTTACTATCGCCTTATATTATACCCCAAAACCTGTTTGTCACTTGTACAAGCCTCTAAAGTATTACAATTGATTCAAAAGAAAACTCAAGTCTCAAAGGAACTTATTTCTAGAATAGAACAAGAACATAATTAAGGAGAAGAAAGTCTGCTGCGATGGAAACAGCTACCTGACATATCTCTAAGAATCCTCAAAAAAAAAGAAAATGACAAGTACAACAAAAGTCCAGGATCATAACCTACAAAAATTTGTAGAAGCAAGGGGTGAGTACCAAACCACACGGTACTCAACAAGTAAACGTCTAAACACAAGCTAAGGGGATGAAATACGAGTACTCCTACCACCCCCAACCGAACCTCCACAACTACAACTTGCATTAAAATCTACCCAACATAACAACTCAGAGTTTACATAGCACGTACCTCAACAACAACACTTAGACAAATTACATATCCTCAACAACAACACTTTAACAAATTACATATCCTCAACCACAATACTTCAACAAATTCCATATCAACAATAGCAAGCTCAATATTGATCTATTACAAGTTCCACAGGAGGAAATCAGAAGATCAGCAAAACACGATATCAAGTTCACTAATAATAAGTATGTGCAATGCAATGGAATGCAACGTCAAGTATAATGATGCATGTCTGACTTAATGATACACACTCACTGTCTCTCAGTCCGGGACCCATGGGGGACACATCTGTCCACGCATCTGCCGCGGCGCATGACACGACCCTGGATAATAGTAACCATCGCGGCGCGCGATACGTCCCTTGAAATATAGTATCCATCACAGCGCGCGATACGTCTCTTGATATGGTACATCCTCTTAAGTACCGATTCTTTCTGAATTCACATAACACTTGTCACAACCAATGCCTCAAAATAATGCAGATGACAAGTTCATACATATAATGAGAAGATAACTATTTTCATAACAATGCACAGTTCAAAACTACACAAACATTAAGTTACATCAACAATTATTCAACTAGACTTCAACCCTTTCTCAACACAACACACACATACAATTAATCACATTGCCTTTTGTTATCCCCATTCTTTTCATCATTAGAATTAATCAATGTGGGCAAGTCAACCCATCACCAATCCCGTAACTTCCAAACATATACCACAAGGACATACGCACATTTCATACACTTAACAAGAGTTTAGAAATCCACTTGCCTCAATCAATCATTCAATTACTCCAGCGTTTGTCGTCCTCTTTCGGTTGACTCCCAAATCAATATAATCTAGTCAAAAAGATAATCACAATAAGATTTCGAACCTAGCAATACCCATATCACTACAAATCTAGCCTAGACCTATAAAAACTCATCAAAACCTATAATCATATTCTTAAATCCTTATGCAAATCATAATGTCAACTCTTATGTTTTCAAATTTCAAATCTAGGTTTATGTTCCAATTTCTCCAATATCATAAATCTAACAATATTCACATAATGTAATACACTCAATATTTAATTACGTATTTTAATATAGCAAAACTTTTTTTTTATAATATGATAAATAAATTATATTTATTTCTAGAAAAAAAAATATGCAGAAGACATCGACTTGTCTCCGCCCAAAATCTCCCAATAAGCTTTCTCTCTACATACCCACGACACTTTCATCATTTTATTTTGTTCTTTCTCAAAATTCATCCAATCATATCAATCATTAGCCAATCATATCCTAACTCTTGTCTCCTCAAATTGTCAAAAGAATATATTATCAAATTCCGAATTTCAATTTCAAACTTTGCCAAATTTCCCTTCCTAATTCAATTAAATTATATTTAATAAGTTGCATTTAATGTTCTAACAATATGATTACAATACATATAAAAGTTTAAGATTTTCTTACCTGCACGGTTCTCCGCCACCGACTCCATGCCTCCAGGTGAGTTTCTATTCTCCTCTTCTTTTCTTAATAATTAAGTATTAAAAACGAACAAGCCCTACTACTTATTTTATTATAGAGATATATATAGACATAAGTTATTAATTAATTAATGGACTTAGCCCATTCGCCACCAATTAAAAATAATTATTTAAAATTATCACTCAACTAAACATCGTAATTAAAATATAGCTAAAAAAAATTTTCAAACCAACTTCACCGACTTATATGAATTGACATAGGACAACTGTTGAGTTGGAAAAAATTGTACTTATACAAAAATTCTAAAAAATGATCTTACGGATCATTACATTATCCACCACTAAAAATCATGTTCGTCCTCGAACATAAGGGATAAGAAGGAAGAATAACCAATGTTACCAAAAGTTTAAGTTATAACTTACTAGTTCGTGTTCATCTTTCTAGGTGAGCTTCTCCTTAAGGTCATTCCATCAAGATGAATATTAAGAACATAACTTTCTTATCACAGAAAAACTACAAATCTGAAGTTATTACCAACCCACAGACTAACACATGAATCCATTATAAATCGATCCCTCAGAACCATAACACAACCACCATGACAAAATATTTTTTTGTTCACATAAGCAAGATAACCTTGTGAATCAATATCCATCACAATTATTATCAGGATTTCCTTGTTACAACAGTAATTTTTTTTTCACGAGTCTAAGTTATAATTATCTTATCTTTAGAGATCGGATAGATATAAAAGGAGAATCAAACTTATCTAACCCAAAGAAAGAACGGATTAAATAAACACCTTGCAAATGATACATCCAAGTATACAAAACCTTTAACAATGATATTAGGAAGGATACTAGACAATTGTAACTCTTCATAAGCTTTTATATAAGTTTTTATAAGTATGGTTATACGTGTAGAATGACTGGTATACTTCCAACTATTCAAAACAACACCACATCTATGTGTATTGAAATGATAAGTCTGTCCAAGAGTCATACCCTATCAAAAGGACATAAGAGGATCGGTACATCCGATCCACCACTAGGGATACACCCATAGAAGTGTCACTATTATTAAACTCTTTTTAACAAACAAATAATCGCCTCCAAAATTTGCAAACAAAGACTCCCTCTCCTTCCATTTAAACATTTCATGAAAAATACAAGGCACACTTGAGACTGATAAGTCTAATTTCATATCTAAAAGTACTATACCATCGAGATACAACCATTGAATCACACTCAATGTCAATTCCACTAAATTTTTGGATATCAAATTTCCACTTATATTCAAAATCATCATATACCTCATATCAATACTTAAGAAATTTGTGGTCACACCATTAATTCGAATACGTTAAGCTCATAACCTCTACGCACTATCAAATGCCTATGTAACGCATCATAACAATCTGTATCATCCAATCAACAACGAAGTTTTGATCTTCTAAAATCCTCATTAGTTATGTAAAACTGTAAGTTCACTCCGTTTAACATAAAATAAGTTACCTATCATAATATGAACAATTTAGCTCCACAAAAGAGCCCATAATCTTACACCCTCACTGTTTTTCACCCAAATGAAAACCCTATATTAGTAAAAAGTTGTTGATAATTCCTAGAAAGTGTATACTGAACAAATTCACATCCATAGTCATGTTAGATCTTATATATGAAAATTCATACATCTTTCAACTTCGAACCAAGAATCTCTATGAGAGTTCTTATTCCTTCACTTCTCTTAAATTCTTCTCATCACACCAAATTCTGGGTATCTTGAACTCTTCAATACACCAACTCTTGTTCCATTGACCAACAACACATGATATTTTTACCTTATCATCTAAATCAAACGCTACGTGTAATCCCCCCTTTGGTATAAAAATCAAAAGTAACTAAATTTACTGCTCAAATAATGCATAAGTCCTTCAAAATGCATCATACTGAATGCGGTTGATCATTTATTAGCTTACCAGTCCTATCCCTTTACCAACAATTCATGATATTTTTTTTTGACTTATCCTCTAAATAAAAACAATACATAAAATCGCCCTTAAGTATGGCAATCGAAAGTAATCAAATATACTACTCAAATTATTTTCATGTTTTTCCAAGTAATTCATACTCAATGTGATGGATTATTTCTTACCTTACCAATCCATACCTTGATAAAACACACTGCCACAAATCTAAACTCAAAATGTAAACCTTGAATTTTGAATCCAAATGTGTACCCATTTCCTTTATGTATCAACATTAACTCATACCTTGATGATTTTTATGAATTCACGTATTTTAGCTTATCATTGATCACCTCTCCATCGACCTTATCATATCTTTTTGCTAAATATTCAATTGTACTCATTACCAACTTAAAACCACAAAAAAACATATAATCACACTCGAGTTGAACATCTATATACACTCATTTTTCAAGATTTATCCAATAGCCTTTAATCAATATGATGAACCCATAAAACTATCACAATAATCTAGGCAAAACTGATGAAATCGGATGTCTCTGAATTCAATTATCCACTCTCTTTGAAGATATGTCTTTGGCCCTTACAATCTGAGTAAATATCTTTATATTTGCCTCCTCCTGAAGATTATATAGCCTCTCATTGATTCTTTCCATTAAGGGTCTAGCTCATTTAATTCTATTGGAGTGGTGTCGCAACACCTCATACAACTTTCCAAATAATCAAACTACTAAACAAATAGTAAAAAAAATATCATAATTTTAGATACTCACAGTCGTCATTGTAATAAGAAATTCATGTAACTAACAATCTTTATCATATAGTTACATCTCTACCACAATCCATCACAAACTCTTATTACGATCATGCTTAGTTAGCTCCTTTCATCATCACGATGTCAACCATTTCTCCAATATGACACCTCAAATCTAGTTATACCAACCAAAATTCAACATATTAACTTAACTTTATACGCATTTTCTTACTAAAATTTGCAATTGCCTTCACCTAAGTATACTCATTAGGACTTTGTTTACATATAAGTTTGTCATTTAAATATTTCTCCACTCAATTGGAGCTTATGATAAAACCTACACTACCCATTTAAAATACTAAGGATACACTTCATAGCCTACACACACATTAATATCATACCAAAGATCCACCACTAAGATTCTCCTAATAAGTAATGCTTAACTCATTCTTCTGTAGTAACAAACTAGTTACATTCATAAATATCAATGCGACATCAAACTTTATATGATCGTGTGATACAATTGATAACTCTTTATGTAGTTATTATTCACACTTGAATGTCGAATATCCATTTCCATGTACCACAAGTATCACATCATGAAAGTCTGTTAGATCCACCACTAGAACACATCTTACCTACTGAGAAGATTGTACCCCAAATAGCACATACATTTGGATCTATTTAATAACTGCAATACACCACTAAATATGTTCGATCTCTTACAAAGTCAATAGTATAAGTAACCACTCCATAAATCTAATCAAATAAGCATCCATAGCGTTATAGTAGTGGTATCATAATCCTACTAATATACATTTAATTTATGAAAGATTATAACCTCAATTGGTGCAACGTCATTCTCATTATTTGCTAAGCAATTCATACATAACAACTGTACAAACTATATTTTTCAAATTACATTTTTTATTATCTAGCCACCTATCTTTTCATTACTCCACTTTCAATTGTTAAATCACTATAAGTATTATATATACCATACACGTACTATTATTTTTACTGGGGTAACTAACCTTACTCAATCCCTTCAAATATGAACACACGTTCTTTTCATAAATATATCACTTCCACATGAATACAATATGTAACATCCAACTAATACAGGACACAAAAACTAATCACATGAGAAACTACGAACGAGTCATCACATAAACGAGAGAAAGAGTGGAATGAAGAGGTAGGAATCAAAACGGACAAATGATGCACGATAGAGATTCAAAAAGTGAAGATATTTCCTAAAAGTCACTATAGCCTCTCGAATATAAGTATAGACGTCTCCATACCGATCATCCAGACTCTACTTAGACTCGACTTGTACACACGTGAGACCTTTGAACCTGGGGCTCTTATACCATTTTTTCACGACCCAAAAATGGACGTGATGGCACTTGTCTTATCCCACAAAGACAAGTCAGCCTAAAACTCAACTTATTACAATAAAATGCGGAAAATTTACAATCGACTTATATTATACCCCAAAACCTGGTTGTCACGTGTACAAGCCTCAAAAGTATTACAATGGATTCAAAAGAAAACTCAAGTCTCAAAGGAACTTGTTTCTAGAATAGAACAACAACATAATTCAGGAGAAGAAAGTCTGCTGCGATGGAAATAGCTACCTGAAAAATCTCCAAGAAGCCTCGGAAAAGAAAAGAATGACAAGAACAAAAAAAATCCAGGCTCATAACCTACAAAAATTTGTAGAAGCAAGGAATGAGTACCAAACCACACGGTACTCCTACCACCCCCAACCGAACCTCCACAACTACAGCCTGCATTAAAATCTACCCAACATATCAACTCAGAGTTTACATACCACGTAGCTCAACAACAACACTTAGACAAATTATATATCCTCAACAACAACACATTAACAAATTACATATCCTTAACCACAATACTTCAACAAATTACATATCCACAATAACAAGCTAAATATTGATCTATTACAAGTTCCACAGGAGGAAATCAGAAGATCAGCAAAACACGATATCAACTTCACTAATAATAAGTATGTGCAATGCAATGGAACGCAATGTCAAGTATAATGATGCATGTCTGACCTAATGATACACACCCGTTGTCTCTTAGTCCGGGACCCATGGGGGACATATCTGTCCATGCATCTGTCGCGGTGTACGACACGACCCTCGATAATAGTAACCATCGCGGCGCGAAATACGTCCCTCAAAATATAGTATCCGTCGCGGCGCGCGATACGTCCTTCGAAATGGTACATCCTCTTAAGTACCCATTTTTTCTCAATGCACATAACACTTGTCACAACCAATACCTCAGAATAATGCAGATGACAAGTTCACACAAATAATGAGAAGATGACCATTTTCATAACATCGCACAGTTCACAACTACACAAATATTAAGTTACATCAACAATGATTCAACAAGACTTCAACCCTTTCTCAACACAACACACATAAACAATTAATCACATTGCCTTTTGTTATCCCCATTCTTTTCATCATTAGAATTAATCAATGTTGGAAAGTCAATCCATCACCAATCTCGTTACTT
This sequence comes from Solanum arcanum, assembly GCA_027789145.1. Classification (NCBI taxonomy): domain Eukaryota; kingdom Viridiplantae; phylum Streptophyta; class Magnoliopsida; order Solanales; family Solanaceae; genus Solanum; species Solanum arcanum. Next base: position 39,338,207 of record CM050939.1, on the reverse strand, counting down.
CCAAACATATACCACAAGGACATATACACATTTCATACACTTACCAAGAGTTTAGAAATCCACTTGCCTCAATCAATCATTCAATTACTCCAGAATTTGTCTTCCTCTTCCGGATGACTCCCAAATCAATATAATCTAGTCAAAAATATAATCACAATAAGATTTCGAACCTAGCAATACCCATATCACTACAAGTCTAGCCTAGACCTATAAAAACTCATCAAAACCTATAATCATGTTCATAAATCCTTATGCAAATTATCATGTCAACTCTTATGTTTTCAAATTTCAAATCTAGGTTTATGTTCAAATTTCTCCAATATCATAAATCTAACAATATTCACATAATGTAATACACTCAATATTTAATTAAGTATTTTAATATAGAAAAACTTTTTTTTTTAATATGATAAATAAAATATATTTATTTCTACAAAAAAAATATGCAGAAGACATCGACTTGTCTCCGCTTAAAATCTCCCAATAAGCCCTCTCTCTACATACCCACGAGACTTTCATCATTTTATTTTCTTCTTACTCAAAATTCATCCAATCATATCCATCATTAGCCAATAATATCCTAACTCTTGTCTCCTCAAATTGTCAAAAGAATATATTATCAAATTCCAAATTTCAATTTCCAACTTTTCCAAATTTCCCTTCCTAATTCAATTAAATTATATTTAATAAGTTGCATTTAATATTCTAACAATATGATTACAATACATATAAAAGTTTAAGATTTTCTTACCTGCACGATTCTCCGCCACCGACGCCATGCCTCCAGGTGAGTTTCTATTCTCCTCTTCTTTTCTTAATAATTAAGTATTAAAAACGAACAAGCCCTACTACTTATTTTAATATAGATATATATATAGACATAAATTATTAATTAATTAATTGACATAGACCATTCGCCACCAATTAAAAATAATTATTTAAAATTATCACTCAACCAAACATCGTAACTAAAATATAGCTAAAAAAATTTTGCAAACCAACTTCACCGACTTATATGAATTGACATAGGACAACTATTGAGATGGAAAAAATTGTACTTATACAAAAATTCTCAAAAATGATCTTACAGATCGTTACACTTTTGTTATTTTTTTAAATATCAAAAAAGATTTGTGGACCTCTGGGATTCCACATATTTCTTCTCCTGTATATGTGTAAACTGTATTTAATAATCCATAATTATAAAAGATCTTAACTAGATTGGGATTTGTTTTTGGCTGTGCAATTAGTTTATTATAACCTTTTAATTTTGGGGTTAAATAGTCCTGGATTTTTTCTGTAGTTGTGGTGGATCTAGGTTTGAGGTTTAAAAAGTTTTGTATTTTATATAGATTTTCAATATAAGCTTGGGAAATATGGTTATATGTTTTCTTTTCTTTATGCAGGCTGGCTGCATATGTAGATGTTTGTGGTGTTAGGGTATCTATCATTTGTACTTTTAGAATAAATGGTTTTGTAAATGGACTGTTTAGGTTTGTATTTTTTGGTGTAGCTTTTTCCATTATTCCTGTGCTTGTACCTGCAACATTAGCAACGTTATGGGTATTAAAGAGTTCCCCAACGTCTCCTTTTATATCAGGTTGTTTTCCGTCTGTCGAACGACGTAGCTCCGCATGTTTATAGTCATGCTGCTGACTTATATTTTTCATATTTTGTAACTCTTTATCGATACTGTCCACTTTCGTAGAAAGTATTGTAATGTTCTTTGATTATTTCTTCCATTGTATCTTTTTATGGTTCAGTTTGGGTTCCTTTTTCTTAATAGATAGTCTGCAACAAGATTCTTGTCAGTCTTAATTACCTCAATTGTAAATGTAAAATTTAATATATTTAATACCAATCTCCTTATTTCTTTTGTTGTAACTGAATCTTCTACCTTTTTAGTTATCCACCATTTTTTCTGTGTATTATCTGTTCTTACAATAAATTTAGTGTAAACAATATATGGTTCAAATGCTAATAAACATTTATACAATGCAAATAATTATTTTCTATTTATTTCCCATTTTATTTGTGCTTCTGCATAACATCCTGAATAATATCTACAATGGTGTTCTATTTTTTCTTTTTCATATTTGTATTTTAAAAATCCTCCATAACTATGATCACTTGAATCTATTTCAACAATATAAGTAAATGTTTTATTTTCATCAGGAAAGTAAAGTTTTGGTAATTTTTTTACATAAATTCTTAATATTTCTTCTATGTTCTTTATCTTTATTGTCGAAATAGTATTCTACATCTTTTTTAGGTTTTTTTTGTAATGGATTTAAATGCTCTTCTAATTTTGGTATATATTCTCTTACTTGATTTACTACTCCTAGAAAGGATTGTAATTTCTTTTTTTAATCTTTATTTTCATCAAGGGTGATTATTTTTTGTAGTATATGAGATTGCATTTTTATTCCATTTTTGTCTATTTGTATTCCTAGAAATTCTATCTGTGGTTTCATAATTTCTGCTTTCTTTTTACTTAAGCTTACTCCTGAGTGTTTAATTGTATGTATAAATTTTTCTAACAACCTTAGATGTTCATCTTGTGTTTTAAAATATAGTAATATATCATCTATATATACAATACAATTTTCTAACTGATTAAAATAGTTATCAATAAAATGTTGATATCTACCTGGTGCATTTTTATATCCAAACGGTAAAACATTCCATTCATAGAAACCTTGCGGTACTGTGAATGATGTTAGCTGTTTAGATTCTTTTTCTAGTTTTAGATGATAAAATTCTGATTTACAGTCAAATTTACTAAAATAGTTATATCCTTGTATTTGTCTTATTTTAGTATTTTATTTGGTATTGGGTATTGTATGTTTTAGTTTTAGCATTTAGATTACGATAATCTATGACCATTCTACTTTTACCTCTTTTTTGTTCACTATGTTTTATAACTATAAACGATGGGCTTGTATGTTTACTATTAATTTCTTGTATGTAATTATTTTTTAATAGTTCATCTATATGTATTTTGAATTCTTTTAAATCATCAAAGTTATATTTTAATGGTTTCTGTGTTATTATACTATTCATCTATTAGTTCAATTTTTACTTTTGTCTTATGTTTTTCCCATCCTTGTAATGGATCTTCGTTATATAGTTGTTCTAGTTGTTCATTTATTATTTTAACTTTATCTATTGTAAATATAATAATTTCTAATTGTGATATTTGTTTCTTATTTATATTTTCCATTTCTAGATTTATTTTTTCACTTCCTTTTATCCATTCTATAGGTTTTCGTTGTTTATTATTTACTCTTTTTGCTCCTATTTTATTTCCGCATGGTGTAGTAAACCACCAATGTGTTTTTGTTATTTCATGTGAGTAAAATCTATCTAAAAATGGCAATCCTAATAACACGTCTTTTGTCGTAAATTCAAAATTGTACATTTCTTCTATTGTTATTATTTTATCCCATATTTGTATTTTTATATTTTTTGCTTTGTATTTAATCATACTCCCTTCATTATTAAATCATGTTACTACCATAGGTGTTTTTAATTTTTCCCATTTATTTTCTGGTAGATAATTATATTTACATATATTAGCTTCTGCTCCTGTATCTATCACAGGGGTATAATATCTCTTGTGATATCCTTTTACAGTAATTTTTGCAAGTATAAATATTTTCATTATTCATTTTGTTCTTTTTATAATTATTTTCTTATTTTTACAAGTTATTGTTAATTGTTCATTTTCTATATTGTACGGTTTAACTTTTTCTAACCATTTTATACCTAATGTAATATTATGATTTCCTTGGTATATTTTAAATGGTATTAATAAGAATATTCCTCCTATAATTATTTCTTTTTCCGTTGTTTCTTCATTTATGTTTACTATCTCACTAGGTAATCCAGGGCATATGTGTCCTGTTTTTATAATTTCTTCTTCTAATACTAACTCTCTTGTTATGTAATTTTCTTCTTGTCCTGTATTTATCAAAATTTTATATCTTCTTTGGTCTATTATTCCTGTTATGAAATAATGATATGGTGTTATTTCTTCCTTATCTAAATAAGTTTTGTGGGATTTCATAGTTTCTTTTAGATGTACTTATTCTTGATGAGGTAGCTCTTGGTAACGTATTTGGTACACTTGAAGTACTTAATCTTTCTTTTACAATTTCTAAATCTTCTTCTATGTCGAATTCTCTATAGCTATAGTCATTATTGTCTATAATAGTAATTATTTTTTCTAAAGGATTTTCTATCTTTATTTTATCAATTTTATTTCTTGCTGTTATTTTATGTTTTGCTGTTAATATATATAAGTTTTTACATCTTGCTGTAAATATTTTACTGCCTGGTGGTAACTCTATTTCTGTCACGACCCAAAAATGGGTGTGATGGCACTCGTCTTATCCCACCAAGACAAGTCAGCCTTAAACTCAACCATTACAATAAAGTGCGGAAACAAAATATAAGTAACTTAATAAAACCCCCAAAACCTGGTAGTCACGTGTACAAGCCTCTAAAGTATTACAATTGATTCAAAAGAAAAACTCAAGTCTCTAATGAACTTGTTTCTAGAATAGAACAAGATCATAATTAAGGAGAAGAAAGTCTGCTGCGATGGAAACAGCTACCTGACCAATCTCCAAGAAGCCTCGGAAAAGAAGAGAATGACAAGTACAACAAAAATCCAGGCTCATAACCTACAAAAATTTGTAGAATCAAGGGGTGAGTACCAAACCACACGGTACTCAGCAAGTAAACGGCTAAACACAAGCTAAGGGGATGAAATACGGGTACTCCTACCACCCCCAACCGAACCTCCACAACTACAACCTGCATAAACATCAGCCCAACCTAACAACTCACAGTTTACATAAAACGTAACTCAACAAAAACATTTAGACAAATTACATATCCCCCACAACAACACTTTAACAAATTACATATCCTCCACAACAACACTTTAACAAATTATATATCCTCAACATCAACACTTAAACAAATTAGATATCCTCAATAGCAACACTTCCACAAATTTACATATCCTCAATAACACACTTTAACAAATTACATATCCTCAACAACAACACTTCAACAAATTATATATCCTCAATAACAAGCTCAGTATTCAACAATCACAAGTTCCGCAAAAAGGCAATCACTAGATCAGCAAAACACAATATCAAGTTCACTAATGATAAGTATGTGCAATGTAATGGAATGCAATGTCAAGTATAATGATGCATGTCTGACCTAGTGATACACACCCGCTGTCTCTCAGTCCGGGACCCATGGGGGACATATCTGTCCATGCATCTGTCGCGGCGCACGACACGACCCTCGATAATAGTAACCATCGCGGCGCGCGATACGTCCCTCGAAATATAGTATCCATCGCGGCGCGCGATACATCCCTCGAAATCGTACATCCTCTTAAGTACCCATTATTTCTCAATGCACATAACACTTGCCACAACCAATGCCTCAGAATAATGCAGATGACAAGTTCACACATATAATGAGGAGATGACTATTTTCATAACATCGCACAGTTCACAACCACAAAAACATGAAGTTACATAAACAATGATTCAACAAGCCTTCAACCCTTTCTCAACACAACACACATAAACAATTAATCACAATGCCTTTTATTATCCCCAATCTTTTCATCATTAGAATTAATCAATGTGGACAAGTCAACCCATCACCAATCCCGTTACTCCCAACATATACCACAAGGACATACACACATTTCATACACTTAACAAGAGTTTAGAAATCCACTTGCCTCAAATAGTCGAACAATGACTCCAAAACTTGAGCCTTCCTCTTTTGGTTGACTTCCAAACCACTAAAATCTATTCAAATAAATAACCACGATATGATTTCGAAACTAACAACATTCATATTGCTATATCTCTAGCTTACACCCAAAACTCATCCAAATTTATAATAAAATTTCTAAATTTTTATTCCACCCAATTGATCAAATCTCATATTTTCTGAATTTCAAGTTTAGGGTTAAATCTTAATTCTCCAAATAACATAATTATAATGATTTTTATATATCATAATGCACCCACTATTTAACACATATCTCAATATATCAAAACTAGAATCCTAATATGATAATCAAATGAAAATAATTAAAGCCGAAACTAACTGCCCAACACATCAATGACGGACTACAAAACTATTTGCTGAAACCACTTATTTTCAATGTTCAAATTCATATTTATCGTTCCACTATTAATAATCCTAATCTTGGAGTAATCATTGGACAATGATTAGGACTAATCATTGTCCAATGATTGAACCATAATACTTATACACATTTATAACCCCAAGTTCACATATTAGTATAAATTATACACGTTTTAACCTAAAAATCTATTTCCAGTTACACAAAAATTTAATAGAAAGGATAAGAATAATTACCTTGATATCTCGAGATAAAAATATCGTTGTTTCTCCTCCTTTTTCCTTTTCTTTTCTCCCTTTCTTTTCTTTTCCATATCTGCGTATCTTTTATTTTTCCACAGATCGTTCTTTCTTTTTCTTTTTTCTCACAAGCCGTTTGCGGCTTCACAGTTAGGGCACTTTGCCCCTTTTTTAATTATTTTATTTTATTTTATTATATTATTTGATTTTCTTTTTTTTTTTCCTTTTTCATTATTCTTAGCAATAAAATAATTCTTTATTAAATCTAAAAATTATGTCACTCATTCTTATAAGTCATATAAATTATTTACAAAATCTACTAAAAAGGTTAATATAAAAATAATAGTTGGAATTTCTAAAACGACTAAGAGGGTCGTTACATTATCCACCACTAAAAATCATGTTCGTCCTCGAACATAAAATAGGAGAAGGAAGAATTATTGACGTTATCAAAAATCTTGTATGATCTTCCAGAGTCGTTGTTCATCTCTCCATGAAAGCTTATCTTTAACAACATTCTATCAAGACCAACTACCAAGAATTGAACTACAGAGAATTTGACAGATCAACATATCAGAAGTGATTGTCAAGCTACATACTAACCCATGAACCGAATCTAAACTGAAACCCCTTGGACCATACCACAATAATCATGACAAATCCTTTCTCACATAGCAAAGATAACGTTCTATTGGTACTAGCTACAACCAGAAGTGAACCTGAACCAATCATCACATACTCATAGTGCACAAACCAACACACATCTTATAGCGATTCCCTTTTCACAACACAATCTTTTTACAATTTTAAGTTATAAAAATCTGATCTTTAGACTTCGGGTATCCATCAAGGGAGAATCAAAACATATATAATCCAAATAAGAACAAGATAAAGTAAGCACCCTACAAATGGTACACGCTAGGATGCAGAACCTTTTACAACACTGTCGGATAACCATAACTATTCATGAAAGCTCTTTTGTAAGTTCCCATAAGCAAGGTTGTGCATATAAAAATAGTGATATATTTCTAATTTTTCAAACAACATCAAATATTTCATAACTGAAGTGAACAAGTCTAACCAAGGATCCTACCCTATCAAGAAGACATAAGAGGATCGGTACATCCGATCCACCACTAGGAATTCACCCATAGATGTAAAAAAAAATGTGGTCATATGCAATGAATCATACTCTAAATCATGTCCGAAACGAAGTAGGTGGTCAACTTAAGAATATACGAAATCAAGTTCGAATAACACTAGATACTTTCTCCATAATTCTCATATCAATATTTTCATTCATCTGACTACATCCCTCGATTTATTTATTTATTTATTTAATTTTTTTTCCACCCAAAATCAACCAGTCTGATATCCATTACAATTTTACACATGTTGGATTTGCCAAACCCTGCATACTTCTCACAGTACTCCATCAAAGTCAACACTATTAATATTAACAAATATCATAACCACACCAACCATTTACCTTACTTTCACACAGTCATTAGTATCACATTCTCCTTAGCAAACACATTGTAGTCTCCAAGACTTTGAACCATGGTTTCTTATCTTTCCATTTAAGCATCTCATAATAGATATAAGTCACATCCAAGACCGATAACACTAATTTCAAATCTATATTTATCCATCAGGGTAAAATAATTAAGTCACACTTAATGTCAACTTCACCTAAACTTTCACATACCATTTTCAACCACCATCATTTACCTCATGCAATAACTCCAAGAAACCCTTGATCACTCCAATATTTATGTATACTATAATCTCATAACCTCTACTCACCATTAACACATTATAACAATCTATTTTGTCTCATCAACAAAGTACTTTTAATCCCATCCGATCCTCATTAACCATGTAAAATTGTAGGTCCACACTATTTAACATCTATTTGTTACCTATCACATTCTGAACAATCTACCTCGACATAACCATATATAATCTTTCACACGTCATTTATTGTAATCCAATTCTCCAAATTCCTCTAAAGATACATCTTTGACCCTTACAATCTGAGTAAATATCCTTATTCTTGCCTCCTCCTGAAGGTTATATAGCCTATCATTGATTCATTCTGTTAAGGCTATAGCTCATTTCAATTCAATTTGAGTGGTGCCCCAACACCTCATACAACTTTCCAAGAATCAAACTACTAATCAATAAAAAAATCATAAACTTAGATAGTCATAAGTCATCATTGTAATACAATACTTATTTAACAAACCATTCTTATCATACAATTGCATCTTATTCACAATCCATCACGAACTCTTACTACCATTATGCCCAATTAACTTGTTTCATCACCACAAAGTCAACCATTTCACCAATATGACACCTTAAATCTAGTTATACCAATCAAAATCAAACTAACTCAATCTCACGTGCACTTCCGTACAAAAATCTTCAATTACCTTCACAGAAGTATATCTTGAGACTTCTTTTACCTATAAGCTTGTCAATCTGATATATATTTATTTCCTTGGATATCAAAATGAAATCATCGGTCCATATTTAGAAATTTTGAAATACACTTCTCAACTCAACTGTAACGACCTGTTTAGTCGTTTTTGAGCAACAGAGTCCATTTCTGGAAAAACTGGCTGGGACAATGGATGGAACGACGGACCGTCGTGGTCCCGACGGCCCGTCGAGGGAGTGTCGTTCCATGACACTTAGAGTTTTGAAATTGGGTACTGAAAAATCGACTCTCTGTAAGTTGTAGCGGACTGCGGGGCGTGCCGTCACATCCACGACGAACCGTCGTGAGTTTCCGCTGCAAAACACTTCAACTTTTGAGAAATTGGGACGAAGCGAGTTCACGACCGCGGGGACGGAGGCGGGGCGGACCGTCCACAGGGTGACGGGCCGTCCGGCTCCACCTGGAACCTGGGATGTTGCGGCGGCCACCGTGACGGACCGTCGCGATCCACGGCGACCGTCCACAGTCACGCAGTCCCAGGCAAAATAGGATTTCTCCACACGTTTTAAGGGTCGTGTTTGACTATTCTTTCCTTAATTATAAAGATTGAGGGTTTATATTAATAAGTCTAATTACTTAGGGGTTAAAAGAGGTAACCTTAAGTTAATTAGGGGGTTTTATTGTCCTCTTTTATTCTTAATTATACAATAATTAGGGTAAAGGAAAGAGGGTTTGAATAAAACCAAGAGAAAGAACAAGAGAGAAAAGGGAGAAACGAATTAAGAGAGAGTATTGATCGATCGAAGAGGGAAGAGGAATAACAAAGCTTGGGAGATTTCTTGTTGATTCCAATTCTTCGGTGGAGGTAGGTTATGGTTTATGTTACGATATTCGTAGTGAACTCTTAATAGTGAATATTATGTGTTGATATTATTGTAAACCCTACTATGTGCTTAAGTTGTATGCTTGCATGAATATGAATGTGAAATTGTGATGAATTAACAAAGCATGATGAAGCTATTGAATCCCAAATCTTGAAAGAACCCTAATTCGCTTGATATATTATATAATGAGAATGATGATGCCTTAGTATGAAAGAAGGCTTGATATATTATATGATGAGAATGATGACGCCTTAGTATGAAAGAAGGCTTGATGAATATGAGGATCGGGTGCCACGTTCCGGTACCAGGATAGAATGAATATGAGGATCGGGTGCCACGTTAGGTACCAGGATAGCATGACTATGAGGATCGGAGTGTCACGTTCCGACCCCAGGATAGAATATGGATCGGGTGCCACGTTCCGGTACCAGGATAGTATATGAGGACCGGAGTGCCACGTTCCGGCACCAGGATAGAAATAGAGGAGCGGAGTGTCACGTACCGACACAAGAGGAAGAAAGATAATGAATCTTGAAAGATAATGAATGTACTCAATCTAATGAACTTAATTCCCAAATGAGTATGGTATTGAGGCTTGAGTCCTCATGTGTGAACTTCGGTTGTAATTATTGATGAACTCATGTTGTTATTGCTACATGTTGAGTATTGTAGTTGATTTGCATTATTATTGATATATACTTTGTTCCCTATTTTGAGTTAGCCGATGATATCTACTCAGTACTTGTGGTTGTACTGACCCCCTACTTTTATGTTTTCTCCTTTGTTATTTGTGTAATGCAGCAAACGTTCCGTCAACTTCAACTCAACAGTAGATCTAGCCAGTCTTCACTTCATCGGAATTTCGGGGCGCTCTAAAGCGTCTAGCTTGGAGTGGGTCTTCTTCTGCAAGTCGTGATGCCTTGAACTCCCGGCATGGACTAGCTAGTATTTGTTTTAGCTTCTTAGACATTCCTAGTTTAGTAATTTGAGATAGATGTTCTTGTGATGATGACTTCCAGATTTTGGGGATATTAATAATAGTTTTGAATTGTTTTATTAATGAGTTAAGTCTTCCGCATTATTTTCTGTTGTTATATATATTGAAATGTTAAGGGTTAAATTGGTTGGTTCGCTCACATAGGAGGGTAGATGTGGGTGCCAGTCGCGGCCCCGATTTGGGTCGTGACAAACTTGGTGTCAGAGCATTAGGTTCGTTGGTCTCATCACACAAGAACAGGTCTAGTAGAGTCTTAAGGAATGGTAGGGGGACGCCTTTACTTTTCTTTGAGAGGCTACAAGACTTTAGGAAAATTTCACTCTTTCATTCTTTCTTTCGTGCTACTACTTGAGTCCAATTGGTATCTAGGCGATCTGGTGGTATCGACCATCTTCACTCTATTTCGCAGATGCTTAGAACTAGAGCCACGATTGCGCCAACAACAACACCCGGCAAGACAAGAAGCGTCTGAGCGACCACCGGGCCGTGGCTCGAGGGAGAACAACGGCAAGAGGCCGTGGAAGAGGTCGTGGGAGGACGTCCTCTAGAGGAAGAGGACGAGCACCTAGCCCATCGATGCTAGGGCGGTGACTCCTCCACCGGGGAAGAGGTGATAAGAGAAGGAGGATGGGGTGAATGAGCAAGTCTGAGAATGAGGAAATGCCACCTCAACCTACCCCAGATATGATCAATCGGGTTCTCGCTTATCTTAGCGGGTTATCCGATCCGCGGTCGAGCACCTCCAGGGTTTCTGCACCAACACCTCCGGTTTGAGGTACGACATGCGGCTACTATGGCTCCGCATGGATGCACCATTGGGAATGGGCACATTTCCACGTCGACTCTTTGGGCCTATTATGACAAGCGATCCACATGAACTTTTCAGTAAGTTCTTGAAATTGAAACCTCCAGTCTTTAAAGTGCGTAATCGAGAGGATGCCTACGATTTTACGGTTGATTGTCATGAGCTACTACACAAGATGGGTATAGTAGAGAGGTTTGGTGTCGAGTTCGTGAGCTATCGGTTTCAAGGAACGCCAAAATGTGGTGGCGTTCACATGTTGAGTGTCAACCAACAGAGGCACCACCTATGACTTGGGAATCATTCTCGAGTTTGTTCATGGAAAAGTATATCCCCCGGACCTTGAGGGATAGGAAGAGGGATGAGTTCTTGAGTCTGGAGCAAGGTAGAATGACGGTTAATGCATACGAGGCTAAATTTCGCGCACTATCCAGATACGCCACTCAACTCTGTTTCAGTCCACAAGAACGGATCCGCCATTTTGTGAAGGGGTTGAGATCAGAGTTGCGGATTTCGGCCTTACAGGTAGCGGCAACGGCAAAATCCTTCCAAGAGGTGGTAGACTTTGTGATAGAGGTGGAAGGAGTGAAGCCAGATGACTTCACCACAACTTCGACATCAAAAAGGTTTCGAAAGGGAGGTGAGTTTAATAGTTCGTATACTAGAGGACAGAACTCCGGAGGTCACTCAAGTCGACCAATCCAGTCATCACTACAGACTGTAGTTGGGGGTCCACCTCAGAACGGTCAACACTACTCCGAGAGACCTATGCATGAACCCCGAGAGTGTTATGGATGTGGGGAGGTTGGACACATTAAGAGGTATTGTCCAAACCAGGAGTTCTGAGAACCCCAATAGCTAGAGGTAGAGGTGGTCATGGTAGAGGCCGTTTTTACGGAGGGCGTGGTGGTCGAGGTAATGGTGGTCACCAAAGCGGCCGAGGAGATGGGCAACCGGAGCCACTACTACGCAACATGGTAGGGGCAATGGACCAGACGGGTGATAGGGCCCATTGTTACGCTTTCCCTGGGAGATCTGAAGCGGGCGTCTGATCTTTGTCATCACGGGTAACCTTTTGATTTGTGATTGCATGGCTTCCGTATTGTTTGATCCTGGATCCACATTTTCTTATGTATCTTCATCATTTGCTAATGGTCTAAATCTACATTGTGAATTACTTGATATGCCTATTCGTGTTTCTACTCCGGTGGGTGAGTCTGTGGTAGTTGAAAAAGTGTATAGGTCTTGTTTGGTGAATTTTGTGGGGAGCAACACTTACGTAGATTTGGTTATCTTAGAAATGGGTGATTTTGATGTAATTCTGGGTATGACTTGGCTCTCTCCGAATTTTGCAATTTTGGATTGTAACGCTAAAACGGTGACGTTAGCCAAGCCTGGGGCAGATCCGTTAGTGTGGGAGGGCGACTACACTTCTAATCCGGTGCGTATCATATCCTTTCTTCGTGCTAAGAAAATGGTTGGTAAAGGGTGTTTAGCTTTCTTGGCACATCTTAAGGACGACACTATCCAAGTACCCTCAATTGAGTCGGTTTCGGTAGTCCGTGAGTTTTTGGATGTGTTCCCTGCAGATCTTCCTGGTATGCCACCAGATAGGGATATTGACTTTTGTATCGATCTTGAACCGGCACTGCGCCCATTTCTATACCCGTATAGAATGGCTCCCGAATTAAGAGAGTTAAAGGCTCAACTTCAAGAGTTGTTGAGCAAGGGCTTCATTAGACCAAGTGCATCTCCTTGGGGTGCTCCGGTCTTGTTTGTGAAGAAGAAGGATGGGAGTTTTCGGATGTGCATAGACTACAGACAACTAAACAAGGTAACTATAAAGAACAAGTATCCTCTTCCTCGCATTGATGACTTGTTCGATCGATTACAAGGTGCTTGTGTCTTCTCTAAGATTGACTTGAGATCCGGTTATCATCAATTGAAAATACGGCAGCGGATGTGCCAAAAACCGCTTTTCGAACGAGGTATGGGCATTACGAATTTGTGGTGATGTCTTTTGGTCTTACGAATGCCCCTGCTGCGTTCATGAGCTTGATGAACGGGATTTTTAAGCCATATTTGGACCTCTTCGTAATCGTATTTATTGATGATATATTGGTATACTCGAAGAGCAAGAAGGAACATGAAGAGCATTTGAGAATGGTATTGGAAATGTTGAGGGAGAAAAAGCTTTATGCCAAGTTCTCTAAGTGTGAATTTTGGCTAGATGCAGTGTCCTTCTTGGGGCACGTGGTTTCTAAGGAAGGAGTGATGGTAGATCCATCTAAGATTGAGGCAGTGAAGAATTGGGTAAGACCCACTAATGTATCAGAAATAAGGAGCTTTGTTGGGTTAGCTAGCTACTACCGCAGATTTGTCAAGGGATTCTCTTCTATTGCTTCCCAATTGACGAACTTGACTAAGCAAAATGTTCCATTTGTATGGTCGGATGAGTGTGAGGAAAGCTTTCAAAAGCTCAAGACTTTATTGACTACCGCACCCATTCTCACCTTGCGGTGGAAGGTAAGGACTTCATTGTGTATTGTGATGCATCCTATGCAGGTTGGAGTGCGGTGCTAATGCAAGAGAAGAGTGTAATTGCTTATGCTTCGAGGCAATTAAAGGTGCATGAACGTAACTATCCGACCCATGATTTGGAGTTGGCGCGTAGTATTTGCACTAAAACAATGGAGACACTATTTATATGGGGTTAAGTGTAGAGGTGTACACGGATCATCGTAGCCTCAGTATGTCTTTACTCAGAAAGATTTGAACTTGAGACAAAGGAGATGGATGGAACTACTAAAGGACTACGATATCACTATCTTGTATCATCCGGGGAAGGCGAATGTTGTAGCGGATGCTTTGAGTAGAAAGGCGGGAAGCATGGGAAGTCTAGCTCATTTGCAAGCTTCTAGGCGCCCATTGGCTAGAGAAGTACAGATTTTGGCTAACGATTTGATGAGGTTAGAAGTAAATGAGAAGGGAGGATTGTTAGCTAGTGTGGAGTCGAGATCTTCTTTTCTTGACAAGATTAAGGGAAAACAGTTTGATGATGAGAAACTAAGGCGAATCCGAGACAAAGTGTTGCAAGGAGAGGCTAAGGAAGCACAAATCGATGAGGAAGGTGTTTTGAGAATCAAGGGAAGGGTATGTGTACCCCGAGTTGGTGATTTAATCAACACTATTCTGACAGAGGCTCATAGTTCAAAGTATTCTATACATCCGGGTGCGACCAAGATGTACCGTGACCTAAAGCAACACTTTTGGTGGAGTAGAATGAATCGTGATATTGTTGACTTTATTGCCAAGTGTCCAAACTGTCAACAAGTGAAATATGAACACCAAAGGCCCGGAGGAACACTTCAGAGAATGCCCATTCCTGAATGGAAGTGGGAGAGAATCGCAATGGACTTTGTGGTTGGTCTTCCAAAGACAATGGGTAAGTATGACTCCATTTGGGTGATTGTTGATAGGTTAACTAAATCTGCTCATTTCATTCCGGTAAAGGTGACTTACAATGCAGAGAAGTTAGCCAAGATCTATATCTCAGAAATTGTTCGATTGCATGGGGTTCCATTATCCATCATATCGGATAGAGTCTGTGATTTACTTCTAAGTTTTGGAAAACATTGCATCTGAATTGGGTACTAGGTTGGACCTTAGCACGGCATTTCACCCTCGCACCGATGGTCGATCTGAGCGAACGATTCAAGTGTTGGAGGATATGCTTCGTGCATGTGTGATAGAGTTTGGTGGCCATTGGGATAGCTTCTTACCTTTGGCAGAGTTTTCATACAACAATAGCTATCACTCAAGCATTGATATGGCCCCATTTGAAGCATTGTATGGGAGGAGATGTAGGTCTCCCATTGGTTGGTTTGATGCATTCGAGGTTAGACCTTGGGGTACTGATCTCTTAAGGGATTCGTTAGATAAGGTGAAGGGCATTCAAGAAAAGCTTCTAGCGGCGCAAAGTAGACAAAAAGAATATGCAGATCGAAAGGTTAGAGACTTAGAGTTCATGGAGGGTGAACAAGTCTTGTTGAAAGTTTCACCAATGAAAGGGGTGATGCGGTTTGGTAAAAGAGGTAAGTTAAGTCCAAGGTATATTGGACCATTTGAAGTGCTTAAGCGAATAGGGGAGGTGGCTTATGAGTTAGCCTTACCTCCAGGGCTGTCCGGAGTACATCCGGTATTCCATGTGTCCATGTTGAAAAGATACCATGGAGATGGAAACTACATCATCCGTTGGGATTCAGTTTTGTTGGATGAGAACTTGACTTATGAAGAGGAACCGGTTGCTATATTAGATAGAGAGGTTCGCAAGTTGAGGTCGAGAGAAATTGCATCCATCAAAGTTCAATGGAAGAATCGACCGGTTGAAGAGGCTACTTGGGAGAAGGAGGCGGATATGCAAGAGAAATACCCACATCTGTTTACAGATTCAGGTACTCCTCTTCGCCCTTTGTTTTCTTCTTTTGATCGTTCGGGACGAACGATGGGTAAATTGGTATCTATTGTAACGACTGTTTAGTCGTTTTTGAGCAACAGAGTCCATTTACGGAAAAAGCGGTGGGACAACGGATGGAACGACGGACCGTCGTGGTCCCGACGGCCCGTCGAGGAGTGTCGTTCCATGACACTTAGAGTTTTGAAATTGGGTACTGAAAAATCGACTCCGTAAGTTGTAGCGGACTGCGGGACGTGCCGTCACATCCACGACGAACCGTCGTGAGTTTCCGCTGCAAAACACTTCAACTTTTGAGAAATTGGGACGAAACGAGTTCACGACCGCGGGGCGGAGGGCGGGACGGACCGTCACAGGGTGACGGGCCTTCACGACCCTGGAACCTGGGATGTTGCGGCTGACCTTTGTGACGGACCGTCGCGATCCACGGCGACAAATCCACAGTCACGCGATCCCAGGCAAAATAGGATTTCTCCACACGTTTTAAGGGTCGTTTTTGACTATTCTTTCCTTAATTATAAAGATTGAGGGTTTATATTAATAAGTCTAATTACTTAGGGGTTAAAAGAGGTAACCTTAAGTTAATTAGGGGGTTTTATTGTCCTCTTTTATTCTTAATTATACAATAATTAGGGTAAAGGAAAGAGGGTTTGAATAAAACAAAGAGAAAGAACAAGAGAGAAAAGGAGAAACGAATTAAGAGAGAGTATTGATCGATCGAAGAGGGAAGAGGAATAACAAAGCTTGGGAGATTTCTTGTTGATTCCAATTCTTCGGTGGAGCTAGGTTATGGTTTATGTTACGATATTCGTAGTGAACTCTTAATAGTGAATATTATGTGTTGATATTATTGTAAACCCTACTATGTGCTTAAGTTGTATGCTTGCATGAATATGAATGTGAAATTGTGATGAATTAACAAAGCATGATGAAGCTATTGAATCCCAAATCTTGAAAGAACCCTAATTCGCTTGATATATTATATAATGAGAATGATGATGCCTTAGTATGAAAGAAGGCTTGATATATTATATGATGAGAATGATGACGCCTTAGTATGAAAGAAGGCTTGATGAATATGAGGATCGGGTGCCACGTTCCGGTACCAGGATAGAATGAATATGAGGATCGGGTGCCACGTTCCGGTACCAGGATAGAATGAATATGAGGATCGGAGTGTCACGTTCCGACACCAGGATAGAATATGGATCGGGTGCCACGTTAGGTACCAGGATAGTATATGAGGATCTGAGTGCCACGTTAGGCACCAGGATAGAAATAGAGGAGCGGAGTGTCACGTACCGACACAAGAGGAAGAAAGATAATGAATCTTGAAAGATAATGAATGTACTCAATCTAATGAACTTAATTCCCAAATGAGTATGGTATTGAGGCTTGAGTCCTCATGTGTGGAGTTGGTTGTTTTTATTGATGATCTCATGTTGTTATTGCTACATGTTGAGTATTGTAGTTGATTTGCATTATTATTGATATATACTGTTCCCTATTTTGAGTTAGCCGATGATATCTACTCAGTACTTGTGGTTGTACTGACCCCCTACTTTTATGTTTTCTCCTTTGTTATTTGTGTAATGCAGCAAACGTTCCGTCAACTTCAACTCAACAGTAGATCTAGCCAGTCTTCACTTCATCGGAAATTCAGGGTGAGCTAATGCGTCTAGCTTGGGTAGGTCTTCTTCTTCAAGTCTTGATGCCTTGAACTTCCGGCATGGACTAGCTAGTATTTGTTTTAGCTTCTTAGACATTCCTAGTTTAGTAATTTGAGATAGATGTTCTTGTGATGATGACTTCCAGATTTTGGGGATATTAATAATAGTTTTGAATTGTTTTATTAATGAGTTAAGTCTTCCGCATTATTTTCTGTTGTTATATATATTGAAATGTTAAGGGTTAAATTGGTTGGTTCGCTCACATAGGAGGGTAGATGTGGGTGCCAGTCGCGGCCCCGATTTGGGTCGTGACATCAACACATTAATATCGTATCAACGATCCACCACTAAAAGCTTTCTTATAAAAATGCTTAACTCAAGTATCCAGAGTAACTAGTTGGTTTCCCAAATATGAATTTAACATCGAATCTCATTATATGAGCATGTGATACAACTTATAACTCCTTATGTAGTTAGTATTCATGTTTAACAATTAACGTATCTGTTTTTCATATACCACTAGTACCACATCATGAAAGTCCGTTACATCCACCACTAGAACATATCATACCTACCGAGGATCATATCCAAATAGGTTACACATTTCTACCTATCTAATAGCTTTAAAATAATATCAAATTCGTTCCATATCTAGCCAAGCTATATATATTCTTTCGTAGGACATGTCGATAATAAAAGTAACACATTCCATATATCTAGCCATGTACCTATCAGTACCATTGTAATAGTCATATCATGACTTTCTTTGGTATACACTCAATCTATGGAACCACAAAAGAGATTCTGACTTCAATTGATGCAACATCATTCGCTAAGAAACCCATTAATGTTATGACAAATATATCAACGGTATTTTTCAAGTTACACTATTCATTATCTAACCAACTCTTTGAACATTTAACTTCTGATTGTCGAACCACTCCAGATATTGTTTATAGCACATAAGTACTATTTCTTTTACTATGGTAACTAACCTTACTCAACCCCTTCAAATATGATCACACATTCCTTTCATAAATATATCATTTCCACCTTAATACCAGATTTAATTAACATCCAACTAATACACGACACACCAATTATTAATATGAGGAATTACACACGAGTCATAACATAAATGAGAGTGAATGTAGTGAAGCGATAAGAATCAAAACAGTATCAAGTACGCACGATAGAGATCCAAGAAGTGAAGATTCTTCCTAAAAGTCACTATAGCCTCTCGAAGATAAGTACAGACGTCTCCGTACCGATCCTCGAGACGCTATTTAGACTCGACTTGTACACACGTGAGACCTATGAACCTGGGGCTCTGATACCATTTTGTCACGACCCAAAAATGGGTGTGATGGCACTCGTCTTATCCCACCAAGACAAGTCAGCCTTAAACTCAACCATTACAATAAAGTGCGGAAACAAAATATAAGTAACTTAATAAAACCCCCAAAACCTGGTAGTCACGTGTACAAGCCTCTAAAGTATTACAATTGATTCAAAAGAAAAACTCAAGTCTCTAATGAACTTGTTTCTAGAATAGAACAAGATCATAATTAAGGAGAAGAAAGAAAGTCTGCTGCGATGGAAACAGCTACCTGACCAATCTCCAAGAAGCCTCGGAAAAGAAGAGAATGACAAGTACAACAAAAATCCAGGCTCATAACCTACAAAAATTTGTAGAATCAAGGGGTGAGTACCAAACCACACGGTACTCAGCAAGTAAACGGCTAAACACAAGCTAAGGGGATGAAATACGGGTACTCCTACCACCCCCAACCGAACCTCCACAACTACAACCTGCATAAACATCAGCCCAACCTAACAACTCACGGTTTACATAAGCGTAACTCAACAAAAACATTTAGACAAATTACATATCCCCCACAACAACACTTTAAGAAATTACATATCTTCCACAACAACACTTTAACAAATTATATATCCTCAACATCAACACTTAAACAAATTAGATATCCTCAATAGCAACACTTCCACAAATTTACATATCCTCAATAACACACTTTAACAAATTACATATCCTCAACAACAACACTTCAACAAATTATATATCCTCAATAACAAGCTCGGTATTAAACAATCACAAGTTCCGCAAAGGCAATCGCTAGATCAGCAAAACACAATATCAAGTTCACTAATGATAAGTATGTGCAATGTAATGGAATGCAATGTCAAGTATAATGATGCATGTCTGACCTAGTGATACACACCCGCTGTCTCTCAGTCCGGGACCCATGGGGGGCATATTCCCATGCATCTGTCGCGGCGCACGACACGACCCTCGATAATAGTAACCATCGCGGCGCGCGATACGTCCCTCGAAATATAGTATCCATCGCGGCGCGCGATACGTCCCTCGAAATGGTACATCCTCTTAAGTACCCATTATTTCTCAATGCACATAACACTTGCCACAACCAATGCCTCAGAATAATGCAGATGACAAGTTCACACATATAATGAGGAGATGACCATTTTCATAACATCGCACAGTTCACAACCACAAAAACATGAAGTTACATAAACAATGATTCAACAAGCCTTCAACCCTTTCTCAACACAACACACATAAACAATTAATCACAATGCCTTTTATTATCCCCAATCTTTTCATCATTAGAATTAATCAATGTGGACAAGTCAACCCATCACCAATCCCTTTACTCCCAACATATACCACAAGGACATACACACATTTCATACACTTAACAAGAGTTTAGAAATCCACTTGCCTCAAATAGTCGAACAATGACTCCAAAACTTGAGCCTTCCTCTTTTGGTTGACTTCCAAACCACTAAAATCTATTCAAATAAATAACCACGATATGATTTCGAAACTAACAACATTCATTTTTCTATATCTCTTGCTTACACCCAAAACTCATCCAAATTTATAATAAAATTTCTAAATTTTTATTCCAACCAATTGATCAAATCTCATATTTTCTGAATTTCAAGTTTAGGGTTAAATCTTAATTCTCCGAATAACATAATTATAATGATTTTTATATATCATAATGCACCCACTATTTAACACATATCTCAATATATCAAAACTTGAATCCTAATATGATAATCAAATGAAAATAATTAAAGCCGAAACTAACTGCCCAACACATCAATGACGGACTACAAAACTATATGCTGAAACCGCTTATTTTCAATGTTCAAATTCATATTTATCGTTCCACTATTAATAATCCTAATCTTGGAGTAATCATTGTCCAATGATTAGGACTAATCATTGTCCAATGATTGAACCATAATACTTATACACATTTATAACCCCAAGTTCCATATTAGTATAAATTATACACGTTTTAACCTAAAAATCTATTCCCAGTTACACAAAAATTTAATAGAAAGGATAAGAATAATTACCTTGATATCTCGAGATAAAAATATCGTTGTTTCTCCTCCTTTTTCCTTTTCTTTTCTCCCTTTCTTTTCTTTTCCTTATCTGCGTATCTTTTTTTTTCCACAGATCGTTCTTTCTTTTTCTTTTTTTCTCACAAGCCGTTTGCGGCTTCACAGTTAGGGCACTTTGCCCCTTTTTAATTATTTTATTTTATTTTATTATATTATTTGATTTTCTTTTTTTTTTCCTTTTTCATTATTCTTAGCAATAAAATAATTCTTTATTAAATCTAAAAATTATGTCACTCATTCTTATAAGTCATATAAATTATTTACAAAATCTACTAAAAAGGTTAATATAAAAATAATAGTTGGAATTTCTAAAACGACTAAGAGGGTCGTTACAATTTGTTACATTTTCCAATATAATACTAATGATTTATCTATATTTCTATCTGTTAATGCTACTGTATAATTGAAACTTATTATAAATTTAAATTTTGGTATATTAAGTTTCCTTTTACTGCACTAATTACACTTTTTTCTATAGGGTGTATAATTCTATCATCTGCTAAGTATATTTCAATAGGTGTATCTATTCCTTCTCTAAAACAAGCTTTTATTAATATTTCTGTTCCTCCTAAATGTACATATTTTATAGGTGTTTTAGCTTTTATATCTTGTATTTCTTTATTTATTATTCGTTTACTTAGTATAGGTATATATGTTTTTCCACTTGCATATTTACAATCGATAATATGTTCTTTCTTACTAACTACATAATATTCTTCCTTTTGTCTTTCAAACCAATTTCTCAAAGTACGTATTTCAAGTACTTTTTCAACACTTAAGTCTAATTCTTTTCCTTTTATTTGTTCAAAAATTGTATTATCAAATATAATTTTTTGGTCTGATAATTCTTCATTTTGATAATCTTCTTTAGATATTATTTTTTCTAATCTTCAGACATTATATTTCTTCATCTGTTTCATTATCATCTAGATTAATATTTTCTTCTTCATTTTAAATTAATATATCTGATACTTCATATATACAATCGTTTTCACTTAATTCATAGTCTATGTATTCTATTTGCATATATTTGTCATTATCTATAATTACTTCTGCAATTTGCTTCCTTTTCAGATCTTTGGGAATTTTACTAACTCTAGCTAAATGTCCTATCTTTCCGCAATTATAACAAGTACATTGGATATTTTTCTTTTTGGTCTATATGGTCTTTTTATTTTGTAGTTTTTTGTATTATATCTTCGTCTTGGTTTCTAATATTTATACTTGGTTTTATACCAATAAGGAGGTGGAAGCGGAATTAAGAGTGAGAGAGAGTGTTGTAGAGAAAAAGGGATCCGTGATTTCATAGTTTCTTTTAGATGTACTCATTCTTGATGAGGTAGCTCTTGTTAACGTATTTGGTACACTGGAAGTTCTTAATCTTTCTTTTACAATTTCTAAATATTCTTCTATGTCAATTTCTCTATAGCTATAGTCATTATTGTCTATTACAGTAATTATTTTTTCGAAAAGATTTTCTATCATTATATTATTAATTTTATTTCTTGTTGTTATTTTATTTTTTGCTGTTAATATATATAAGTTTTTACATCTTGCTGTAAATATTTTACTGCCTAGTGCTAACTCTATTCCTGACATTTTCCAATATAATATTAATGATTTATCTATATTTCTATCTTTTAATTCTAATTCTATTTTATCATATTGATCTATGTTTTCTCTAGATTTTACCCGATATATATATTTTATCATTGATCTCTGAATATCTCTAGATCATCATCTAAATCATTTATGTCAAAATAAAATTCATCATAAAAAATATCTTGTATATCTAATTCAGTCCAACCTTGAGTTGTTACTTCTATTACCTCATATGTTACTAATATATCATAAATTCTTCTTTTTATATAAGTATTAAGACCTTTTAGTATATAGAGTATTAATATCTTGTAATTAACATCATCATCTAATAGGTAGGAATTCATTTTAATCATATTTTTGCTAAAATTTTATTCCTTCCAATCTCTTAATGGATTATACTTATTTGTCATGTTTTAATAATGTTATAATAACCATCTTTAGAATGTTTGCTACATAAATATTCTGCGAATAGGTATGCCCAGACTATGCCATCCTAAGGTTGAATTGTCCTTACATAACATCTTTGGTGTTAATGAGACTTTTCTCACATGTTTTAACCCCTTTATTCGTTAGTATTTTTAAATATTAGCTTAGGTTTAAGTGATACTTGTCTCACTTTTTTTAATACCTCATTCTGGTAACTTTATTAACTTAGACATCTTTACTTATGTTATTACTCACGTTACTGCTTACTTTTGGTTAGTAGCTTCATATCATCGTTTATGGATGATGATCATTTCATTCAATGAATTACATAAGTTCATAGTTCATTATTTTACAGCATGTTGGGACTTGTTCCAATGAAAGGCATGCCCATGGATATGGATTCATTGAACTACTTTAGGAATGCTGGAGTTGTCATTTCATTATTTTGGCTACATATGATAGGCATATGATTAATATTGGCATAAACAATGAGGTAGAGATTACATAACCATCTTTGTTGGCATAAGCCAATTTTCATATTCATTCATTCTTAATTTGGTATGTAATAACCATTAGACAATATTTGAATTATTAAGGATAATATTATATCCAATTACATTCATCACTCTTATACAGTGTATTGTTAGCTATTTTATTGGCATAAGGCATTTAATTCATTCAAGTATAATTTCATGGAGATCTTTTAAGCCAACCTTAGATTATAACCTTAGCATAACGCTATTAGCCATTTTGGACAGAATCATATTAGCACTTTAGTGAACATAATATCCTCATAAATCAAATTAAAATTAACCATTAGTACGTAACACATGGACACTTATAATTTTCAAACATAGTGTAACATAGCATTATTCTTTTAATTCGCGTATGAAACAGTTAACATCATACGATTACAAATTCAGAAGATCATTCGACATTCATAATTCAAGAACCCTACCCATATACATCAGCCAGCACCACATACCAACAACATGATCAAGATTAATCTATACAACATAGAAATCGTAATAAGGATACTAGGG
Source organism: Solanum arcanum (assembly GCA_027789145.1). Classification (NCBI taxonomy): domain Eukaryota; kingdom Viridiplantae; phylum Streptophyta; class Magnoliopsida; order Solanales; family Solanaceae; genus Solanum; species Solanum arcanum. Next base: position 39,313,969 of record CM050939.1, on the reverse strand, counting down.
AAAGGGATGTTCGACGAGAACCTTGGGAAACAACACAAGTTTTGAGATTTCATGGATTCAAGATGATGTAAAGTACTCTTGGATAAATAATTACAGGAGAGAAAACCCATACCTTATAAAACTTATTCTATGAAGACCACCTCGGACGAAAACATAGATAAACCTTGAAATCTCGTAGAACGTCTATGAATTTTCTGCCTCTTTCTTTCGTTCATTTTAGCATTGTGTTATCTGAGTGTATGATCATGAGTGTAAGGTTTAGGAACATAAATAAATAAATTACTAAAAAGCCCCTCCTAGATTGACTAGAATTTGGAAAACACAACACTTAGTCAAATCTGCTAATTTCCATAGAATTTAGTTTTGACCCTTTAAATTAATTAATTAAATTGATAATTTAATTAATTAAGGTACCTATAATTATTACAAAAGTAACTCTAAGTCATTATAACTAACCCTCTGGGACAACTTTTGTTAGGTACTAGGTTGTCATTTTCTTGTCTTAACCGAAATCTGGAAATTGCTTTGTCATTTCGGCTTTGCCATTTTAATTTAATTAATTAAGATGCTAAATTAATTAATTAAGTAACTTAGGGTAATTACTAAAGTATCCCTAAGTTTTTAGTACCATAACAAACCCTTTGGAAAATCCTAGGTTGTCTCTTTAACTAGTTACTAGGTTAGTGTCACCTAATTAAGTCTTAGTTTGTCGGGTGTACTACGTAATTTTTTTTGTTTGTCCTAGGTTAGTTATTTATTTAGGGAAGTATGTTAGAGTCTATTATTATTTAGAGAGAGAGTCCTCACTTGGGTGCAACCATGTGCACGTCTGCCCCCTGACTACCCTAACAAAATACGATTAGGGTGGTCCCCTCTTGGCCGTTTCTGCCACATGATTTGCCTATGTTCTTGAACATGGGTTTGTTATAATTTCATAACTAACTATTCTTGATGTTCTATTTGAAATATTTACTTATTCTCCCAAGGACCCTCGCTATGTCCTTGAGCACGACTTAATATACATGATCACATTAAATGGTCATGTGGTATGGTACTAGGCTTTACAATTTGATGCCTAGTACTTAATATATTTTTTTGAGGACTTGTTATTAGCTTAGCTTCTTCATTGCAAATACATTTCTTGGACAACAATCTTGGATTACATTATGCGTACTTCGACATTTCTAGAAATTGGCTAACTTCGTTAGCGAATTTTCTATACTACGCCCAATATTCTTCAATATTGGGCATTGGGATGTCTACGTACCCCCAATATGAATTTTCGTGTTGCATAAGCACACACCCCAAACCCACATGGGATGCGTTAAAATACACAACAAAATCCTTTGTACCCTCTGGTAAAGTCAACACCGGAGCGGAAGTGAGCCTATCTTTCAACAATTGAAATCTTTTCTCACATGTCTCCGACCACTCAAACTTCTTACTCTTCTATGTCAACGTAGTCAAAGGAGATGCAATGGACGCAAAGCCATCCATGAACCTCCGATAATAACCTCTAGACCCAAGAAACTCCTAATATCAGTTGGTGTTAATTTTTTGGGACAATTCTTCACCGCTTTCGTTTTCCTTGGGTCTACCTCAACTCCCTCCCTAGAAGTGATGTGCCCAAGAAATGTCACCGATCTCAACCGAAACTTACACTTACTAAATTTGGAATACAATTGATGTTCATGACGAGTTTGCAATACTACCCTCAAATGACCCATATGATCACCCTCATTCTTTGAATATACCAAGATATCGTCAATGAAGACAATAATAAATGAATCAAGGTAATTTTAAAATACTCTATTTATTAGGTCCATAAACGCCGCCGGAGCATAAGTGAAACCGAAAGACATTACGAAGAACTCATAGTGCCCATACCTAGTCCGAAAATCCGTCTTTGGTATGTCCTCACCCCTCACCCTAAGTTGGTGATACCCTGATCTAAAGTCAATTTTTTAAAAGTAACTCGTCCCTTGTGTAACAACCCAAAAAATTGACATGCTAAGTAATGCTTAATGTGTCTAGAATGACTATGATTAAAGCGGGTTCACACGGATTTATGCTCGTAGAACAAGACCTCTGAACCGTTGAGACAACCAAGACAAATATCTTTGTGTGTTCGTTGAGCTAGGAAACGTTGGTCCAGCCATGTAGGGCTCCCCAATATGAAGCTTAACCCGGATAAGTTTTTACCGAACCTAAAATGGGGAAATCTTATGTTTTTTTGGTGGGTCTAGGGGTAAAATGGTACTTTTCCAGGCTAAGGGTAGTATCATAATAATCCTAAATATATAATTAATTATTTAAGTAATAAGGTTGAGTGGGATTTTTGGGTGAGAGGGCCAAAAATTGGCCTTTGAGTGAAGTCTTGCTCTACCAGGGTTCGAACCTTGGTGGAAGCAATGATTTAAATTGTTTTCATTTTAATGGGTAAATTAACATTATTAATTAATATTTATTAGCTGATTTAATAGAAAAAATCAAATCAAATTTTTAATACAGATGTGAAAGAGTCCTAGTTTGACTATTTCCCAAATTAAAACTCCTAATCTTAGGAAAACTCTCACTTCTCACGTCTATCTCCTCAACACTCACGATAAAGCCATTGTTTTTCTCACTTTCTACCTAAACCACGTACAAGAACAGAATCATAACCAAAGATCTACACACTTGAAGAACTCACAATGAAAATACAAACAAATAACTAATGAAAAACGTTACGCAAAAGGGAGGATTATTCCATCGAATTGGTGTTGAAATTTAGGGTATTTGGAAGTCATTTTTGGAGAAGGTTTTTGGCAGCAAGTCAAGATTTTAACTACATAAAAGGTATGGATTTTCTTACTCTTGGTCCCTTTCCAAAGTGATCTTTAGGACTCAAATGAATCTATTCCGAAAACTAGGGTTGTTCTCTGTTATATGTCCCTGTCACTAGCTCCCATTGATTCGTAGGTTGGGTATATTTGCTGGTAGACATTAGGCATGTAATGTGTTTTCGTTATGAATATGTTCATGAATGTGTGTTTGGAATCGTACGAATGTTAACATATGTTTTACGAAAATATGTGTTTATGTGTGTGCAATGTGTAGACTTGTCTTTGAACACAGATTGAAGCATGAAAATGACTTGTTTTATGGTTGTATTTCACGTTCACACACTTGTATAAATCTCGATCTTCATATGAATGAATATGTGTCTGATTTGAGTTAAAAACTATTAGCTAAATGATTCACGAAATGCCCTAAGAATTAACTCAAAATTTTGATGAAAAGTAGCTGAAAAATGTAACTCAAATTTCCAGCCCCTTGTAGGTTAATTTCAGCCAAGTAAAGTTGTTTAATAAGCTATATAAAATGAAGAAAAATGTGTGAGGTCACGGATGATCGAACCCATGATGTAACCATGTTAAAGATCATTGAAATAATGTTAGTTAAAAAGAATATGGCATGTGGGATTCGAACCCACAACCTCTTTGTATGACTTAAGGAATTAAAATAAATAACAAGTTGAGGTGTGTGGGAACCCACAACCTCTAGGCTGTATAAGGGAATTAAAGAGAAAAACAAAGTGAGTCTATGGGGATTTGATCCCAAACCCTCAAAGTTAACTCGGAAAAGACAAGGAAAGAAGAAAATAAAGAAATTAGGTTGTGTGGGATAGATCCCACAACCTATCAGTCCCAAGACAAACGAATAGGAAAGAAAGAAAAATAATGAATAACGAAATGAAGGCATTAGGGCTCGATCTCGGGTCCCAAGCCGTATGGATTAAAATAGAATAAATGAAAAATCTAAGTATTAACCAAGGGATTGAAAACCAGGTTCCCTTGCCCAAACTCCGTATTGATTCATAAGTCATATGTGAATAAATGTTCACGGCAATGCTTCCCACATATATCAAAATTGATATATTGGCATACATAAAAGATGCATAAGTCTTGTACCACATAATCTTAGGAAGATATAAATAACTTAAACGAACTATGAATGAAACCTCATGGCTTGTATTTATAGACCCATAAGTCTAGCATACGTTTAAAAGTGACAGAACCTAAGATGTATGCAATGAAATGATGAAATCCTAGGAGGGTTCAGTAAGAATGTGGAACTCACTAATGCCCAAGTGCATTCGCATATCATGAAATGAACATTCACGTGATAAGGGGTGAGTAATTATGATGATAAAATGTGCTAAAGTTAATTAATTTGATGACAACATGATAAGAGGCTAATGTAAAAGATGAGATCAATCTCAAATAAGCCTAAGTAAATGTTACGAAAACGTACTCACCTATGAGAGTGTAAAGTCAATGAAGAGACCAGTCTCTATGAACACTAATGAAAGTATTGAGACAAATAAACACTTAATACTAATGATGAGATGAGAAATTATCTATTGAGCTATGATGTCCTCATACTAGAAGCCAACTTCCATGACGTATGAGTTGAATGTAATGGAACTTTTTATTGAGCACCAATAGGCTAGCCATGAGCAGTGATTCCTTCTTTCGGGAAGGGCGGAGGTTCACGTAACTCTCATGAGATGAGAGTGTCCGGCATGTCTATTATGGGTCTCTTATAACTCCTAGTCTTTGAACCTATACTGCCAATATAGGGATCTAACAGTTTTCAACTGCCTATATATACTAGCATGTTTTGGGTCACTTTGGCCTGTGATTCCACATCTTTTCGTTGTGGGATGACACTGGATTTCATGATGATCACATGATCTATGTCGGTTAAAGTTAAAGTTCCCAAAGAATTAATAAGGGCAGCCTCAAATGATGCACATAATGAAATAAATGATACCACAGGTTTTAGGATCGGATAATCAAGAGGTAATTTAGACTTATGTAATGACACTAGTTCATTATTGATCATTGCACAACGAACCCGATGGAAGTCTTAAACTACATCCTAGGTGTAGCTAGTGTTTACAGTAGCTTATGAATGTATGAAGTGAAGTACGTATGAATGAATCAAGAAAACTCTATGTTTGCTAGAGAAGTCTCCCTTTTTGAAGTCCCATATATTGAGCCCTCATTTTGGGAAGTCCTAATGTCAAGTCCACTATTCCATGATTTCATGGCATATGAACGAATGATGTGAAAGATGTTATGTGTTATATGTAATATGTTATGTGTTATGTATAAGACGTTATGTTTTGTGTGCAATATGATACATATGATGATGCATGTTACTCTCATGGCATGACTTTCCTAATACAAATTTGGAAAGTCCCCTTTCTTTACTAATTCAAATAACGCAAGTCCCCTAACTTTTCTAATCCAATTTTGGCAAGTCTACTGACTTGATTTTCCATAAATCATGTAGTTAGGAAGTATCTATTCTTACTCATGCATATACTTGGTGTGTGCTTGCATATACCAATACTTAGTACAAGTGTGTACTAATCCCATACAACATTTACATGTAGGTGCAAGCACAGGTGGACATTAGAGTTTATGTTACGACGTTGTAGCTATCCAGACATGGAGCTTACATCTGGACTTTGTAGGCCCTTATGCTTTCGAGGATGTCGACCGTTATTGTCAAGCTTATATGTAGGCTTTAGGTAGTGGAGCATGTTCCACTAATGTTTGATTTCACATTTCATTTAAGACATTGTATTGGTGGTGTTTTGGCAAGAATATGTTTAATGGATTTATGAACTTCTTCTTTCATTCGATTATCTCCATATTAGATTGTTGATTTGTGAACACCTACGATGTTAAGTACAACATGTTTCGCATGAACTAAGAAAACAAAAAGTTCAAACTATTCGCTAAAATTGACCTAGATTAAGTAATTATGACGTATGTAGGTTTACCTACGACCTTTGAGAGGTCAAAGACAGCAGTCTCATCTGGGGTCTAAATTTTGGCCGTGACACCTTAGAGTTGATCAAACAAGTCGTCAATCCGAGGGAGAGGGTACATATTCTTTATAGTGACCTTGTTAAGTTGGTGTTAATCAATACACATTCTTAATGACCCATCCTTCTTCTTCACAAAAAAAATCGTAGCACCCCATGTAGAAAAACTAGGCTTTATAATACCTTTATCTAGTAAGCCTTTGAGTTGAGCCTTTAACTCATTCAAATCGCCCGGAGCCATCTGATAAGGAGGAATTGATATGGGATTTGTATCCGGTAGCAAATTAATGCAAAAGTAAATTTCCTTTTAAGGAGGAATATCGGGAAGGTCATTAGGAAAGACCTCTGGAAATTCACTCACTACGGGGAGACCGACTCAATGGGAGGAATTTAGGAGTCTAAATCCTGGACTCTTACATGCTGATATAGACAACCCTTTGAGATCATTTTGTATAATTTTAGATGAGATAATACAACCTCTAGGAATCTAATTTCCCACTTTCCACGCAAAAATGGGTTCATTAGGATAGTTAAACCTCACCACCCTTTTCCTATCTATAATCAATGAAGGCAAAACAACCATGCAACTAATACATACCCAATATAACATCAAAATCAAGCATATATAGTTCTACTAAATACACATATGAAGCTCTATTGGGCAACATTATTTGACAATTTGTATACACCCTTTTTACCACAACTGCCTCATCCACCAGAGTAGACACTATAAAAGGTTCATGCAAACTATCGGGTAAAATATCAAACATTTTTACTACTAGAGGTGTAACAAATTATAAAGTAGCACCGGGATCAAGTAAGACATACACAGCAATAGAGAAGGCTTTCAACATACCGATTTTCACGTTGGGAGAAGTATCTTTCTTACCCCTACAGCAGAGAGCATAAAACCAGTACTTCTCTGGAGCATAACAAGAACCACTTGCTTTAGCTTGACCACTAACCTTGTCTTGACTCTTAAAGTTTGGGCAATCTCTTATCATGTGACCTCTCTTGCCACAACTAAAGCAATTATTTGTTTCCTTAAGGAAATCATCGTAGTGCTTTTTACCATAGTTTCCACAAGTTGGCTTCTCAATTGGTGAATTAGTACCTTTTTCCCACTTGAATTTAGGGTTACACACCGTACCACCACTAGATTTTGGGAACTTGGAAGGGACTTGATTTGAAACCAGCTTCTTAAATCTAAGCTTGTCTTGTTTTCAAATATATTCTTTGATGAACCTCCATCAAATGATCTTGCCCTCTTAGCATCACTACTCTTCCCCTTAGCCTTTGCTTCCTCAACCCTTATTGCATGCACCATAAGACGAGAAATGTTCATGTTGTCTTGTAGCATAGCCGAATGACACTCCTCTTATAAGTCCACCAAAACGTACTATCACAAAATGGCTCATTTGGTGTCTAGGATCGAAAACCAAGGAAGGAGTATATTTGGACGACTTGATGAACTCCAAAGAGTGTTCATTGATAGTCCTTCCTCCTTGGCGAAGGTAGATGAAATCCACCACTTTTTTCTCCCTTATCTCCCTAGGAAAGAACCAATCTAGAAAAGCTGCCTTAAAGATCTTCAAAATCATCGTAACACCCTTCAATGGCCTATTATCCCTCCATTGCACGTACCATGCTTGTGTCACGTCATTGAGTTGATAAGTGGCCAACTTGGCCTTCTTACCTTTGGAAAACCCCATAGACAAAATTATTTTTGATACTTCATCGATGAATTCTTGGGGGTCTTCATCAACCTTAGACCCAAAGAAAGTAGGAGGGTTTATTTAAGTGAAGTCACTTAGACAGGAATACAAAATAGCGACTAGTTAATGAGGACGGGGCACAAACTCCCAGTATGCTTGAGCCATCATAGCTTGGGCTTTAGTCGTGGACGCTTGTGCTTTATTGGTGATAGCTTGGCCATTTGAAGAAGAGCGTTCATATATTCTCTCATCCATCAAAGGAGAAAGATTGATCGGTGCTTGCACCACATTAGCATCTTTATCAAGTGGAGGAACTTGCTCACCATGGGGAGGAGCTCCCCCATTGGCATTTTCCTCTTCAAGTATTTGAGCCTCATTCCTTCGAGTGTTCATGCTTTCTATAAGAACAACAATAGGATTAGATGAAAAAGAACACCGTAAGTATACTATAATGACACAATATAATATTTCAATGAAAGAGAGCGATTCCTATGTATTATATAGGTTCCTACTCTGAAGTATGGTGTGCTTCACTATTATTAATACAAACCTACATAAATGTGGTAGAGAGAGAGAGACATAACTCAATGATATTCAACCTAGATGTAATACAAAGTGTGTAACATCCGAGTTTACTCCCTAGATGTAACCAGCATCATCATCCTTTTTAAGGATGAAGACTAGCCTCTTAGTTTCATGTCATTACATTCATAGGTTGAAAAATGCGGAAAAATTTAAAACCTTCATTACAACTATTTTGAGTTTTAAGTTTACCTCTACATACACATAATATATAGTCGTATCGAGTATACATAGACCCTTCGTATATGAAAGTTATATAGCCTTCTACTTTTATTTCACATACACATATATAAGATAGAAAAATAATCTCAAAGATTGTCTCATATCATACCATCTAAACGATTATGACAATATGGGTGTCACGACCCAACCCGATGGGCCGTGACTAGTGCCCGTTTTAGAAACCCACATACAAACCTGCTAAGTATAACCAACTGAAACTAAGACAATATGGAATTTAATCAAATCAAGCCAACCCCAACGTCATATACATATAAGAGGACCTGTCTCATAAGGAGTCATAACCATTCAACCATAACAGCATACACGAGCCGACAAGGCCGCCACTATTCAAAGCATAATAACATACGTATGCCGACAAGGCTGCCACTACACAATACACAATGATGTACGCAGCCGACAAGGCTGCCCCTGTACAAGCGGACATCCCAAACAAACCATGTCCAGACCATTATCCAAAACATATATATACAACCCACATAATGTCCACAGACCTCTAAGAGTAGTGAAACTCGACGGGACAGGGCCCCGCCATACCCATAGACGAGCAAAAGACTACACAAAAGTTATGTACCAAAACGACTGGGCTCCGGAACAGCGGAGCTCTCCCAATCAGCAGAGTAGATATCCTAGGCGGGAGGATCACCGAACTGTGCGTCTACACCTGCGGGCATGAAACGCAGCCCCAGGAAAGGGGGTCGATGGAGACAATGTACTGAGTATGTAATGCATAAGGTAAAGATGACAGGATACCAATATGGCAAGTCGAAACAAAATATCGCTACACATATACCCTTTTAAGTGAAAATCATGCATATAGTTAACATTTAAGGTGCCCAGCTTTCCTAGTAAGGGGCTCGGCAAAATAATCATCACATCATCTCCGTCATCACCATCATCATAACCATCCTCATCACCAATCATATATATAATATACATACCCGGCCCTCTAGTGAGGAACTCAGTGACATATGCAAGAAACTCCGCACGAACATTACCCGGCCCGGGACTCGGTGTAATGATAAATGACTCTATGCACGAGCAGAATATTATGAGCAACCATATGCAATTAAAATCATTTCTTACAACTCAATAGAATAATCAACGTGAACCAGCAAGGAGTATTACCAAAGATTAATGTTTTATCCAGATTATGAACCTTTAATATGATATGGAAACGTAAAATCTCAATGACTCTAAGAAGCACTACCATAGATATTAGAGATTATCATAGCCTTAGACATAGCCGATATATAGAGGAATAATTGTGGAAGCAAGAATATACGTCACCTAGACGCTCTAGAGGTAAGTATCAAGTCTGTCCGTTATTCGCTTATTTTTAAAAGTCATGCCAAACAAAGAAAGAAGGGACAGCGTTACATATCGTATAATCGAGCCGCACGTCCAATATTTACTGCTCAAGCTATTAATCTATAACAAGCAACAATCGTGCCGCAATTAGATAAACATCGTGCTTTACTTTCTTGTAAGCTAGCTAATAATCTGACAAAAATTCAGCAGCACTTCCCCTATCTTCCTTAGTTCGTCCCAATCCGACAACAATCCAAATTATCCACAGCAATACCAATAACACATATAACCCAAAGAATCATATTAAACAGCCCCCTCCCCAAAACAGTTCCGTCTCGGCAACCATAGCAGCGAAGCAACGACACACCGAGCGATAACTCATTTTATAATTCGCAACACATCTACCTTATCGTATTAATGCTTTGGAGTATATACTCATAATCACATTCAACATATACATAATGCCAAAACAGAATTTTCCTGCAGTTTGCTTTAATCAAAACAGCCTAAGCACCAACACGACACCACTAATAATCCGATTATGGTTTCCGTTCATACTTAGCACATTAAATATCTAAAACAAACTTCCTAAGCTACTGGTCACGCCCCCTTCTTAAAATTAATGGATAATTAACAAGGGTATTCTAAAGAATTAACACACCAAACAAGAAGATTACTAACCAAATTATTTGCAACTGCTGGCCAAGAGTTGCAGGGTTGGTTTCTCCATTTCCATGGCTGCCTAAGACAAGTGGTGAAGAAGAAGATGATATGCAGCAATGCATTTCACCACTTTATTTAGCATGGAGTGGATTTCTCCACCTCATTTAATAGTATGAAGTGGAGGCAGCCCCCCTCTACACCTGTCCACTAAGGCCAGCCCACAATCTGATCCCTTTTTAATTTAAGCCTTGAATGGTGGGGCCCACTGGATTAAATTAATCCTAATCAGCCACTAATTAATCCCTCACTTAAAGTTAATGGCACTTACATTAGCCAACTCATACTTAATATCACATTTGGAAATAACATCCTTGCCTAATATTTCTTTACGTCTTCTAAATCACGATGCGCACTACGTATTAAAAAAATACGAGGCATAAGATCCTTCCCCCCTTAGGAACATTCGTCCTCGAATGTTAAGTTAGCATCTTGCAAAAATAAATTCCAGCGAGGTCTCTCTAAAAGTTATACCTATCAACCTGCATTCCGTAACTTACATATGCCTCACAGCTACATAATCTCATTATCTATCAATATAGTCAAGCTAGAAATTGAATTACCTGCAGGTACGGGGAACAAGTAAGGATACTTATTCTTCATTTTGTCTTCCGCTTCCCAAGTCATCTCCTCCCTATTGTTATTTTGCCACAACACTTTGACGGAAGCCACATCCTTAGTGCGTAACCGTCTAATTTGACGATCAAGTATAGCCACGGGTTTCTCCTCATATGACAACTCCTCTGTTACCTGAATATCATCTACAGGGAATACTCTAGAAGGATCACCAATACATTTACGTAGCATCGATACATGGAAGACTGGATGTACCGCCTCCAAATCAGATGGTAGATCCAACTCATAGGCAACCTTGCCTATCCTACGAACAATCTGATAAGGCCCAATGTATCTCGGACTGAGCTTCCCCTTCCTGCCGAATATCATCACACCCCTCATGGGTGATACCTTCAGGAATACCCAGTCACCAATCTGAAACTCCAAATCTCGACGCCGATTATCTGCATATGACTTTTGTCGACTCTGGGCTGCTAATAATCTTTCTTGAATAAGCTTCACTTGTCAACAGCTTGCTGAATCACATCCGGGCCTATTAGCTTAGTCTCGCCAACATCAAACCAACCAATAGGTGATCTGCACTTCCTCCCATATAAGGCCTCGTACGGTGCCATCTGGATACTAGAATGGTAGCTATTATTATAGGCAAACTCAATGAGCGGCAAGTGGTCATCCCAGCTGCCTTTGAAGTCAATAATACAGGCCCGCAACATATCTTCTAGTGTCTGAATAGTACGCTCAGCCTGCCCATCAGTCTGAGGGTGAAATGCTGTGCTAAGGTTCACCTGTGTCCCCAATCCCTTCTGAAATGATCTCCAAAAGTTGGTTGTAAATTGAGCTCCTCTGTATGATATAATGGACGTGGGAACCCCATGAAGTCTCACTATCTCCCTGACATATAACCTCGCATAATCTTCAGCCGAATAAGTAGTCCTGACTGGAAGAAAATGGGCCGATTTCGTCAGCCTATCTACCATAACCCATATAGAGTCATACTTCCGTTGAGTGCGAGGTAAGCCTGTAATGAAATCCATATTAATCATCTCCCATTTCCAAGTCGGGATCTCTATCTCCTGTAATAATCCACCAGGCTTTTGATGTTCGACCTTAACTTGTTGACAATTCGGGCACTGAGCAACAAACTCCGCTATGTCCCTTTTCATGCCATCCCACCAATATAAGCATCTGAGGTCATGATACATTTTTGTTGACCACAGGTGAATAGAATAGCAGGCGAGTGTGCCTCTCCCATAACCTGCCGTCGTAGCCCAGCGATGTCGGGTACACACAATCTGCCTTCATATCGTAACACTCTGTCAGGTGTAACCTTAAATGGGGTCTTCTCCTTTTGAAGAGCTGCATCTCTATACTGTGCCAGAATAGGGTCCTTGTATTGGTGTCTCTTTACCTCATCTATGATTGAGGACTCAGCAACCTCTCGAATAGAAACTCCACTATCTTCCGAATTAGCTAGACGGACTCCAAGGCTGGATAGCCGCTGAATCTCCCGAACCATATCCCTCCTTTCTGGTTGTACATCTGTCAAGATACCCATGGACTTACGGCTATGAGCATCTGCTACAACATTTGCTTTCCCTGGATGATATAAAATATCAACATCATAATCCTTTAGCAACTCTAACCACCGCCTCTGTCGTAAGTTCAGCTCCTTCTGTTTAAAGATATATTGGAGAGTCTTATGATCTGTATAGATGTCCACATGGACACCATATAAATAATTTCTCCATATCTTCAAGGCATGAACCACGACCGCTAACTCCAGATCGTGAGTAGGATAGTTCTTTTCATGCTTCCTAAGTTGTCGGGATGCATAGGCTATAACTTTGCCATGCTGCATCAATACATATCCTAGCCCAACACCCGAAGCATCACAATAAATAACATAGCCGTCTGGTCCCTCCGGAAGAGTTAGGGTGGAGTGTAGTCAATTTGTCTTTCAATAGCTGGAAGCTTCGCTCACAAGCATTTGTCCACTGGAACTTGTTTGCCTTTTGAGTTAGCCTTGTCAAAGGCGGCTGAAATTGAGGCAAACTTTTCTCTGAATCTCTGTAATATCCTGCTAACCCGGAAAGGCTGCGTGCCTCGGTAGGTGTCGTGAGTGCAGGCCAAGTCTTCTTGCCTCAATCTTCTGGCGTGTCTACCCGAATACCATCACGTCCAATAATATGCCCCAAGAATGCCACTGAAGTCAACCAGAACTCGCACTTAGAAAATTTAGCATACAACTTCGGTCTTTGAAGCACCCTAAGTACCGATCCTTAAATGATCTGCATGCTCCTCTTACGAGCGTGAATAAACCAGAATATCGTCTATAAATACAATAACAAACATATCAAGGAATGGTTTAAATACTCGATTCATTAAATCCATGAACACCATTTGGAGCATTAGTCGACCCAAAAGATAGCACTCTAAACTCATAATGCCCATATCGGGTCAGAATGCCGTCTTTGGAATATCTGCCTCCCTTACCCGCACTTTGATGATAACGACCGCAAGTCTATCTTTGAAAAACACTTTGCACCACATTGGTCAAATAGATCATCAATCCTTGGGAGGATACATTCTTTCTTTGTTACTTTGTTCAAGCGCCTATAATCAATGCACATCCGCAGCGACCCATCCTTCTTCCTCACAAAGCGATGCGGTGCTCCCCAAGGTGACGTACTAGGCCTGATGAAGCCCTTTTCTAGAAAATCCCTCAATTGCTCTTTCAATTCTTTCAACTCAGCAGGTGCCATTCTATAAGGAGGTATAGATATAGGCTGGGTATCTGGCAGTACATCTATAGTAAACTCTATCTCCTGTTCTGGAGGAAGGCCTTGAAGTTCCTCAGGGAATACATCGGGAAATTCATTAACTACCGGGACTGATTGAAGAGTCGGTGCCTCTGCCTTTATGTCATGCACCCGAATCAGATGGTAAATATAGCCTTTTCTAAACATCTTCCCAGCCTTGAGGTATGAAATGAACTTACCTTTCGGCGATACTGTACTTCCCTTCAACTCTATAATCGGTTCCCCTGGAAATTGAAATCGAACTATCTTTCCTCTGCAATCAACATTAGCATAACAAGCAGCCAACCAATCCATGCCCATGATAATATCAAACTCAATCATATTTAACTCTATTAGATGCGCTCTGATGCGGCGACTATATATAATTACTGAACAATTCCTATATACTCGCGTAGCTATGACAAAATCTCCTACAGGTGTAGCTACCTCAAATGGATCTATCAACTCAGAATCTATTCCGATCCTACTAGCAACAAAGGGAGATATATATGATAAGGTGGAACCTGGGTCTATCAATGCATACACACTTCAGGAGGATAGTGATAATATACCTGTGATCACATTAGGTGACGCCTCCTGATCTTGCCTATTAGTCAAAGCATATATGCGGTTTGAGGGACCGCTAGAGCTGGAAGCTCCACCACGTCCTCTACCACGGCCCTCTTTGGCGCTGAATACTGCCCGTAGAGCGCATAGCCTGAAGAAGACGAACACGCAGCGGACCACAGGGTGTGCCATACCACCTGCACTACCTCTAAAGTGACACTCCCTCATAGTATGGCCCTGACGGCCGCAGGAAAAACATGCACCTGTAGCCCAACAACATTCCCTAGGATGGGACTTACCACAACGAGAACACCGAGGCAAAGGTGGCCTCGACTGGCTCAAACCCCGGCCCATCTGTGACCCTGACGCCCTAGAGCTCTGACCAGCTTCCGAATATCCCATACGATTGAACCCCCTACCCATGAAACGTGGGGGTGCACTCTATGCTTGCTGGGAAGAAAATCTAACATGCTGCTGAGACTGCCCGCTTTGAAACTCGTCAGGATAATCTGCTGATCTAGCCCTCTTATGCTGGCCTCTATTATAATCTCTATCTGGCTGACGTCCCCGGTGCCGATCCTCTACCCCCTGTGCATATGCCTGTACCGAGCAATGTCCATACCTGGCTGAAGAGTCACCGCCATACAACCGTCAATCGGATAACGATCCAATCCCATCACATAACGATGTACCACATGCGCCATATCGACCACAATAGTAGGCGCATGCCTAGCCAATGAATCAAACTCGAGGCTATACTCTCGAACGCTCCTGCCATTTTGCTTCAAGCGCAAGAATCTATCGACTCTAGCTCGCTTCATCTCTGGAGGCGGAAGTGGCCTGGAAAGCCTCCACAAATTCATCCCATACCGGGCGAGCACCCTCACCCCTAGATAACTCCCAAGACTCATACCAATTAATAGCTACATCCATAAGCGATCGTAGCCAACTCAGCGGACTCGAGTCTCCGAAGCCTTGATTATCCTCAATATACGCTGCATCGGCGAATAAACTCTTGCGGATCATCCTGGGGCCTTGACCCAAAGAACTCTGGAGGATTACAACTTAAGAAGTCACGAGCCCTTAAGCTATCAGATCTATCCGCATGATTAACTCCTAGTCCATGCCTGCGAGCCTGATCTGCCACTAATCTAGTCAGCTATTGAACCGCATCTCTCATGGCCCTATCCTCCGCCCCTGGTGAGGAGGCTGGAGGTTCGAGATGTTGAGGCCTCGGGGCTGGTGGTGTACCACTGAGCTGGGCTGCTCTTTGCTCTAAGCTCTTCTGGCGGTGGGGGTGTAGCAGAGCTCTCCGACTGGAGCATCATACCAGGCATAGACTTGGCACGGGCCCTAGTAACTCTCCGGGTCTGACTAGTACCTTCTGCTATCGATTTTCCCTTACGGGCTTGTCGCTTTCTTTGGAGGCATTCTTTGAAACACGGATTCGTTAGAGAGGTATTATCCTGTTAATATAGCTCTATCGCACGATCTAGAATAAGAAGAAAGAATGACATCCTAAATGTCTGTAGCTTCTGTTTATAGATGTCTGCACAACACATCGATAAACAAGACTCTACTAGACACGGTGCTGTAGACACTTAGAGGAAGAACCGCTACACGATACCACTCTTTGTCACGACCCAACCCGATGGGCGTGACTAGTGCCCGTTTGGACACCCACATACAAACCTGCTAAGTATAACCAACTGAAACTAAGACAATATGGAATTTAATCAAATCAAGCCAACCCCAACGTCATATACATATAAGAGGACCTGTCTCATAAGGAGTCATAACCATTCAACCATAACAGCATACACGAGCTGAAAAGGCCGCCACTATTCAAAGCATAATAACATACGTATGCCGACAAGGCTGCCACTACACAATACACAATGATGTACGCAGCCGACAAGGCTGCCTGCCTAGCGGACATCCCAAACAAACCATGTCAGGACCATTATCCAAAACATATATATACAACCCACATAATGTCCACGGACCTCTAAGAGTAGTGAAACTTCGGCGGGACGAGGGCCCGCCATACCCATAGACGAGCAAAGACTACACAAAAGTTATGTACCAAAGCAGTGGGCTCGGAACAGTGGAGCTCTCCCAATCAGCAGAGTAGATATCCTAGGCGGGAGGATCACCGAACTGTGCGTCTACACCTGCGGGCATGAAACGCAGCCCCCCGAGGAAAGGGGGGGTCAGTACGGACAATGTACTGAGTATGTAAAGCATAAGGTAAAGATGACAGGATACCAATATGGCAAGTCGAAACAAAATATCGCTACACATATACCCTTTTAAGTGAAAATCATGCATATAGTTAACATTTAAGGTGCCCAGCTTCCCTAGTAAGGGGCTCGGCAAAATAATCATCACATCATCTCCGTCATCATCATCATCATAACCATCCTCATCACCAATCATATATATAATATACATACCCGGCCCTCTAGTGAGGAACTTCGGTGACATATGCAAGAAACTCATACGCGAACATTACCCGGCCTGGGACTCGGTGAAATGATTAATGACTCTATGCACGAGCAGAATATTATGAGCAACCATATGCAATTAAAATCATTTCTTACAACTCAATAGAACAATCAACGTGAACCAGCAAGGAGTATTACCAAAGATTAATGTTTTATCAAGATTATGAACCTTTAATATGATATGGAAACGTAAAATCACAATGACTCTAAGAAGCACTACCATAGATATTAGAGATTATCATAGACTTAGACATAGACGATATATAGAGGAATAATTGTGGAAGCAAGAATATACGTCACCTAGACGCTCTAGAGGTAAGAATCAAGTCTGTCCGTTATTCGCTTATTTTTAAAAGTCATGCCAAACAAAGAAAGAAGGGACAGCGTTACATACCATATAATCGAGCCGCACGTCCAATATTTACTGCTCAAGATATTAATCTATAACAAGCAACAATCGTGCCGCAATTAGATAAACATCGTGCTTTACTTTCTTGTAAGCTAGCTAATAATCTGACGAAAATTCGGCAGCACTTCCCCTATCTTCCTTACTTCGTCCCAATCCGACAACAATCCAAATTATCCACAGCAATACCAATAACACATATAACCCAAAGAATCATATTAAACAGCCCCCTCCCCAAAACAGTTCCGTCTCGGCAACCATAGCAATGGCAACGACACACCGGCGATAACTCGTTTTATAATTATAACACATCTACCTTATCGTATTCATCCTTTGGAGTATATACTCATAATCACATTCAACATATACATAATGCCAAAACAGAATTTTCCTGCAGTTTGCTTTAATCAAAACAGCCCAAGCACCAACACGACACCACTAATAATCCGATTATGATTTCCGTTCATACTTAGCACATTAAATAACTAAAACAAACTTCCTAAGCTACTGGTCACGCCCCCTTCTTAAAATTAATGGATAATTAACAAGGGTATTCTAAAGAATTAACACACCAAACAAGGAGGTTACTAACCAAATTATTTGCAGCTGCTGGCCAAGAGTTGCTGGGTTGGTTTCTCCATTTCCATGGCTGCCTAAGACAAGTGGTGAAGAAGAAGATGATATGCAGCAATGCATTTCACCACTTTATTTAGCATGGAGTGGATTTCTCCACCTCATTTAATAGTATGAAGTGGAGGCAGCCCCCCTCTACACCTGTCCACTAAGGCCAGCCCACAATCTGATCCCTTTTAAATTTTTGCCTTGAGTGGTGGGGCCCACTGGATTAAATTAATCCTAATCAGCCACTAATTAATCCCTCACTTAAAGTTAATGGCACTTACATTAGCCAACTCATACTTAATATCACATTTGGAAATAACATCCTTGCCTAATATTTCTTTACGTCTTCTAAATCACGATGCGCACTACGTATAAAAAAAAATACGAGGCATAACAATGGGTATAACTCTTACATAAATCCATGAAGGCCACATATAGGTCGTATGAAAGTATAATACTCAATTGAAAAGGAAAGAAATGATAGAGTCTTTAAGCTCATAACAAGTCCATAAGCTAGATGGTGGCATTGCCTTGAAAAGTTGAGTACCTACCCCACTTAGATGAAATGAAGAATCCAAGATTTCAATAATGTCACCTTCCAAACTGTTCAACGACCGAAATCTTAAATATTTGGGAAAAGGGGAAGAAAATGGGGTTAGTACTCCATATGTATTAAGTGTGAGACCTTATGCGCATACACAAGTAAAACATGCTAAAAAGGGTCTTTTAGTCAAAACATACTTATTAGCTCAACAAGTCATATAACTCATCTAAACATTCCTACTAACTCAAAAAGTAATGCATATCCTAACATATTTGAAATCATGCCTCATTATAACCCTATCATCAAGGAATGACATCACAAGAATAAATAAGAGTCAATCATATCATACCAAGAAAGAGAACTACTCATATGTCCTTATCATGTCAACAAGTGCAATGACCAAGTAATGTCCCATAACCATACTCAATCAAGTATTCTCAACAATAAAAACCATGACCGATGTAAAACATTACATATGTAACATTGAGGTTTACATTTAATCATATATTAACAATATAACCCAAGGCATACCCCTGAGTGAACTAATCAACATATAGTATAAACAATGTTCCAAAGTCATTATATACATATCATATATCTGCATAACATAAACATATGTACAAACCTTCTACTATGAGTGCACCCAAGGCTTACTAGTGTAATGTTAAGGTAGAGTCACATACCCCTTCCTAGACTAAGATAGACCTATTATGTTATCCAAGTTAGAGTTCAAGTCCTTAAATTTATTTTACCTTTTGGGAAAATCTTTCCCTACTTGTCATAGAACACATGAGCTAGTGTGGAATCTGGTGTCATAAAACCATACACCGAAAGAAGGCGGACTACTTGCCAAGGTAGTACCAAAACATGAAACATAGCAACTACGTGGATCAGATAGTTATTATTCCTATGTGGGCAACATAGTTCAAGAACTAGGAGATATAGTTGGGACCCTATTCATCCGCCACGAATAATTGTCTCCAATTTAAAGAGTAATGTAGTGTTCCTACCTTCCCTATGTGGAAAGATAAACTCCTCAATCTAGTTGATTCGGTGCTAACCTAGAGTCCCTTTTTGAAATGTCTTTAAGCCTTTAATTATCAATCATATCTTAGTTTAGGTCATAGGGTCTACCCCTTGTTTAATCATCATTATAAATAGCTCAGTAAGAATTGTATGAGTAAAATCCCTTTCATCACAACTCATTTAAGTGTGGCTAACACATTAACATTTCATAGCATATCAAGGCACATTGATAGTTTTCACCATCCTTATATCAGATACATGTGATCAACCTTACCACATAGTCAAGAAATTTCAATTCAACATCATACCACCCTATTATTCTAGTATAAGGCATACTCCAATGCAACATCATGACTTAACAACAATTAATCATAACCGGAAGTAAAAATAGAGATTCTAAGACTTACCAAATCTTTCTCATAGTCTATCAACAAGGTCTTACAATCGACCAATAACTCAACTTAATTTGGGGAGTAACATCATCCTAAAATGATAACCAATAATATAGCAAGGCCAATTGCATCTCTATATTCACGATTCAACACTAGATCATAACTTAAGACAAGATACATAGGCAAATTTCACGATACAATTCATAACCTAAATCACATCTCAAGAACTAGAATGATAGGCCTATAATTAATATTGATTTAATAATAATAACACCACGGGTTAGCAATCTAATCAAAAACCAAATCAATTGAATGATCACAATACAACATACATCAATATCACAAGCTAGGGTTAGGGATGGAGGATCATATTCATCAATTTATACCAAAACACCAACAATTACCATAATCAAGTTGAAATTCGTGTTAATATATTCAACATAACCTAAATAAATCATCAACACCTCAATCCGTAACGTCAATTTCATAACTAAATGAAACTCATAAAAAATCAACTTTTGAATTTCATTTTGAAGGAACCCTTCGAGGAAAGAAGGTAATTTACACCAAACCACTAACAATTACCTTAACATTTGACAAAAAATTGATAGTGAATTTTCTCCTTCAAGCCCCCAAACCCTTCTCCTTTCTAGTCTTCAGTGATGAGTTCAATTAGAGAGAAAAAGAAGACAGAAAGAAAAGAATTTATATTTGAGAATTGTCTGAGATTAATGAGGGTTGGGAGTATTTATATTGGGTATTAAATAAAATTATTTAGACTCCCTTAACCCCTAATTAAACCACCTAACCCCCTAACTAATTAAATGAGACAGACTTAAAATAAACTAAAAAAATGACCCTCACAGACGTGAAATCGAACGACAGGCCGTTTTTGAGTTGACAGACCCTTCCCCTCTCGTTCTGCACTTCGTCGATGAGTTCAGAGATTGTGTAGCCGAGGGGATTCCATGCATTGTCTAAGTGTGGGAAGATGTTTAAATCTGTGCTCCGTCAATTTACACATGGGTCGTCTACTGTCGCGTCGATGCATACTACCAGGCAGTGTTGCTTCAAATGCTAGGGTCCTCCTCAAGGGCCTTTGGTTGGACCTTGGTGATTTTTACCCGGACGTTTTGACCCTAATTTCACCCCAACAACTAATTACTACCTCTTTACCAATTTTTTTACATTTCCGACCCCTAAAAGTCACACTAAAATCCCTTTAAACCAACTTCCTGAACGTCATGGATGTTCTTGGACATTTTGGTTCTTAAAAATTCAAAATGACCTATATTCATTTGTGATGGACTTAAAAAGGAATTAAACCTTATGAAAGCTATGTTAGGCTTTACGAAACGTCTTGGATTTTCAAGGTTTTAAACTCATTGTATGATTGGCAGAAGACTTTTGCCGACTATAGGACTGTGACGACCTGTTTAGTCATTTTGAGCAGCAGATTTTATTTCTGGAAAAACTGGCTGAGACGACGAATCCCATGACGGACCGTCATGGGCACAACGGATCGTCGAGGGGGTCTCGTTTCAAAACACTTAAAATTCTGAATTTGGGTACTGAAATCGACTCTCTGAACTTCGTGACGAAATGGCAGGACGGATCGTCACAGGCCATTCAGTAAATTTCAGTCTCTGAACTCTGTCAGCAGGACGGACCGTCGCAGGCACGACGGCCCTTCACAGACTGCGTAATCCCAAGCTGGGTCAGATTTATGTTAAATGTTTTAAGGGGTGTTTTGGACTATTCCTTCTTTTAATTATAAAGTTAGTGGTTGAATATTAATAATCCAATTTCTTGAGGGTTAAAGGAGATAACCTTAAATTAATTAGTGGGTTACTTTTGTCATCTTTTATACTTAATTATATGCTAATTAGGGTAAAAGAAAGAGGGTTGAATAAGAAAAACAGAAAGAACAGAGAGAGGGAGAAGAGCGATCAAGAGAGAGTAGAAACGAACAGGAAAACAAAGCTTTGGGGAATTTGCTTGCTTGATCACTAATCTTCGGTGGAGGTAGGTTATGGTTTTTATGCTATTCGTAGCAAACTCTTAATAGCGAATGATATATATTGGGTAGTGTTGTAAACCCTTATATATTGTTAATTGTATGCTTGCATGGATGTGATGATATAATAGTGATGAAATAAGCATGATGAAGCTATTGAATCCTAAATCTTGAAAACATCTTGTTAATGATGATGCCTTGGTATAAAAGAAGGCTTGATGAACTAAAAGAATGAGGTTAGGGGATCGGGTGTCACGAACCGACACGTAGTAATAGGGGGATTGGGTGTCACAAACTGACACGTAGTAATAGGGGGATCGGGTGTCACAAACTGATACGTAGTAATAGGGGGATCGGGTGTCACGAACCGATACGTAGTAATAGGGGGATCGGGTGTCACGAACCAACACGTAGTATTAGGGGGATCGGGTGTCACGAACTGACACGTAGTACTAGGGGATCGAACTGTCACGTTCCGACACAAGAGTAATAAAGAGAGTGAATCTTGAATTATGGTAATATACTCAGATTTAATGAGCCTATTTCCCAAAGGAGTATGGTATGGAGGCTTGCGTCCTCATGGGTGTACTTGGCGTACTTATTAATGATTATAGTACTTGTTTTTGCTACTTGTTGAGTATTGTAGTTGATTTTATGATATTATCTGTTATATACTGTTTTCTATTTTTAGTTGGCCGATGATACCTACTCAGTACCTGTGTTTTGTACTGACCCGTACTTGTATGTTTTCTTTTTATTATTTGTGGAGTGCAGCAAACGTACTGTCATCTTCAACTCAACCGCAACTCTAGCCCGTCTTCGTCACACCAGATTTCAGGGTGAGCTAAAGCTTCTAGCTTGGACTGGATCTTCTTCTTCATGTCTTGATGCCTTGAAGTTCTGGTATAGACTAGCTGTTATTTATGTTTAGTTTCTTAGATACTCTTAGCTTTAGGAATTTGAGAATAGATGTTCTTGTGATGATGACTTCCAGATTTTGGGGATAATGATAAGTTTGAGTTTTAAGTCTTCCGCGTTATTTTTATGTTATTATGTTTGAAATGTTGGAGTTTAGATTTGTTGGTTCGCTCACCTAGTAGTATTAGTGTGGGTGCCACTCGCGACTCGTTTTGGGTCGTGACAAACTTGGTATCAGAGCATTAGGTTCGTTGGTCTCATCACACAAGAATGAGTCTAGTAGAGTCTTGAGGAACGGTAGGGGGACACCTTTACTTTTCTTTAAGAGGCTATAAGACTTTAGGAAAATTCCATTATTTCTTTTTTTCGTGCTATTACTTGGATCTAATTGGTATCTAGGTGATACAAATTTGTATCTGACCATCTTCACTCTATTTCGCAGATGGTTAGACCTAGAGCAACAACCGCGCCAACATCAACACCGGCAAGACAAGATGCGTCTGAGACAGCCACTTGGGCTGTAGCT
Source organism: Solanum arcanum (assembly GCA_027789145.1). Lineage (NCBI taxonomy): Eukaryota > Viridiplantae > Streptophyta > Magnoliopsida > Solanales > Solanaceae > Solanum > Solanum arcanum. Next base: position 39,290,619 of record CM050939.1, on the reverse strand, counting down.
CGAAGAGGAGCAGTGGCAAGAGGCCGTGGAAGAGGTGGTAGGAGGACGTCCTCTAGAGGAAGAGGACAAGCATCTAGCCCATCTGGTACTAGGGCGGTGACTCCTCCATCGACTGAGGAAATGGTGAGAGTGGGGGAGCAAGAGGAAAATAAGGAAGGGGAAAATGAGCAAGTGAAGAATGAGGAATTACCACCCCAACCTACCCTAGAGATGATCAACCAGGTTCTTGCATATCTTAGTGGGTTTTGTGATCAAGGCCAGACACCTCCTGTGTTTTTTGCACCAGCACCTCAGGTTCCAGAGGTACAACATGCAACTACTGTGGCTCCCCGCATGGATGCCTCATTGGAAATAGGCACGTTTCCTCTGTTGACTACAGGGCCTATAATGACAAGTGATCAGCATGAACTTTTCAGTAAGTTCTTGAAATTGAAACCCCCAGTCTTCAAAGGTGCTGAATCTGAGGATGCCTATGATTTTCTGGTTGATTGTCATGAGCTACTACACAAGATGGGTATAGTAGAACGATTTGGCGTTGAGTTTGTGACTTATCAGTTTCAAGGGAACGCCAAAATGTTGTGGCGGTCACATGTTGAGTGTCAACCAACAGAGGCACCACCTATGACTTGGGCATCATTCTCTAGCTTGTTTATGGAGAAGTACATACCCCGTACTTTAAGGGATAGGAGGAGAGATGAGTTCTTGAGCCTAGAGCAAGGTAGGATGTCGGTTACTGCGTATGAGGCTAAGTTTCACGCATTATCCAGCTATGCCACCCAGCTTTGTTTCAGTCCACAAGAGCGGATTCGCCATTTTGTGAAGGGGTTGAGGTCAGATTTGTGGATTTAAGCCTTACAGGTAGCGGCTTCAGTGAAATCCTTTCAGGAAGTGGTAGACTCCGTGATAGAGGTGGAGGGAGTGAAGCCACATGACTTCACCTTGGCATTAACATCTAAAAGGTTTCGTATGGGAGGTGAGTTTAATGGTTCTTACTCCAGAGGGCAGGGTTCAGGAGGTTACCCAGCCCGACCTATCAAGTCTTCACTACAGACTGTAGTTGGGGGTCCATCGCAGACCGGCCAACATTTCTCTGAGTTTTGTGGTTATCCCCAGACTTCGTCACTCTCACAGGGACCTATGCTCGAATCCAGAGAATGTTATGGATGTGGAGAGATTGGACATATTAGGAGGAATTGTCCAAAACCGAGTTACAGAACCCCAATAATCAGAGGTAGAGGTGGTCATGGAAGAGGCCGTTATTCGGGAGGACGTGGTGGCTGAGGTAATGGTGGTCACCAAAACGGCCGGGTAGCAGACAGCTGGAGCCACTCTGACACAACATGGTAGGGGCAACGGACAGACAGGCGATAGAGCCCATTGTTATGCTTTCCCTGGGAGATCTGAAGCGGAGACATCTGATGATGTAATCACAGGTAATGTTTTGGTTTGTGATTGCATGGCTTCTGTATTGTTTGATCTTGAATCCACATTTTTTCGTGTATCTTCCTCATTTGCTAATGGTCTTAAATTACATTGTGAATTGCTTGACATGCCTATTCGTGTTTCTACTCCGGTGGGTGAGTCTGTGATAGTTTAAAAGGTGTATAGGTCTTGTCTTGTGACTTTTGTGAGGAGTAATACTCATGTAGACTTGGTTATCTTAGAAATTGTTGACTTCGATGTAATTCTGGGTATGACTTGGCTTTCTCCAAATTTTGCAATCTTGGATTGTAATGCTAAAACTGTGACACTAGCCAAGCCTGGGACAGATCCGTTAGTGTGGGAGGGTGACTACACTTCCAATCCGGTTCGTATCGTCTTCTTTCTGCGTGCTAAGAGAACGGTTAGTAAGGGCTGTTTAGCTTTCTTGGCACACCTCAGGGATGATTCTATACCTTCAATCGAGTCGGTTGCGATAGTCCGCGAGTTTTTAGATGTGTTTCCTGCAGACCTTCCTGGTATGCCACCAGATAGAGATATTGACTTCTGCATCGATCTTGAACAGGGTACTCGCCCCATTTCTATAACCCCTTATAGAATGGCTCCCGCTGAGTTAAGGGAGGTAAAGGCCCAACTTCAAGAGTTGTTGAGCAAAGGCTTCATTAGACCAAGTGCATCCCCTTGGGGTGCTCCTGTTTTATTTGTGAAGAAGAAGGATGGAAGCTTTTGGATGTAAATAGACTACAGACAACTGAATAAGGTAACGGTTAAGAACAAGTATCCCCTTCCTCGCATTGATGATTTGTTCGATCAGTTACAAGGTGCTTGTACCATCTCAAAAATCGACTTGAGATCTGGTTATCATCAATTGAAAATACGGGCAGCAGATGTGCCCAAAACTGCTATTCGGACAAGGTATGGGCATTATGAGTTCTTAGTAATGTCTTTTGGGCTTACGAATGCCCCTGATGCTTTCATAAGCTTGATGAATGGGATTTTTAAGCCATATCTGTATCTCTTTGTCATTGTATTCATTGGTGATATACTGGTATACTCAAAGAGCAAGAACGAACATGAGGAGCACTTGAGAATTGTGTTTGAAATGTTCAGGGAGAGAAATCTTTATGCCAAATTCTCTAAATGTGAGTTTTGGCTAGATTTAGTGTCCTTCTTAGGGCACGTAGTTTCTAAGGATGGAGTGATGGTGGATCCATCTAATATTGAAACAGTGAGGAATTGGGTAAGACCTACTAATGTGTAAGAAGTAAGGAGCTTTGTTGGTGTAGCTAGCTACTACCGTTTCGATTTGTCAAGGGGTTCTCTTCTATTGCTAACCAATTGACAAGCTTGACTAAACAAAATGTCCCATTTGTATGGTCGGACGATTGTGAAGAAAGCTTTCGGATGCTCAAGACTTTGTTGACTACCGCACCAATCCTTACCCTGCCAGTGGAAGGTAAAAATTTCACTGTCTATTGTGATGCATCCTATTCGGGTTTGGGTGCAGTACTAATGCAAGAGAAGAATGTAATTGCTTATGCTTCGAGGCAATTAAAGGTGCACAAACATAATTATCCGACCCATGATTTGGAGTTGGCTGCGGTAGTGTTTGCATTAAAGCAATGGAGACACTTTTTATATGGGGTTAAGTGTGAAGTTTATACGGATCATCCTAGCCTACAGTATGTCTTTACTCAGAAAGATTTGAATTTAAGACAGAGAAGGTGGATGGAACTACTGAAGGATTATGACATCACTATCTTGTATCATCCGGGAAAAGCTAATGTTGTGGCAGATGCTTTAAGTAGAAAGGCAGGGAGCATGGGAAGTCTAGCCCACATGCATGTTTCAAGACGCCCATTGGCTAGAGAGGTACATATTCTGGCTAATGACTTAATGAGGTTAGAAATAAATGAGAAGGGAGGATTTTTGGCCTGTGTGGAGGCGAGATCTTCCTTTCTTGACAAGATTAAGGGAAAGCAGTTTGATGATGAGAAGCTGATTCGAATTCGAGATAAGGTGTCGCGAGGGGAGGCTAAAGAAGAAAAAATCGACGAGGAAGGTGTTTTGATAATTAAGGGAAGGGTATGTGTACCCCGCTTCGAGGATTTGATTCACACTATCCTTAGACAGGCTCATAGTTCAAGGTATTCTATACATCCTGGTGCAACCAAGATGTACCGCGACCTATAGCAACACTTTTGGTGGAGTAGAATGAAGCGTGACATTGTTGATTTTATTGCCAAATGTTCAAATTGTCAGCAAGTAAAATATGAACACTAGAGGCCCGGAGGAACACTTCAGAGAATGCCCATTCCGGAATGGAAGTGGGAGAGAATTGCAATGGACTTCGTGGTTGGTCTTCCAAAGACAATGGGTAAGTATGACTCCATTTGGGTAATCGTTGATAGGTTAACAAAGTCTGCTCACTTCATTCCGATTAAGGTGACTTACATTGCAGAGAAGTTAGCCAAACTTTACATCTCAGAAATTATTCGATTGCATGGGGTTCCACTCTCCATCATATCGGATAGAGGTACGCATTTTCCTTCTATGTTTTGGAAAACATTGCATGGGAATTGGGTACTAGGTTGGACCTTAGTACTGCATTCCATCCTCAGACTGATGGTCAGGCTGAGCGAACGATTCAAGTGTTGGAGGATATGCTTCGTGCATGTGTGATAGAATTTGGTGGTTATTGGGATAGCTTCTTACCCTTAGCTGAGTTCTCATACAACAATAACTATCACTCAAATATTGATATGGCCCCATTTGAGGCACTGTATGGGAGAAGATATAGGTCTCCCATTGGGTGGTTTGATGCATTTGAAGTTAGACCGTGCGGTACTGATCTTCTGAGAGAATCGTTAGATAAAGTGAAATGCATTCAAGAAAAGCTTTTAGCGGCTCAAAGTAGACAAAAAAAATATGCAGATCGAAAGGTTAGGGACTTGGAGTTTATGGAGGGTGAGCAAGTCTTGCTGAAGGTTTCTCCCATGAAAGGGGTGATGCGGTTTGGTAAGCGAGGTAAGCTAAGCCCAAGGTATATTGGTCCATTTGAAGTTCTGAAGCGCATGGGGGAGGTAGCTTATGAATTAGCCTTGCCCCCATGACTGTCAGGAGTGTACCCAGTATTTCATGTGTCTATGTTGAAAAGATACCAAAGGGATGGAAACTACATCATCCGTTGGGATTCATTTCTGCTTGATGAGAATTTGTCTTATGAGGAGGAGCCTGTTGCTATTCTACATAGAGAAGTCCGCAATTTGAGGTCAAGGGAGATTGCATCCATCAAGGTTCAATGGAAGAATCGACCAGTTGAAGAATCCACATGGGAGAAGGAGGCTGATATGCAAGAAAGATACCCACACCTGTTTACAGATTCAAGTACTCCTTTTCGCCCTTGTTTCTTTCTTGTGATCGTTCGAGGACGAACGATGGGTAAATTGGTCTCTATTGTGACGACCTGTTTCGTCGTTTTGAGCAGCAGATTTTATTTCTGGAAAAACTGGCAGAGACGACGGATCCCACGACAGATCGTCATGGGCATGACGGACCGTCGAGGGGGTCTCGTTCCCAAACACTTAGAATTCTAAAATTTTGGTACTGAAATCGACTCTCTGAACTTCGTGACGAAATGGCAGGATGGACCGTCACAGGCATGACGGACCGTCTCAGGCCCTTCAGTAAATTTCAGTCCCTGAACTCTGTGACGACTCAGCAGGACGGACCGTTGCAGGCACGGCGGCCCGTCACAGACTACGTAATCCCAGGCTAGGTCGCATTTCTGTTAAATGTTTTAAGGGGCGTTTCGGACTATTCCTGCTTATAATTATAAAGTTAGTGGTTGAATATTAACAATCCAATTTCTTGAGGGTTAAAGGAGATAACCTTAAATTAATTAGTGGGTTACTTTTGTCATCTTTTATACTTAATTATATGCTAATTAGGGTAAAAGAAAGAGGGTTGAATAAGAAAAACAGAAGGAACAGAGAGAGGGAGAAGAGCGATCCAGAGAGAGGAGAAACAAAGAGGAAAACAAAGCTTTGGGGAATTTGCTTGCTTGATCACCAATCTTCGGTGGAGGTAGGTTATGGTTTTTATGCTATTCGTAGTAAACTCTTAATAGCGAATGATATATATTGGGTAGTGTTGTAAACCCTTCTGTATGCTTAATTGTATGCTTGCATGGATGTGATGATATAATTGTGATGAAATAAGCATGATGAAGCTATTGAATCCTAAATCTTTAAAACCTCTTGTTAATGATGATACCTTGGTTTAAAAGAAGGCTTGATGAACTAAAAGAATGAGGTTAGGGGATCGGGTGTCACGAACCGACACGTAGTAAAAGGGGGATCGGGTGTCACAAACCGACACGTAGTAATAGGGGGATCGGGTGTCAGGAACCGACATATAGTAATAGGGGGATAGGGTGTCACGAACCAACACGTAGTAATAGGGGGATCGGGTGTCACGAACTGACACGTAGTATTAGGGGTATCGGGTGTCACGAACTGACACGTAGTACTAGGGGATCGGACTATCACGTTCGGACACAAGAGGAATAAAGAGAGTGAATCTTGAATTATGGTAATATACTCAGATTTAATGAACTTATTTCCCAAAGGAGTATGGTATGGAGGCTTGCGTCCTCATGGGTATACTTGGCGTACTTATTAATGATTATAGTACTTGTTGTTGCTACTTGTTGAGTATTGTAGTTGATTTTATGATATTATCTGACATATATTGTTTTCTATTTTGAGTTGGCCGATGATACCTACTCAGTGCCTATGTTTTGTACTGACCACTACTTATATGTTTTCTTTTTATTATTTGTGGAGTGCAGCAAACGTACCGTCATCTTCAACTCAACCGCAACTCTAGCCCTTCTTCGTCACACCAGATTTCAGGGTGAGCTAAAGATTCTAGCTTGGACTGGATCTTCTTCTTCATGTCTGGATGCCTTGACGTTCTGGCATAGACTAGCTGTTATTTATGTTTAGTTTCTTAGATACTCTTAGATTTAGGAATTTGAGATAGATGTTCTTGTGATGATGACTTCCAGATTTTGGGGATAATGATAAGTTTGAGTTTTAAGTCTTCCGCGTTATTTTTATGTTATTATGTTTGAAATGTAGGGGTTTTGATTGGTTGGTTCGCTCACCTAGTAGGATAAGGGTGGGTGCCACTCGCGGCTCGTTTTGGGTCGTGACAAGGACGTTTGCAACCGGTTCCTTATGATATGAACCTTCACCAAGGTCTTATAAATCAACTCGGGACAAAGAAGCGAAGCCTCACCCACTTCAAACAAACCTATAGGAGACCTACATCTCCTACCATACAAGACTTCGTAAGTAGTCATGGAGATAGAAGAATGAAAGCTATTAGTATAAGAAAAATCCACCAAACGCAAATTCTTATCCCAATTCCCTTTAAAATAAATAATGAAAAATCTAAGCATATCTTCAAGGTTTGAATGTGCATTTCATTTGACCTTCTGTTTGGGGATGAAAAGTGGTACATTACTTCACCTTGGTACCCATCCCTTTTTGGAATGACCTCCAAAACCATGGCGACACACAATCTCATCTATGAAGATCCTATCATAATCTTCAGGTTGAATAAGTAGACTTGACGGGTATAAAGAGAGCGGACTTATCAACCTATCCACAACCACCCATATAGAATCATATGACCCTTGGGTCCCAGGTAAACCCACTACAATGTCCATATTGATGTCTTCCCAGTAAAAGTAGGAATTTGGATCTCTTGTAGTAAGCCACCTGGCTTTTGATGTTTGGCCTTTACTTGTTTGCAATTTGGACACTTGGCGACAAACTCTGCTACGTCCCTTTTAAAACCTTCCCACCAATATATCTCTTGTAGGTCATTGTACATTTTTGTCGAACCTGTGTGGATGGAGTAGCGGGACTCATGGACTTCTTCAAGGATCCGGTCCCTCAACCAATCCACATTGGAAAAACATAGTCTCCCTTGGCACCTTAAAATACCATTCCCCCAAGGTATAATGTCTCATAAGTTTGCGAAGGATCGCTTCTTTGAACTCCATCAATGATTTGTCAAGGTATTGTTTAAACTTCACCTCAACTACTAATGATGACTCAGAGATACTACAACCATTAAAACACCATCCAAAGAGGCTTCCAAAGTAACCCCCAACCTAGCCAACCTATGAAATTCCTTTGGTAGGTCTTTCATGGCTTCATCAACGTGTGATACACAACCCATAGTCATACGACTTAGGTAATCTGCAACCCACATTAGTCTTGTTGAGGTGATAGAGGACACTCATATCATAATCTTTTAGCAACTCTAACCTCTATCTTTGTCGGTGATTCAACACCTTTTGGGTAAATATATATTGGAGACTCTTGTAGTTGGTAAAGACATCAACATGAAGTCCATACTAGTAATGCCACCAAATTTTTAAAGCAAACACTATGCCAGCTAACTGAAGGTCATGAGTGGGATAGTTTCGCTCATGTACCTTAATACTACTAGAGGCATAGGCTATAACTTTCCCATGTTGCATGATCACACACCCTAAACCCATGCGGGATGCATCACAATAAACAACGAACCCCTTTTTACCCTCTGGTAAGTTCAACACTGGAGCGGAAGTAAGCCTATCCTTCAACAATTGGTTTCTTTTCTCAGATTACTCAGACCACTCAAATTTCTTACTCTTTTGGGTCAAAGCCATCAAAGGAGATACAATGGACGTAAAAACATCCACGAATATCCGATAGTAACCCGCTAAACCCAAGAAAATTGTAATGTCGATTGGAGTCAAAGGTCTATACTAATTTTTCACTGCCTTGGTTTTCCTTGGGTCTACCTTAACTCCCTCACTAGAGATAATGTGCCCAAGAAACGTCACCGACCTCAACCAAAACTCACACTTACTATACTTAGCATAAAATCTATGTTCCTTAAAGGTTTACAATAATACCCTCAATTGACCCATATGATCATTCTCATTCTTCAAATGTACAATGATGTCATCAATGAACACAATGACAAATGAATTTAGGTAATTCGGAAATACCCTATTCATTAGATCCATAATGCCACCGGAGCATTAGTGAGACCGAAAGACATTACCAAGAAATCATTGTGCCCATACCGAGTCCGAAAGGCTGTCTTTGGTATATCCTCACCTCTCACCCTATGTTAGTGATACCTCGACCTCAAGTCAAATATTGAAAAGTAACTTGCCCCTTGGAGTTGATCAGAGAAGTCGTAAATCAGAGTGAGAGGGTACTTATTCTTAATAGTGACCTTAGTGAGTCGGCGATAATCAATTCATTTTCTCAAGGACCCCTCCTTCATCTTCACAAACAAAACTGGAGCACCCCATGGAGAAATGCTAGGTCTTATGAAGCCTTTGTCTAATATTATCCTTTAGTTAAGCCTTCAACTCCTTCAATTCAGACAAAGCCATTCTATATGGAGGATTTGATATTGGATTTTTATCATATAGCAAGTCGATACCAAAATCAATTTTCCACTCTGGAGGAATACCTGGAAGGTCATTAGGAAAGACCTCCGGAAACTCACTCACTATGGGTACCGACTCTTTGGGAGGAATTTTGGAGTCTATATCTTCAAATCATACAATATGGTATAGAAATCCTTTAAATATCATTTTGCATGCTTTTAGACAAGAGATAACACGACCTCTAAGAATAAAATTTCCACCCTTCCACTAGAAAACAGGTACCATTGGGAAATTAAACCTCACAACCCTTGTCCTATAATCAATAGTGGCAAAACTAGCATGTAACCAATCCACACCAAAAATGATATCAAAAGCAAACATATCTAGTTGTACTAGATCCATATTAGAAACTCTATTGGGAAATATGATAGGAAAATTATTGTACACTCTTTTTGCCACAACCAACTCACTCGTCGGGGTAGACACCAAAAAAGGGTTCATGCAATATATCGAGCAAAATTTCAAACTTTTTAGCTACAAAAGGTGTAACAAATGATAAAGTAGGATTAGGATCAAGTAAGGCATAAGCATCAATCGATAAAATACCGGTCACTACGTCAGGAGGAGTCTTTTGCTCACCCCTAGAGTGGAGAGCATCGAAGCGGTTCTTCTTTGGAGCATCACTAGAACCAATTGCTTGAGATTGACTGCTACCCTTGTCTTGACCCCTCATATTTTGGCAATCCCTAACTTTATGCACATTCTGTCCACAACCAAAGCAACTGTATGTCCCTTTGAGGCAATCACCATACTGCTTCTTGCAATACTTTCCACAAGTTGGCTTCCCGGTTGGTGATTTAGTACCTCTTCCCTTGTTGAACTTAGGGTTAGACACCCTATCACCGCTAACATTTGGGAACTCTGTAGAAACTTGATTTGAAACCCACTTTTCAAATCTAGGCTTGTCTTGTATCTCTAGCCTATTTTTTAAAGAACTCCCTTCAAAGGACCTAGCCTTCTTAGAATCCTTATCTTTCCTTCTAGCCCTTGCCTCTTCCACATTGTGAGGCCAAGGTGGTGGAATTCATAAACCTTCGCCAAGGAGGTATGAGCGTGCATGACTTATCTTTGAAGTTTATTCAACTGCCCAAATATGCTCCTTCTTTGGTTTCCGATCCTAGAGATCAAATGAGCGGCTTTGTGACGGGGGTGTAGGATGACTTGGAAGAAAGGTGTCATTCAACTATGTTTCATGACAATATGAACATATTTTGTTTTATGGTGCATATCTCTCTATTGAAAAACTGATCAAGATATACCTTCTTGAAGATATCCCAAGTCATCAGCCCACTCCGAAGAGTCCTATTATCCCTCCATTGCACACAACAAGTTTGAGGCACATCCTTATGTTGATATGTGGCTAACTCGACCTTCTTCCTCGTGCAAAACCTCATAGCAAAAAGTATCTTGTAGACCTCATCGATGAATTCTTGGTGTCCTCCTAACCTTAGACCCGTAGAAGATAGGAGGGTTTATTCTAGTGAATTCACTTATACGGGAAGATATAGTAGGGACTTTTTGATGAGGACGGGGCACAACCTCCCGGTTTTCTTGATACGTCATTGCTTGGGATTGAGTCATGGCCGTTTGTGCTTTATTGGTGATAGTTTCGGCCATTTGAAGAAGACAAGTTCTTATATTATCATCTGTCAATGGAGGAGAATTGATGCATTCTTGGTCTACATTAGCATCTTCTTCAAGAGGAGGAACTTTCTCACCATGGGGAGGAGCTCTCTCATTGGCAATTTCCTCTTCAAGTCTTCCAGCTGCATTTCTTCAAGTGTTCATTCTTCCTATAAGCATAACAATAGGATTAGTGCAAAAGCACACCATAAGTATACTCCATCGGCTCGACATAAGATTTCAAAGAAGGAGAGTTATTCATATGCATCATATAGGTTCCTACTCATAAGTGTGGCACGCTTCACAATTATGAATAAAAATCTGCATATATGCGGAAGAAAGAGAGAAATAATTCACCGATATTCAACCTCATGCTCTGATACAAGGTTGTCACATCCGGGTTTACCCCCTAGACGTAACCGGCGTCATCGTCTTTTTTAAAATCTAAGACTAGCCTCTTAGTTTCATGTCATTACATTCATAGGTTGAAAAATGCATAAAATTTTTTAAACATTCATTACAACTTCTTAGAGGTTTACATAGACCTCTACATAGACATAATATATAGTCGTATCGAGTATACATAGACCCTTTGTATAGGAAGGAGGTTACATAGCCTTCTCAATTTATTACACATACATATACATAATCTAGAAAGATCGTCTCATGGATTGTCACAATATGGGCCTAGCCCAACATCGAAAGTAAAGAAGCCAAATATACGCATATACAAGTTATACACAATGGAAATGAAATGAACATAAAATAGTCTTAAACTCATAACAAAGAAAATTCTTGGGTAAGATATTGGCATCACAAACAGAAAATGAGGACCTATCAACTTGGATTAAATGAAGCATCCAAGCCTTCAACAACGTCGCCTTCAAAACCCTTCAACGACTTGAACCTAAAATGTTGGGGAAAGGGAAGAAAATGGGGTTCGTACAACACATGTACTAAGTTTAGTCAAAACATGACATTTTCAAGTTTAAAAGTGAAATGCATAACCAAGCAAATAATATAAATCAAACAAACATGCTTACTAACACAAACAAGTAATATATATCCCAACATACTTGAACCCATGGTTTACTAAAACTCTTTCATAAAGGAATAACATCACAAGCATGAATAAGAAGTAACCATGTGATAGTAAGAATGAAAACTAATAATGAATCCTTATCAAGTCAACAAGTGCAATGACCAAGCAAAGCACCATAACCTTACTCAATCAAGTAGACCCAACAAGGAACATAACCAATATCCAACTTCAGATAATATAAAATTTCATCCTCTTCAATAATATGACCCAACACGTACTCATAAGTTGGCTAATCAACATATAGTATCAACAATATGCAAGTTCATCATGTACATGCCATATACTATCACAAAATAACACAGATAAGAACATCTTACTAAGACTCCCCTCAAGGATAACTAGTCCAATCCTTAGATAGAGTCTCATACCTCTACCTAGGCTAAGCTAGACCTTTTAGGTTATCCTAGTTAGAGTTCAAATCCTTTGATTAAATTTACATTTTGATAACATTATGCCCTAACCTACATAGACCACATTAGCTAGTGTGGAATTCAGTGTCATAAAACCCTACACCAAAAAAAGGCGTACTACTTGTCAAGGTAGTATGAAAACATGAAACGTAGCAACTACGTGGATCCACTAGCTGGTATTCCTATGGGGGAAATACAGTACAAGAACTAGGAGATGTAGTTGGTACCCTCTTGATTAGACATTCATTATAGTCTTCAATCGCAAGAGTAATGGAGTTCTCCTACCTTCCCCATGTGGGAAGGGACACTCCTCAATCTAGTTCACTCATTGATAAGCTAGAGTCACTTTTTCAAATGTCTTTGAGCCTTTAATTATAAATCATAGCTTAGTGTAGGTCATAGGGTCTAAACCTTTAATAATCATCATCATAAATAGCTCAATAAGAATTGTATGAGGGTAAGTCCTTTCATCACATTTCATATAAGTGAAGTTAAAACATTGCATAACATTTCATAATAAGGTACATTGGTTTACATCACCACCCTTATAACCTTTACATATTAACAACCTCACAATCATAATCAAAACATTTCAATTCAACAACATACCACCCTATCAATCCTAATACAAGGCATACTCTAACATAATATTATGACTTAACCACAATTAATCACAATTGGAAGTAAAGATAGAGATTCTAACACTTACCAAGTGTTCTTAACAATTGATGATCACGGTCTTACCATCAACCCATAAATCAACCTAATTAGGGGAGTAAAAACATCACACAATGATAACCAATAATATAACAAGGCCAATTGCATCTCTATAACACAATTCAACACTAGATCATAGCTTAAGGTAAGGTAATTAGGCCAACTTCACAGTATCTTCCATAACCTAAATCACATCTCAAGAACTAGAATGATAGGCCTATAATTTATTATAATTTATTCATAATAACACCATAGTAAATTAATCTAATCAATAAATAAATCAATTGAATGATCAAAACACAATATTGGTCAAGATTACAACCTAGGGTTAGGGGTTGAGGATCATGTTGTTCCATTTATGCCAAACCATTAACAATTATCACAATAAAGTTAAAATACATCTCAATCTACTAAATATAACTTAAATAAACCATTAACAACTCAATTCGTAACTTCGATTTTGTAATTTGGTTAAACCCACATGAAAACTCAACTTTTGAAATCTATTTTGAAGGAACCCTTTGAGGAAAGAATCTTAAAGGTGAACTAGATCCCATACCTTAATGTTTGATAACAATTTGGTCATGAATTATCCCCTTTTCCATACGCCAAACCCTTCTCCTTGCTAGTCTTCATTGGTGAGTTCAAGTAGAGAGAGAAAGAAGATAGTAGGAAGATAGTTTGTATTTGAAAATTGTCTTAGATTAATGAGGGTTGAGAGTATTTATATTGGGTCTTAAATCAACTTAATTAGACTCACTTAACCTCTAATAACACAACCTAACCTCCAAACTAATTAAATGAGACCAACTTAATTTAAGTAGAAAACTTGACCCTCATAGACGAGACACCAAACGACGGGCCGTCTGTGAGTTGACGGACCCTTCCCCTCTTGTCCTGCACTCCGTCGATGAGTTCAGAGACTGTGTAGGCGAGGGGGTTTCTCCTCAAGGGCCCTTGGTTGATCCTTGGGGAGTCTTACCAGGATGTTTTGACCATGAAATCACTCAACCACCTATATACTACCTTTTTACCAATTTTCACACATTTCTGATTCGTAAAAGCTAGTTTAATATGCTAAGACACTCTACTACCTCTTTGAACCAACTTTGGGACATCATGGACGTTCTTGAACGTTTTTGCTCTTACACTTCCTAACTGAACTAAGTTCATTAAAAAGGACATAAAATCAGTACTTATACCTCATAATACCAATGTTAGGCTTTACGAGACGTCCTCAAATTTCAATATGTTACAATATTGACGGTGACATTCTCGCAACTCTTACGTTTAATTTGACATTGACGTAGACGTTGATGTTCACGTAGACATTGATATTCACATTGAAATTCATATTGATATTTACATTCACACAAAATCTTACATTTAGGTTGACTTTCATATTTACTTAGATGTTTATTTTGACGTTTACATTTATCTTTGCATTCACATTTATACAATGACTTGATTGTTGATGTTCACGTGGATATTCAAATTTACGTTAATGTTTTTTATGTTCACGTGGATATTCACATTTACATTAATATTGTTATTTATGTTTACGTGGATATTCACATTTACATTGACTTTGACATTCATGTTCACGATGACATTGACTTTGATATTTATGTTTACATTCACGTTGACCTTGACTTTCATGCTGATGAAGGCGCTTACATTTACGTTTATGTTGCCGTTCACATTTTCTTTAACATTCATATTTACGTTAACGTTTATATTATTGTTAGTGTTAATGTTGACATTGATGTTAACGTTCAAGTTGATGGTTACATTGACATTGATTTTGACATTCACATTTACATTTATAGTGACGTTAATGTTTATGTTGATGTTTACAATAACGTTAACGTTGATGTTGATGTTCAAAATCATTTGATGTTGATGTTGATATTTATGTTGACGTTGACATTGACTTTAACATTGACGTTAACATTGACGTTTACATTGACGTTGATGTTAATGTTAACAAAAATGATGAAATCTACCTTTATGTTGATATTGACGTTGATATTGATATTTATATTTACGTTGATGTTGACATAAACTTACATGATGACATTCACCTTGAAATTGACTTTTACATTCACCTTAACATTTTATTTGATATTCACGCTGATATTGACGTTGAGGTTCACATTGACGTTCATGTTCATATTTATGTTGATGTTGACATTCACGTTTACATTTACGTTGACGTTGATGTTGACGTTGATATTGATGTTCTTGTTGACATTGATGTTGGCATTGACATTGGCATTCATGTTGATGTTAATGTTGATGATCATAGTGACGTTGACGTTCACGTTCATGTTGACATTCACATTCACATTCACATTCTCGCTTACTCTTACATTTACATTTACACAGATGTTTATGTTGGCGTTGACATTGACGTTTACATTGACATTTACATTAACATTCATGCTACTGTTGACGTTCAAATTGATGTTGAAGTTCACTACGGCGTTAAAATTTACATTGATATTGACGTTGACGTTGATGTTCACGTTGATAGTCAAGTTTACATTTATGTTGATGTTCATGTTTAGATTAACACTGACATTGACTTACACAATCACATGCCATTGATGTGGATATTAACGTTCATGTTCACATTGGTGGTCAAGGTCATGTAGAGGTTCACCTTGACATTGACGTTGAAGTACATATTGATGTTGACGTATACATTTACATTCATCTTGACGTGTACGTATGACATTGATATTGAATTTGAACTAGGCATGGACATTGATGTTAACATTGACGATCACGTTAACATTCACGTTCACATTAAAATTCACATTGACGTTGATATTGACGTTCACTTTGACGTTGATGTTCACGCTGACCTTGATGTTGATTTGTACATTCATGTTTATGTATTGACGTTGTCATTGATATTCACATGGAATTTTATATTTACATTGATTCTGTCGTTCATGTTAACACTAATGTTAATATTGACATTTACATTGATGGTGACGTTGTTGTTGACATTAACGTTCATTTTTATGTTGTGTTCACATTCACGTTTATGGTTATTTTGACATTTAAATTAATTTTTACATTGATGTTCACAATCAGTTGATAGTGACGTTCACGTTCATGTTGATGTTCATGTAAACATTCATGCTATCATTGATATTTACGTTGATGCTTACGTTGACGTTGACATTTACTATCACATTTACATTTGTTGAAATTTATGTTCACGTTGACGTTCATTTTGAGGTTGATATTAAAATTCACGTGGACGCTCATATTTACGTTATTATTGACTTTTATATTGACGTTGACGTGTATATTGACATTTATATTCATGTAAGTATTGACATTCACATTTACATTGATGTTGACATTCATGTTGACGTTGACATTCACTTTCACGCTGACGTTGATCATTGATTGTTTTTTTATGTTGACATTCACAATGACGTTGACGTTTACAAAAATGTTAATTTCTATGTTGATTTTGATGTTGAAATTGATGTTGACATTGATGTTGACTTTGATATTGTCGTTTACATTGACGTTGATGTTCACATTTATGTTGACATTGAAGTTGGCGATAACATTCACGTTGACATTGGCATTGGCTATCTTGTTGACATTAACATCATCTACGTCAGTATTCATTTTTATGTTTATGTTGAAGTGGAAGTTCACCTTGACGTGTACATTGATATTCACATTCATATTTACGTTCACGTAGAAGATGACACTGACGTTGAGGTAAACATTGATGATCACATTGAATTTAGCATAGACGTTGACATTCATAGTCAATTTGACAAACACATTGACATTCACGTTGAATTTTACATACTCACTAAGGTTGATGTTTACATTGACATTGATTTTTACATTGATGGTGATGTTTACAACGACGTTCACAATGCCATTGACGTTAACATTAACATTGATGTTCATGTAGAGTTCACTTTCACGTTCACATTGATGTTCATGTTTACATTGACATTGACGTTCATGTTGACATTCACGTTCACGTTTACATTCACATTGATGTTGATGTTGATGTTGACTTTCACATTTATGTGTACGTTGATGTTGACATTAATAGTTACGTTGACGATCACATTGACATTAACATTTACGTGGATTTTTATTGATCTTGACATTGACATTGACGTTGATGTTTATGTTGACGTTCATGTTCACGTTGTGTTGACGTTGACATTAACGTTCACCTTTATGTTGATATTAACCTTCATGTTGGCGTTCACATTAATGCAGATGTTTATATTGACATTCACGTATACACAAATGCAAACATTGACGTTCATATATATATATATTGATGTTCACGTTGACATTCACATTTACATTGATATTGACGTTGATGTTCATGTTAACATTGATTTTGACGTTGACATTTATGTTTGAAAATTACGTTCACATTTAAGTTGATGTTGATGTTGACGTTCACAATCATTTGACATTGACGTTTACATTTTCATACACATTAACATTGACGTTCACATTTAACGTTGATGATCACATTGAAATTGAAGTTCACATAAATATTAACATTTATGTTTATGCTAATGTTGATGTTGACGTTACCGTTGTTATTGACGTTGATGTTGAAATTGATGTTGATGTTAACATCGATATACATGTTCACGTTCATATTATCATTGATATTGATGTTGATGTTAAAGTTCTCCTTGACATTTACATTGACGTTCATGTTCACATTGACATTGACGTTGATGTTGACATTGTGTACATTAACGTTCACATTTGAATTGACGTTCACGTTTACATTGACTTTGGAATTCATGTTGACGTTGATGTTTAAATTGATGTTCATGTAGAGATTTACCTTAGCTTTCACGTTGAAGTTAACATTAATGATCACATTGAAATTCACATAGACCTTGACGTTCATGTTCACATTGACATTCAGATTGAAATTCACATCGATGTTGACATTCTCGCTGAATCATACATTTAGGTTGACATTTACCTTGATGTTGGCGTTGATGTGCACATTGACTTCGACATTGAATTTGACGTTCTCGCTGAATCTTACATTTATGTTGACATTGATGTTAATGTTGATGTTGATGTTCACATTGACGTGTACGCTAACATTTGATGTTTATATTTATGTTGACGTTGACGTTGAAATTCACATTGAAGTTCAGGACATTGACATTATCGCTGACTCTTATGTTTACATTGACGTTTACGTAGACATTTACTTAATTTTTAGTTTACATACACATTGACATTGGATTTCACACTGACTAATGTTTAGTTTAATTTTCACGTATTTGTGGAAATTTATATTGATGTTTACGTGGACTTTGATGTTCACTTTGATGTTGATGTTGACGTCTACATTTATATTAATGTTTATATTTATACGTTGATGTTGTTATTGACGTGCAAGTGGATGTTCATATTTATGTTGTTTTTTTCATTGATTTTCACATGGATGTTCATACATACGTTGACTTTGATGTTCATGTTCTTGATGACATTGACGTCGATATTTATGTTGACGTTCATGTTGATGTTGAGTTTCACGTTTATGGAGACATTTACATTTACGTTGATTTTGATATTCACATTAAATTTTATGTTCACATTTTCATTGACGTTGATGTTAACGTTCATGTTGATGTTGACCTTTACATTTTTATTGACATTCACATTTAGGTTTATGGAAACGTTGAAGTTTACGTTTACATTGACATTGACACTCATGTAGACATTGATGTTCATAATTAATTAACATTAACGTTGACATTTACGTTGATGTTGACCTTGACATTGACATTGGCGTTCACATAGACGTTGATGATCATGAAAATATTGATGTTTATGTTTATGCTGATGGTGACATTGACGTTACCATGTTACTGACATTGATGTTGACGTTGGTATTTACGTCTACGATGATGTTGACATCATCGTACATATTGAAATTCACCTTGACATTAACGTTGACGTTCAACTGGACATTTATGTTGACGTTCACATTTATATTTACATTTATGTACACGTTGTCGTTCCTATTTAAATTTAAAATGACGTTAGCATTCACGTTTATATTGACGTTTACATTCACGTTGACATTGATATTGACATTCATGTAGAAGTTTATGTTGGTGTCATGTTGACATTAATGTTGATGATCATAGTCACATCGATGTTTATGTTCACATTCACATTCACATTGACGTTCACATTGACATTTACATTCTCGCTTACTCTTACATTTATATTAATATTGACGTTTATGTTGACATTGACATTCACATTGATATTTACATTGACGTTCACGCTGATGTTGACGTTGATGTTGATGTTGATGTTCATGTTGACATTCACATATACATTGACGTTAACATTTACTCTTATGACCCGGATTCTTGAATTCGGATTGCAAACCGGTATCGTTGACGTTTCAAAGGGCGCAGACAAGCCTCATTTTGCATTCATCACATTCATATAGTTATTTTTAATGGAAATTTATAACATTTACACTTATGAAGTACACATTGACTTCATATGGTTATTTCATGATTTCATCATATTCTAAGCTCAACATAAATATAACAACCATCTATCATATAAATTTTAAATGGAATAAAAAAATATCATCAATACATTTGCCAAACACGGTCTTATTACAAAAGCTTCGAAATTAAGGTATGAAAGAATCACTAGGGACAACATCCACTAGATTTTCCTAAAACTAAGGATATACTAAAACGGTAGCATCCTCCAAATAAAGAGGACCTACAAAATGGTCTAGAGAAACGTTGATGTTCAAACTGTTGCAAAAGTCGTCAATCTTTCCCTTAACCTGCATCTATAAAATAGTAAAAAGTAGGGGTTAGTAAACAACTTGTAATAATCATGGTTGTATGAAGACATACACATAAGGCTATGCATGATTAAAAAAAGCTCTTCCTAAACAACATGCTATTTCTTGAAATCTTAGTCACTAGACTTTCAAAAATCGTTAATTGTGAATTGTGGTACTAATATGATGTATTCTAATGCATTGAAAGCACACAACTCATTTTCTATATGAATACAAGACAATAGTATCATCAACATAATTTTAGAACAACTCAGCCGAACATTTGAGATTTTTTATTCTCTTAGGCCGAGGAGAGCTCCTCATTGTACACTTACATTATTTTTCAGTCCTTTTCTTCTTGTTGTTGTATAGTTCAATAATTCATTTGGTCCTATATTTTACATAACAATTGAATGATTCATTGTCGTCCCATACCCACAATGAATCTATATAAGTAATCCAAGGACCAAGGAATGATTTACCTACCTTATAGTGAGTCATTTTTTACACTATATATTCATTAACTTTCATAAACAATTTTCTATTGATCATGAAATTGATTTCATTACTTTCATAGTTTATTTATTATATATTTCATATACACAACACTTTGGAATCATTGATGTAGCATAAGAGATCTCATGTCAGTGCCCGACATATGGGACCTCAATCCTAGGGCCTCTTTTAGCAAACATAGAATCTTCTTCATTCGGTCATTCGTACTTCACATTATTCATTTGATTCACTCACAGGATGATGTTAACATAAGAATTACCAAAGATGAAGTTTAAGACTC
Source organism: Solanum arcanum (assembly GCA_027789145.1). NCBI lineage: Eukaryota > Viridiplantae > Streptophyta > Magnoliopsida > Solanales > Solanaceae > Solanum > Solanum arcanum. The sequence goes on along the minus strand of CM050939.1, from coordinate 39,270,141 downwards.
TCATCGGGATCATGAAGTGCAATGACCAAGAATGACCTAATGTCATTACTTGAATCTGATTTCAACTTCTGATTGTCTTACACAAACACCTTCGGTATTGTTCATTTCATTATCTTTCATATATTGAGTCTTGCCTCATTCTTACTTTGGAAAATTTAACCTTAACCGACATAAATCATGTGAGCGTCATGAAATCCAGTGTCTACCCCACACCGAAAAGGGTTGGAATCACTAGACAAAGTGACCCGAACATTCTTACGTAAATACGGAGTCGAACCCTGCTAAATCCCTATGTTGGCTGTATAGATTCGAATACTAGGAGATATAAATAGACCCATACTCGGCATGCCGGACAGTCTCATCTCATAAGAGTTAGGCGAACATCCGCCCTTGTTGAAAGAAGGCAACACCGCTCATAGCTAGTCTATTGGTGCTCAATATAAAGTTCCATTACATTCAACATATACATCATGGACGGTGGATTCTAGAATAAGTACATCATTGCTCATTAGATGATTTCTCATCTCATCACTAGCATTACGTATGCATTAACTTCAATACTTTCATTAGAGTTATCATAGAGACTAGTCTATTCATTCACTTTACACTCTCATTGGTGGGTACGTTTTGGTAACATTTACTTAGGCTCATTTGAGATTGCTCTCATCTTTCACATTAGCCTCTTATCATGTTATCACCATTTTCATTAGCATTATAGATTAACATAAATACTCACCTCGTCACGTGAATGTTCATTTCTTCTTTATCTTCAAGTGTTGACTCAAGCATTACGGATGCTTGCTTCTAGATTTAAATTTACTTAATCTTTTGATGACTTGTCATCCTTTCTTTACATTAATGAAATGTGAATTGTCCTTACATAACATCCTTAATTTACATTGATAAATGTTAATTGTCCTTACATATAATCCTAACTTTCCATTGATGAAAGGTGAATTTTCCTTAGATATCATCCTTAGGTGTTAATGTGACAAGTCTCACACATTCTATCACATTCATTCGTGAGTATTCTTTTAACATAGTAGCTTAGGTGTAATTAAGACTGCCTCACTTCCTTTAACATCCCATACTGGTCACTTACTTAATTTAGACCCCTGTAATTATGTTATTACTCAAGTTACTTCTCTACTTTTGTATAGTAGCTTCATTTCATCGTTTATGGACGATGAACACTTCTTTCAATGAGCTACATGATTTACGTTTTCAGCACTTAACTTTATGTCATCACAACTTCATAGTTTAATCGACATTTATAATTAAAGAACATTACACATAAGATCAACCAGCACCACATACCAACAACATCATCTCTAACCTATTCAACATGGAATCGAAAAGATTACAACGTACAAAGGAGTTCGGCGAGAATACGGGAACAACCCTAGTTTTCAAGATCATTGAATGGATGAAAAGAAATTTCTCTTGGATAAATAATTCCAGGAGAGAAACCCATACCATATGTAGAAGTTAATCTATGAAGACGACCTTGAACGAAACCTTGAAGAAACTAGGAAAACACAATACTTGGTCAAATATGAATTTTTTCCTATGAATTTCATTTTATCGCTTTAAATTTATAAATTAAATGGCTAATTTAATTAATTAAGGTTTCTAGGGTAACTATTAAATTCCCCTAAAACATTGGAACAAAAATTAACCCTCTTGGACAATCCTAGGTTAAGTACTAGGATGTTTCTTGAGTTGTACTAGGTTCGTATCAGAATTTCGGTTTGACCACTTTAAATGGATAATTTAATTAATTAAGTTACATAGGGTAATTAATAAAGTAGACTTAAGTCGCTATAACCATAACTTATCCTTTGAACCATCCTAGTTAGGTACTAGTTTGTCTTTTTGTTGTTCTAGTCGAAATGTCGATATTGCTTTGTGATTTTTGTTTTGCCCCTTTAATTAATTAATTAAGCTGATAAATTAATTAATTAAGTATCCTAGTAATTACTAAAGTACCCTTAAGTTTTTAGGATCTTAACTAACTCTTTGGACCATCCTAGGTTATATACTAGGTTGTCCCTTTCTTGTCTTAACCGAAATCTGAAAATTTCCTTTATATTTTTGGTTTTATCCCTTTTAAATTAATCAACTATTTTTCAATATTAATTAAGTAGATAACCTGGAATTATTAAAGTACCCCCAGGTTGTTAGGTCCATAACTAACCTTTTGCACCATCCTAGGATAGGTACTAGGTTGTCTCTTTAGCTAGTACAAGGTTAGTGTCAACCCGGTTTTGGTCCTAGATTGTCGGGTTCACTAATGGGTCCCATTAAATTAGGTCTAGGTTATTTAGATATTTAGGGCAATAGGATAGAGTCTATAATTTTTAGGGAGGTTAAGCCCAACATGGCACTCCCTTGTGCACGTTTTTCCTACTAACTACCCTAATCGAATTCGGTTTGGGTGGTCCCCCTCCTTCGGCAGCTTCTTCACATGTCTTTAACATGTGCTTGAACATGGGTTGGTTACTTTCCTAAATAACTTTTATTTATTGTTCATTGGGGAATGTTTATTTATTGTCCGAGGGATCCTCACTATGTCCTCGGGCACTGTTTAACCACATGATCATGATGCCAACTACTTTGTGTGCAAATATTACAAAATATATGTTTTTAGCTTAGGGTCTTCATTCCAGGTACATTTCTTAAACAAGATCATTAATGTTAGAATATTCGCTAACACCCTTTAAGACAATATTTTCTAATATGCCTAATATTTTGCTTATTTGGGCACTATATAGAAATTGACTAATACCCCTTAGCCAATTTTCTTTACCATGCCTAATATTTCTCAATATTCGGCATTGGGTTCCTATATATCCCCAATACGCATTCTTAAAGACCTATTGGGATCTTCACTAGACATGTAATTTTCCGAAATTACATTATCTCCCCCTTTGGAACATTCGTCCCTGAATGACACCTACACAACATCTAAACAAAGAGGGTGACTTACTTTGTCGCACTTAAATGTTTCTCTTTTGTGAATATTTGATTCACACTTATTTGGATGATGCATATCTTTCAAGCATGTGTGAAGCTTTATATTTGAGGTTGAGAAATTTCCTTCTCAATCACACTTAACTTAATGCACATCACAAATCATGCAACACAGAAATCATGCCTATTTTACACAAAAACAACAACATAAAATGCAACATAACTTGATGTTTACGTTGACGCTGATTTTGATGTTTATGTTGAAGTTTACATTGACATTTCCATTCACAATGTCGTTCGCACAAATGTTGACATTTACGTTCATGCTTATAATGACGTTGACAATACCGTTGTTATTGATGTTGACCTTGACATTTAAGGTTATGTTGACATTAACGTCGACATACGCTTTGATGTTTACCTTGATAGTGATGTTGATGTTGATGTTTACCTTGATGTTGACGTTGTTGTTGCCGTTGACGTTCACATTTATGTTGACTTTGACATTTACATTAAGGTTGACATTGACGTTGATGTTGACGTTCACTCTCACATTAACATTGATATTGACATTCATGTAGACGGTGGTATTGACATTCACATAGACGTTTATGTTGGTGTTCGTGTTGACATTTATATTGACGTTGACATTCACATTGATGTTCACATTAATGTTTACATTCTCACATACTCTTACGTTTCTGGATGTTGATGTTTATGTTGACCTTTATGTTGACGTTCACATTCACTCATATTGATGTGTATGTATACGTATATGTACATATTGATGTTCACGTAGACGTTTATATTGACATTAACATTGACGATCACATTGACGTTCACGTAGACATTGACGTTCATGGTTGCATTGATACTCACATAGATGTTCCCGTTGACGTTTACATTCTCACTAACTCCTACGTTTAGGGTGAGGGCCATATTTATGTTGACATTTACGTTGATGTTGACATTGTTGTTTCCATTGATGTTCACGTAGATGTGGACATTGGCGTTCACGTTGACTTTAATATTGACAATCTGGTTGACATTCATGTAGATATTGACGTTCACGTTGACATTCATATTGACATTCACATTGACTTTTACATTCTTTCTAACTAGATATGTTGACGTTCACGCTAATGTTGACATTTACGTTTACTTTGATGTTGATGTTACACCCGGAGAGTACACCCCAAATTATTCCAGCGTCGTTAACCTCTCAAAGGTCTCATACAAGACTCTTCTGAGTGTTCATCAATTATAACTTTTAACATACTATTGAAGTATACTTAACCTTCATACTTAGTATACAGACGAACATATAAAAATTAGAAATCTATCTAACATATTAAACCATCTAAATAGTACAATTCTTGACTTATCCAATAATAGGTAATATGCCATATAGTCCATAATACAAAAGAACCCAAAGAACATAAATGGATATCTAATACACATAAAAATTCTACTAATGTCTTCATAAAGCTAGAAAATGGAAGATAGAATCCCCGAACAGGTGGACCTACGAAGACTTAAGCTTCTTCAAATCGACCTGCTTATACTTCAATGGTCGGAACCTAAAGTTGTAGTAATATAAAGTAATGGAGTTAGTACGCACATGTATTAAGTATGGGTATATGCACATCACACATAAGGACATGCATGAAAAATGATCATTTATTATTTCATTAGAAAACATGCTAAGTCATGTGAAAGTCTTCAATGCACATACCATATATAATATACAAGTTAAGGATTCAATCAACTTAAATCATGATCATTATCGAAGACACATTACCATAGATTCATCTTAACTTTTAACATTCAACGGATCATATAGAGGAGCATACAAAACACTTACCAATGATTTCATCCCCAACATACAAGTTCAATGGCCATTTGAAGCCCCATAACCTCACACAACCAAGTAGATTAGAGAGGAGACCATAAGTAAAGGTTTTCTTCATATAACATAGTAACATATTCATCACAATGACCAGCATGATAAAAGAGTAACATCATGTATTTGAATCCTCATACCTTTCATATTACCATATTACATAAGAAAAATCTCCTAGGAATTCCCTTTGAGTCAACTTGTGCAATGTCTATGTAAAGTCCCATACCCCTACCTATTCTATGAAAACTTCTCAAGTCACCCTAGTCAACGTTCACTTGTCTTTCTTTCTACATCAGGTAACATTCGCCTTAACCGACATAGACCATGTGAGCTAAACATGGAATTTGGTGTCTTCTCCACACCGAAAAGAGGTGGTCTATGAGCCAAAGTAGAAACTGCATGACATAGCTTTTTAGGTGGATCCAATAGCTAGTATCGTTTGGTGGCAACATAGTTCAAGAAGTAGGAGATGTATTAGATATTTATAGTTCCACATTACTTGGAATCCTTAGTCTCATGAAAATCTTTGTGAACCTACCTTCTACTAGGGAAGTGACACTTCTCATATCTAGTCCATCGATGCTTAACTTAAGTCCCTTTTCTTGAAATAACCTTTAAGTTTTCTTTAATCATAAAATAATCATAGGACATAGGAGTATAAATCCCTGTATAAACATGATCATGACATCTTTTAATATTAGATGAAAATTTCCTTTCGTCGCAACCTTTATCATATGAGATTAACATAACATAGTCGTCTTGTGTATAGCAAACCAGAGGATATCATAACTTGCGTTTTTGTAGTCTTATAATGATCTCATATTTAACATGTTCATAGCCAATCATATACACATAAAACACATACATATTTTCATAACATAACATCGTGATTCATAGGCTAACATAAACATTATAGAGTAATCAAAACTTTAGAAGACTTACCTCTTGCTTCAAAGAACCTTATTCATCTTACAATATTCATAATCATACTTAGTTAAATACTCAATAACATAATCAATAACAACTCATCAATTCATGTACAAGATTAGTGCATAGCATAGGTGGAGGGAAATGGGTCGTTCAAGGGTTCATTAAAACCTTAAATTCCAACCCTAACAATTATACATTATCAGATACTATAAACATCCCATCCAAAACCATCACTTAGAGAAGGGATCATGTATCACACGACATTCAAACATTATTAATTAAATACTCGACAATTTGTGTGAAACCAACCAAAGAAAATGTTTACTTTTCGTTACAAAATCATAAATCTAGTGTTTGTAAGAAAATCCATTTTGTAGAATAAAACTCCTAGTATTGATTTTCTAGAAAACATATCTTGAAAGGACATCTTGGGGAAAGTAATCCCAATAGTGAAACACCCACCTTATAGATGAATAATCCACGAAAATCTTATTGGAAACTCTGAAACCTTCGTCTGCTTCCTTAAGGTTTTCTTGTTTTTCAATGGAGTTAGGAAAATAGAGCGTTCTTAAGAGATTGAGAATTTTCGTTTGATCTGATTTGGGACTTGTAAAAGTGGTCTATAATTGACCTAATAAACATACATAGTCGTCCTATGAATTACCCAAAAGATCCTCCACATAAATTACCAAAACACCCCTCCTAAATCGACTAAAAATAAGAGAGCATTTGACCTAGCCAAATCTATATTTTTTTAAGGTTTTCGCCTTGACTAGGATTTTTAATTAATAAATTAAGTTGCTAATTTAATTAATTAAGTTACCTAGGGTAATTTATAAAGTACCCCTAAGTCACTGGTACCATAATCAACCCATTTGGACCATCCTAGCCTAGGTACTAGGATGTTTTTTTAGTTAGTTACCCAACTGATGTCACCCGGATAGGTTTTAGGTTTTCGGGTACACTAGTTAGTTTATATTAGTTAAACCTAGGTTAGTTAGTTAGTTAGTTAAGTAAGTTAGTTAGAGCCTAGGACTTGTTATGAAGATAGGCCCCATCTGGCTTAACACGCAAACATGCCTGCCCCCTAACCGCCCTGACCGAATTTGGTTGTGGCTTGGTCGCTTGGTCTCTAGCGCATGTGTTGGCACATGTCTTTCTGCACATTAATTGTCCAAGGATGCTCACTATGTCCTTGGGAACAGCTTAATCTACTTGATCATTTTGAGTTATCATTTGCTATGGTACGTAATCTTGACACTGGGATGCCTCGTCCCTTATGTGTACAACTAAGAAATTAATATTTTAGCTTAGGCTCTACATTGCAGGTACAATTCCTAAACAAGCTTAGATTGGAGCATTTGAACATCAAAGTACATCTTTATACATAGAAATTGACTAAACATCAAAGTGTATTTTAAGTTAATTTTTAGTACGTAAAAATTTGCTAACACCTTTAAGAAAATATTCTCTAACATGCCCAATATTACTCAATATTGGGCATTAGGATATCAATGAACCCAAATACAGATTCTTATAACCTAATAGACTCTACATTATACAAACACATTTTATCTATTGTTACATTATCACCCTCTTAGGAACATTCGTTCGCGAATGACACTAATATCTTTTGGAGGGTAGGAAATAAACTCAATACTAGCAGCACAACAAGCACATAACGTATCATTAGACTTAGTACTTATTTCATGATGCATAATCATATAAGAGCTACATATTTATAACATGTAACGAGGAACTTCCTTCTCAACCTTATCATAAGCTCAAAATGCATCAAAGAGATACCATGCTATCGTTCTTCTTAAGACAACAACAAAATTTATAGAAAATATATGCATAAATGTTTCAGATAAGTGCAAGAATAGAGTATGGAGGCATTTTTTCAAAAATCTAGTTGGTACTATCATTTATTGACATATGCACCTTGATCAAGCAATGTATAGAAACTAACATAATAAACTTGTAACATATTTACCACAACATCGGGAGATCTTTCTTGTTCACCCCTAGCCTTTAGTGCATAGAAACGGTTCCTTTTTGGAGTTTCATAACTAGGACCGCTTGGTTGATCTTGGCTATTACCCTTACCATGAGTTCTCACATTAGGGAAATCCTTCAAAATATGGCCACCTTTTCCACAACCACAGCCACTATTAGTCCCAAAAAGACATTCCCCTGCATGTTTATTACCACACTTACCACAAATTCGTCTCTCTTTTGATGGATCAACATTTCTCCCCTCTTGAGGGTTAGGAATAGAACCTCTATCATTGCGATTCTTTGATAAATTAGAAGAAATTGGTTTGGTAACTTCTTCTTAAACTTAGGCTTGACTTAAACATCAAGCCTACTCTTAGAAAAACTACCTACAAAAGAATTTTCCTTCTTAGCTTCCCTATTCCTCTTCCTTAGGCGACTTTCCTCAACTTGTTGAGCATGAACCATCAACCTCCTTGATGAAGGTTGATGAACTCCTCTACCTTAGCTTCCCTTTGTTCCCTTGGAATAAATCTGTCAACAAAGGAATCATACGCCCAAAAGATACATAGTGTCAATGGTTTAAAGGCACGACATAGGAGTATCAGCAAAAGAAAAGTTTCGTAATCATCACATAGCCTCTATTTAATAATTGTGGCGTGCTTCACAACCATGAACAAGACACTAGGTAACGTGGTTTAGTGAAAAATTGATCCGGAGGATATTTAACCTCATGCTCTGATCCCAAGTTTTTCACAGCTGGAGAGTACACCCCGAATGAGAAAGGCGTTGTTAACCTCTCAGAGGTCACAGACAAGTCTCTTCTTAGATTTCATCACAATCATATAGTCAAATTTAGCGGGAAAATTGAAACTTTTAACATACGATTAAATTATAGTTAGACTTCATACTAAGTATACATATAAACATACGATAACTAGAAATATGTCTCACACATCAAAACCATCTAAAGAGTACAATTTTGTACTTTGCCAATCATAGTTAATATGCCATACAGGCCTTAATACAAAAGACTCCAAAGAACAAAAATGGAAAGCTAACACTCTTAAATTCTACTACTGTCTTCATAAAGCTTGAAAATCAAAAATAGAATCCCCGAACATCAAAACCTACCATGACTTGGAGAAAGAGTTCCAAGCTTGTCAAATCGACCTGCTTAAACTTCAATGGCCGGAACTGTGCAGTTGTAGTAATATTAAAAAATGGAGTTAGTAAGCCACACATACTAAGTATGGGTATATGCACAAAACACCTAAGGACATGCCTGAAAAAGGATCATTTATCATTTCATTAGAAAATATGCTAAGTCATGTGAAAGTCTTCAATATACATACTATATGTTATTTACAAGTTAGGGATTCCATAACCTTAAATCATGATCATAATTGAAGACACATTACCACAGAGTCATATTAACTTTTTACATTCAATGGATCATATAATGTAGCATACAAAATACATACCAATGATCTCATCCCAAACTAATAGTTCAAAGGCCATGTGAAGCCCCATAACCCCAAACAACCAAGTAGACAAGATAGGAGCCATAAGTAAAGCTTAGCTTTATGTAACTTGTAACATAAGTAGTCATCACTTCATATAACAATATAATATAGTAAAATATTCATCATAATGGTAAGAATCATACAAGAGTAACATCATCTATTGTAATCATCATACCTTTCATATTATCATATTACATATGAAAAATCTCCTATGACATCCCTTAGAGTCAACTTGTGCAATGTCTAGGAAGAGTCGCATACCCCTACCTGTACTAAGAAAACCCTCAAGTCATCTGATTCAACGTTCACTTACTTGTCTTTATTTTTATATGAGGGAACATTCTCCTTTACCGACATAGACGATGTGATCTAAACATGGAATATGATGTCTTCCCCTCACCGAAAAGAGGTGGTGTACCTGCCAAAGTAGAACCTACATGACATAGCTCTCTAGGTGCATCCACTAGCTTGTATCCTATGGTTGAAACATAGTTCAATAACTAGTAGATGTTCTAGAAAACCATAGTTCCACATTACATGGAAGCCTCAATATCATGAGAATCATTGTGAACCTACTTTCCACTAGGAAAGGGACAGTTATCATATCTAGTCCATCCGTGCTTTAGTTTAGTTCTCTTTTCTTGAAATAACCTTTAAGTTTTGTTTCATCATAAAATTATAATAGGTCATAGGAGGTTAACTCCCTGTATAAACATCATAATTAGGGATTTTAGGATAATATGATAATTTCCTTTCATCGCAACCCTTTATATGTGAGATTAACATAAAATAGTCATCTTGTGTAAAACATATAAGAGGTTATAATAGCTTGCCTTTTCGTAGTCTTATCATGATATAATATTTAACATGTTCGTAGACCACCATAAACACATTAAAACATCATACATATTTTCATAACATAACATCGTGATTCATAGTGTAACATAAACATTGTAGAGTAATCACAACCTTTGAAGAGTGTAACAGCCCTAAAAATGTATAAGATTTGTAAAGCTTAATGTGTGTAGAATGCCTATGATTAGACTGGGTTCACATAGATTGATGGGCATAGAACCACGCCTCTGAACCCTTTTAACATCCAAGCCAACTAACTTGGGGATTTAGTTGAGCTAGAAAAGGTTGGGTCCACCCATTTAGGGCTCCCGAATATGAAGATTTACCCGGATGAGTCTTTACCGGACTTAAAATGGGGAATATTATAAGCTTGGAGGGTCTAGGGGTAAAATGATTTTTGACAAAGATAAGTGTAATATCATAATTACCCTAAATATATATAATTATTTTATTAATAAGGTGGAGGGGTAATTTGGGTTAGATTGTCAAAAATGGGCTCTACGAGTAAAAGTCTTACTCCACCGGACTTCAAACCTAGATGGAAGCAATGAATTAAATTATTTTTATTTAAGTGGGTAACATAAATTAATATTATTTAATTAATTTCTGATAAAAAAAAAGGGAAATCACATTTTTAGTTATTAATTATTAATTATTAAATTAAATTGACTAAGTCTTTCAAACTATCCTAGTTTTAAGGGGCACTATCTCACACAAACACTCTCAGACACCTAAGCCTCTCTCTCTCTCTATTCCATTTTGATTTATTTATTGTAAAAACATAAATAAAAAACATTAGAAAACAATCAAAAGTTCTCTACACTCAAAGAACTTACAAAAAAAATATATAGACAAGCAAGCTAACTTAAGAAACGAAAATTTTACATCATCTTCTCAACGGGATCGTGTTGAAGGTTTAGTGGAGGATTTGGGTAGCACTTTGAAGGTGTGGAAAGCTACAACCACGTTTAGGTTTTCTCTCTTAAAATCCTTTCTCCAAGTTAAATTTCTTTCAATAAAATTCAATCTAAGAAACTAGAGTTGTCCCCTTTATTGTGAATTCCTTCTCCCTAGTCTACTTCAAGTTTCAACCTAAATTAGGTTAGAAATTAAATTGTTGGTATGATTTCTAGTAGATAAGTGTGAAATATGATGTTCTTTGTGATTTTGTGTTTGGAAATAGCAAGCATGTTCAGTGATGTCAGCCGAAAAATGATGTGGTTTAATGTGTAAAATGATTGTTGTTGTTCTCCATTTTGAAGTCTTTAAATGGCGTGTTTGATGATTGGAATTACTGTGCATAAGGTGTGTAAATTGTGATGTTTAAATAAAGTGTAAGGTGACTGATCTTAAGTGAAAAAATCTAATCTAAAACAACAATGAATCTACACCTAAAAGCGCGTAAAAATTGTTATAAAACCACATAACGAACTTATGAATGTTGTTATATAAAAGCTAGAAAATTTAATAAAATTTCCAATACTTAGTTATAAAGTTCTCGGCCAGCAAACTTGATGTTTGAGAAGTTTATCAATAAATTTAAAACGTGTGAGGTCAGTGAGGATTGAACCCAAGACCTCAGTACATGCAATCAGACAAAAAAAATGAGAGGTGTGGGATTCGAACCCACAACCTCTCGGCCAAACAAGAGAGTAAAAGGGAAATTTTTAATTAATGAATATAATGGGAGGAGTGGGATTCGAACCCACCACCTCTTGGCAGAAGGAGGAGACAAGGAGAGATTTTTAAAAAATAATAATAATGACAGGAGTGGGATTTGAACCCACCTCCTCTCGGACAACATGGGAAAAACTTAGGAAAAAAGAGAAATAAATGAATGTTGCTATGGTGATTCAATCCCGGATGATCTAATGCTTAAAACTCTCAAGGTTAAGTGAGGGGAGGGAAAAGGAAAGGAAAAATAATGTCAATGAGGGGATTCAAAATCGGGTTCCCCAAACCAAAATGTAAATACAATATTAGGTGAAAGAAAATTAACTAATTGTTGTCCAATGGGTTCGAAGTCGGGTTCCCTTGCCCAATACTGTATTGACATAAAAGTCGTACATAAGTAACTACTTAATGACTGCTGCCTCTAAAGATCAAAATCAATATCTTTGCATATCTACAAGATTCAGAAGTCTTGTACCACATAATCTTGGGTAAACATGAATCACTTAGACACACTATGAATGAAGCTTCATGTCTTGTATGTGTTGACTCATAAGTCTACATAAAATTTAATACTAATTCAGCCTAATAGGTATGTGATGAAATGACGTAAAACTTAGAAGGATTAAGTAAGAGTGTGAAAAACACTAAATGGCGAAGTGCATTGGCATATGATAAAATTAACATTCATGTAAAGGGGTGAGTAATTATGAAGAGCAAATGTGTTATTTAATTAATGTGGTTACAACATTTTGAGAGGCTAATGTTAAAGATGATAGCAATCTAAAACAATCCTAAGTAAATGTTACCAAAACTTACTCACCTATGAGAGTATAAATTTAATCAAAAGTCCAGTCTCTATAAATAATCTAATGAAAGTATTGAAGTTAATGCGTATTTAATACTAATGATGAGATAAGAAATCATCTAATGAGATATGGTGTCCTCATGATAGAAACATCCATGATGTATTAGTTGAATGTAATGGAACATTATACTGAGCACAGATAGGCTAACTATGAGTGGTGATGCCTTTTTTGGGAAGGGCGGAGGTTCACGTAACTCTCATGAGATGAGACTGTATGGCATTCCAAGTATGTCTCTCCTTATATCTCATAGGCTTTGAACCTATTCTGTCAAAATAGGGATCCAGCGGAGTTCAATTCCCATGTACGCTAGCATGTTATTTGTTACTTTGGCTGGTGATTCCACCTCTTTTCAGTGTGGGGGAGGGAGTGGATTTCCTGATGCTCACCTTATCTATGTCGGTTAAAGTTAAATTTCCTAAAGAATGAATGAGGCTAGACTCAAATGATGCACATAATGAAATGAACGATACCAAAGGTGTAAGGATGGGATAATCAAGAGGTGAACTAGGTTATTCTTTGTCATTGCACATCAAACCCGATGAGATTTTTAAACTACCTCCTAGGTATGACTGGTGATTGCAGTAGTATATGAAAGAATAAAAAATGAAGTATGTCTGAATGAATGAAGCAGACTCTGTATTCTCTAAAGAAGGCTCCGTAGTTGAGGTCCGATATGTTGGTCCTCATTTTGGGAAGTCCTAAACTCAAGTCCATGATCCCAATATCTCATGGCATATGAAAGAATGATATGAACTACATGATAAGATATGTGAAATATGTTATGTCCTGTTTGCAAAATGATAAGTCTGATGATGGATATTGCACTCATGGCATGACTTTGTAAATCCAAATTTTGCAGGTCAATTGACTTTCATAATGCAAATTTGGCAAGTCCACTGACTTGGCTTTCCATAAATCGTGTAGTTAAGAAAAATATATTCTTTGACATGCATATCTATGGTGTGTTCTTGCATATACCCATATTTAGTACAAGTGTGTACTACTTCCATACAATTATCTATTTTTAGGTGTAGGCATAGGTGGACGTTAGATCGTACAGTACAATTTTACACCAATTCGAACATGGATCTTTCATCCGGATTACATAGGCCCTTATGTCTTCTAGGCTCTCTAGTGTTATTATCTAGCCTAGATGTAGGCCTTAGCTAGTGGAGCATGTTCCACTAGTGTTACATTTCTCACTTCATTTCAGATTTTGTATTGGTGTCGTTTTGGCAAGTACACATTTAATGTAGCTATGAACTATTTCTTTCATTTGATGATCTTAATGTTAGATGGTTGATTGTGAACATTTATGAGTTTAACTAGAATGTCTTATAGGAATGTTAAATAACAAAAAGTTCAAATTTTCCGCAAAAATTAACCTACATAAAGTGAAGATGACGTATGTAGGCTTGTTTACGAACTATGAAAGGTCAACGACGCCGGTATCGTCTGGGGTCTAGATTCTAATTGTGAAAAAGTTAGTATCAGAGCCCTAGGTTAAATTACAAAAATTATAATTTCACATCAACCACATTGACTAGTTTCTAAGTAATGGTAGTGTAGTGCACCACTATCCTTGAATAGAGACTGCATGATGAGTAGGAAAATTTCTTTTCTTATGATCTTATCGTGCCTTTCATAATGTTTGACCTTTTGGTGTTATGAGCATGTCTAACATCAAATCCTTGTTGTATATAGAGAATTAATACTAGGAGAGGTATTGGTCAGAGGAGAGGAGTACAGCTGCTGGGGACAATAAAGTTCCACCCCAAGCTACAGCTAAAGAAGTAGTCATGCCAGTTAACCCTGTTGGGTTGACTGATGTTGAAGTGAGGGCATATCTGGCCCCGATGGAACAGGCCATCACCATGCAAGCTTAGTCCATGACTTCCCAGGTCAACTGACAGAATGTTCAAAACCCACAAGTGAGTAGCACTGCTGAAAGGCTGCGAGACTTCACGAGGATGAATCCTCTTATCTTTATAGGGTCTAAAATTTCATACGATCCCCAGGAGTTTGTGGACGAGGTCCGCAAGATTTTGGTAGCCATGTGGGCCAAAGATACTGAGAAGGCTGAGCTGGCTTACTATGACTTCAAGGATGTAGCACATTCTTTGTGCAAGATGTGGAAAGATAGCAAGGCGTTGGGCGGAGTTCCAGTCACTTCGAAGCTGTTAAAGATAGTTTTTCAAGAGAGATTCTACCCCAGGGATATGAGAGAAGATACGGTTAAGGAATTTATCAACCTGAAGCAAGGATCGATGTAATTTAGGGAGTATTCCCAGATGTTCATTAAGCTGTCCAGTATTCCACTTCACTTGTAGCTAACTGTAGGGATGAGATGAGCAGGTTTCTCATCGGGATAACCGGAGATCTGGAGGAGGAGTGTCAACCTAAGATGCTCTACAATAACATGGATCTCTCTAGAATGATGGTGCATGTCAATCGGGTAGAGGACAACCGGAAGAGGAGGGTGATTCTATGAGGCCTAAGCCTTCTAATCAAGCAGGTCCTAGCAATGTAGGAAAAAGGAACAACTTCGTTGTTCGTGAACAGCCCAGTTTAAAAAAGGTGCAACTGAGGTATGGAAACTCTAACTTCAAGATGAGTGCAACACCCAAAGGAGGCAAACCCGAGCCCAAGAAGGGTAATGGAAGTGATCTGCACCGTCCTAGTAAGGACTCTGCTAAGTGTGGTCATGCTCACAACGGAGAGTGCAGACAGGTCAATAATTCTTGTCTTAAATATGGTAAGAGTGGACACATGGTCAGGGACTGCCCACAGAATAGGGGTCCGGTGGGAGGTAATACTCAGCCTACGCCTAACCCATAGGGTAGAACCATAGTAGAGCCTTCTAAGAGGATCAAGTTCTACGCCCTAATGTGCAGGGAGGAGCAGGATAAGTCCACTGATGTGGTCACAGGTATTATGCCAGTGTTCTCAACTTTTGTTTATGATTTACTTCATCCATGGTCTACGCTTTCCTTTGTAATTCTTTTGCTTGCTCTTACTTTGATATATTGCTTGAAGTTGTGCATGATCATATAGTGGTTAGTACACCATAACGAGAAAATTTAAGGACTGATAGGGTATACAAGGAGTGCCCAATATTTGTATGTGGCAAGACTATGTGTTCAAACTTGGTTGAATTACCTATGCATGATTTTGATGTTATTCTTGGCATGGACTAGCTTCATAGTTTTTATGCTTGTATGGATTGCCATTGTAGGGTTGTGAGGTCTTGTTTCCCTAATGAAAAAGAGCTAGTTTGGGAGGGGTACAATTCTAGTCGTCCTTATCCCTTGATTTTGAACCTTAAGGCCAATAAAATGATGTCCAAGGGGTTATTGTGTCATCTTGTGAGTGTTAATGATTTATATCATGACATTCCATCCATAGAATTAGTGCCTGTAGTGAGTGAGTTTCAAGATGTATTTCCTGATGATTTGCCTTGAGTTCCAACCCATGGAGAGATTGACTTTTGTATCGGCTTATAACCCGGTACTAAAACAATTTCAATTCCTCCTTAAAGAATGGCTCTAGCTAAACTCAAAGATTTAAAGTTTCAATCAAAAGATCTCACTGATAAGGGTTTCACTCAGCCGAGCATGTTGATATACCGTTGTTTCACGGTATAATTAATACTTTTTCCTTAAGTTTAGTGTGTCCCAAAGACTTGTTGGTGCTAAGTTTAATATAATTTTCTCTTTGATTTACAGGAAATCTGTCCAAAGCTGAACGCGGAGATTTTGAGCAAAAATTGTAGAAGAGACCACCTACGGAGCTTATGACGGTCCGTCGTGCTTGTGAAGGTCCGTAGGTGGCAGCGTAGAGAAGCTGCTGAAGGAAGATGGGGAAGTCTGACAAGTGTGGGGTTACGAAGATTATGACGGTCCGTCATAACTATGATGGTCCGTCCTGCAGGTTCATCGTGAAGATCAGAGAAGTGATCCCAGTACCCAGATTCCAAGAGTTGAAGTATTTTGAAATGAGACCCTCGACGAACCGTTGAGCTTATGACGGTCCGTCACACTTGCCGTCGAGGGGAATGATGAAAGCAGCAGAAGAATTGCACCAAGTATGGGACGACGGAGTCCATGACGGTCCATCATGACCACGATGGTCTGTCGCGTGATCCGTCGACCCAGCCGCGTTTTGGCAGATTTCCAGTAATTAGAATCCTTGTTTAATTAGGTTTTTAGTTTTTTTTTATAAATAGTTCGAAAAACCTTGTTTTTGAGGTTAGACTCTGTGATATTAATCATTATATTGTGATACTTTGTTTTTTGAGTGTTTGATTATTAGAGATTCTTACAAGTGATTTTTGGTGATTAATCAAGCAAATTTTCGGACTTTATTCTTTCTCATTGAAGTAAGTACACGAATTCTTGTTTACTATAGTTGAATATTGTGTTTATGGCTATGAGGAACTAAACTCCATAACTAGGGTTGTGGGAACCATAGGCAAATAACGAGATAAACCCTAGCTAAAATAACAATTCTAGAATCGTGTCTTGCATGTATTAATAATTCTTTCGCTTAGAAGTCTTTTTAACGGATGATCAACGTTAGAACTCGCCTTAATGCTACTTGCCGGACCAAGGAGGTAGATAATAGGAAAAGAATTATTAACATAGGTTTAGTGTATTCTATCTAATAGGCTAGTATTAATTGGTACGAGGTAATAACTTAGTCAAATATCGAATATGATGCTTAATATGAGGTAAGGATAAGGGTTAGGAAAGCAACACACGTAGCCGGACCAAGGTGCGGAGTGAGATTTTCTAGATGCCGGACCAAGGATTTAGAAATACATAACTTATCACTTTACATGCAAGATACTAGGAAAGAATTGTTATAGTTAGAATTATCAAGTTATGAACCTGTGGGGAACACGTAACCCTAGTTACTTTGATTACTTGATTAAAACTCAACATTAAAAGCTGTTAAGTGTCTCTTTCAAGTTCGTTAGTTATTTTTGCTCATTAGGAAATACAAACCCCCCGTTTATGCTTTTACTTTCTAAGGAAGTCATCAACCGAACAATAGTAATAACAAGTTGAAGTTAAGTCTAGACTATTTTCCTCGTGGGAACGATCCCAACCTCACTAGTTGGGTGATTTACTTGACACGACCGCTTTACTTCTCATTTGAGAAGTAAGTTTGAGAGTATTAAATTTTGGCGCCGCTGCCGGGGAATTTATCTTTTAGATTGACTTGAACTTCTTACTATAGTTTAGTTGATATTTTCTTGATTTTACTTTGTTTTATTGTTTTTGACTCCTTTTCAGAATTATCCTCCTTGTATGCCAAAAACACGGAGAGGAAGAGAACCGTTGTTCCCCTACGATCACGAGCTAGAATGTACACTGCAAAACATGAATCGTAATTTGGGAATCAATGATGAGGATCCAAACCAGAACATCCCGGCTCCGGCTGATGTTCATGGTTAGATGTTACCTGATGCTCAGGGTGAACATCAACAGAGGGGACAGAATCCCGCTCCACGGCCCCAAGCATACTACAGAGGCTATGATAACATAGCAGATTCGGATGGGCCACTGATTTTGTCTCCTCTACCCACAGGCCACACTTTTGTGGTAACTAGTAGTCTGATGCAAATGCTCACTGCCAGAGGTTTGTTTTCAGGGCTACCTTCTGAGGATCCACATGCCCATATAGCTAAGGTAAGGGCAGTGTGTAAAAGTTGTGTGGGGAGGCCTGATTTGGATCTAGATGTAATAGGTCTCAGAGTGTTTCCTCTCTCACTGACGGGAGAGGCTGCAATGTGGTTTACTGAGCTCCCATACAACTCCATTTTCACTTGGAACCAACTACGGGTTGTCTTCTTAGCACGCTACTATCCGGTCTCCAAGAAATTAAACCACAAAGACAGGGTGAATAACTTTGTGGCACTACCAGGAGAGTCAGTTAGTAGTTCTTGGGATAGATTCACCTCATTCTTGAGAAGTGTCCCAAATCACCGTATTGATGATGAGTCACTAAAGGAATACTTCTATAGGGGACAAGATGATAACAATAAAGCGGTGTTGGACACTATAGAAGGTGGATCTTATGGAGAATGCCCTTATGCTGAGATTGCTGAGAAATTAGAGAAAATCTCCTGTAACAACAAAGCTTGGAGTACTAGGAAGTCCGATACAGGGAGAAACACCTTCGCAGTGCAGTCCACTCACAACCCAGCCACAGATGATATTCGGGAAGAAATGGCTCAGATGAGAACTGAGCTTGGGTTGGTACTAAAACATGTCACTGGGGTGCAGAAAAGGTTAATGCAGTCAACTACTTGGCTAAACCACCACCTCCAATTGATGAGTGTTATTATGAGGAGGATTCCTATGCAGTAAATGAACAGATGGGGGGTTTCCGACCAAGTGCCCAAGGCTCTAATCAGGAAAATTAGCGCCAAGGTCAAGGGAACCAAGGTCGGAACTATGGTAACTACAATCGTGAGGGTCATTATATCCGAGATGGAAACTACAATCGCGACAACAACTTCAACATGGGTAGCTATGGTAACAGAAACGACAGAAATGGACCTTATGTTCCTCCTCAAAATTGTGAAGTTACTCCTAGGGATGGTGGAGGTAGTATATCGCGAGTTGAGGATATGTTGCATAAAATGATGAGGAGGTTCGATGCTAGTGATGAGCAAAATAAAGATTTGAGGAATGATCTAGCGGGTATTGGGCAAAAAGTTGATACCCATGCAATATCAATTAAGCAACTTGAGTTACAATTGGCCCAATTATCTGCAACTGTGAACACACGGCAACCGGGCACTCTTCCTAGCAACATTGTTCAAAATCAGAAAAATGATGGACATTGTATGGCATATACTACTCGCGGTGGTAAGCAAACCACTGATCCACCTATGCCATCTGCTGAGAATAAGGTGACAACAGAATCTGATAAAGTGGTAGAAGTTGATACTGAATTAGAGGATAACACTGCAAAAGATGCTGAAGTGCCTAAAAAGGTAACTCCTATGCCTAGGCCACCACCCCCATTTCCTCAGAGATTAGTGAAAAAGACCGAGGATGGTAAATACCGGCGTTTTATAACAATGTTGAAGCAACTTTCTATCAATGTCCCTTTGGTAGAAGCTTTAGAACAAATGCCCGGTTACGCCAAATTTATGAAAGATCTGGTTACAAAGAAAAGATCGGTCACTTTTGAGGATGATGATAGAATGCAACATTGTAGTGCTATTGCTACAAGATCTCTGGTCCAAACGAAAGAAGATCCGGGCGCGTTTAGTATTCCTTGTACAATCGGGCTATTACATTTTGCGAAAGCATTATGTGATCTGGGGGCAAGCATAAATCTCATGCCCCTCTCGATTTACAAGAAGTTGGGTTTGGTTGACCCAAAGCCCACGGCGATCACGACTCATCGATGGTGATTGAACAGTAAAATGACCTATAGGAATACTCCACGATGTGCTAGTAAAAGTGGAGTCATTCATCTTTCCAGCCGATTTTGTTATTCTTGATTGTGAGGTTGATTTTGAAGTGCCTCTTATCGTTGGGAGGCCATTCCTAGCTACGGGAAGAGCCTTAGTAGACATGGAAAAGGGGCAGATGAAATTACGGTTGAACAGTGAGGAAGTGACCTTTAATATTTTTAGGTCCATGAGGCATAGTGGTGAGCTACAATCGGCATCTGCTATCTCCTACAACATGGGTGAGACCTTTGAGACACAAATAGAAGAACGTCTAGGTGTCCAAGCATTAGCGGCAGTGATAATGAACTTTGATAGCGATTGCATTGAAGAGTATGAGTCATTAGTCGCGGCTCTTGACCGAGGTGATGTTCGGTTTAAACCGAAGAAATTTGAGCTTGATATGAAGAATAGCGAGTCCCCACCAGCTAAACCATCTATAGAGGAAGCTCCAAAAGTTGAATTAAAAGCTCTCCCACCTCATCTTAGGTATGAATTCTTAGGAAATGGTGACACTTTGCCGGTAATCATTGCATCAGACCTAGATGAACAACAGGTTCAGAGTTTGGTGAAGGTACTAAAAAGGTTCAAAAGAGCTATTGGGTGGACCATTGCGGACATTATTGGGATCCCTCCTGGTATTTGCTCTCATAAAATCCAACTCATGCCTGATCATAAGCCGAGTATTGAGCACTAGAGACGCTTGAATCCTCCTATGCAAGAGGTTGTGAAGAAGGAAATTATCAAGTGGTTGGATGCTGGAGTAATCTATCCAATCGTCGATAGTAGTTGGGTATTCCCGGTTCAGTGTGTACCTAAGAAAGGGGGAATGACTGTGGTCCCCAACGAAAAGAATGAACTTGTTCCGATGAGATCGGTTACTGGATGGAGGTTGTGCATGGATTACCGTAAACTGAACTCATGGACTGAAAAAGACCATTTTCCTATGCCCTTCATGGATCAGATGTTGGATAGACTGGCTGGAAAAGGGTGGTATTATTTTCTTGATGGGTATTCGGGGTATAATCATATTTCTATCGCACCAGAAGATCAAGAGAAAACCACTTTCACTTGTCCATATGGGACTTTTGCGTTCAGAAGAATGCCGTTTGGGTTGTGCAATGCACCCGCAACCTTTCAGAGATGTATGATGTCAATATTTTCTGACATGGTGGAGGATACTATAGAGGTTTTTATGAATGATTTTTCTGTGGTTGGTGATTCATTTGAGCGATGCTTGACCAATTTATCTGAGGTTCTTAAGAGATGTGAAGACTGCAATCTGGTACTAAACTGGGAAAAGTGTCATTTCATGGTGAAAGAGGGTAGTGTGTTGGGTCATCGCATTTCAGAAAAGGGTATAGAGGTTGATCGAGCTAAAGTTGAGGTAATAGAGAGACTTCCCCCACCGATCTCTGTGAAAGGTGTGAGAAGCTTTCTTGGGCATGCAGGTTTTTATCGGAGATTCATCAAAGACTTTTCAAAGATTGCACACCCATTGTGCAAATTACTGGAGAAAGAATGTAAATTTTGTTTTGATGAGTCCTGTCTTAAAGCATTCAGTGAGCTAAAAGAGAAGTTAGTGTCTGCACCTATCATTATTTCTCCGGATTGGAACAGTCCATTTGAGGTAATGTGCGATGCTAGTTGGGTGGCTCTTGGTGTAGTATTGGGACAGAGAAGAAACAAAATCCTTCACCCAATTTACTATGCTAGTAAAGCCCTAAATGAAGCCCAGAAGAACTACACAGTGACCGAGCAAGAACTCCTCGCAGTAGTCTTTGCTTTTGAGAAATTTCGCTCCTATTTGCTAGGTACTAGAGTCATAGTGCATACTGACCATTCAGCGCTGTGATATTTGATGGCGAAAAAGGAGGCGAAACCAAGCCTGATTCGTTGGGTATTATCTTTGCAAGAATTTGACTTTGAAGTGCTGGATAGAAAAGGGACTGAAAATCAAGTTGCTGATCATTTGTCCCGTCTAGAGGATGAAGCTATGAGAGAGTTAGGGGATAAGACTGACATTGATGATACTTTCCCCGATGAACATGTATTGGCTGCTTAACAAGACTTGATTCCATGGTTCGCAGATTTTGCGAACTATCTGGCGAGTGATATTGTTCCATTAGACTTGTCCTTTCATCAAAGGAAAAAGTTCATGTACGACGTGAATAAGTTCTTTTGGGATGAACCATACTTGTATAGGAGTTGTGCCGACGGGCTTATTCGGCGTTGTGTGCCAGAATGTGAAATGTTGAGTGTATTGGAGGCATGCCATTCTTCACCTGTTGGCGGACATCACAGTGGTATCCGAACCGCTCACAAGATATTGCAATGTGGTTACTATTGGCTAACTCTTCATCAAGATGCTCATGGGTTTGCTAAATCATGTCACAAATGTCAACGAGATGGTGGTATTTCAAGAAAGCAAGAGCTCCCTATAAACCCCATTCTTGTGATTGAGTTATTTGATGTGTGGGGTATTGACTTTATGGGCCCTTTCGTGAGTTCTCATGGGATGAAGTACATTCTTGTAGCAGTTGATTATGTATCTAAATGGGTTGAAGCCATAGCTCTCGCACACAATGAAGGGAAGAGTGTCACTGCATTCTTGAAAAAGAATATATTCTCCCGTTTTGGCACTCCAAGGGCCATTATTAGTGATGGGGGTTCCCACTTCTGCAACAGATTGTTCAAGGGGTTATTGGAGAAATACGGTGTTCGCCATAATGTGGCCACGCCATACCACCCTCAAACTAGTGGGCATGTTGAGGTATCGAATCGGGAGATCAAACAGATATTGTCCAAAACATTGAATGCTAGTAGAACAGATTGGTCAAGGAGGCTTGATGATGCTCTTTGGGCCTAACGGACAGCTTATTAGACTCCCATAGGTATGTCTCCATACCAACTTGTATATGGGAAAGCTTGTCATCTTCCGGTTGAGTTAGAGCATAAAGCCATGTGGGCTATGAAGAAGTTAAAATTTGATTGGAGCGAAGCTGCAGAGCAACGGTTAAATGGGTTGAATGAACTTGATGAATTTCGCTTGAAAGCCTATGAAAGCTCAGCCCTATATAAAGAAAAGAAGAAGAAGTATCATGACAACAAAATTGAAAAATGAGAGTTTATGGTCGGGGATTTAGTGCTTCTATTCAATTCCAGATTGCGCTTGTTTCCAGGCAAACTCAAGTCCAAATGGACTGGTCCTTACACGGTTACCCAACTATTCCCTCATGGAGCAGTTGAGTTGGAAACTAAGGAGGGTGTGCGGTTCAAGGTGAATGGACAGCGCATAAAAATCTATCTAGGGCATGCTGAATCGGCGAATGAAGTGATCGAGGCATACCATCTTGATGAAGTCTGAGTAATCAAGTGGCCCCAGTCGTGCCGCGACGTTAAATCTGGCGCTTGTTGGGAGGCAACCCAATACTTATCATCTTTTTAATAATGGTAGCATTTTTCTATGAATGGGTTTTAAAGTTGCAGGCACATCACCAGGAAATTCTGCAGAAAACTACTCCGCAGTAGCCATTGACGGATACAACGACGGACCGTCGCAACTGAAACGGACCGTCGTATGCACCGTCACACCAGGTACGTATTTCTGTCATTTTTGAAATTAGGGCACACACGACGGAAACCACGACGGGGCGTCGCATGTACGATGGACCGTCGTCGGGGAACCATCGCGCGATTAATGAAATTAAGCCGACCCGACCTTGCTGGACCCCTTTTCAAAATTTGACCGTTTATACTCCCCACCCCTCCATATTCCACCCCATTACTTCCAACTTCCTCTCATCCCCCCTCTCTTTTCCACTTCCACACTTCCCCCACTGATCATTACTCCCACAATCTCCCCAAACCTTATTACTATCAGTTACTTGTCGGTGCTGCTGCTTTTGGTATCTACCTTGCCACCTGAATCATTCCCCACTTGTGTTTTCTCTATTTCAAAGGTATGTGTCTCTAAGATTATACTCATTTCTCTTGTATTTTTGTTTATTAGTTAGTATTAGATTCATTCTTAGTCGTATCTTGTTTCCTTGATATGATTATGTCTAGACCTAGGCTCTAAATGTTTGAATTTTCCATGTTAATAACCCTAGACATAGGTGATTTCACATTAATAGTTTCCTAGGTAGTTGAGATAGACACATATAGGTCCACAACACTACAAGACCATGTGGGTTCATTGGGGTTGCTTAGGGTACCTACAGTTCTGTCTCTGATATTCAGAACGAGACCCCGATGACGGTCCATCGTATACACGACGGACCGTCGTAGGGTCCGTCGCATAAGCCCTAGAACCCTCCCCAATGACGCCTGTGACGGACCGTTGTCTTCACGACGGTCCGTCCTGCACGACCGTCATGATGGTCAGAGACCCCTCCGGTGCGGTCTCCAAAATTTTCCAAGTGTCCAACGACGGACACTTATGACAGACTGTCACACCCACGACGGTCCGTCCTGCACGACTGTCATGATGGTCAGAGACCCCTCTTCTAAGGGTCTCCCATCAATTTCTAAGTGTCCTACGACCGATTCCTACGACGAACCGTCATACCTACGATGGTCCGTCCTGCACGACCGTCATGATGGTCAGAGACCCTCTGATAAGGGTCTCCAAAAATTTTCCCAGTGTCCAACGACGGTCCGTCATACCCACGACGGTCTGTCCTGCACGACCGTCATGATAGTCAGAGAACCCTCTTCTGAGGGTCTCCCATCATTTTCTAAGTGTCCTACGACGGACCCTTACGACGGACCGTCATACCCACGACGGTCCATCCTGCTTCACCGTCATGATGGTCAGAGACCCCTCCATCAGGGTTCCTTATATATACATATACCAAGTATAACCCGACGAACCTCATGACGGTCCGTCATAGTCACAACGAGCCGTCATAGGTCCCGTCGTGTGATACAGTTTCAATATTACTAACACACTTTTTTCAAAGTTTCATGTCATATGATCTTGCCTTTTTTGATTGCCACTACTCATACTAATATTGCCCCTTTACAGGTATTATCGACAATGGCACCCAAGCAAGACCGCACTTATGCACGCGGGCGATCTAAGTCTGTCGCCCCGTCTGCCCGCATGGTCATCGGCTCTGATGATGAGCGGGACCCTGAATACATGCCCCCAGGCAACTCCGCCCCTTCCCGTGCTACACGTGCCCCCATAGCCAAACCCAAGACGGTGGCGTCCGGCGTAGTCACTGCCTCCCAGTCTGATGAGGAGCGCACACTGACCGGCACACCCTCTGGGTCAGCCACAAACGAGGAAGGAGCGTCTGGCTCCTTTGGAGTATCCTGGTTCGAGGAAGCTTCAGGATCTGCTGAGGTTCCTGCACCCGCCACTGCTGCAGCGTCGGCCTCGTCTGATGAGGCTGACAGTTAAGACTCTACATCCGGCGCACCAGCCCAGGTCCCCACCCCAGCCTCTAACCAGCCAAACCGGTGGTGCGTTGAAGGCCAGTTTCAGGTTTACTCCGACACGAAGTTCTTGACCGATAAAGGAGTAATGACTCGAACACTCACCCTGGAGCGGCGGGTAATTACAGGGAGTCTCCCCTCGATGCCGGAGATCCATAACATATTCACCAGGCATCGCCTAGAGTGGACAGCCCGTCCGTTGGGACGATACAGCGAGGAGATGGTCCGAGAGTTCTACGCGTCCTACGTAACGACTCTCCGATCACAGATCAACAGGCGGGCTGCTCCCGCAAAACAGGCCCCATTGGAGCAGGTTCTAGTCCCGGGCGTGCAGGTTGACATTTCCTTGCCCGCCATCCGCCGGTTCCTATACGGCGAGAGTGCAGATGCTACTCGAACCCTCATCACTGACGAGTTTGACTACCGCTGGCAGGTAGTGAAGGATGGACAGTTCCTGCGAGAGCCAGCACTGAGGGAGACCACCAAGCGGTGGATGGCCCTACAATTATCAGTCGACGGAGAGGGTGCCGATTGGGTCACCGATCCAAAGGGGGCCATCAAGAAGGCCAACCTCACGTTCGTCGCCAAGTTCTTATGGCTGCTCGTGCGTCACTGCCTTTCCCCCACAACTGCTGATAACATAGTCACCTGGGATCGAGCAGTGCTGATGGCGGCGATGATAGCCGGCTTCGAGGTGGACTATGCATGGCTTCTCCAGGCAGTCATGCACGAGAGGGCATTCAAGGTCACCACCTGCCCCTTTTCCGTGCATGATCTTTGCCCTTTGCAGGTCTGCAGGTGTGCCCATATGGCACATATATCAGTTGAGGACCCCGCTGGGTACCGTTGACGTCGGTCTCATCAGAGACGAGGAAAATGAGTTGGACCCACGTCGAGGGCCCCGTCCAGAGCTACCACCACTATCTGATGATCTTGCGGATATGGTGGCCCAGGCTCGCACAGCTACACAGGCATCCACGGACACTACCCCGGTCGAGTCTATCCCGGGTAGCAGCACAGCCCCTCTACCGACACCGGCCCCGATTGCCCGACTCCAAAAACTGGAGGCACAAATGGCCACTCTTCTACATCATATCCAGCCGTGGATGCAGAAGTCTATTGCCTTGTCTAAGGCGCGTATGGAGAGGCAGATGCAGCGGAAGATTGCTGAGGTTAACCAGCGCCTCGATGCCTTTGAATTGAGAGTATTAGCTCGACCAGCCCCTCCGGTAGATGTGTCGACTCTCCAGGCTGTAGTCAACAGTCTTCGTGCAGACATCGACACGATCCTAGGGGCAAGAGGGCCGGAGTCTGTCGAGCTGGCTGAGGATACTGTATTGGCGCCCCTGTTTCCTACTCCAGACATTCCCCCATATTCCCCTCGAGAGAGTGACAAGAGGCGTAGGGTTCGATCAGAGGATAAGGCGCGAGCAAGGAAGAAAGAGCGCCGAGAGATGGAGGCCGCGAGGAGAGCCTCACTTGCTGAGGCGGAGGCACACCAGATCAGAGCATCGCAGATAGCGGCTGGGGCGTCTAGCTCCCGCACTGTAGAGACAGCAGGAGGCACTACTGAGGGTGCGGTTGTTGCTGAGGACATCACTGAGGGTGTCCAGATTGCAGAGGATGTGGGTTCTGGGAAACCAGACCCACCAGCTTGTTGATCGACGGCGCTATGCGCCACAGGTTTGCTTCACCTACCCCTCTAATCTTTAGATTTTTTTATGCATTGGGGACAATTGCATGCTTTTTTGTTGGGGGTGGGGTAAATGGAAAGTGAGTGTTAGGGTGAAGTCTGAGTAGCCCAACTCACTATCCTCTTTTGGGGTTTTCTTGCCTGTGTTCTTTTTCCCCAAAAGACTGATTACTTTTTCTGTTGAACCAACACGTTTTATCTTTTGTACATAGTTTAACTCTGAAGCATGATGGCTAAAATGATATTCCGATAAAACTGAAAAAGGTTGCATGAAAAGGCGTAGTAACTGATAATTTTGTGGATCTAAACATGAAATAGAGTTACACCATTGCACTACCCTAAATCTTTAAGTCGAACTAGGTGTCTGATAATCTGGTATAGTGATGAGATGTCAAGGGAGTGTGAGGAAAGTTGAAATGTCCACTACTGATACTGAGCTAGAACTTGCCTGGTTAGTCCTGCAAAAAGTAAGTTGTAACAGACAATTAGGAAAGGATCATAGGCCCTTATTCAATATAGCCCATTTCTAGCCTAAATAAAAGAAACCAAATGAAAGTTATCCTTCTTTGATCCAAATAATTTGAGCTTAAAATTAGACCTTTCTTTTTCATCCCAACTGATCTTTTCTGGGAACAATATGTTGGCCCTGGTCCCTCCTTGGACATGTGCACCTCAGCTTATGCCAAAAGCATAAGTTGAGGGTGGCTGATGTATAAACAACCTTTGTTATGGCCCTGACCCGACTTTGGGTATTGTGTACCTTGACTCATGGAAAAGCCATGAGTTGAGGGTGGCTGTTTTGAGGAATGCTCTGGAAAGTGGGGTTGAAAGAACAAAGAGAGAGAAAGAACAAAAGTAAAGTGACTCAAGAACTCTAAAAAAAAACCAAAAAAAATACAAAAAGAGAAATATTCAAGAATTACAAACGAGAAAAGAAAAGAGTTACTTACACAAATGAAGAAAGAAGGAAAACAACAAGGTGAAAGAATAGGAGAAACTGGGCGAGATAAAGTGATAGAAAGTGTAAGGTTTAGCTGATATGTCAAGGAGGGCAAAAAGTCACTAAAGTATATCTAAATATACCCTACCTGACTCTGAGCCTACGTTACAAGCTAAAAAAATTCTATCGTGATCCTAAGGGTTGTATAGCGAACTTAAGGCAGTGAAAATAAGGGCAAGCTTATGGCAATAGGTATGAATGAGTGTGACTTTGTTCTGAGAGCGAGTGTTGAAATGTAATCCTTATACTCAAACTGAAATCATTGTGTGAAAAATGAGGATTTTGTTCTAAAGTGAGGACACTAGTTGCTATACCGGAATTGTTAGCCTCTCAGTGAAAAATTGAAGAGGATAGGTGTTAGTGCGTGGTGAGTCTGTGTCATGTTCAAATCCCACAAAATTCAAGCCTAATAGTGATAGCATGCATAGATTTGATGAGAGTAATCGAGATTGATAGCCAAATGATTGCAAAGGATAAAAACATGAATACTATTGTACAAAGATTGTGTATTGAATCATAGTGCGTCGCTTGAGGACAAACAACGAATTTAAGTTGAGGGTGTTGATATACCGTGGTTTCACGGTATAATTAATACTTTTTCCTCAAGTTTAGTGTGTCCGAAAGCCTTGTTTGTGCTAAGTTTAATATAATTTTCTCTTTGTTTTGCAGGAAATCTGTCCAAAGCTGAACGCGGAGATTTTGAGCGAAAATTGTAGAAGAGACCACCTACGGAGCTTATGACGGTCCGTCGTGCTTGTGACGGTCCGTAGGTGGCAGCGTAGAGAAGCTGCTGAAGGAAGATGGGGAAGTCTGACAAGTGTGGGGTTACGAAGATTATGACGGTCCGTCATGGCTATGACGGCCCGTCCTGCAGGTTCGTCGTGAAGATCAGAGAAGTGATCCCAGTACCCATATTCCAAGAGTTGAGGTATTTTGAAACGAGACCCTCGACGGACCGTTGAGCTTATGACGGTCCGTCACACTTGCCGTCGAGAGGAATGAAGAAAGCAGCAGAAGAATTGCACCAAGTATAGGATGACGGAGTCCACGACGGTCCGTCATGACCACGACGGTCCGTCGTGTGGTCCGTCGACCCAGCTGCGTTTTGGCAGATTTCCAGTAATTAGAATTATTGTTTAATTAGGTAATTGGTTTTTTTTATAAATAGTTCGAAAAACCTCATTTTTGAGGTTAGACTCTGTGATATTAATCATCATATTGTGAGACTTTGTGTTTTGAGTGTTTGATTGCTAGAGATTCTTACAAGTGATTTTTGGTGATTAATCAAGCAAATTTTCGGACTTTATTCTTTCTCATTGAAGTAAGTACACAAATTCTTGTTTACCATATTTGAATATTGTGTTTATGGCTATGAGGAACTAAACTCCCTAACTAGAGTTGTGGGAACCATAGGCAAATAATGAGATAAACCCTAGCTAAAATAACAATTCTAGAATCGTGTCTTGCATGTATTAATAATTCTTTCGCTTAGAAGTCTTTTTAACGGATGATCAACGTTAGAACTCGCCTTAATGCTACTTGCCGGACCAAGGAGGTAGATAATAGGAAAAGAATTATTAGCATAGATTTAGTGTATACTATCTAATATGCTAGTATTGATTGGTACGAGATAATAACTTAGTCAAATATCGAATACGATGCTTAATATGAGGTAAGGATAAGGGTTAGGAAAGCAACACACGTAGCCGGACCAAGGTGCGGAGTGAGATTTTCTAGATGCCGGACCAAGGATTTAGAAATACACAACTTATCACTTTACATGCAAGATACTAGGAAAGAATTGTTAGAGTTAGAATTATCAAGTTATGAACCTGTGGGGAACACGTAACCCTAGTTACTTTGATTACTTGATTAAAACTCAACATTAAAAGCTGTTAAGTGTCTCTTTCAAGTTCGTTAGTTATTTTTGCTCATTAGGAAATACAAACCCCCCGTTTATGCTTTTACTTTCTAAGGAAGTCATCAACCGAACAATAGTAATAACAAGTTGAAGTTAAGTCTAGACTATTTTCCTCGTGGGAACGATCCCAACCTCACTAGTTGGGTTATTTACTTGACACGACCGCTTTACTTCTCATTTGAGAAGTAAGTTTGAGCGTATCAAATTTTGGCGCCGCTGTCGGGGAATTTAGCTTTTAGATTAACTTGAACTTCTTATTATAATTTAGTTGATATTTTCTTGATTTTACTTTGTTTTATTGTTTTTGATTCCTTTTCAGAATTATCCTCCTTGTATGCCAAATACACGTAGAGGAAGAGAATCGTTGTTCCCCTACGATCACGAGCTAGAACGTACATTGGGAAACATGAATCGTAATTTAGGAATCAATGATGAGGATCCAAACCAGAACATCCCAGCTCCGGCTGATGTTCATGGTCAGATGTTACCCGATGCTCAGGGTGAACATCAACAGAGGGGACAAAATCCCTCTCCACGGCCCCAAGCATACTACAGAGGCTATGATAACATATTAGATTAGGATGGGCCACTGGTTTTGCCTCCTCTACCCACAGGCCACACTTTTGTGGTAACTAGTAGTCTGATGCAAATGCTCACTGCCAGAGGTTTGTTTTCAGGGCTACCTTCTGAGGATCCACATGCCCATATAGCTAAGGTAAGGTCAGTGTGTAAAAGTTGTGTGGGGAGGCCTCATTTGGATCGAGATGTAATAGGTCTTAGAGTGTTTCCTCTCTCACTGACGGGAGAGGCTGCTATGTGGTTTATTGAGCTCCCATACAACTTCATTTTCACTTGGAACCAACTACGGGATGTCTTCTTAGCACGCTACTATCCGGTCTCCAAGAAATTAAACCACAAAGACAGGGTGAATAACTTTGTGGCACTACCAGGAGAGTCAGTTAGTAGTTCTTGGGATAGATTCACCTTATTCTTGAGAAGTGTCCCAAATCACCGTATTGATGATGAGTCACTAAAGGAATACTTCTATAGGGGACAAGATGATAACAATAAAGCGGTGTTGGACACTATAGCAGGTGGATCTTATGGAGAATGCCCTTATGCTGAGATTGTTGAGAAGTTAGAGAAAATCTCCCGTAACAACAAAGCTTGGAGTACTAGGAAGTCCGATACAGGGAGAAACACCTTCGCAGTGCAGTCCACTCACAACCCAGCCACAAATGATATTCGGGAAGAAATGGCTCAGATGAGAACTGAGCTTGGGTTGGTACTAAAACATGTCACTGGGTGCAGAAAAGGTTAATGCAGTCAACTACTTGGCTAACCCACCACCTCCAATTGATGAGCGTTATTATGAGGAGGATTCCTATGCAGTAAATGAACAGATGGGGGGTTTCCGACCAAGTGCCCAAGGCTCTAATCAGGAAAATTGGCGCCAAGGTCAAGGGAACCAAGGTCGGAACTATGGTAACTACAATCGTGAGGGTCATTATGTCCGAGATGGAAACTACAATCGCGACAACAACTTCAACAGGGGTAGCTATGGTAATGTAAACGTGAAATG
Source organism: Solanum arcanum (assembly GCA_027789145.1). Taxonomy (NCBI): domain Eukaryota; kingdom Viridiplantae; phylum Streptophyta; class Magnoliopsida; order Solanales; family Solanaceae; genus Solanum; species Solanum arcanum. The sequence continues at coordinate 39,238,304 of CM050939.1, read as the reverse complement.
GACCTTATGTTCCTCCTCAAAATCGTGAAGTTACTCCTAGGGATGGTGGAGGTAGTATGTCGCGAGTTGAGGATATGTTGCATAAAATGATGAGGAGGTTCGATGCTAGTGATGAGTAAAATAAAGAGTTGAGGAATGATCTAGCGGGTATTGGGCAAAAAGTTGATACCCATGCAATATCAATTAAGCAACTTGAGTTACAATTGGCCCAATTATCTGCAAATGTGAACACACGGCAACCGGGCACTCTTCCTAGTAACACTGTTCAAAATCCGAAAAATGATGGACATTGTATGGCAATTACTACTCGCGGTGGTAAGCAAACCACTGATCCACCTATGACATCTGCTGAGAATAAGGTGACAACAGAATCTGATAAAGTGGTAGAAGTTGATACTGAATTAGAGGATAACACTGCAAAAGATGCTGAAGTGCCTAAAAAGGTAACTCCTATGCCTTGGCCACCACCCCCATTTCCTCAGAGATTAGTGAAAAAGACCGAGGATGGTAAATACCGGCGTTTTATTACAATGTTGAAGCAACTTTCTATCAATGTTCCTTTGGTAAAAGCTTTAGAACAAATGCCCGGTTACGCCAAATTTATGAAAGATCTGGTTACAAAGAAAAGATCAGTCACTTTTGAGGATGATGATAGAATCCAACATTGTAGTGCTATTGCTACAAGATCTCTGGTCCAAAAGAAAGAAGATCCGGGCGCGTTTACTATTCCTTGTACAATCGGACTATTACATTTTGCGAAAGCATTATGTGATCTGGGGGCAAGCATAAATCTCATGCCCCTCTGGATTTACAAGAAGTTGGGTTTGGGTGACCCAAAGCCCACGGCGATGCGGCTACTGATGGCTGATCGAACAGTAAAATGACCTATAGGAATACTCCACGATGTGCTAGTAAAAGTGGAGTCATTCATCTTTTCAGCCGATTTTGTTATTCTTGATCGTGAGGTTGATTTTGAAGTGCCTATTATCCTTGGGATGCCATTCCTAGCTACGGGAAGAGACTTAGTAGACATGGAAAAGGGGCAGATGAAATTTCGGTTGAACAGTGAGGAAGTGACCTTTAATATTTGTAGGTCCATGAGGCATAGTGGTGAGCTACAATCGGCATCTACTATATCCTACAACATGGGTGAGACCTTTGAGACACTTATAGAAGAACGTCTAGGTTTCGAAGCATTAGAGGCAGTGATAATGAACTTTGATAGCGATTGCATTGAAGAGTATGAGTCATTAGTCGCGGCTCTTGACCGAGGTGATGTTCGGTTTAAACCGAAGAAATTTGAGCTTGATATGAAGAATCGCGAGTCCCCACCCGCTAAACCATCTATAGAGGAAGCTCCAAAAGTTGAATTAAAAGCCCTCCCACCTCATCTTAGGTATGAATTCTTAGGAAATGGTGACACTTTGCCGGTAATCATTGCATCAGACCTAGATGAACAACAGGTTCAGAGTTTGGTGAAGGTACTAAAAAGGTTCAAAAGAGCTATTGGGTGGACCATTGCGGACATTATTGGGATCCCTCCTGGTATTTGCTCTCATAAAATCCAACTCATGCCTGATCATAAGCCGAGTATTGAGCACCAGAGACGCTTGAATACTCCTATGCAAGAGGTTATGAAGAAGGAAATTATCAAGTGGTTGGATGCTGGAGTAATCTATCCAATCGCCGATAGTAGTTGGGTATGCCCGGTTCAGTGTGTACCTAAGAAAGGGGGAATGATTGTGGTCCCCAATGAAAAGAATGAACTTGTTCCGATGAGACCGGTTACTGGATGGAGGGTGTGCATGGATTACCGTAAACTGAACTCATGGACTGAAAAAGACCATTTTCCTATGCCCTTCATGGATCAGATGTTGGATAGACTTGCCGGAAAAGGGTGGTATTGTTTTCTTGATGGGTATTCGGGGTATAATCAGATTTCTATCGCACCGTAAGATCAAGAGAAAACCACTTTCACTTGTCCATATGGGACTTTTGCGTTCAGAAGAATGCCGTTTGGGTTGTGCAATGCACCCGCAACCTTTCAGAGATGTATGATGTCAATATTTTCTGACATGGTGGAGGATACTATAGAGGTTTTTATGGATGATTTTTCTGTGGTTGGTGATACATTTGAGCGATGCTTGACCAATTTATCTGAGGTTCTTAAGAGATGTGAAGACTGCAATCTGGTACTAAACTAGGAAAAGTGTCATTTCATGGTGAAAGAGGGTATTGTGTTGGGTCATCACATTTCAGAAAAGGGTATAGAGGTTGATCGAGCTAAATTTGAGGTAATAGAGAGACTTCCCCCACCGATCTCTGTGAAAGGTGTGAGAAGCTTTCTTGGGCATGCAGGTTTTTATCGGAGATTCATCAAAGACTTTTCAAAGATTGCACACCCATTGTGCAAATTACTGGAGAAAGAATGTAATTTTTGTTTTGATGAGTCCTGTCTTAAAGCATTCAGTGAGCTAAAAGAGAAGTTAGTGTCTGCACCTATCATTATTTCTCCGGATTGGAACAGTCCATTTGAGGTAATGTGCGATGCTAGTGGGGTGGCTCTTGGTGTAGTATTGGGACAGAGAAGAAACAAAATTCTTCACCCAATTTACTATGCTAGTAAAGCCCTAAATGAAGCCCAGAAGAACTACACAGTGACTGAGCAAGAACTCCTCGCAGTAGTCTTTGCTTTTGAGAAATTTCCCTCCTATTTGCTAGGTACTAGAGTCATAGTGCATACTGACCATTCAGCACTGAGATATTTGATAGCGAAAAAGGATGCGAAACCAAGGCTGATTCGTTGGGTATTACTGCTGCAAGAATTTTACTTTGAAGTGCTGGATAGAAAAGGGACTGAAAATCAAGTTGCTGATCATTTGTCCTGTCTAGAAAATGAAGCTATGAGAGAGTTAGGGGATAAGACTGACATTGATGATACTTTCCCCGATGAACATGTATTGGATGCTTCACAAGACTTGATTCCATGGTTCGCAGATATTGCGAACTATCTGGCTAGTGATATTGGTCCATCAGACTTGTCCTTTCATCAAAGGAAAAAGTTCATGTACGACGTGAAGAAGTTCTTTTGGGATGAACCATACTTGTATAGGAGTTGTGTCGACGGGCTTATTCGGCGTTGTGTGCCAGAATGTCAAATGTTGAGTGTATTGGAGGCATGCCATTCTTCACCTGTTGGCGGACATCACAGTGGTATCCGAACCGCTCACAAGATATTGCAATGTGGTTACTATTGGCCAACTCTTCATCAAGATGCTCATGGGTTTGCTAAATCATGTGAGAAATGTCAACGAGATGGTGGTATTTCAAGAAAGCAAGAGCTCCCTCTAAACCCCATTCTTGTGATTGAGTTATTTGATGTGTGGGGTATTGACTTTATGGGCCCTTTCATGAGTTCTCATGGGAAGAAGTACATTCTTGTAGCAGTTGATTATGTATCTAAATGGGTCGAAGCCATAGCTCTCGCAAACAATGAAGGGAAGAGTGTCACTGCATTCTTGAAAAAGAATATATTCTCCCGTTTTGGCACTCTTAGGGCCATTATTAGTGATGGGGGTTCCCACTTCTGCAACAGATTATTCAAGGGGTTATTGGAGAAATACGGTGTTCGCCATAATGTAGCCACTCCTTACCACCCTCAAACTAGTGGGCAAGTTGAGGTATCGAATCGGGAGATCAAACAGATATTGTCCAAAACAGTGAATGCTAGTAGAACAGATTGGTCAAGGAGGCTTGATGATGCTCTTTGGGCCTACCGGACAGCTTATAAGACTCCCATAGGTATGTCTCCATACCAACTTGTATATGGTAAAGCTTGTCATCTTCCGGTTGAGTTAGAGCATAAAGCCATGTGGGCTATGAAGAAGTTAAAATTGGATTGGAGCGAAGCTGCAGAGCAACGGTTATATGGGTTGAATGAACTTGATGAATTTCGCTTGAAAGCCTATGAAAGCTCAGCCCTATATAAAGAAAAGATGAAGAAGTATCATGACAACAAAATTGAAAAATGAGAGTTTATGGTTGGGGATTTAGTGCTTCTATTCAATTCCAGATTGCGCTTGTTTCCAGGCAAACTCAAGTCCAAATGGACTGGTCCTTACACGGTTACCCAACTATTCCCTCATGGAGCAGTTGAGTTGGAAACTAAGGAGGGTGTGCGGTTCAAGGTGAATGGACAGCGCATAAAAATCTATCTAGGGCATGCTGAATCGGCGAATGAAGTGATCGAGGCATACCATCTTGATGAAGTCTGAGTAATCAAGTGGCCCCAGTCGTGCCGCGACGTTAAATCTGGCGCTTGTTGGGAGGCAACCCAATACTTATCGTCTTTTTAATAATGGTAGCATTTTTCTATAAATGGGTTTTAAAGTTGCAGGCAAATCACCAGGAAATTCTGCAGAAAACTACACTGCAGTAGCCACTGACGGATACAACGGCGGACCGTCGCGACTGAAATGGACCGTCGTATGCACCATCACACCAGGTACGTATTTCTGTCATTTTTGAAATTAGGGCACACATGACGGAAACCACCACGGGGCGTCGCATGTACGACTGACCGTTGTCGGGGAACCGTCGCACGATTAATTAAATTAACCCGACCCGACCCGGCTGGACCCCTTTTCAAAATTTGACCGTTTATACTCCCCACCCCTCCATATTCCACCCCATTACTTCCAACTTCCTCTCATCCCCCCTCTCTTTTCCACTTCCACACTTCCCCCACTGATCATTACTCCCACAATCTCCCCAAACCTTATTACTATCAGTTACTTGTCGGTGCTGCTGCTTTTGGTATCTACCTTGCCACCTGAATCATTCCCCACTTGTGTTTTCTCCATTTCCAAGGTATGTGTCTCTAAATTTATACTCATTTCTCTTGTATTTTTGTTTATTAGTTAGTATTAGATTCGTTCTTAGTCGTATCTTGTTTCCTTGATATGATTATGTCTAGACCTAGGCTCTAAATGTTTGAATTTGTCATGTTAATAACCCTAGACATAGGTGATTTCACATTAATAGTTTCCTAGGTAGTTGAGATAGACACATATAGGTCCACAACACTACAAGACCATGTGGGTTCATTGGGGTTGCATAGGGTACCTACAGTTCTGTCTCTGATATTCAGAATGAGACCCCGATGACGGTCCGTCGTATACACGACGGACCATCGCATAAGCCCTAGCACCCTCCCCAACGACGCCTGTGACGGATCGTTGTCTTCACGACGGTCCGTCCTGCACGACCGTCATGATGGTCAGAGACCCCTCTGAAAAGGGTCTCCAATAATTTTCCAAGTGTCCAACGACGGACACTTATGACGGACCGTCACACCCACGACGGTCCGTCCTGCACGACTGTCATGATGGTCAGAGACCCCTCTTCTAAGGGTCTCCCATCATTTTCTAAGTGTCCTACGACGGATTCCTACGACGGACCGTCATACCTACGACGGTCCGTCCTGCACGACCGTCATGATGGTCAGACACCCCTCTGATAAGGGTCTCAAAAAAATTTCCCAGTGTCCAACGACGGACACTTACGACGGACCGTCACACCCACGATGGTCCGTCCTGCACGACCGTCATGATAGTCAGAGAACCCTCTTCTGAGGGTCTCCCATCATTTTCTATGTGTCCTACGACGGACCCTTACGACGGACCATCATACCCATGACGGTCCGTCCTGCTTGACCGTCATGATTGTCAGAGACCCCTCCTTCAGGGTTCCTTATATATACATATACCAAGTATAACACGACGGACCTTATGACGGTCCGTCATAGTCACGACGAGCCGTCATAGGTCCCGTCGTGTGATACAGTTTCAATATTACTAACACACTTTTTTCAAAGTTTCATGTCATATGATCTTGCCTGTTTTGATTGCCACTACTCATACTAATATTGCCCCTTTACAGGTACTATCGACTATGGCACCCAAGCAAGACCGCACTTATACACGCGGGCGATCTAAGTCTGTCACCCCGTCTGCCCGCATGGTCATCGGCTCTGATGATGAGCGGGACCCTGAATACATGCCCCCAGGCACCTCCGCCCCTTCCCGTGCTACACGTGCCCCCAGAGCCACACCCAAGACGGTGGCGTCCGGCGTAGTCACCGCCTCGATCGATGAGGAGCGACATCGACCGCACACCCTCCGGGTCAGCCACAAACGAGGAAGGAGCGTCTGGCTCCTTAGGAGTATCCTGGTCCGAGGAAGCTACAGGATCTGCTGAGGTTCCCGCACCCGCCACTTCGCTGGCGTCGGCCTCGTCGATGAGGCCGATTCAGACTCTACATCTGGGCGCACAAGCCCAGTCCCCACCACCTCGACCAGCCAAACCGTGGTGCGTTGAAGGCCGATTTCAGGTTTACTCCGACGCGAAGTTCTTGACCGATAAAGGAGTAATGACTCGAACACTCACCCTGGAGCGGCGGGTACTTACAGGGAGTCTCCCCTCGATGCCGGAGATCCACAACATATTCACCAGGCATCGCCTAGAGTGGACAGCCCGTCCGTTGGGATGATACAGCGAGGAGATGGTCCGAGAGTTCTATGCGTCCTACGTAGCGACTCTCTGATCACAGATCGACAGGCAGGCTCCTCCCGCAAAATAGGCCCCATTGGAGCAGGTTCTAGTCCGGGGCGTGCAGGTTGACATTTCCCTGCCCGCCATCCGCAGGTTCCTATACGGCGAAAGTGCAGATGCTACTCGGACCCCATCACTGCCGAGTTTGACTACCGCTGGCAGGTAGTGAAGGATGGACAGTTCCTGCGAGAGCCAGCACTGAGGGAGACCACCAAGCGGTGGATGGCCCTACACTTATCAGTCGACGGAGAGGGTGCTGATTGGGTCACCGAGCCGAAGGGGGCCATCAAGAAGGCCAACCTCATGTTCGTCGCCAAGTTCTTGTGGCTGCTCGTGCGTCACTGCCTTTCCCCCACAGCTGCTGATAACATTGTCACCTGGTATCGAGCAGTGCAGATGGCGGCGATGATAGCCGGCTTCGAGGTGGACTATATATGGCTTCTCCAGGCAGTCATGCACGAGAGGGCATTCAAGGTCACCACCACCTACCCCTTTCCGTGCATGATCTTTGCCCTTTGCAGGTCTGCAGGTGTGCCCATATGGCACATAGATCAGTTGAGGACCCCGCCGGGTACCGTTGACGTCGGCCTCATCACAGATGAGGCCAATGAGTTGGCCCCACGTTGAGGGCCCTGTCTAGAGCTACCACCACTATCTGATGATCTTGCGGATACGGTGGCCCAGCCTCGCACAGCTACACAGGCATCCACGGACACTACCCCGGTCGAGTCTATCCCGGGTAGCAGCACAGCCCCTCTATCGAGAATGAGCACTTCATTCAATGAGTTTCATGAGTTCATATCATATTAAGAGCATCTTGGGAGTTGTCCCAATGAGTGGCATTCCCTTTATTATGGTCTCAGTGAATTAGTTTAGAAGTGCTTATATTATCAGTTGATACTCTAACTACACAAGATTGGCATAAACAATTGGCATAGATTTCATAACCATATTTGTTGGCATAAGCCAATTTTCATGTGCAACATGCTTAAATTTTTATACGTTATACATTAGCCAATATTTGACTTATTTAGATATAACATTATAGCCAATTCCAATTTTAATTTTGAACACTTTTTTTGTTAGCCATTTTATTTACATAAGGCAAACATTATCTCAAATTAACATTTTATGAAGATCCTTTTTAGCTAACCATATAACATAACTTTAGGCATAACGTTTTTTTAAAAAACTTTGACAGCATTATATTTGCATTTGATGAATATATCATCTTTGTAACGTCATATTTACAGCAAATATGCACAACAGACTGTAACATATTCGTACATATCATTTTCGGACATATCATTAACATAGTATCATTATTTTAATTCACATATAACACTTAGCATCAAACATGGTCCAATTAATAGCTTCATTATAATTATTAATCTAGTACACATGAAGATCAGCCACCACGACATACCAACACATGATTTCTAAGTTATAAAACATTGAAATCATAACAAGGATACTAGGGAATGGTGTTCGACAAGAATGTCTGGAAACGACCATAGTTTTCAAGATCTTTGAATCATTTGAAAGAAAGTTCTCTTGGAGAATGAAGTCCAGGAGAGAAAACCCATACCTTAGTCTAAATTAATCTACGAAGACCACCTTGAACGAACCGTGAAGAAACCTTGAAAAATTGTTTTTGAAATATTCTATTTTTTTCTTGCACTTTGTTCACAGTTTTTCTCAAGCTTGTTTTCTTGTTTTAGTCGTGTATTTGTTTGAGTTTTTGAACGTGGTTTTTAGGTCTAGCATCTGACCTTGAATTATTCAACTTAGGGTTTTGATAAGTTAATTGAATAAATTAATTAACTAATTACTAAAAAAACCTCCTAAGTTGACGAAACATCGGAGAATGTTGACTTGACCAAAAATCTGAATTATTGGTATTTACTATGGTTTAGCACAACATTTTGACTTTATATTTATTAATTAAATCCTTAATTTTATTAATTTGGGGACATAGGGTAAGTACTAAAGTACCCCTAAGTCATTGGAACCATAATCAACCCTTTAGGACTATCTTAGGTTAAATACTAGGATGTTTCTTGCATTATACTAGATTAACATAAGAATTTCGGTTTGACCACTATAATTTAATTAATTAAATGTATAATTTAAGTAACTAAGTAACCCACGGTAATACTAAAGTACCCCTAAGTCGTTATTACCATAACTAATACTCTGGACCATCCTAGGTTAGGTACTAGGTTGTCCCTTTCTAGTCTTACACAAAAACTGAAAATTTCCTTTGTAGTTTTTTTTTTTAGCCCTTTTAAATTAAGTAACTAATTTTATAAATAAATTAATTAGGTAACATAGGGGAATTACTAAAGTACCCCTTAGTTTATAGGACCATAACTAACCTTTTGGACCATCTTAGGTTAGGTACTATGTTGTCTCTTTACCTAGTACTATGTTAGTGTCAACCCGGTTTTTGTCCTAGGTTGTCAAGTGCACTGGTGGGTCCATTTCGGTTAGTTCTAGGTTAGTTAGCTATTTGGGGTAGTAGGTTAGAGTCTAAAATTGGTTAGCCCCACATGGAGTTGTCCCTTATGCACTTTTTTGTCCCTTTAACTACCCTAACCGAATTCGGTTAAGGTGGTCCCCTCCTTTATTGCTTCTTCACATGTCTTACACATGTGCTTGCGCATGGGTTAATTGTAGTTTCCTAACTAACTATTATTTATTTTTCCTTTGGGGATGATTACTTATTGTCCCAAGGATCCTCACTATGTCCTTGGGCACTTCTTACTTTACATGATCATTTTAAATGATTATATGACATGGTATCTAGGCTTGACAGTTGGATGCCTAATACTTTTTTGTGAGTTAAATAAAAAAGGATTTTAATTTAGAGTCTTCATTGCAGGTACAGTTATTGAACAACAATCTTTGATTAGTGTATGAGAACCCAAAAAGTATATTTCTTATTTGTATATAGAAAATTGGCTAATATCCCTTAGCCTATTTTTCTATACTATGCCCAATATTTCTCAATATTGGGAATGGGGGTTCCTATGTACCCCTAATAGGCTATCCTAAGGGCATACTGGATCTTCATTAGACATATGATTTTCCTGAATTCTACATTATCTCCCCTTAGGATCATTCGTCCACGAATGACAGTTATCTATTAGTTAAACAAAGATGGTTACTTTTGAAAAAACTTTAACATGCATATAATTTTGCTCTTTGTGAATATCTAAATCAAACTTATCTGGATGATGCATACATTCAAGTAATCTGAAACTTCATATTTAAGATCGAGGAACTTCCTTCTCAATCATGCTTAACTTTATGCACATCACAAATCATGCAACACAAAAAAGATGCCTATGCTACAATAAAAAAACAACATAAAATGCAACATAAATTCGTTTTAACTCCCATGGTTCTATTATAAGACATACGATTAGAGACTTACCACACAAATCCACTAAAGCACTTTAACTTAGAGTTTCTTACAGATAAACCAGAATTAGGAAGAGTATATCTAACCTCTTAAATAGCAACTCGTTGGCCTTAAGATTTGAAGCTAATGACACACAACATAATTCAAAGGGACAGACACTATGCCATCAACTTCTATCCATACCCCTTCGGCCATAAAACTATCTCATATCAGAGTACTAACTAGAAACGGTTCATGTAGGATATCAAGAAGTAAGTAAAATAGATTAGCCAAAAGAGGATTAACAATAGACAAGGTAGATCCTATAGCTAATAATGCATAAACATGAAAGGATAAGACATGCAAGTTACAATTATCCACATCCGCAAAATTCTCTCGTTCTTCTCTTTCTTTCAACGCATAGAACTGCTTTCTTTTGGGGGGTTGTGCTATAGAATTTGGCCGAGGTTGAGTATCTGCATTGACCTTTTGGATTTGAACCACGCCCTCCTCATTTTAACTCAACTTATTTGGTAACAGAAGCCTTACTACCCTATTTCTATTGTCTATCATATCATAACACTTAAGAAGCAAATCCATGTGTAAGCCATGTTCTTGAGTTGGTATGCAGCCAACGTATCCTTTTCCTCCTAATTAATACTCATAGAAGGCTCTTAGACATTGACATGAATTCGCCTCCATAGGAACATCCACACTCACCACACGTCTTTCATCCAAGTTGGGCATTTCCTTTTATGGACCTTTCTTAGGAAGGATAGCTCTTGATTCTAGCGCCTTACACCACTTTGCAATCCTAATTCTTGTGTGTATTCCTATACGTGCTCATACGAGATTGAAGTTAGATACTTAGAATGACAACAAGTGTCAAAGCTCTAGATAGTGCGATAAAGAGTAGAAGAAGGGAGACTTTCCTATCATTGCGTTGTCTCTATGTCATGATTTTGGCGCGCTTCACAACCATAAGCTAGAAACTACGAATCTTGTTGTGTTGAGATTTAGTTCCTATGTAATTTAAACTCATGCTCTGATACCAAGTTTGTCAGAACCCGGATTCTGGAATTCAGACCGCAACCGACATCGTTGACCTCTCAAAGGTCGCAGACAAGCCTCATCTTGCATTCATCACAATCATCTAGTTAAATTTGCAGAAAATTTAAAACTTTTTATATGTATGAAGTATACATAGACTTCATATAATTATTAACCAGATACATCATATACTAAGCTCAACATATGAGAACAACCATCTAACATAAAGAATCAATTCGAAACTGAAGATGAATATATCATAAATAGCTTGCAAAACATGGCCTTATTACAAAGCTTCAAAATGAAGGTGCGAAAGAAACTCTAGGGACAACATCACCTATATATGCCTAAAACTAAGTCTAGACTAAATTTGTAGTATCATTGAAATCATGGGGATCTACCAAATGGTTTGGAGAAATGCTGATGTCCAAACCGGTTCAAGTGTCGTCATCCTGTCCTCTAACCTGCACCTATAAAAATAGTAAATAGTAGGATGTTAGTCACCACTTGTACTAAGTATGGGTGTATGCACACATACACATAAAGCTATGCATGATGAATAAAAGTTCTTCCTAAGAAACATGCCATTTTTGGAAAGTCTAGTCATTAGACTTTCCTAATTCATTAGTTGTGAATTGTTGTATGAATATGATGTATTTTAATTCATTCAAAGCACACAAATAATTTTCTACATGCTTACAAAACATTAGTATCGTCAACATAATTTTCGAACAACTCGGGCGAAGATTTGAGATTTTTTATCCTCATAGGCCGAGAGCTACTCTTTGTACACTTAGATTATTTTTTTGTCTTTTTATTCTTCTTTTTGTTTAGTTCAATAATTCTCTTTCTCATATGTTTTATTTACAAGTGAAATTATTCATTATAGTCCCATACCCACAATGAATAGACATTCATTACAATATATATTCATTGCCTTTCCTAAGAAATTCTCTATAAATAATTCCATTGATTTCATTACTTTCATTTTTTATTTATAATACATTTCATATCCACTAGACTTTGGAATCATTGATGTAGCATAAGACATCTTAAGTGAGGGCCCAAGATATGGGACCTCAACCCGAGGGCCTTCATTAACAAATATAGAGTCTGCTTCATTTGTTCATTCGCACTTCACATTATTCATTTCATTCATTCGTAGGATGATGTAAACACCAGATATACCTAGGATGGTGTTTAAGACTCTCATCAGGATCATGAAGTGTAATGACCAAGAATGATCTAATGTCATTACTTTAATCTGATTTCAACACCTGATTGTCTTGAACAAACACCTTTAGTATCTTTAATTTCATTATGTTTCATACTTTGAGGAACTCCAACCTTAACCTACATAAATCATGTGAGCATCATGAAATTTAGTGTCTACCCCACAGAGAAAAGAGGTGGAATCACTGGACAAAGTGACCCAAAACATACTAGTGTACATGGGAATTGGACCCCGCCAGATCCCTATATTTGCAGTATCGGTTTGAAGACTAGGAGATATAAGGAGACCCATACGCGGAATGCAAGAAAGTCTCCTCTCATGATATTTACGTGAACCTCCGCCCTTCCTAAAAGAAGGCATCACCTCTCATAGCTACCATATCGATGCTAAGTATAAAGTTCCATTTCATTAAAATCATACATCATGGAAGTTGGCTTTTAGTATGAGAACATCATATCTCTATAGATGATTTCTCATCTCATTATTAGAAATAAGTATACTTGAGTCTCAATACTTTCTATAGAGTGTACATAGAGAATGGTCTCTTCATTATCTTTACACTCTCATAGGTGAGTACGTTTGGTAACATTTACTTAGTCTCATTTGATATTGCTTAGATCTTTCACATTAGCCTATTATCATGTTGTCACCACATTCATTAACATAAGCACATTTGATTTTCATAATTACTCATCCCTTTACGTGAATGTTCACTAATTTATCTTCTAGTATTGACTAAAGCATTATAGAGGCTTGCTTCTAGGTTGAGATTTAGTTACTCTACTGATGACTAGTCATCCTTACTTTACATTGATGAAATGTGAATTTTCCTTACATATAATATTTAGTTGATAATGAGACTATCTCACATCTTATAACACCTTCACACATGAGTATTCTTTTAACAAAGTAGCTTAGGTGTAAGTGAAACTTGTCTCACTACCTTTACCACCCCATTATTGTCACTTACTTACTTTATACCCCTTTAATTATATAATAACTCACGCTACTTACTTACTTTAGTGTAATAGATTCACATCATCGTTTATGGACGATGAGTTTTTCATTCAATGAGTTTCATGAGTTCATATGTCATTCTTTTAGAGCATGTTGTGAGTTGTCCCAATGAGTGGCATTCCCTTTATTAGGGGTTCATTGAATTAGTTTAGAAGTGCTTATATTATCAGTTGATACTCTAACTATTCAAGATTGGCATATGATTAGTATTGGCATAAACAATTCGTCATAGATTTCATAACCATATTTGTTGGCATAACCAATTTTAATGTGCAACATGCTTAAGCTTTCATACATTACACATTAGCCAATATTTTACTTATTTAGAGATAACATTATAGAAAATTCCCATTTAAATTTTGAACAATGTTCTTGTTAGACATTTTATAGAGATAACATTATAGAAAATTCCCATTTAAATTTTGAACAATGTTCTTGGTAGCAATTTTTATGGACATAAAGCAAACATTAACTCAAATTATGATTTCTCAGAGATCCATTTTAGCTAACCTTATGACATAACTTTAGGCATAATGTTTTTTTTTAGACATCTTGGTCAGCATCATATTAGCATTTGATGAATATATCATCTTTATAACGTCATATTCATAGCAGGTATGCACAACAGACCGTAACATCTTTATAGATAACATTTTTTCACATATCTTTAACATAGTATCATTCTTTTAATTCACATAATAACCCTTAGCATCCAACGAGTCCAATTAATAGATTCATTCAGTCATTATTTAATAAAATACACATTAAGATAAGCAATCACCACATACCAACAACATGATTTGTAACCTATTAAACATTGAAATTGTATCAAGGATACTAGGAAAAGGAATTTGACAAAAATAACTGGAAACAACCCTAGTTTTCAAGATATTTGAATCATTCGAAAGAAAATCCCTTGGAGAATGAAGTCCAGGAGAGAAAACCCATACCTCAAGTAGAAATTATTCTACGTAGACCACCTTTAACGAACCTTGAAGAACCCTTGAAAAATCGTCTATGAAATATTCTATTTTTTTCTTTCGTTTTGTTCACTGTTTTTCTCACGCTTGTTTTCTAGTTTTAGTCGTGTATTTGTTTGAGTTTGAACGTCTTTTTTAGGTTTAGGAACTTATCTTGACTTATTCAACTTAGGGTTTGATAAGTTAATTAAATAAATCAATTAACTAATTATAAAAGAAAAACCTTGTAAGCTTACTAAACATCGGAGAATCTTGACTAGACCGAAAATATTAATTTTTGGTGTTGAATATAGTTTAGGACAACATTTTTACTTTATATTAATTAATTAAATCGTTAATTTAATTAATTTAGGGACCTAGGGTAAGTGCTGAAGTACCCTTAAGTCATGTGAACCATAATTAACCCTTTAGTACCATTCTAGGCTAAGTACTAGGATGTTTCTTGCATTATACTAGATTAGCATAAGAATTTCGGTTTGACACCTTCAATTCAACAAATTAAATATATAATTTAATTAATTAAGTAACCTAGGGTAATTATAAACGTACCCTTAAGTCGTTATAACCATAACTAATCCTTTGGACTATCCTAGTTAGGTACTAGGTTGTCCCTTTCTTGTCTTAACCAAGATCTGAAAAATTTCCTTTATAGTTTTAGTTTTAGCCCTTTTAAATTAATTAATTAATTTTCTACATAAATTAATTATGTAACCTGTAGGAATTACTAAAGTACCCCTTAGTTTCTAGGACCATAACTAACCTTTTGGACCATCTTAGGTTAGGTACTATGTTGTCTCTTTAACTAGTACTAGGTTAGTGTCAACCCGGTTTTTGTCCTAGGTTGTTGGGTGAATTAGTTGGTCTATTTCGGTTAGTACTAGGTTAATTATGTATTTGGGTCAGTAGGTTATAGTCTAAAATATGTTAGGAAGTTAGGCCCCACAAGAAGTGGTCCGTTATGCACGTTTTTGTCCCTTTAATTATCCTAACCAAATTCAGTTGGGGTTGTCCCCTCTTTTGGTGCTTTTTCACATGTCTTGCACATCTTCTGGCACATAGGTTGTTTTTAATTTCCTAACTAACTATTATTTATGGTTCATTTGGGAATTTATACATATTTTCCCAAGGATCCTCAGTATATCCTAGGGTACTGCTTACTCTACACGATCATTTTAATTGATCATGTGATATGGTATCTAGGCTTTTCACTTGGATGTCTCATACCTTTTTGTGAGTTAAAGGAAAAAGGATTTTAGTTTAGTGTATTCATTGGAGGTACATTTATTTAACAACAATCTTTGATTGGGGTATGACAACCCAAAAGGTATATTTCTTATTCGTATATAGAAAATTGGCTATGTACCACTAATAGGCTATCCTAAGGGCATACTGGATCTTCATTAGACATATGATTTTCCGAAATGATACAGAGCATCTCCTCGTGGGGTTCTCCAGTGTTGCTTGTGAAAAAGAAAGATGGAACCCTTACAATGTGTATCGATTATCGGCAGTTCAACAAGGTCACTATCAGAATAAGTATTCACTCCCCTGAATAGATGATTTGTTTGACCGACTCCAGGGGTCTAGTTTCTTCTCGAAGATTAATATTTTTCGAGGGTACCTCAGCGTAAAGTTATGGATGAAGATATCCCAAAAATAGCCTTTCGTAACCGTTATGGTCACTATGAATTCGTAGTGACGTCATTTGGTCTCACTAATGCACCTTCTGCATTTATGGACCTCATGAACAGAGTTTTCCATGAATACCTTGACACATTCGTCATAGTATTCATTGATGGTATTCTCAACTAATCTAAGGCCAAGGAAGATCATGAAAAGCACTTGAGACTAACCTTGCAGGTACTTAGACAACATTAGTTGTATGCCAAATGCAGCAAATGTGAATTTTGAATCAGATCAATGACCTTCCTGGGTCATGTAGTGTCCGATAAAGGTGTGGAGGTGTATCCCGGGAAGATTGAAGCTGTTAAGAACTTTCCGAAACCTCTTACTCCCACAGATATTCGTAGCTTCTTTTGATTGGATGGTTACTATCAAAAATTTGTGTAGGGTTTTTCTTCTATTGCCACCCCACTCACCGCCTTGATAAAAAAGAAAGTCAAGTTTAATTGGGCGGAAACTTGTTAAAATAGATTACAAAAGCTCAAGGACAGACTCACTTCAGCACCGATACTTACCTTGCCTAAGTGTGGTGAGAATTACGCTGTATATTGTTAAGCATATAGGGTTGGTTTCGTTTGTGTTCTAATGAAGGGTGGTAAGGTGATATCCTATGCGTCCAGATAGCTCAAGGTGAATGAGAAGAACTATCGAACTCATGACTTAGGGTTGGAAGTTGTGGTGTTTGCACTGAGCTGTGGAGGCACTACCTGTATGGAGTACATGTGGATGTGTTCACAAACCACAAAAGACTCCAGTACGTGTTTACATAGAGGGAGTTAAATCTACGTCATCAGAGATGGTTGGATCTGTTGAAAGACTATGACATGAATGTCCACTACCATCCTGAAAGGATAATGTCGTAGCTGATGCTTTGAGTAGGATGATCATGAGAAGGACAACCCACGTTGAGGATGAGAAGAAGGAGTTGGTGTAAGATGTAAACAGACTTGATAGACATGTTGTGCGGTTGGTTGACTCTACTAGTGGGGGTGTTTTGGTCCATCCTAGTTCTAAATCATCCTTGGTAGTTGAAGTCAAGAAGGGTCAGCATCTTGCTTATTTGTTGATAGATCTGAAAGACTATGTCTAGACAAAGATGAATGAGTCTTTTGCCTATGGAGGTGACGGTATACTTAGGTATTACGACAAGCATTGTGTACCAGATGTGGATGATTTGCGGACAAGGATTATTATAGAGGCCCATGGTTCAATATATTCCATACATTCAGGTCCCACCAATATGTATGATGATGTAAAGTAGATCTATTGGTAGGATGGCATGAAGAAGGACGTTGCTGATGACTAAGTATCCTAATTGTCAGAAGGTTAAGGTAGAACATCTTAAGCTGGGCAGTCTGACTCAGATTAACGAGGTTCCAACTTTGAAGTGGGAGTTTTTCCAATTTATCCCTCTGAAGTATACTTACAGAGCTGAGGACTATGCGAGACTCTACATTGATGAGATTGTGAGATGGCAAGGGATTCCTTTGTCTATTGTTTCAGATAGAGGAGTTCAGTCACTTCGCATTTTTGAAGATCATTCAAGAAAAGTTTAGGCACGCAGGTGAAGCTTTGTACTTCCTTTCATTCTCAGACTAATGGGCAGGCTGAATGCACCATTAACACATTGGAGGACATTTTGAGGACTTGCGTAATTGACTTCAGAGGTAGTTGGGATGACAATATTCCTTTGATAGAGTTTTTGAATAATAACAGCACCATTTGAGGCACTATATCATAGGAGGTTTAGGTATGCGGTTGGGTGGTTTGAGGTTAGAGAGTCATTCATTTTGGGTCCATAGATCATTCACGAGGCCTTGGATAAGGTTAGAGTGATTAGAGATAGATTGGCTACTGCTTACAGTCGGCAGAAGTCATATGTGGATAACTGGAAGCAGCCCTTATAGCTTGATGTTGGTGACCAAGTCTATTTGAATATATAACGTCTTTAAGGGGTGATGAGGTTGTGTGGGAAGGTGAAGTTGTGTCCGAGGTATGTTGGGCCATATGAGGTTCTACAACATGTGGGTAAGTTGGCCTATGAGTGGGCATTGCATGCGGAGCTAGCTTCTATCCATCCAATCTTTTATGTGTCCATGTTGAAGAAGTGCCTGGGTGATCCAGCATCGATTTTACCTGTTGAAGGTTTGGTGGTTGATGAAGACTTGTCCTATGAGGAGATACCTTTTGAGATTCTAGATAGAAAAGTGAAGCAGCTGAGAAACAAGGAGGTTGCCACAGTGAAGGTATTGTGGAGGGACCATCTTGTCGAGGGTGCTACGTGGGAGGTTGAGGCGGATATGAGATCCCACTATACCCATCTGTTCAGCTCTTAAGGTTAGACTCCCTACTCTAAATTCTATGTTTCCTTGTCTCTCCATTCTTTGTTGCTATTTCTTGATTGTGTGTAGTAATTATGTTATGCTTTGTTTGGCATTACGCAAAATAATAAGTAGTGTCATTCGGGGATGAATGTACATAAGGTGGGGATAATGTAACAACCCTAAATATGTATAAGATAAGTAAAGCTTAATGTGTCTAGAATGCCTACGATTAGATCGGGTTCACACAGATTGATGCGCGTAGAACCAAGCCTTTGAACCCTTGCAACAACCCAGCCAACAAACTTGGGGAGTTAGTTGAGCTAGTAAAGGTTTTTGTGCAGAAATGTAAGGCTCCCGAATATGAAGATTTACTCGAATGAGTCTTTAGCCGACTTAAAAAGGGGAAAATCTTAAGTTTGGAGGGTCTAGGGGTAAAATGGTCTTTAACCAAACTAAGGGTAATATCATAATTACCTTAAATATATATTTAATTATTTAATTAATAAGGTTGAGGGGTATTTTGGGGAGAGAGTACCATAAATGGTCTCTAAGAGTAAAGGCTTGCACCAACCGGGTTCGAACCTAGGTTGAAGCAATGAATTAAATTGTTTTATTTAAGTGGGTAAATTAATTAAATAAATTAATATTATTTAATTATTTGCTGATAAAAAGGGAAAATCATATTTTTAGTTATTAATTATTAATTATTAAATTAAATTGACTATGTCTTGCAAATAATCCTAGTTTTAAGGGGCACTATCTCACACAAACTCTCTCACACACCTAAACCTCTCTGTCTCTCTCATCCATTTTGATCCTTTTCTGGAAAAACAGGAAAAAAACATTAGAAAACAATGAAGGCTCTATGAACTCAAAGAACTTACAAAAAATTATACAAAAAAGCAAGCTAACTTAAGAAACAAAAATTTTACATCATCTTCTCGACGGGATCATGTTCAAGGTTTAGTGGAGGATTTGGGTAGCACTTTTAAGGTGTGGAAAGCTACAACCAGGTATGGGTTTTCTCTATTTGATTCCTTTCTCCAAGAGAAATTTCTATCTACGAAATTCAACGTATGAAACTAGGTCTATCCCCTTTATTGACGAATTCCTTGTCCCTAGTCTCCATCCGATTTCAATCTAAATTAGGTTAGAAATCATAATGTTGGTGTGGTTACTGGTAACTTAGTGTGAAATATGATGTTCTTTTTGATTTTTTGTTTTGAAATAGCAAGCATGTTCAATGATGTCAAACGATAATGATGTGGTGCAATGTGTAAAATGTTTGTTGTTGTTCTCCGTTTTGATGTCTTAAAATGGCTTGTTTGATGATTGGAATTATTGTGCATAAGGTGTATAAATTGTGATGTTTCAATGAAGTTTAAGGTTGCTGATCTTAAGTGGAAAAATATAAACTAAAAGAACAATAAATCTACACCTAAAAACGCGTTAAACAAATTTTGAAAACACCACAAAATGAACGTATGAATATTGTTAAATAAAGCTAGAAAATTTAATAAAATTTTCAGCACTTGGTGATGGAGTTTTCAGACAGAAGTTTGAGAAGTTAAAAATAAATTTAAAACATGTGAGGTTAGTGGGGATTGAACCCAAGGCTTCACTACATGAAATCTGGAAAAACAATGAGAGTTGTGGGACTCGAACCAACAACCTCTCGGCCAAACAAGAGAGTAAAAAGGAAATTTTCAATTAATAAAAATAACGGGAGGAGTGGGATTTGAACCCACCACCTCTTGTCTGAACGAGGTGTCAAGGATAGAAATTAAAAAAAATAATAATAAAGAAAGGAGTGAATTTCGAACCCACCTCCTCTCGGCCAACAAGGGAAAAACGTAGGAAAAAGAGAAATAAATGAATGTTGCAATGGGGGTTCAATACCGGATCCCCTAATGCTTAAAACTCCTAAGGTGAAATGAGGGGAGGTAAAAATAAAGGAAAAATAATGTTAGTGAGGAGATTTGAAATCGGGATCCCCAAGCTGAATTTTAAATCCTAAATTAGGTGAATTAAAATTAACTAAGTGTTGTCCAAAGGATTCGAAGTCGGGTTCCCTTTCCCTATTCCGTATTGACATATAAGTCATACATATGTTAATACTTCATTAATGCTGCCTCTAAATATCAAAATAAATATCTTGGCATATCTACAAGATGCATAAGTCTTGTACCATATAATCTTGGGTAAACATGAATAACTTAGACACACTATGAATGAAGCCTCATGGCTTGTATGTGGTGACTCATAAGACTAGCATAAGTTTAAAAGTAAGAGAGCCTTACATGTATGTGATGAAATGATGTAAAACCTAGAAGAGTTTTAATAAGAGTCTGAAAACAGTAAATGGACAAGTGCATTGGCATATGATGAAATGAACATTTATTTAAAGGGGTGAGTAATTATAAAGAGCAAATGTGCTAAAGTTATTGAATGTGGTTACAACATGATAAGAGGCTAATGTGAAAGATGAGAGCAATCTCAAATGAGCTTAAGTAAATGACAAAAACGTACTCACCTATGAGAGTGTAAAATTAATGAAGAGACTAGTCTCTATGAACTCTCTAATGAAAGTATTGAAGTTAACGAATACTCAATACTAATGATGAGATGAGAAATCATCTAATGAGCTATGATGTCCTCATGCTAGAAGCCAGCTAACATGATGCATGAGTTGAATGTAATGGAAGTTTATATTTAGCACCGATTGGCTAGCTATGAGTGGTGATGCCTTCTTTAGGGAAGGGCGCAGGTTCACGAAATTCCTATGAGATGAGACTGTCCGGCATACCGAGTATGAGTCTCCTTATATCTCCTAGTCTTCAAACCTATACTTCCAATTAGGGATCTAGCGGGTTTCAATACCCATGTATGATAGCATGTTTTGGGTCACTTTGGCCGGTGATTCCACCTTTTTCGGTATCGGGGAGACACTACATTTCATGATGCTCACATGATCTATGTCAGTTAAAGTTAAAGTTCCGAAAAAATGAATGAGTCCAGCCTCAAATGATGCACATAATGAAATGAACGGTACTTAAGTTGTGAGGATAGGATTATCAAGAGGTGAGCTAGACATAAATAATGACGCTAGGTTATTCTTGGTCAATGCACATCAAACCCGATGAGAGTTTTGAAGTACATCCTAGGTATGACTAGTGACTGCACTAGTATATGAAAGAATGAAAAATGAAGTACATATGAATGAACGAAGCAGATTCTATTTTTACTGAAGAAGGCTTCCTAGATTACGTCCTATATGTTGAGCCCTCATTTTGAGAAGTCTTAACGTCAAGTCCATGATCTCAAGGTCTCATGGGATATGAAAGAATGATATGAACTATGTGATATGATATGTGAAATATGTTATGTACTTTTTACAAAATGATGAGTTTGATGATGCATGTTACACTCATTGCATGACTTTCCAAATACAAATTTTGCATGTCCATTGACTTTCCTAATCAAAATTTTGCAAGTCCACTCACTTGACTTTACATAAATCATGTTGTTAGGAAAGACCTATTATTTCTCATGCATGTCCTTGGTGTGTGCAACGGACTTCCTAACGTTGCCGTCAACCTCCACGTCCCAGGTTCAAGAACTGTAACCCGATTCCATTTCAGAGTATGCGCAAAACGCGCTACCTGTCGGGGTTCCCCCGACCCTTAGGATTGACTAACCCATGTGCAAATGTCGTTCACATGGATCTTTTACCATCTTCAGCCTTTAATGTTCTCATTTGAATATTTGCTACTACAACCATGATCTACACTGACAGCCACTCCGCCCAAGCTCGCGCCCGCTGCGCCCTCGTACTCATCGGGGCGTAGCACTTGCACCGACGGCCGGGTGTAGGTCGCGCGCTTAAGCTCTATCCATTTTCGGGGCTAGTTGATTCGGCAGGTGAGTTGTTACACACTCCTTAGCAGATTTTGACTTCCATGACCACCGTCCTGCTGTCTTGATCGACCAACACCCTTTGTGGGATCTAGGCTAACGCGCAATTTGGCACCGTAACCCGGCTTCCGGTTCATCCCGCATCGCTAGTTCTGCTTTCCAAAAATGGCCCACTTCGAGCTCTTGATTCCATGGCGCGGCTCAACAAAGAAGTAGCGCCGTCCTACCTATTTAAAGTTTGGGAATAGGTCGAGGGCGTTGCGCCCCCGAGGACTCTAATCATTGGCTTTACCCGATAGAACTCGCACGCGAGCTCCAGCTATTCTGAGGAGAACTTCGGAGGGAACCAGCTACTAGACGGTTCGATTAGTCTTTCGCCCCTATACCCAAGTCAGATGAATGATTTGCACGTTAGTATTTCTGCGGGCCTCCACCAAAGTTTCCTCTGGCTTCGCCCCACTCAGGCATAGTTCACCATCTTTTGGGTCCCGACAGGTATTCTCACACTCGAACCCTTCTAAGAAGATCAAGGTCAGTCGACGGTGCACCCCTCAGAGGGATCCCACCAATCAGCTTCCTTGCGCCTTACGAGTTTACTCGCGCGTTGACTCGCACACATGTCAGACTCCTTGGTCTGTGTTTCAAGACGGGTCAAATCAGGAGTCCACATGCAAGCGTCCGGAGCGCGCAGATGCCGAAGCACACCAGAGGCGCGTGTTGCCTTCCATAATCGTTGAGACAACGTTACACAGGCGTATCGATAACTTGGGCTTTGGCCGCCCCCAATCCACGCTGGTCCACGCCCCGAGTCGATTGGTAGACCGGCTCATCACCGTTCGACTTCCGATCGGGGTGCATCGCCGGCCCCCATACGCTTCCCTCCTGACAATTTCAAGCACCCTTTGACTCTATTTTCAATGTCTTTTTCATATTTCCCTCGCGGTACTGGTTCGCTATCGGTCTCTCGCCAGTATTTAGCCTTTAGACGGAATTCACCGCCCGCTTCGGGTTGCATTCCCAAACAACCCGACTAGTAGACAGCGCCTCGTGGTGCGACAGGGTGTGGGCACGACGGGACTCTCACCCTCTCCGGTGCCCCCTTCAAGACTACAATTCGGACAATGGATCCGCCCGATTCTAAGGTTGGGCTTTTCCTGATTCGCTCGCCATTACTAGGGGAATCCTTTTAAGATTCTTTTCCTCCGCTGATTTATATGCTTAAACTCAATGGGTAACCCCGCCTGACCTGGGGTCACGGTCGGAGCGCCTGGTGAGGCGTGGTGAGGGTCGAGTAGTCCGAACGTGCGACGGGCTGTAGCAGCGACAACAAGAGAGAGTTGAGTTTCAGGATTTGTCCCTCCATCTTATTAGCCTTTACAATGGGAACCATACAAGTTCCTCCTTTCTCCATGACCATCAATTGTTGGTGATAAGGATCGATCACTGTATGGCACTGCAGGAAGAACTCCTGCCAAAGAATAATATAAGAGATATCTAAGGGAGCAATGATGAACTTGGTTTTTCCTTGCCAGTCGCCTATCGTGATGCTCACTCTGTGCGCAACTCCATCCACAGGAGTTGGTGGTGCATTGACCGTCTTGATTTGGATGTTGCTTGGACTACAATGAAACCCCAACCTCGTTGTTGCCGTCCTGGCCATGAGATTGGCCTCTGCACCAGTGTCGACCAACACATGAGCACGTTTCCCATTGATCATTATGTCGACACATTGAGCGCATGACTTAGACATCCTAAGCCCCTGCTCCGCATGCTTCGGCTTCGCTTGCCTTGGCTTCTTTTGCCTTGGCGTCTTTGATGGTTTCTTGGTGACAGCTCCGCATAGACTTATCAAACCCAACAACTTGGTCTCCTCGACTTCATCTTCTTTTTGGGCTTCCTTTTCCTTCCGCTCTCGGAGGATAGCACCAAGACTCTTCAGTTCCGGGCACTTTGCATAACTATGTGACCCGCTGCATATGTGGCAACCATCTCCCTTGGCAACCTATTTCCTCACCGTGTTGCCACGATCTCCGGATTTCTTGCCGTTGGACCTGTAGGTGTCACACCTGTGAGGCCGTTGCTCCTCGCCTCGCCTCTTGGGTTGTGGCAGTTGTTCCTCCCCTTTGCCACAATCTTCCCCACTATCATCATGACTACCTTCCTTGTCGTCCTCCTCTGCACCCTGAGATTTCTCCTGCCTGAAGTCTGTCAAGGCTTTGGCATGCGTGATGGCTTCATCAATAGTCCCGACCTCTCACCGCTCCAACTCCATTCTGGCCCAACTTTGCAGCCCATCCAGAAAGTGGAACAACATATCTTCATCCGTGAGGTTGGGAATCTGAAGCGTAAGGGTGGTGAACTCCCGCACATACGCGCGTATGCTGCCCTTTTGCTTTAACTCCCTAATCTTGCTCTTTCCCTTATAGATGACGTTGTTAGAGAAGAACTCCTTCTTGAACTCCTCGTGGTATTGCTTCCATGTTTTCATAGTGCATGTCCCCTACTTGATGTCGAACTCTTTACGCCTCCACCATAGCATTGCCATCTCCGAAAGATACAACACAGCAGTGTTGATATTATTCACATCACTTCGCACCCGAATACACTTGAAGTAATTCTCCAAGTGCCATAGGAAATTCTCCACCTCCTGTGCGTCGCAGACGCCTTTGAACATTGGTGGCCTGGGAGCCTCGACTCTGGCCTCCCTTTCCCAGTCAAGTGATGTGGATCCACCAACCTCTCTGTCTTCCTTGAGTGCTTCAACTTCGGCCTTCAACGACCCATCGACGTCGCTGATATGTATTTATATACACCCAACAGCGTAGCACGAACAAGCCATGCATGCCATTAAGCGCCCACACAACACGCCTTCTAAGCCCACGGGACGCTTATGCCGTTTGCCTGCCTGCGCCTCAGTCTGCCTCCAACACCTCTACCCCCCTTATATATGCTTAAAAAAATTTAACCCATGTGACAGGAGTAGACATGGATATTCCAGCATATCAAAATGGAAATGTACAACCCAAATATGCACGTTCTAAGGTACAAACACACATAAGCTTTCATAAATGACTTTTATATATATAAAAAAAATATGTTTCATCATATTTTTTTATCTTTTTCGAAAATTCCAAAAAATTAGTAATAAATTATTAAAAATAGGGAAAATATCAAAAAAATATGAAATCAACTCCAAAAATTCACAATTAAATATGGGAACCTTAAAATAAAAAATTTAATAATTTTTAATTTTAAAAAGGAGAAGTAAAAAAATAAAAAAACCGTAAATAAATAAATTATAAAATAATGATTAAAAGTCGGAAAAATACGGAAATGCTCGAAAACACTTCTAAATATGTTAAATTAATGATAAGATATATTTTTGCACATATAAAAGATGTTTCAATATTGTACGAACCGTAAAAGTAATGAAAATGATGTGAAAGAGCCACGTTAGGCTGAAACGTTAGAGAATAGATAATGGAAATTAGATGAATATATTTTTTATGCATGGAGGTTGTTTCAAAATCCTTTGATTTATGTACGGCATGAACATCCGCATGTTTTGTTTAGAACTCGAACAATGTCGCACAAGCCACGACAGATGCGAGCAGGCCACAGTCGACCGTTGTGTGCAGGCACGTCCGACGACGACTGATTGTTTGTGCTGTCCAAGGGCTATGATGGCATGCCACGCCCGACGATGGCCGACTGTCTATGCTGGTCCAAGGGCGATGATGACATGCAACGCCCGACGCCGTCCGACCATCTGCGTTGTCCAAGGGCTAAGATGGCATGCCACGCCCTACAACAGCCGACCTTTTATGCTGTCCAAAGGCGATGATGGCATGCCACACCCGATGTCGTCTGACCATGTGTGATGTCCAAGGGCTATGATGGCATGCCATGCTCGACGACGGTCGATCGACTAAGCTATCCAAAGGCAATGATGGCATGCTACGCCCGACGCCGTTTGACCGTGTGTGCCGTCCAAGGGCTATGATGGCATGCCACACCCGACGACGCTCGACAGACTGTGCTGTCCAAGGGCGATGATGGCATGCGACGCCCGACGCCTTCAAACCGTCTGTGTTGCCCAAGGGCGATGATGGCATGCCACACCCGACACTATCTGACTATATGTGTTTCCCAAATGCGATGATTGCATGCCACGCCCAATGTCGTTCGACTGTGTTTGTTTTCCAAAGGCGATGATGGCATGCCATGCCTGACGCCGTCCGACTGTGTCAGCTAGTCCGAAGGCGATGATGGCATGCCACGCCCGATGTCGTTCGATCGTAAGTGTTGCCCAAAGGCGATGATGGCATGCCACGCCCGACGTCGTTCGAACGTGTGTGCTTCCCAAAGGCGATGATGGAATGCCACGCCCGACGTTGTTCGACTGTGTGTGCTTCCCAAAGGCGGTGATGGCATGCCACGCCCGACGTCGTTCGATGATGTGTGCTGCCCAAAGGCGATGATGGCATGCCAAGCCCGACGCCGTCCGACCGTCTGTGTTTTCCAAAGGCGATGATGGCATGCCACACCGTACATTGTTCGACCATGTTTTCCGTCCAAGGGCGATGATCGCATGCCACGACCGACGCGGTCCGACAATATCAGTAGTCTAAAGGCGATGATGTCCTTTCACGCCCGACGTCGTTCGACCGTGTGTGCTGCCCAAAGGCGATGATGGCATACCACGCCCGACGTCGTTCGACCGTGTGTGCTGCCCAAAGGCGATGATGGCACGCCACGCCCCACGTCATTCGATCGTGTGTGCTGTCCAAAGGCGGTGATGGCATGTCATGCCTGACTTCCTTCGACCATGTTTTCTGTCAAAGGGCGATGATCACATTCCCCGGCCGACGCGGTCCGACTATATCAGTAGTCCAAAGGCGATGATGTCATTCCACGCACGATGTCGTTCGACCGTTTGTGCTGCCCAAAGGCGATGATGTCATGCCACGCCTAATGTTGTTCGACCGTGTTTGTCGTCCAAGGGCTATGATTGCATGTCACGCCCGATGTCGTTCAACCTTGTGTGCTGCCCAAATGCGATGATGGCATGCCATTCCCGTCGTCGTCTGACCATGTGTGCTGTCCCAAGGCGGCGATGTCATGCTACGCCCGACGTTTTTGACCGTGTGTGTTGTCCAAGGGCGGTGATGTCATGCCACGCCCGATGTTGCCGACCGTGTGTGCAGTCTAAAGGTGGTGATGTCATGCCATGCCCGATGTTGTCGACCGTGTGTGCTGTCCAAGGGCGGTGATATCTTGCCACGCCCGACGTTGCCGACCATGTGTGCAGTCCAAGGGCAGTGATGTCATGCCACGCCCGATGTTGCCGACCGTGTGTGCAGTCCCAGGATGGTGATGTTATCATGCCACGCCCGACGTTGCCGACCGTTTGTGCTTTTTAAGGGCGGTGATGTCATGTCATGCCCGGCGTCGTCCAACCGTGTGTGCTGCCCAAATACGATGATGGCATGCCACGCCCGACGTCATCCAACCCTGTGTGCTGCCCAAATACGATAATGGCATGCCACGCCCGACGTCTTTCGACCGTGTGTGCTGCCTAAAGGCGATGATGGAATGCCACGCCCGACGTCGTTCGACCGTGTGTGCTGTCCAAAGGCGGTGATGGCATGTCACGCCTGATGTCGTTCGACTGTGTTTGCCGTCCAAGGGCTATGATTGCATGCCACGCCCGACGTCGTTCGACTTTGTGTGCTGCCCAAATGCGATGATGGCATGCCATTTCCGACATCGTCTGACCATGTGTGCTGTCCCAAGGCAGCGATGTCATGCCACGCCCGACGTTGCTGACCGTGTGTGTTGTCCAAGGGCGGTGATGTCATTCCACGCCCGATGTTGCCGATCGTGTGTGCAGTCCAAAGGCGGTGATGTCATGCCACACTTGAATTGTCGACCGTGTGTGCTGTCCAAGGGCGGTGATGTCTTGCCACGCCCGACGTTGCCGACCATGTGTGCAGCCCTAGGGCGGTGATGTCATGCCACGCCCGATGTTGCCGACCGTGTGTGCAGTCCCATGATGGTGAAGTCATCATTTCACGCCCGACGTTGCCGACCGTGTGTGCTTTTTAAGGGTGGTGATGTCATGCCACGCCCGACGTCATCCAACCGTGTGTGCTGCCCAAATACGATGATGGCATGCCACGCCCGACGTCGTCCAACCGTGTGTGCTGTCCAAATACGATGATGGCATGCCACGCCCGACGTCTTTCGACCGTGTGTGCTGCCTAAAGGCGATGATGGAATGTCACGCCCGATGTCGTTCGACCGTGTGTGCTGTCCAAAGGCGGTGATGGCATGTCATGCCTGCTGTCGTTCGACCGTGTTTGCCGTCCAAGGGCTATGATGGCATGCCATGCACGACGTCGTTCGACCGTTTGTGCTTCCCAAAGGCGATGATGGCATGCCACGCCTGACGTTATTCGACCGTGTTTGCCGTCCAAGGGCTATGATGGCATGCCTCGCCCACCATCGTTTGACAATGTGTGCTGCCTAAAGGCGATGATGGCATGCCACACCCAACGTCATTTGACCGTGTGTATTGTCCAAAAGCCGCGATGTCATGCCATGCCCGACATTACCGACCGTGTTTGCCATCCTAGGGCGGTGATGTCAGGCCATGCCCGACGTTGCTGACCGTGTGTGCAGTCCAAGTGCGGTGATGTCATACCACGCCCGATGTTGCCGACCATGTGTGATGTTCAAGGGCAGTGATGTCATGTCACGCCCGACGTTGCCGACCGTGTGTGCTATCCAAGGGCGGTGATGTCATCATGCCACGCCCGACGTTGCCGACCGTGTGTGCTGTCCAAGGGCAGTGATGTCATGCCACGCCCGACGTCGTTTGACCGTGTGTGCTTCCCAAAGCCGATAATGGCATGCCACGCCGACGTCGTCTACTGTGGGTGCTGCCGATAGGCTATGATGGCATGCCACGCCCGACATCGTTCGACCGGCTGTGCTGTCCAAAGGCGGTGATGGCATGTCACGCCTGACGTCGTTGGACCGTGTTTGCCATCCAAGAGCTATGATGGCCTGCCACGCCCGCCGTCGTTCGACCGTGGGTGCTGCCCAAAGGCGATTATGGCATGCCATGCCCGACGTTGCCGACCGTGTGTGCTGTCCAAGCGAGGTGATGTCATGCCACGCCTGACGTTGTCTGACTGTGCGTGCTGCCCAAGGTCGATGTCATGCCACGCCCGACGTCGTTCGACCGTGTTTGCCGTCCACGGGTGTATTTTGCAGTCCATGCCCGTTCTGCGCAGGCCTTGGCAGATGACACCTTGCCGCGGACGTACTGCATACGCAGACCCATTTGCCCCTTGACATCTAACTTGGCTTTAGTAATCGCACCCGGCATCCCGTAAACCTCTTATAGTGACATGTAACTAGTCCGTTAACATGTCATTAAGCTTGATAAATGAACTCAACATCACGAAAAACTCGCAATGGGTCTTAGAACGTATAGCTCAACACTTAGCGGAAGACTAGTGAACTTCACGTGCAATGTTACTTCAGATAATTATATTTCAACACTTATTTATTTTTTCACCTTCCAATGATGCAGGCAGAACGGGAACCTCTCATTTGAAAAGTTTGAAATGATTGGATTTGATTTTGGGGGAGGGGGAGTGTGGGGGGACGAATAAGCGACAAAGGGATGAATCTCAGTGGATCTTGGCAGCAAGGCTACTCTGCCACTTACAATACCCCGTCGCTTATTTAAGTCATCTTCAAAGGATTCTACCCGCCGCTTTATGGAAATTGTACTTCAAGGCGGTCACCACAACGCTTCTGTTCCAGCGTCTTAGCCAACAACACGTACCCTTGGGGGCCATAGTCCCCTACTTCTGGTCGGCAAGTGGACGGTGGGCTCATGCGTTTCGTATAGCCCGGATTCTGACTTAGAGGCGTTCAGTCATAATCCAGCACACGGTAGATACGCACCACTGGCTTTTCAACCAAGCTAGATGGCCAATTGTTTGAATCAACGGTTACTCTCGTACTAGGTTCAATTACTATTGCGACACTGTCATCAGTAGGGTAAAATTAACCTATATCACGACGGTCTAAACCCAGCTCATGTTCCCTATTGTTGGGTGAACAATCCAACACTTGGTGAATTCTTCTTCACAATGATAGGAAGTGCCGACATCGAAGGATCAAAAAGCAACATCACTATGAACGCTTGGCTGCCACAAGCCAGTTATCCCTGTAGTAACTTTTCTAACACATCTAGATTCGAACTCCGAAGGTCTAAAGGATCGTTAGGCCACGCTTTCACGATTCGTATTCGTACTGAAAATCAGAATCAAACGAGCTTTTACCCTTCTATTCCACACGATATTTCTGTTCTCGTTGAGCTCATGTTAGGACACCTGCGTTATCTTTTAACAGATGTGCCGCCCCAGCCAAACTCCGCACCTGACAATGTCTTCCGCCCGTATCGGCATGAAAAGCGAGCCTTGTGTCCAAAAAGAGGGGCAGTGCCCCGCTTCTAATTCACAGAATTAGTAAAATAACGTTAAAAGTAGTGGTATTTAACTTTCGCCTTTCGGCTCCCACTTGTACTACACCTCTCAAATCATTTCACAAAGTCAGACTATAGTCAAGCTCAACAGGGTCTTCTTTCCCGCTAATTCTGCCAAGTACGTTCACTTGGCTGTGGTATCGCTGGATAGTAGAAAGGGATAGTGGGAATCTCATTAATCTATTCATGCGCGTCACTAATTAGATCACGAGGCATTTGCCTACCTTAAGAGAGTCATAGTTACTCCCGCCATTTGCCCGCGCTTGGTTGAATTTCTTCACTTTGACATTCATAGCACTCGGCAGAAATCACATTGTGTAAACATCCGTGTGGACCATCGCAATGCTTTGTTTCAATTAAACAGTCAGATTACCCTTGTCCGTACCAGTTCTGAGTTGGCAGTTCGACGCCCGCGCAAAGCCCCTGAAGAAACCGTTCCCAGTCCGTCCCCCGGCCGGTACGCGGTGACCCGCTCTTGTCGCGGGAGCAGCTCGAGCAGTCCACCGACAGCCGACGGGTTTGGGACTGGGACCCCCCTGCCCAACCCTCAGAGCCAATCCTTTTTCCGAAGTTACGAATCCATTTTGCCGACTATCCTTGCCTACATTGTTCCATCAACCTGAGATTCTTCACCTTTGAGACCTAATGCGGTTATGAGTACGACCGGGCACTTGGTCCTCCGGATTTTGAAGGGCCGCCGGGAGCGCACTGGACACCACGCGACGAAGTGCCTGGGTGATCCAGCATCGATTTTACCTGTTGTAGGTTTGGTGGTTGATGAAGACTTGTCCTATGAGGAGATACCTTTTGAGATTCTTGATAGAAAAGTGAAGCAGCTGAGAAACAAGGAGGTTGCCACAGTGAAGGTATTGTGGAGGGACCATCTTGTCGAGGGTGCTACGTGGGAGGTTGAGGCGGATATGAGATCCCACTATACCCATTTGTTCAGCTCTTAAGGTTGGACTCCCTACTCTAAATTCTAAGTTTTCTTGTCTCTCCATTCTTTGTTCCTATTTCTTGATTGTGTGTAGTAATTATGTTATGCTTTGTTTGGCATTACGCAAAATAATTCGTAGTGTCATTCGGGGATGAATGTACATAAGGTGGGGATAATGTAACAACCCTAAATATGTATAAGATAAGTAATGCTTAATGTGTCTAGAATGCCTACGATTAGATCGGGTTCACACAGATTGATGCGCGTAGAACCAAGCCTTTGAACCCTTGCAACAACCCAGCCAACAAACTTGGGGAGTTAGTTGATCTAGTAAAGCTTTTGTGCAGAAATGTAAGGCTCCCGAATATGAAGATTTACTCTAATAAGTCTTTAGCCGACTTAAAAAGGGGAAAATCTTAAGTTTGGAGGGTCTAGGGGTAAAATGGTCTTTAACCAAACTAAGGGTAATATCATAATTACCTTAAATATATATTTAATTATTTAATTAATAAGGTTGAGGGGTATTTTAGGGAGAGAGTACCGTAAATGGTCTCTAAGAGTAAAGTCTTGCACCAACCGGGTTCGAACCTAGGTTGAAGCAATGAATTAAATTGTTTTATTTAAGTGGGTAAATTAATTAAATAAATTAATATTATTTAATTATTTGCAGATAAAAAGGGGAAATCATATTTTTAGTTATTAATTATTAATTATTAAATTAAATTGACTATGTCTTGCAAACAATCCTAGTTTTAAGGGGCACTATCTCACACAAACTCTCTCACACACCTTAACTTCTCTGTCTCTCTCATCCATTTTGATCCTTTTTTGGAAAAACAGGAAAAAAACATTAGAAAACAATGAAAGCTCTATGAACTCAAAGAACATACAAAAAATTATACAAAAAAGCAAGCTAACTTAAGAAACAAAAAATTTACATCATCTTCTCGACGGGATCGTGTTGAAGGTTTAGTGGAGGATTTGGGTAGCACTTTTAAGGTGTGGAAATCTACAACCAAGTATGGGTTTTCTCTATTTGATTCCTTTCTCCAAGAGAAATTTCTATCTAGGAAATTCAACGTATGAAACTAGGTCTATCCCCTTTATTGACGAATTCCTTGTCCCTAGTCTCCATCCGATTTCAATCTAAATTAGGTTAGAAATCATGTTGTTGGTATGGTTACTGGTAACTAAGTGTGAAATATGATGTTCTTTTTTATTTTTTGTTTTGAAATAGCAAGCATGTTCAATGATGTCAAACGATAATGATGTGGTGCAATGTGTAAAATGTTTGTTGTTGTTCTCCATTTTGAAGTCTTAAAATGGCTTGTTTGATGATTGGAATTATTGTGCATAAGGTGTATAAATTGTGATGTTTCAATGAAGTTTAAGGTTGCTGATCTTAAGTGGAAAAATATAAGCTAAAAGAACAATAAATCTACACCTAAAAACGCGTTAAACAAATTTTGAAAACACCACAAAACGAACGTATGAATATTGTTAAATAAAGGCTAGAAAATTTAATAAAATTTCCAGCACTTGGTGATGGAGTTTTCAGACAGAAGTTTGAGAAGTTAAAAATAAATTTAAAACGTGTGAGGTTAGTGGGGATTGAACCCCAGGCTTCACTACATGAAATTTGGAAAAACAATGAGAGTTGTAGGACTCGAATTAAAAACCTCTCGGCCAAACAAGAGAGTAAAAAGGAAATTTTCAATTAATAAAAATAACGGGAGTAGTGGGATTTGAACCCACCACCTCTTGGCTGAACGAGGTGTCAAGGAGAGAAATTAAAAATAATAATAATAATAAAGAAAGGAGTGAATTTCGAACCCACCTCCTCTCGGCCAACAAGGGAAAAACGTAGGAAAAAGAGAAATAAATGAATGTTGCAATGGGGGTTCAATACCGGATCCCCTAATGCTTAAAACTCCTAAGGTGAAATGAGGGGAGGTAAAAATAAAGGAAAAATAATGTTAGTGAGGGGATTTGAAATCGGGTTCGCCAAGCTGAATTTTAAATCCTAAATTAGGTGAATTAAAATTAACTAAGTGTTGTCCAAAGGATTCGAAGTCGGGTTCGCTTTCCCTATTCCGTAATGACATATAAGTCATACATATGTTAATACTTCATGAATGCTGCCTCTAAATATCAAAATCAATATCTTGGCATATCTACAAGATGCATAAGTCTTGTACCATATAATCTTGGCTAAACATGAATAACTTAGACACACTATGAATGAAGCCTCATGGCTTGTATGTGGTGACTCATAAGACTAGCATAAGTTTAAAAGTAAGAGAGCCTTACATGTATGTGATAAAATGATGTAAAACCTAGAAGAGTTTTAATAAGAGTCTGAACACACTAAATGGACAAGTGCATTGGCATATGATGAAATGAACATTTATTTAAAGGGGTGAGTAATTATAAAGAGCAAATGTGCTAAAGTTATTGAATGTGGTTACAACATGATAAGAGGCTAATGTGAAAGATGAGAGCAATCTCAAATGATCTTAAGTAAATGTTACCAAAACGTACTCACCTATGAGAGTGTAAAATTAATGAAGAGACTAGTCTCTATGAACTCTGTAATGAAAGTATTGAAGTTAACGAATACTCAATACTAATGATGAGATGAGAAATCATCTAATGAGCTATGATGTCCTCATGCTAGAAGCCAGCTAACATGATGCATGAGTTGAATGTAATGGAAGTTTATATTTAGCACCGATTGGCTAGCTATGAGTGGTGATGCCTTCTTTAGGGAAGGGCGCAGGTTCACGAAATCCCTATGAGATGAGACTGTCCGGCATACCGAGTATGAGTCTCCTTATATCTCCTAGTCTTCAAACCTATACTTCCAATTAGGGATCTAGCGGGTTTCAATACCCATGTACGCTAGCATGTTTTGGGTCACTTTGGCCGGTGATTCCACCTTTTTCAGTATCGGGGAGACACTACATTTCATGATGCTCACATGATCTATGTCAGTTAAAGTTAAAGTTCCGAAAGAATGAATGAGTCCAGCCTCAAATGATGCACATAATGAAATGAACGATACTTATGTTGTGAGGATAGGATTATCAAGAGGTGAGCTAGACATAAATAATGACGCTAGGTTATTCTTGGTCAATGCACATCAAACCCGATGAGAGTTTTGAAGTACATCCTAGGTATGACTAGTGACTGCACTAGTATATGAAAGAATGAAAAATGAAGTACATACGAATGAATGAAGCAGACTCTATTTTTACTAAAGAAGGCTTCCTAGTTCACGTCTTATATGTTGAGCCCTCATTTTGAGAAGTCCTAACGTCAAGTGCATGATCTCAAGGTCTCATGGGATATGAAAGAATGATATGAACTATGTGATATGATATGTGAAATATGTTATGTACTTTTTACAAAATGATGAGTTTGATGATGCATGTTACACTCATTGCATGACTTTCCAAATACAAATTTGGCATGTCCATTGACTTTCCTAATCAAAATTTTGTAGGTCCACTCACTTGACTTTACATAAATCATGTTGTTAGGAAAGACCTATTATTTCTCATGCATGTCCTTGGTGTGTGCTTGCATATACCCATACTTGGTACAAGTGTGTACTAATTCCATAAAATTGTCTATTTTTATGTGCAGGAATAGGTGGACGTTACATCGTACGATACAATGTTAAAGTTATCCAGAGGTGGATCTTTCATCCGGACTTGAAAGGCCCTCATGCTTTCGAGGCTGTCTACTGTTATTATCTAGCTTAAATGTAGGCCTTAGCTAGTGGAGCATGTTCCGCTAGTGTTTAATTCCCACTTCATTTTTGATTTTGTATTCTTGTTGTTTTTTTCAAGTACTCATTTAATGCATCTATAACTATTTCTTTCATTTGATGATCTTAAGGTTAGATGGTTGATTGTGGACATTTATGAGTTTAAGTAGAATGTCATATATGAAAGATAAATAACAAAAAGTTAAAATTTTATGCAAAAATTATCCTAGATGAAGTAAAGATGACGTATGTAGGCTTGTCTTCGACCTCTAAGAGGTCAACGACGCCGGTCTCGTCATGGGTCTAGATTCCGATCGTGACAAAGTCTTACCTCTTGCTTCCAAGAACCTTATTCATCTTACAATTTTCATAATCATAATTAGTGAAATACTCAATAACATAATCAAGAACAACTCATCAAATCATGTACGAGAGCCGTGCATAGCGTAGGAGGAGGGAAACAGGTCGTTAAAGGGTTCATTCAATCCTTAAATTCAAACCCTATCATTTATACGTTATCAAATA
Organism: Solanum arcanum; assembly: GCA_027789145.1. Lineage (NCBI taxonomy): Eukaryota > Viridiplantae > Streptophyta > Magnoliopsida > Solanales > Solanaceae > Solanum > Solanum arcanum. Next base: position 39,202,283 of record CM050939.1, on the reverse strand, counting down.
CTATAAACATCCCCTCCAAAGCCATAACTTAAATAAGGATCATATATTAAACGAAATTCAAACATTATCAATCAAATACTCAACAATTCGTGTGAAATCAACCATAGAAAATGTTTACTTTTTGTTAAAAATCATAAATCTAGAGTTAGGAAGAAAATCCATTTTGGTAGAGTAAAATCCCTAGTATTGAAGTTCTTGAAAACTTGTCTTGAAAGGGCCTTTTGAGGAAAGGAATACCAAGAGTGAAAAACCCATATCTTATAGATGAAGAATCAATGAAAATCTGATTGGAGAATTCAAAACCTTCGTCTTCTTCCTTATGCTTTTCTTGTTCTTCAATGGATTTTGGAAAAGAGAGCGTTCTAGAGAGATTGAGAGAATTTTAATTTTATCTGATCTTGGACGTGTAAAAATTATCTAATACTGACCTAATATACATATATAATCGTCCCATGAATTACCCAAAAGACCCTCTACTTAAATTACAAAAACGCCCCTCCTAAATTGACTAAAAATAGGAAAGCATTTGACATAGCCAAATCTAAATTTTTTTTAAGGGTTACGGCTTTGACTAGGATTTTTAATTAACTAATTAAGTTTCTAATTTAATTAATTAAGTTACCTAGGTTAATTAATAAAGTTCCCCTGAGTCACTAGGACCATAACCAACCCCTTTGTACCATCCTAGGTTAGGTACTACAATGTTTCTTTTGTTAGTTACCCAACTAGTGTCACCCAGTTAGGTTTTATGATTTTGGGTACACTAGTTTGTTTATTTTAGTTAATCCTAGGTTAGTTATTTATTTATGTAAGTTTGTTAGATACTACTATTGGTTAGGATGCTAGCCCCATGTGGCTTTACCTGCATGCGCGCCTGTCCCCTAACTGCCTTAACCAAATTTGGTTGGGGCTTGGTCGCTTGGTCTCTTGCACAGTTTCTTGCACATGTGTTGCTGCACATTCCTTGTCCAAAGACCCTCACTATATCATTGGGTACTTCTTAATCTACATGATCATTTTAAATAATCAAGTGCTATGGTACCTAGGCTTGACACTTGGATGCCTCGTACCTAATGTGTACAATTAAGAAATTAATATTTTAGCTTAGGGTCTTCATTGTAGGTGCAATTCCTCAACAAGCTTGGATTGGAGCATTTGAACATCAAAGTATATCTTCATGCATAGAAATTGGCAAAACATCAAAGTGTATTTTAAGTTACTTGTTAATAGATATAAATTGTATAACACCATTAAGCCATTATTCTCTAACATGTCCAATATTACTCAATATTGGGCATTTGGATGTCTACGTACCCAAAATCAAATTCTTAAAACCTAATAGACACTTCATTTGACAAGTACATTTTTTGGAATATTACAGTTGATGTTAACGTTTATATCCTCACATTGACGTTATTATTGATGTTCAGATTTACATTGACGTCGATGTTAATGTTTATGCTGAGGATGATGTTTACGTTGCCGTTGGTGATAACATTGATTATGACGTTTACTTTGACATTAACATTGACATTGACGTTTACATTAATGTTCACGTTAATGTTCACACTGCCTTTTTCGTTTACCTAGACTCCAATTTTGATGTTGTGTTGACATTCATGTTGATGTTCATATTTACGTTGAAGTTCATGTTCACGTAGACACTTACATTTATGTTGATGTTCAAGTTTACGTTTCGCTTACATAAACGTTCACTTTTACATTTACGCTTACACTGACGTTCATATTTACATCGACATGGACGTTAATGTTCAAATTGATGTTGACATTAACATTCATGCATTTGTTGACATTTACGTTGACACTGAGATTTACGCTAACGTTAATGTTTATGTTCACATTGTCATTGATGTTGACGTTCATATTGAAATTGATGTTGACGTTCATATTGAAATTGATGTTCACGTTGACATTGATGTTCATGTTGACGCTGACATTTATGTTTACATTTATTTTGATGTTAACATTTAATTTAACGTTCATGGTAATGTTCACATTGACGTAGATGTTAAAGTTAATGATGTCGTTGATGTTTATGTTGATGTTGATGTTAAAATTGACGTTAACATTCACATTGAAGTTCGCATTGACGTTCTCATAGTTGTTGAACTTTATGTTGACACTAATGTTGACATTGACCTTCATGATCATGTTGAAGTTCACATTAACATTAACATTGACGTTTAAGTGGATTGTAAAAACCCTAACAAAGGATATGCTAATGAATGCTTAATGTGTCTAGAATGTCAATGATTAGACTGGGTTCACACGGATTGATACGCGTAGACCCATACCTCAGAACTCGTTTTACATCCAAGCCAACTAACTTGGGGAGTAAGTTGAGCTAGGAAGTTTGGTCCAACCCTTAAGGACTCTGGAATACGAAGATTAACTAGAAGGAGTATTTACCGGACTTAAAAAGAGGAAACCATATGTTTGGATGGTCTAGGGTTAAAATGGTCTTTTGCAAGGATAAGGGTAGTATCGTTATTACCCTAAATATATAATTAATTCATTAATTAATAAGGTGGTGGGGCACTATGGGGAGAGAGGGCCGAAATTCGGCTCTTTAAGTGAAGTCTTACTCCACCCGGGTTCGAACCTAGGTGGAACCAATGAATTAAATTGTTTTTAATATAAACTGGTAAATCAATGTAATTAATTTAAATTTATTATTTATTTGATGATTTAAAATAAAATGAAATCAGATTTTTAATAATTAAATAAAACCTTATTTAACTATCAATGTAATTAATTTAAATTTATTATTTATTTGATGATTTAAAATAAAATGAAATCAGATTTTTAATAATTAAATAAAACCTTATTTAACTAAGTCCTAAATTAGACTTCTAAGCCTTAGAAAACTCTTCTTTCTCACGTCTCTATCACTCTCACTCACGTTTTTCTATGCCAAATAACGTTTAAAAACAGTAGGTAAGCCAAAGTTCTTCACAGATGAAGAACTCACAACGAAAATTATAAACAAACAACTAATCAAACACGTTAGGCAAAGAGATAGTTTTACCGTCATGTTGTTGTTGAAGCTCTTGGATTTGGACTTGTGCTTGGAGGGGTCCTTTGGCCAGCAAGTCGAGGTTTGAACGTCAAAAACGTATGGTTTCTCTTCTCTGTTGGTCCCTTTCCCAAGAGACCCCTAAAGGTTCAGAATATTCTTTCTGAAAACAACGATTGTTCTGCGTTGCATATCCTATCACTAGCTCCCATTGAATCATAGGTTGGTTATGTTTGCTTGTAGGAAAATAGGGATGAAACGTGTTTTCTTGATTATTATGCATTTATATATATGTTTTGAATCATGTGACTTATGTTAATGTTTCCGAAAATGTAAGTATGTGTGTATGTGTGTGTATTTGAGTCTATTGTTGATGGTATAGGACTTGAAATGGCATGATAGTTCTTTATATTTCTTGTACACATGTTGATGTGGATGTGCTGTTCATATGAGTCGAAATGTGGTTGATTTTACGGATAATTTCTTTGCTATACAAATCCATGAAAACGCACCTGAAACGTTCTAGATGCACTACAAAATTCCCCTAAGAACTAATGTGTAACTAGATGAAAGGATGCTGAAACATTAAATGAAAATTTCCACATTCTAGTGATGAATTTTTGTCAGCAAAGAGGCTTAAAATGTTTTTAAAATGAATTATAGCAAGTGAGGTCATGGAGAATTGAACCCATGACCTGACCATGTTAAAAACCATGCAAATAAAGAACTAAAAAGAAATGTGGTGAAGGGGATGTGAACCATGGTATTGGCTGGAATATGTAACTTAAAAGAAAAATAAGAAATGAGAGGAGTGGGATTCTAACCAACCACCTCTTAATCAGATTTAAAGAAGAGTAAAAACAATAAATATAAAATGTGAGGCGTGGGAATCAAACCCACGACCTCTAAATAGTGAAGGAGAGTAAAGAAAATGACAGAAAAGAAATGGGAGGCGTGGGAATCAAACCCACGACCTTTAGGCATTGAAGGAGGGTCAAAGGAAATAAACAAAAGATATATGAGGCGTGGAATCCGAACCCACGACCTCGTAGGAAGATTTTAAAATTCAAGAAATTAAAGAGGGGCTGTGGGGGTTCGAACCCACAACCCCTCGGCCAAAGGAGAGAAATTTAATGTCAATGAAAATAAAAAGTAAATGAGGTTGTGGGGGTTCGATCTCACATCCTCTTAGTTCCATTAAGAGAAGAATAAAGAGAGAAATTAAGGCGAAAATAAAATGAAGGCATTGGGGCTCGAAATTGGGTCGCGAAGCCGTATGGATCGTACCAAAATGAATAAAAAAATGTAAGTGTTGCTCAAGAGATTTGAAAATCGGGTCCCCTTTTCAAAATTTTGTATTGATACATAAGTCATACATGAATTAAATGTTCAAGAATAATGCTGCCTACTTAGATCAAAATCGAGATCTTGGCATACAAAAAAATGCATAAGTCTTGTACTACACTATCTTAGGAAGATATGAGTCTCTTAAACGAACTATGAATGAAGCCTCATGGCTTGTATGTATAGACTTATTAGTATAGCATACGTTTGAATGTAAGTAAACCTAAGATGTATGTAATGAAATGATGAAATCCTACAAAAGTTAATTACGAGTATGAAACACATTAATGGCCAAGTGCATTGGCATATGATGAAATTAACATTCACGTATAAAAGGGTGAGAAACTATGAAGAGAAAATGTGCTAATTATAATGAATGTGGTTACAACATGATATGAGGCTAATGTAGAATATGAGAGCAATCTCAAATGAGCCTAAGTAAATGTTACCAAAACGTACTCATCTATGAGAGTGCAAAGTTAATGAGGAGACCAGTCTCTATGAACACTCAAATGAGAGCATTAGGATTAACACACTTAATATTAATGATGAGATGAGAAATCATCTATTGAGATATGATTTCCTCATACTAGAAGCCACCTTCCATGACGTATGAGTTTAATGTAATGGAACATTATACTGGGCACCGATATAGTAGGTATGAGCGGTCATGCCTTCTTTCGGGAAGGGCGGAGGTTCACGTAAATCACATGAGATGAGACTTTTTTGAATGCCGGGTATGAGTCTCTTTATATCTATAAGTCTTCGAATCTATACTGCCAATATAGGGATTCTGGCGAGGTTCAATTCCTATGTACACTAGCAATCTAGGGATTTTGGTGTGGGGTTTCATGACACTGGATTTCATGATGCTCACATGATCTATGTCAGTTAAAGTTAAAGTTCCCAATGAATGAATGAGGCCAGCCTCAAATGATGCACATAATAAAAGGAATGATACCAAAGGTGTTAGGATAAGATAATCAACAGGTGAGTTAAATTCAAGTAATGAAATTAGGCCATTCTTGGTCATTGCACAACGAACCCAATGAAAGTCGTAAACTACATCCTAGGTATAGCTGGTGTTTACACTAGCCCATTAATGAAATGAAATGAAGTACGTATGAATGAATAAAGCAGACTCTATGTTTGCTAAAGCAGACTCCCTAGTTGAGGTCCCATATGTTGATCCCTTATTTTTGGGAAGTCTTAATGTAAAGTTTATGATTCCAAGGTCTCATGGAATACGAATAAATGATATGAACAACGTTATTTGGTATATGTATTATGATATGTGCTATGGTTAGGATGTTATGTGTTGTGTGACATATGATAAGTATGATGATGCATGTTGCTATCATGTCATGACTTTCCTAATAAAAATTTTGAAAGATCACTGACTTTCCTAATCCAAATTTTGAACGCTCACTCACTTTCCTAATCTCAATTTTGCAAGTCCACTAACTTGACCTTCTACAATCATGTTGTTAGGAAAGAGCTATTCTTACTCATATATGTCCTTAGTGTGTGCTGGCATATACCCATACATAGTACAACTGTGTACTGACCCTATACAACTCAAAACTTTTAGGTGCAGGCACAGGTGGACGCTAGATCTACAGGATCAATGCTGCGGTTATCCGGACGTCGAGCATTCATCGGGACTTGGTAGGCCCTCATGCGTTCGAGGATTATTTGCCCATTTACATTCTAGATTTGTTGTAGGATTAAGATTGTGGAGTATGTTACACTAGCGTTTCTTTCCTGTTATTGTTCAGACATTGTATTGGTGCCATTTTGGCATGTACATCGTTATCGTTATGATAAACTATTTGTTTATTTGATGATCTTAATGTTAGATTGTTGATGGTGAATGGTTATGCATGTAGTAGAATGTTAAGTAAGCATGTCACCAATTAAAACTTTCAAATTTTCTGCCAAATTTATTCTAGATAATGTAAGAATGACATATGTAGGCTTGTCTGCGATCTTTGAGAGGTCAACGATGCCGGTCTCATCTAGGGTCTAGGTTACAGTCGTGACAAAGTTTGTATCAGAGCTCTAGGTTAAATTCTGAAGATAATAAGTTCACATCAACCACATTGAGTAGTTTCTAAGTCATGGTAGTGAAATGCACCACTATCCTTTATTAGATACTGCATGGTGCATAGGAAAATTTACCTTCTTCTGATCTTATCGTGCCTTCTCTAATTTCTGTTTCTTTGTGTTAAGAGCGTATAAAACATCAATTCTCGAGATTCAGAATTATGAATACGAGGAGAAACGAAGGAAGAGCAATAAGGTGTTCCCTGGGAGAACCCACCTGCCAGCACCATCGATAGCAGGTTAAGGGACTTCATGAGGATGAATCCTCCCATTCACACTGGATCTAAGATTGCTGAGAATCACGAGAAGGAGTGTAGGGTCTCTATATTACATGCTAGAATGGGCCTTTCCAGGCTTATTCTTAATATCAATATTCAACAAGTGGAGGAAAAGAGGAATATGAAGAATACTAGGGCAGGGAACATGTCAAGACTGATAAGAATTTTTTAAGGAAGAGTAGTACTGAAATCAGGGATAGCCTCGATTTAAGAAGGGATTCTCCCACATAGGGGAGTCAAGTTCGTCCAAGGATCGCTATGATAGGGATTCAAAGCCCATAGTTAAGAGTAGAAAGTGTGTCAAACTTCATGGAGGAGAGTCTAAGAGGGGATCTAATGCTTGTTTGATTTGTAGAGAACCGGGTCACATGGTGATGGATTACCCGAATAGGAGAAGTCAAGTACAAGGGAAGGAGGGAGTTCAAGCTAATGGTCCAAGTGAAGAGGCTCCAAGGATGCAACAATTCATCGCACTCAAGTCTAGGGGTGTAGGAGAAGGCACCTCTGGTGAAGTCTCAGGTGCGTAGACTTAATTAGTCTTTCATATATTTGACTGTGTATGGTGTTTATGCACTAGTACGAAGTTAATATGTTTGAGTCATCATGTTGGTTGCTGATTTATATATAGTACATGCATACCTATGTTGTATGCTTCAGTGAGACTAGTTTAGGAAAGAGTTCCTTTGTTTATTAATGTAAAGCTACTAGTAGGTCTAAAGGATGTGCAACATCATGTTAGTATGTGAATAAGCTATTCACCAGTGGGGAGCATTGAATTACCTATGTATGCATACATTCTATAGATGACTTAATTATTGATAGAAAAGATTAGTGTAATTCGGGGACGAATGTTTCTAAGTGGGGGATAATGTAAGAACCCTAAAAATTGATATGCTAAGTAATGCTTAATGTGTCTAGAATGCCAACGATTAGCCTGGGTTCACACGGATTGATGCACGTGAAATCAGACCTTGGAACTGTTGCTACATCAAAGCCAACTAACTTTGAGATTTATTAGAGCTAGGAAAGTTTGGGTCCAACCATGTAGGACTGTCCAATACGAATATTTACTAGAATGAGTCTTTACGGGACTTAAAAAAAGGAAATCTTAGGTTTGGAGGGTATAGGGGTAAATTGTCTTTTCCAAGGATAAGGGCAGCATAGTAATTACCCTAAATATACAATTAATTATTTAATTAATAAGGTGGATGGACATTATGGGGAGAGAGGGCAGGAATTGGGCTCTGAAGTGAAGTCTTGCTCCACCCAGGTTCGAACCTAGGTGGAAGCAATCAATGAAATTGTTTTTAATTTATGTTGGTAAATTAATGTAAGGAATTTACATTTATAGGTTATTATATTATTTAAAATAGAAGGAAATCAGATTTTTTATAATTAAATAAAACTTTATTTGACTAAGTGTAAACTAGACTCCTAAGCCTAAGAAAAGTCTTCTCTCCCACGCTCATCTCTCTCTCTCCCCCACGTCTCTATCACTCTCACTCACGATTTTCTCTGCAAAATAACGTACAAAAAAAGGAGGTAAACCAAAGTTATTCACACTTTAAGAACTCACAACTAAAATCATAAGCAAACAACTAATCAAACAAGTAAGGCAAAGAGATGATTTTACCGTCAAGTTTGTTTTGAAGATCTTGGATTTGGACATGTGTTTGGAGGGGTTCTTTGGAAAGAAAGTCGACGTTTGAACATAAAAAAGGTATGGATTCTCTTATCTCATGGTCCATTTCCAAAGAGACCCCTTAAAGTTCAGAATATTCATTCCGAAAACTAGGATTGTTCGTCGCTGCATATCCCTGTCACTAGCTCCCTTCGAATCATAGGTTTGTTATTTTTGCTGGTAGAAAACTAGGGATGAAACATGTTTTTGTGATTATTATGTGTTCATATGTTTGTTTGGAATTATGTGATTTATGTTTATGTTTACAAAAAGGTAACTACGTGTGTATGTGTGTGTTGTCGTTGCTATTGTTCATGGATTAGGACTTGAAATTGCGTGATAGTTCTTTATATTTAATGTACACATGTTAATGTAAATGTGATTTTCATATGAGTTGAATGTTGCTGATTTGAGGGATAATCTCTTGGCTAAAGGAGTCCATGAAAACTTACCTGAAACGTTCTAAATGCACTATAGATTCCTTTAAGAAGTAAGGTGTAACTCAATGAAAGGATGCTAAAAATTAAAAGAAAATTTCCAGCTTCTAGTGATGAATTTCGGTCACCAAAGAGGGTTCAAAATGTTGAGAAATTTTTTTTAAATAAGTGAGGTCATGGAGGATTGAACCCATGACCTCACCATGTTAAATATCATGAAAATAAAGAAGTAAAAAGAAATGTGGTGAAGGGGATTCGAATCATGGTATTTTTTGGAAAATGTAACTTAAAAGAAAAATAAGAATGAGAGGAGAGGAAATCGAACCCACCACCTCTCGATCAGATTTAAGGAAGAGAAAAAAATAAAAATAAAATGTGAGGCGTTGGAATCGAACCCACAACCTCTAGGCAACGAAGGAGAGTAAAAAAAAATAAAAGAAACGAAATGTGAGGCGTGGGAATCGAACCCACGACCTATAGGAAGTGAACGAGAGTGAGGAGTGGGAATCGCGCGTCGTTCTGCTATGCTGGTTTCGACAATAATCCTTGCGCAGGTTCACCTACGGAAACCTTGTTACGACTTCTCCTTCCTCTAAATGATAAGGTTCAATGGACTTCTCGCGACGTCGCGGACAGCGAACCGCCCGCGTCGCCGCGATCCAAACATTTCACTGGATCATTCAATCGGTAGGAGCGACGGGCGGTGTGTACAAAGGGTTGGGACATAGTCAACGCGAGCTGATGACTCACGCTTACTAGGAATTCCTCGTTGAAGACCAACAATTTCAATGATCTATCCCCATCACGATGAAATTTCAAAGATTACCCGAGACTGTCGGCCAAGGCTATAAGCTCGTTGAATACATCAGTGTAGGGCGCGTGCGGCCCAGAACATCTAAAGTCCTCACAGACCTGTTATTGCCTCAAACTTTTGAGGCCTAAATGGTTGTAGTCCCTCTAAGAAGCTGGCCGCGAAGGGATACCTCCGCATAACTAGTTAGAAGGCTGAGGTCTCGTTCGTTAACGGAATAAACCAGAACAATTGCTCCACCAACTATGAACGGCAATGCACCACCACCCATAGAATCAAGAAAGAGCTCTCAGTCTGTCAATCCTTACTATGTCTTGACCTGCTAAGTTTCTCCGTATTGAGTCAAATTAAGCCGAAGGCTCTACTCCTAGTGGTTCCCTTCCCTCAATTCCTTTAAGTTTCAGCCTTGCGATAATACTCCCCCCCGGAACCCAAAAACTTTGATTTCTCATAAGGTACCGGCGTAGTCCTAAAAGCAACATCAGTCTATCCCTGGTCGGCATCGTTTATGGTTGAGACTAGGACAGTATCTAATCGTCTTCGAGCCCCCAACTTTCGTTCTTGATTAATGAAAACATCCTTGGCAAATGCTTTCACAGTTGTTCGTCTTTCAAAAATCCATGAATTTCACCTCTGACTATAAAATACGAATGCCCCTGACTGTCCCTGTTAATTATTACTCCGATCCCTCCACCTTTCCAGCAAGTTTGCACCATACGAAGAAGGCAGGTGTCCCAACAGCCTTGGAGAGGCTTGTGCAAGACTCTAGTGCCTTCTAAAATCTTGGGGCAGACTATAGAATTCTAGGAGCCTTTTGGAAGAGCTAGAGACATATTCTAGGAATGTAGAACATGTATTAGAGTGCATGTACATAGGAACTTGTATAGCAGTATTTATTTACTCTTAGGCTAAGGGAGTAGTATAAATGGGAGGGTCATTGTATTTGTAAATCATCCATCATTTGAATAATAAAATACATGTCCTCTCATCCAAAAATCTGTCTTTGTCTTTGTTCTTATTCGCTTAATGTTCCGAATAGTAAAGGCTTACTTGAGCTTACGAGATCGTGAAAGAATCGTGGATAAGTTGTCAAGTGCCGCACGGAGTCTTAGCGAATACTCTATGTCCGTGAAAAAGTGGTATTAGAGTAGGTTGATCGTAAGTGAATGACGAACAGAGGAGACGTTATCGACGCTAGCACCACCAACGTCCACACGGATGGAGGAAAGAAGAACAACAAAGGGAAGAAGCAGCAAAAAGGAAATGGAAAAACACCGCACAAGCCCACACCAAGCGAGGCGCAAATATCTCACCTACCCACAATCGTCGATAAAAGTGACGAAGAGATCGGCGAGGATGCCGTAGACGTCACTGCCGGGGAAGAATGGATTGCAAGGGTAGAAATGGCAAGGCAGGCCGTTGAGATCTTAGGCCGGCGCTTGAATGGAGCGGACAACAAATTTAAAACCGTTGAAGACTTCACCCTTGAGGAGAACGACAACATACGAAAGGTGTTGGAGGCACGCCAGCGGGCTGAGTTGGAGACGAAGGATGCCATTACTTCCTTAGAGTTCAGGCTTATGGAAGCACTTGACGCGATTGAGTCATTGAAGGCCGAAGTGGAAGAGCTAAAGGATGATAGAGAGGTTAGTGGATCCACATCACTTGACCGGGAAAGGGAAGCCAGAGTTGAGGCTCCCAAGCAACCGATATTCAAAGGTGTCCCTGACGCCCAAGAGGTGGAGAATTTCCTATGGCACTTGGAGAATTACTTCAAGTGTAATCGGGTGCGAAGTGATGTGAACTAGATCAACACTGCTGTGTTGTATCTTTCAGAGATGGCCATGCTATGGTGGAAGCGTAAAGAGTCTGACATCAAGAAGGGGACGTGCACCATGAACACTTGGGAGCAATTCCGCGAAGAGCTGGAGAAGGCGTTTTTCCCCAACAATGTCATCTATGAGGCAAAGCGCAAGTTTAGGGAGTTAAAGAAAACGGGCATCATACGCGGGTATGTGCGGGAGTTTACCACCCTTACGCTTCAGATTCCCAACCTCACGGATGATGACATGTTGTTCCACTTCATTGATGGGCTGAAAAATTGGGCCAGAACTGAGTTGGAGCGGCGACAAGTCGGGTCTATTGATGAAGCCATCACGCAGGCCGAAGCCTTGACAGACTTCAGGAAGGAGAAGTTTCACAGTGCCAAGGAGGACGATGCGGAAGGTAGTCATGATGATAGTGGGGAAGATTGTGGCGAAGGTGAGGAGCAACGACCACAACCCAAGAGGTGGCGAGGAGCAACGGCCTCACAGGCGTGACACCTATAGGTCCAGCGGTAAGAAATCCGGAGAACGTGGCAACACGGTGAGGAAAAAGGTTGCCAAGAAAGATGGTTGCTACATATGCAGTTGACCGCATAGTTATGGAAATTGCTCTGAACTGAAGAATCTTGGTGCTATCCTCCGAGATCGGCAGGAAAAGGAAGCCCGAGAGGAAGATGAAGTCGAAGAGACTAATCAGTTGGGCTTGATAAGTCTATGCGGAACTGTCACCTAGCAACCACCAAAGATGCCAAGGCAAGAGAAGCCGAGGCATGAGCAGAAGCATGCGAACAGGGGCTTGTGGGGTATAAGGCATGAGCTCAATATGTCGACATCACGATCAATGGAAAATGCGCTCGTGTGTTGGTCGACACAGGTGAGAGATAAATATCATGACCAAGACGGCAGAAACGAGGTTAGGGTTGCGTTATAGTCCAAGCAACGCCCAAATCAGGATGGTCAATGCACCACCGACTCCCGTAGTTAGAGTTGCGCACGGAGTGAACATCACGATAGACGATTGGCAAGTGAAAACCAAATTCACCGTCGCTCCCTTAGATATCTATGATATTATTCTTGGGCAGGGGTTCTTCAAGCAGTGTCACGCAGTGATCGATCCTTATCTCAAACAACTGATGATCATGGAGAAAGGAGGAACATGTATGGTTCCCATCGTGAAGGCACAGAAGACGGAGGGACAAATCCAGCTGACAGCCATGAAGCTCGAGAGGGTCGACGCGAAGTTAAGAGCATCCATTGCAAGTTCAGGAGAAGTCAATGGTGCTAAAAAGTCCTTGCCACCGTGGACGAAGAGGGTTCAGAGAAGGAACACTGCCTTGATGAAAGAGAAGCCGCCGAGGCACTTGCCTCCTACGAAGGAGGAAGTCCAAAAGATCAGGTCGAGAAAGGTCGGGCAATCATTGAGGAGGCTGCTAAAAGGAATTGACCGAGTACGTGAGTTGATGATTGCCTGACAAATCTCGACACCGATACAGTCGCAATGCTACACGGTCGTTGCATTATTAGATGGGGGACATTGTGACGTCCCGCCACCTTTCCAGCCAGGTTGCAGCATACGAAGGGGGCAGGAGGCCCAACAGCCTTGGAGAGGCTTGTGCAAGACTCTAGAGCCTTCTAGAATCTTGGGGCAGACTAGAGAATTCTAGGAGTCTTTTGGAAGAGCAAGAGACATATTCTAGGAATGTAGAACATATATTAGAGTGCATGTACTTAGGGACTTGTATAGTAGCATTTATTTACTCTTAGGCTTACGGAGTAGTATAAATGGGAGGGTCATTGTATTTATAAATCATCCATCAACTGAATAATAAAATAGAAGTCCTCTCTTCCAAAAATCTATCTTTGTCTTTTTCTTATTCTCTTAGCGTTTTGAATAGTAAAGGCTTACTTGAGCTTACAAGATCGTTAAAGAATCGTGAGTAAGTTGTCAAGTGCCGCACGGAGTCTTAGCAAATACTCTAAGTCTGTGACAGTAGGCTTGCTTTGAGCACTCTAATTTCTTCAAAGTTACAACGCCGAAGGCACGACCCAGCCAATTAGGACAGGAGCACATCGCCGACAGAAGGGATGAGACGATTGGTGCACACCTAGGGCGGACCGGCCACCCCATCCCAAAGTCCAACTACGAGCTTTTTAACTGCAACAACTTAAATATACGCTACTGGAGCTGGAATTACCGCGGCTGCTTGAACAAGACCTTCCGTCCAATGGATCCTCATTAAGGGATTTAGATTGTACTTATTCCAATTACAAGACTCATAGAGACCGATATAGTTATTTATTGTCACTACCTCCCCGTGTCAGGATTGGGTAATTTGTGCGCCTGCTGCCTTCCTTAGATGTGGTAGTCGTTTCTCAGGCTCCCTCTCTGAAATCGAACCCTAATTCTCCGTCACCCTTCACCACCATGGTATGCCACTATCCTATCATTGAAAGTTGATAGGGCAGAAATTTGAATGATGCGTCGCTGGCACGATGGTCGTGCGATCCGGCAGCACTTCCCCTATTTTCATTACTTCGTCCCAATTCGACAACAACCCAAATTATCCACAGCAATACCAATAACACATATAACCCAACGAATAATATTAAACAGCCCCCTCCCTAAAATAGTTTCATCTCAGCAACCATAGCAGCGAAGCAACGACACACCGAACAACTAATTAACCACTAGATTAAATTAATCCTAATCACCCACTAATTAATACCTCACTTAAAGTTAATGGTACTTATATTAAACAAACCATTCTTAATATCACATTTTGAATTAACATCCTTGCCTAATATTTCTTTAATCACTTGGAACTTAAAATAAAATCTCATTCCCCAGACTTACGTCTATTAGATCATGACGCGCACTACGTATAAAAAAATACGATGCATAACATCCTTCCCCCCTTAGGAACATTCGTCCTCGAATGTTAAGTTAGTGTCTTACAAAAACAAATTCCAGCGAGGTCTCTCTAACAGTTATACCTATCAACCTGCATTCCGTAACTTACAGATGCCTCATTGAGTCTCAACTTACTATATAATCTAGTTTATCAATCAATATAATCAAGCTTGGAATTGAATTGCCTGCAGGTACGGGGAACAAGTAAGGATACTTATTCTTCATTTCATCTTCCGCTTCCCAAGTCATCTCCTCCCTATTATTATTTTGCCATAACACTTTGACGGAAGCCACATCCTTAGTACGTAACCTTCTAACCTGGTGATCAAGTATATCTACGGGTTTCTCCTCATATGACAACTCCTCTGTTACCTGAACACCATCTACGGGGAATACTCTAGAAGGATCACCAATACATTTACGTAGCATTGATACATGGAAGACTGTATATACCGCCTCTAAATAAGATGGTAGATCAAACTCAAAGGCAACCTTGCATATCCTACGAACAATCTGATAAGGCCTAATGTATCTCGGACTGAGCTTCCCCTTCCTGCCGAATCTCATCACACCCTTCATGGGTGATACCTTCAGGAATACCCAGTCACCAATCAGAAACTCCAAATCTCAACGCCGATTATCTGCATATGACTTCTGTCGACTCTGGGCTGCTAATACTCTTTCTTGAATAAGATTCACCTTATCAACAGCTTACTGAATCACATCCGGGCCTATTAACTTAGTCTCACCAACATCAAACCAACCAATAGGTGATCTGCACTTCCTCCCATATAAGGCCTCGTACGGTGCCATCAAGATACTAGAATGGTAGCTATTATAATAGGCAAACTCAATGAGGGGCAAGTGGTCGTCCCTGCTACCTTTGAAGTCAATAATACAGGCCCGCAACATATCTTCTAATTTCTGAATAGTACGCTCAGCCTGCCCATCAGTCTGAGGGTGAAATGTTGTGCTAAGGTTGACCTGTGTCCCCAATCCCTTCTGAAACGATCTCCAAAAGTTGGCTGTAAATTGAGCTCCTCTTTCAGATATAATGTATGTGGGAACCCCATGAAGTCTCACTATCTCCCTGACATATAACCTCGCATAATCTTCATCTGAATAAGAAGTCCTGACTGGAAGAAAATGGGCCGATTTCGTCAGCCTATCTACAATAACCCATATGGAGTCATACTTTCGTTGAGTGCAAGGTAAGCCTGTAATGAAGTCCATATTAATCATCTCCCATTTCAAAGTCAGGATCTCTATCTCCTGTAATAATCCACCAGGCTTTTGATGTTCGATCTTTACTTGTTGATAATTCGGGCACTGAGCAACAAACTCCGCTATGTCCTTTTTCATACCATCCCATCAATATAAGAATCTGAGGTCATGATACATTTTCGTTGACCCTGGGTGAATAGAATAATGGGCAGAGTGTGCCTCTCCCATAACCTGCCGTCATAGCCCCGCAATATCGGGTACACACAATCTGCCTTCATATCGTAACACTTCGTCAGGTGTAGCATTAAATGGGATCTTTTCCTTTTAAAGAGTTGCATCTCTATACGGTGCCAGAATAGGGACCTTCTATTGGTGTCTCTTTACCTCTTCTATGATTGAGCACTCAACAACCTCTCGAATAGAAACTCTACTATTTTCTGAATTAGCCCGACGGACTCCAAGGCTGGATAGCCGTTGAATCTCCCGAACCATATCCCTCCTTTCTGGTTGTACATCTGTCAAGCTACCCATGGACTTACGGCTAAGAGCATCTGCTACAACATTCGCTTTCGCTGGATGATATAAAATATCAACATCATAATCCTTTAGAGACTCTAACCACCGCCTCTATCGTAAGTTCATCTCCTTCTGTTTAAAGATATATTGGAGACTCTTATGATCTGTATAGATGTCCACATGGACACCGTATAAATAATGTCTCCATACTTTCAAGGCATGAATCACGACCGCTAACTCCAGATCGTGAGTAGGATAGTTCTTTTCATGCTTCTTAAGCTGTCGGGAGGCATAGGCTATAACTTTGCGATGCTGCATCAATACACATCCTAGCCCAATACCTGAAGCATCACAATAAATAACATAGCCGTCTGGTCCCTCCGGAAGAGTTAGGACTGGAGTTGTAGTCTATTTGTCTTTCAATAGCTGGAAGCTTCGCTCACAAGCATCAGTCCGCTGAAACTTGGCGGCCTTTTGAGTTAGCCTTGTCAAAGGAGCTAAAATTGAGGCAAACTTTTCTACGAATCTCCTGTAATATCCTGCTAACCCCAGAAAGCTGCGTACCTCAGTAGGTATCTTAGGTCTGGGACAAGTCTTTGCCGCCTCAATCTTCTACATGTCTACCCGAATACCATCAACTCCAATAATATGCCCCAAGAATGCCACTGAAGTCAACGAGAACTCGCACTTAGAAAATTTAGCATACAAATTCTGGTGCTGAAGCAACCTAAGTACCGTCCTTAAATGGTCTGCATGCTCCTCTTCTGAACGTGAATAGACCAGAATATCGTCTATAAATACAATAACAAACATATCAAGGAATGGTTTAAATAATTGATTCATTAAATCCATAAACACCATTGGAGAATTAGTCAGCCCAAAAGACAACACTCTAAACTCATAATGCCTGTATCAGGTCCGAAATGTCATCTTTGGAATACCTGCCTCCCTTACCCGCACATGATGATAACCTGACCGCAAGTCTATCTTTGAAAAACACTTTGCACCCTGCAACTGGTCAAATAGATCGTCAATCCTTGGGAGGGGATACCAGTTGTTTATTGTTACTTTCTTTAGATGCCTATAATCAATACACATCCGCAGTGACCCATCCTTCTTCCTCACAAAAACTACCTATGCTCCCCAAGGTAACGTACTAGGCCTGATGAAGCCCTTTTTTAGAAAATCCCTCAATTGCTCTTTCAATTATTTTAACTCAGCTGGTGCCATTCTATAAGGAGGTATAGATATAGGCTGTGTATCTGGCAATACATCTATAGTAAACTCTATCTCTCGTTCTGGAGGAAGGCCTGGAAGTTCCTCGGGGAATACATTGGGAAATTCATTAACTACCGGGACTGATGGAAGAGTCGGTGCCTCTGCCTTTATGTCATGCACCCGAATCAGATGGTAAATATAGCCTTTTCTAACCATCTTCCCATCCTAAAGGTATGAAATGAACTTACCTTTCAGCGATACTGTACTCCCCTTCCACTCTATAATTGGTTCCCCTAGAAATTGAAATCGAACTATCTTTCCTCTACAATCAACAGTAGCATAACAAGCAGCCAACCAATCCATGCCCATGATAATATCAAACTCAATCATATTTAACTCTATTAGATCTGCTACAGTACGACGACTATATATAACTACTGAACAATTCTTATATACTCGCGTAGCTATAACAAAATCTCCTACATGTGTAGCTACCTCAAATCATTCTATCAACTCAAACTCTATTCCGATCCTACTAGCAACAAAGGGAGATATAAATGTTAAGGTGGAACCTGGGTCTATCAATGCATACACACTTCAGGAGAATAGTGATAATATACGTGTGATCACATTAGGTGACGCCTCCTGATCCTGCCTATTAGTCAAAGCATATATACGGTTCGAGGGACCGCTAGAACTGGAAGCCCCACCACATCCTCTACCATGGCTTGCTGGCGCCTCAATACCCTGCCCTGTAGAGCGCATAGCCATCGAAGAAGATGAACCAGCAACGGACCTTGTAGGCTGTGCCATACCACCTGCACTACCTGTAAGGTGACACGCCCTCATAGAATGGCCGTGACGGCCTCAAGAAAACACGCACCTGTAGCCCAACAACATTCCCTAGGATGGGACCTACCACAACGAGAACACCGAGGCAAAGGTGGCCTCGACTGGCTCAAACCTCTGCCCATCTATGACCCTGACGCCCTAGAGCTCTAACCAGCTTCCAAATATCCCATACGATCGAACCCCCTACCCATGAAATGTGGAGGTGCACTCTATGCTGGCTGGGAAGAAAATCTAACATGCTTCTTAGACTGCCCGCTTCAAAACTCGTTAGGATAACCTGCTGATCTAGCCCTTTTATGCTGGCCTCTATTATAATTTCTATCTGGCTGACGTCGCCGGTGCCGATCCTCTATCCCCTATGCATATGCCTGCACCCGAGCAATGTCCATACCTGGCTGAAGAGTCACTGCTATACAACCGTCAATTAGATAACGATCCAATCCCATCACATAACGATGTACCCTGTCTTCCATATCCGCCACAATAGTAGGCGCATGCGTAGGCAATGAATCAAACTCGAGGCTATACTCTCGAACGCTCCTGCCATTTTCCTTCAAACGCAAGAACTATCGACTCTAGCTCGCTTCATCTTTGGGGGCAGGAAGTGTCCTTGGAAAGCCTCCACAAGTTTATCCTATACTGCTGGAGGAGCACCCTCACCCCTAGATAACACCCAAGACTCATACCATTTAATAGCTACATCCCGCAAACGATACGTAGCAAACTCAACAGACTCGGTCTCCGAAACCTTGATTATCCACAATGTACGCTGCATCTGACGAATAAACTCTTGCGGATCATCATGGGGCCTTGACCCAAAGAACTCTGGAGGATTACAACTTAATAAGTCATGAGCCCTTAAGCTATCAGATTTGTCCGCATGATCAACTCCTAGTCCATGCCCGTGAGCTTGACCTGTCACTAATCTAGTAAGCAACTGAACTGCATGTCTCATAGACCTATCCTCCGCCCCTGACTGAGGAGCTGGAGGTTCAGGTGCTGGGGCCTCGGGGGCTGTGGTGTCCTCCGAACTGGAGATGCTGCTTCTCTAAGCTGCTCTGGCGGTGGCGGTGTAGCAGAGCTCTCCGACTGGAGCACAATACCAGGCATAGACTGGGCACAGGCCCTAGTAACTCTCCGGGTCTTACTAGTACCTTCTGATACTGATTTTCCCTTCTAGGCGGCTGTCGCATTCTTTGGAGGCATAGCTTAAACCAAATGGATTCGTTAGAGAGGAATTATCCTGTTAATATCGCTCTATCGCATGATCTAGAATAAGAAGAAAGGATGACATCCTAAATATCCTGTAGCTTCCTGTTTATAGACGTGGTGCACAAAACACTGATAAACAAGACTCTACTAGACACGGTCTGTAGACACTTCCGAGGAAGAACCACTCTGATACCACTCTTTGTCACGACCGAACCCGATGGGGCATGACTAGTGCCCGCTTTGGACACCCACATACATATCTGCTAAGTATAACCAACTGAAACTAAGACAATATGGAATTTAATCAAATCAAGCCAACCCCAACGTCATATATATTTATATAAAGAGGACATGTCTCATAAGGAGTCATAACCATTCAACCGTAACAACATACGCGAGAGGACAAGCCGCCACTATCCAAAGCATAATAACATACGTATGCCGACAAGGCTGCCACTACACAATACACAATGATGAACGCAGCCGACAAGGCTGACCCTGCACAAGCGGACATGCCAAACAAATCATGTCTATACAATTATCCAAAACATATATATACACCCAACATAATGTCCACAAACCTCTAAGAGTACAGTAGTGAAACTCGACGGGACAGGGCCCTGCCATACCCATAGACGAGCAAAAGACAACACAAAAAGTTATGTACCAAAACGACTGGGCTTCGGAACATTGGAGCTCTCCCAATCAGCAAAGTAGATATCCTAGGCGGGAGGATCACCGAACTGTGCGTCTACACCTGCGGGCATAAAACGTAGCCCCCCGAGGAATGGGGGTCAGTACGGATAATGTACTGAGTATGTAAAGCATAAGGTAAAGATGAGAGGATACCAATATGTCAAGTCAAAACAAAATATCGCTACACATGTACCCTTTTAAGTGAAAATCATGCATATCTTTAACATATAAGGTGCCCAGCTTCCTTAGTAAGGGGCTCGGCAAAATAATCGTCACGTCATCTCCGTCATCATCATCATCATAACCATACTCATCATTAATCATATATATAATATACATACCCGGCCCTCTAGTGAGGGACTCGGTGACATATGCAAAAAACTCCGCTCGAACATTACCCGGCCCAGGACTCGGTGAAATGATAAATGACTCTATGCACGAGCAGAATATTATGAGAAACCATATGCAATTAAACTCATTTCTTATAACTCAATAGAAAAAACAACGTGAACCAGCAAGGAGTATTACTAAAGATTAACGTTTTATCAAGATTATGAACCTTTAATACGATATGAAAACGTAAAATCTCAATGACTCTAAGAAGCACTACCATAGATATGAGAAATCATCATAGCCTTAGACATAGCTGATATATAGAGGAATAATTTTGGAAGCAAGAATATACGTCACCTAGACACTCGAGAGGTAAGTATCAAACCTGTCCGTTATTCGCTTATTTTTAAAAGTCATGCCAAACAAAGAAAGAAGGGACAGCGTTACATACCGTATAGTCAAGCCGCACGTCCAATATTTACTGCTCAAGCTATTAATATATAACAAGCAACAATTGTGCAGCAATTAGATAAACACCGTACTTTACTATCTTGTAAGCTAGCTTGAAATCTAACAAAAATCCAGCAGTACTTCCCCTATTTTCCTTACTTTGTCCCAATCCGACAACAACCCAAATTATCCACAGCAATACCAATAACACATATAACCCAACGAATCATATTAAACAGCCCACACTCCAAAACAGTTCCGTCTAGGCAACCATAGCATCGAAGCAACGACACACTGAGCCATAACTCGTTTTATAATTCGCAACACATCTAACTTATCGTATTCATACTTTGGAGTATAGACTCATAATCACATTTAACATATGCATAATGCCAACACAGAATTTTCCCGTAGTTTGCTTTAATAAAAAAAGCCGAAGCACCAACACGACTCCACTAATAATCTAATTATGGTTTTCATTCATATTTAGCACATTCAATAACTAAAACAAACTTCCTGAGCTACTGGTCACGCCCCCTTGTTAACATTATTGGATAATTAACAAGGTATTCCAAAGAATTAATACACCAAGAAAGGAGATTACTAACCAAATTATTTGCACCTGCTGGCTAGAGTTGCAGGGTTGGTTTCTCCATTTACATGGCTGCCTAAGACAAGTGGTGAAGAAGATGATATGCAACGATGCATTTCACCACTTTATTTAGTATGGAGTGGATTTCTCCACCTCATTTATAATATGAAGTGGAGGCAGCCCCCATCTACACGTGTCCACTAAGGCCAGCTCCCAATCTGATCCCTTTTTAATTTTTACCTTATGTAGTGGGTCCCACTGGATTAAATTAATCCTAATCAGCCACTAATTATGATTGGTGGGGCCCACTGGATAAAATTAATCCTAATCAGCCACTAATTAATCCCTCACTTAACGTTAATGACACTTACATTAGCCAAATCATACTTAATATCACATTTGGAATTAACATCCTTGCCTAATATTTCTTTAATCACTTGGAACTTAAAACAAAATCTCATTCCCCGAACTTACGTCGATTAGATCATGACGCGCACTACGTATAAAAAAATACGAGGCATAACACAAAGGTGGTGATGGCATGTCATGCCTGACGTCGTTGGACCGTGTTTGCCGTCCAAGTGCTATGATGTCATGCCACGCCCGACGTTGCTGACCGTGTGTGCTGCCCAAGGGCGGTGATGTGTTGCCATGCCCGACGTCGTCTAACAGTGTGTGCTGCCCTAGGGCGGTTAGGGCATGCCACGCCCGACGTTGTTCGACCGTGTTTACTGTCCAAGGCCTTTTTTGCAGTCCACGCCCGTTCTGCGCAGGCCTAGGCAGATGCCGCCAGGCCGCGGATGTGTTGCGTACGCAGACCCATTTGCCCCTTGACATCTAACTTGGCTTTAATACCCGCACCCGACATCCCGAAAACCTCTTATACTTACATGTCATTAGTCCCTTAATATGTCATTAGGCTTGATAAATGACATCAACGTCACGAAAAACTCACAATGGGGCTCAGAACGTATAGCTCAACACTTAGCGGCAGAATAGTGAACTTTACGTGCCATGTTACTTCCAATACTTATATTTCAACACTTAATTCTTTTTCCCCTTCCAACGATGTAGGAAGCACGCGAACCTCTCATTTGAAAAGTTAGAAATGATTGGATTTGATTTTGGGGGAGGGGGAGTGTGAGGGGACAAATCGAAGCGACAAAGGCCTGAATCTCAATGGATCGTGGCTGTAAGGACACTCTGCCACTTAAAGTACCCCGTCGCTTATTTAAGTCGTCTGCAAAGGATTCTACCCGCTGCTCGATAGAAATTGTACTTCTAGGCGGTCACCGCGACATTTCCGTCGCGGCGACATAGCCAACGAAACCCGCCTTGGGGGCCATAGGCCCCTAATGCAGGTCGGCAAGCGGAAGGCGGGCTCATGCGTCGCTTCTAGCCCGGATTCTGACTTAGAGGCGTGCAGTCATAATACAGCACACGTTAACTTCGCGCCACTAACTTTTCAACCAAGCGCAATGGCCAATTCTGTGAATCAACGGTTCCTCTCGTACTAGGTTGAATTACTATTGCGACACAGTCATCAGTAGGGTAAAACTAACCTATCTAACAATGGTCTAAACCCAGCTCACGTTCCCTATTGGTGGGTGAACAATCAAACACTTAGTAAATTCTGCTTCACAATGATAGGAAGAGCCAAAATCGAAGGATCAAAAAGAAACGTCGCTATGAATGCTTGGCTGCCACAAGCCAGTTATCCCTGTGGTAACTTTACTTACACCTCTAGCATCGAATTCCGAAGGAATAAGGGATCGTTAGGCCATGCTTTCACGCTTCATATTCGTACTGGAAATCAGAATCAAATGAGCTTTTACCTTTCTGTTCCACACGAGATTTCTGTTCTTGTTGATCTCATCTTAGGAGACCTGCGTTATCTTTTAACAGATGTGCCTCCCCAGCCAAACTCCCCACCTGACAATGTCTTCCGCCCAGATCGGCCCGCGAAGCGAGCCTTGGCTCCAATAAGAGGGCAGTGCCCCGCTTCCCATTCTTGAAATAAGTAAAATAACATTAAAAGTAGTGGTACTTCACTTTCGTTTGTCCGCTCCCACTTATACTACACCTCTAAAGTCATTTCACAAAGTCGAACTAGAGTCAAGCTCAATAGGGTCTTCTTTCCCCGCTGATTCTGCCAAGTCGTTCCCTTGGTTGTGGTTTCGCTGGATAGTAGACAGGGATAGTGGGAATCTCGTTAATCCATTGATGCGCGTCACTAATTAGATGACGAGGCATTTGGCTACCTTAAGAGAGTCCTAGTTAGTCCCGCCATTTACCCGTGCTTCGTTGAATTTCTTCAGTTTGACATTCAGAGCACTGGGCAGAAATCACATTGCGTAAACATCCGTATGAACCATCGCAATTCTTTGTTTTAATTAAACTGTCGGATTCCCCTTGTCCGTACAAGTTCTAAGTTGGTTGTTCGACGCCCAGGGAAGGCCCCCGAAGGAACCATTTCCAGTCCATCCACCGGACGGCACGCGGCGACCCGCTCTCTTTGCGGGAGCAGCACAAGCAGTCCACTAACAACCGACGGGTTTGGGACTAGAACCCCCGTGCACAGCCCTCAGAACCAATCCTTTTCCCGAAGTTACGGATCCTTTTGGCCGTCTTCCCTTGCCTACATTGTTCCATCAACCAGAGGTTGTTCACCTTGGAAACCTGATGCGGTTATGAGTACGACCGGGTGTGGATGACATTCGGTCCTCCGGATTTTCAAGGGCCGCCGAAAGCGCACCAGACACCACGCGACGTGCTCTTCCAGCCGCTGGACCCTACCTCCGGCTGAGCCGATTCCAGGGTGGGCAGGCTATTTAACAGAAAAGATAACTCTTCCCGAGGCTCCTGCTAGCGTCTACGGACTTTCTTACGTTGCCGTTTATCGCCATGTCCAGGGTTAAGGAATTTTAACCCAATTCCCTTCCGGAGTACGCGCGAAAGGCGCTATTTTTCACGGTTCCCCCGACCCTTAGGATCGACTAACACATGTGCAAGTGTTGTTCACATGGAACCTTTCCCCTCTTCATCCTTCAAAGTTCTCATTTGAATATTTGCTACTACCACCAAGATCTGCGTCGACGGCCGCTCCGCCTAAGCTCGCGCCCAAGGTTTTTCAGCGACCGCCGCACCCTATTACTCATCGGGGCCTGGCACTTGCCCCGACGGACGGGTGTAGGTCGCGCACTTAAGTGCCATCCATTTTCGGGACTAGTTGATTCGGCAGGTGAGTTGTTACACACTCCTTAGCGAATTTCGACTTCCATGACCACCGTCCTGCTGTCTTAATCTACCAACACCCTGTGTGGGATCTAGGTAAACACGCATCTTGGCACCGTAACCCGGCTTCCGGTTCATCCCGCATCGCCAGTTCTGGTTACCAAAATAGCCCACTTTGAGCTCTTGATTCTGTGGCGCGGCTCAACAAAGCAGTCGCGCCATCCTACCTATTTAAAGTTTGAGAATAGGTCGAGGGCTTTGCGCCCCTGAGGCCTCTAATTATTGGCTTTACCCTATCGAACTCGCACGCGAGCTCTAGCTATCCTGAGGGAAACTTCGGAGGGAACCAACTACTAGACGGTTCGATTTGTCTTTCGCCCCTATACCCAAATCAGCTTCCTTGCGCCTTACGGTTTTACTCGCCCGTTGACTTGCACACATGTCAGACTCCTTGGTCCGTGTTTCAAGACGGGTCGAATTGGGAGACTACAGGCCATCGTCTTGAGCGCTCAGATGTCAAAGCACGCCGGATGCGCGTGCTGCCTTTCACAATTGGGGAGACGGCGTTCCACGGGCGTATCAATAGCCCGGGCTGCGACGCCCCCCCCCCCCCCAATCTACGCTGGTCCACGCCCCGAGTCGATCGGCTGACCGGCTCGTCACCATTCCACATCCTACCTGGGCGCATCGCCGGCCCCCATCCGCTTCCCTCCCGACAATTTCAAGCACTCTTTGACTCTCTTTTCAAAGTCCTTTTCATCTTTCCCTCGCGGTACTTGTTCGCTATCGGTCTCTCGCCAGTATTTAGCCTTGGACGGAATTCACCGCCCCCTTTGGGTTGCATTCCCAAACAACCTGACTCGTAGACACTGCCTCATGGTGCGACAGGGTCCGGGCACGATGGGGCTCTCACCCTCTCCGGCGCCCCCTTCCAGGGAACTTGGGGCCGGTCTGCCGCTGAGGATGCTTCTCCAGACTACAATTTAGACTACGGAGCCGCCCGATTCTAAGGCTGGGCTGTTCCCGGTTCGTTCGACGTTACTAGGGGAATCCTTGTAAGTTTCTTTTCCTTCGCTTATTGATATGCTTAAACTCAGCGGGTAGTCTCACCTGACCTGGGGTCGCAATCAGAGCACCTGGTGAGGCACGGTGAGGGTCGAGGAGTCCAGACACGCGACGGGCTGTAGCAGCAACAACAAGAGAGAGTTGAGTTTCAACCACCACTTGTTGCGACATCCGTCGATGTTGACTCACATTTACGCTGACCACGCGCTCGGGGCGCACGAGAGGCCAGCTTCTACATTGATGTGTGCAGTCCTAGGGCGCGCTCGGCCACGCGCTCGGACCGTGTGTGCAGTCCTAGGGCGGTGATGTCATGCCACGCCCTACGTTGCCGGCAGTGTGTGCTATCCAAGGGCGGTGATGTCATGCCACGCCCGACGTTGCCGATCGTGTGTGCAGTCCAAGGGAGGTGATGTCTTGCCACGCCCGACGTTGTCGACCGTGTGTGAAGTCCAAGGGCGGTGATGTCATCATGCCGCGCCCGATGTTGCCGACCGTGTGTGCAGTCCAAGGGCGGTGATGTCATTCCACGCCCGAGTTCTCCGACCGTGTGTGCTGCCTAAAAGCAATGATGGCATGCCACGCCCGACGTCGTTCGACCGTGTGTGCTGCCCAAAGGCGATGATGGAATGCCACGCCCCGACGTCGTTCGACCGTGTGTGCTGTCCAAAGGTGGTGATGGCATGTCACGCCTAACGTCGTTCGACCGTGTTTGCCGTCCAACGGCTATGATGGCATGCCACGCCCAATGTCGTTCGATCGTTTGTGCGGCCCATAGGTGATGATGACATGCCACGCCTGACGTCGTTCGACCGTGTTTGCCGTACAAGGGCTATGATGGCATACCACGCTCGACGTCGTTCGACCGTATGTGCTGTCGAAGGGAGATGATGGCATGCGACTCCCGATGCCGTCTGACCGTCTGTGCTGCCCAAGGGCGATGATGGCTGGCCACGCCCGACATTGTCCGACGGTGTGTGTTGTCCAAGGGATATGATGGCATGCCACGCCCGACGACGGCCGACCATTTGTGTTGTCTAAAGGCGATGATGGCATGCCACACCCGACGCCGTCCGACCGTCTGTGTTGTCCAAGGGCGATGATGGCATGCCACGCCCGACGTTGTTTGACCGTATTTGCTGCCCAAAGGCGATGATGGATGGCCACGCCCTAAGTTACGGATCCATTTTGCCGACTTACCTTGCCTACATTGTTCCATCAACCAGAGGTTGTTCACCTTGGAGACCTAATGCGGTAAGGAGTACGACCGGGCGCGGACGGGATTCGGTCCTCTGGATTTTCAAGGGCCGCCAGAAGCGCACCGGACACCACGCAACATACGGTGCTCTTCCAGCCGCTGGACCCTAACTCCGGCTGAGCCGATTCTAGGGTAGGCAGGCTGTTAAATAGAAAAGATAACTCTTCCCAAGGCTCCCGCCAACGTCTCCGAACTTTCTAACGTTACCGTCATTCGCCACGTCCCAATTCTGGAATTTTAACCCGATTCCCTTTCAGAGTACGCCACAACGCCGCTACGTCGGGTTTCCGACCTTAGGATCGACTAACCTAGGTGCAATTACCGTTCACATGGAACCTTTCCCCTCTTCGGCCTTCAAAGTTGTCATTTGAATATTTGCTACTACCACCATGATTTGGACCGACGGCCGCGCCGCCCAGGCTCGCACCTAAGGTTTTGCAGCGACCGTCGCGCTCTCTTACTCATCGGGGCCTGGCACTTGCCCCGACGGCCGGGTGTATTTCGCGCGCTTGAGCGCCATCCATTTTAGGGACTATTTGATTCGGCAGGTGAGTTGTTACACACTCCTTAGAGGATTTTGACTTTCATGACTACTGTCCTGCTGTCTTAATCGACCAACACCCTTTGTGGGATCTAGGTTAACGCGCAGTTTAGCTTTGTAACCTGGCTTTTGGTTAATCCCGCATCGCAAGTTTTGCTTACCAAAAATAGCCCACTTGGAGCTCTTGATTCCATGGAGCGGCTCAACATAGCAGTCGCGCCGTCCTACCTATTTATAGTTTGAGAATAGTTCAAGGGCGTTGCGCCCCCGAGGCTTCTCATTGGCTTTACCAGTTAGAACTGGCACGCGAGCTCCAGCTATCCTGAGGGAAACTTCGGAGGGAACCAACTACTAGACGGTTTGATTAGTCTTTCGCCCCTATGACCAAGTAACACGAATGATTTGCATGTCAGTATTTCTGCACGCCCGTCATCGTTCGATCGTTTATGCTGTTTAAAGGCGATGCTGGCATGCCACGCCTAACGTCATTTGACGGTGTTTGTCGTCCTAGGGCTATGATGGCATGTCACGCCTGACGTCGTTCGACCGTGTGTGCTGTCCAAAGGTGATGATGGCATGCCACGCCCAACGTCATTCGACCGTGTGTGCTTTCCAAGGGCGGTGATGTCATGCCACGCCCAACGTTGCCAAGCGTGTGTGCTGTCCGAGGGCAGTGATATCATCATGCCACGCCCGACGTTGACAACCGTGTGTGCCCGTCCAAGGGCTGTGATGTCATGCCACGCCGACGTTGATAACTGTGTGTGTTGTCCAAGGTCGGTGATGTCATGCCACGCCCGACGTTGTCGATCGTGTGTGCTGTCCAAGGGCGGTGATGTCATCATGCCATGCCCGACGTTGTCGACCGTGTGTGTTGTCAAAGGGCAGTGATGTCATGCCACACCCGACGTCGTCCTACCGTGTCCCGCCTGGCGCGATGATGGCATGCCACACCCGACGTCGTTCTACCGTGTGTGCTGCCCAAAGGCGATTATGGCATGCCACGCCCGACGTCCTTCAACTGTGTGTGCTGGTGAAAGGCGATGATAGCATGCAACGCCCGACGCCGTCCTACCATCTGTGCTGCCCAAAGGCGATGAGGGAAAGCCACGCCCGACGTCGTTCGAGCATGTTTGTTGTCCAAGAAAGATGATGGCATGCCACGCTTGACGTCGTTCGACCGTGTGTGCTACCCAAAGGCGATGATGGCATGCCACGCCTGACGATGTTCGACCGTTTGTGCTGCCTATCGGCGATGATGGCATGCCACGCCCGACGTCGTTCGACCGTGTGTGCTGTCCAAAGGCAGTGATGGCATGTCACTCCTGACGTCGTTCGATCGTGTTCGTCGTCCAAGCGCTATGATGGCATGCCACGCCCGTCATCGTTCAATCATTTATGCTGCCCAAAGGCGATGATGGCATCCAACGCCTGACGTCGTTCGACGGTGTTTGACGTCCAAGGGCTATGATGGCATGCCACGGCCGACGTCGTTCGACCGTGTGTGCTGCCCTAAGGCGATGATGGCATGCCACGCCCGACGTCATTCGAGTGTGTGTGCTGTCCAAAGGCGGCGATATCATGCCACATCCGACGTTGCCGACCGTGTGTGCTGTCCAAGGGCGGTGATTTCATGCCACACCCAACATTGCCGACTGTGTGTGCAGTCCAAGAGCAGTGATGTCATACCATGCCCAACGTTGATGACCCTGTGTGTTGTCCAAGGGCGGTGATGTCATGCCACGCCCGACGTTGCCGACCGCGTGTGCAGTCCAAGGGCGGTGATGTCATACCACGCCCGATGTTGCCGACCGTGTGTGCTGTCCAAGGGCGGTGATGTCATCATACCACGGCCGACGTTGCCGACCGTTCGTGCTGTCCAAGGGCGGTGATGTCATGCCACGCCCGACATCGTCCGACCGTGTGTGCTGCCCAAAGGCGATGATGGCATGCAAGGCCCGACATCGTTCGACCGTGTGTGCTGCCCAAAGGCGATGATGGCATGTGACGCCCGACGTCGTTCGACTGTATGTGCTGTCCAAAGGCGGTGATGGCATGTAACGTGTGACATCGTTCAACCGTGTGTGCTGCCCAAAGGTGATGATAGCATGCCAAGCCCGACGTCGTCCGACCGTGTGTGCTGTCCATCGGCAGTGATGTCATGCTATGCCCGACGTTACCGACCATGTGTGTTGTCCAAGGGCGGTGATGTCATGACACGCCCGACGTTGCCGATCGTGTTTGCAGTCCTAGGGCGGTGATGTCATGCCACGCCCTACGTTGTTGATAGTGTGTATTATCCAAGGGCGGTGATGTCATGACACGCCCGACGTTGCCGATCGTGTTTGCAGTCCTAGGGCGGTGATGTCATGCCACGCCCTACGTTGCCGATAGTGTGTATTATCCAAGGGCGGTGATGTCCTGCCACGCCCGACGTTACCTACTGTGTGTGCAGTCCAAGGGCGGTGATGTCATGCCACGCCCGATGTTTCCGACCGTGTGTGTAGTCCAAGGGCAGTGATGTCATCATGCCACGCCCGACGTTGCCGACCGTGTGTGCTGTCCAAGGGTGGTGATATCATTCCACGCCCGACGTCGTCTGATCGTGTGTGCTGCCCAAAAGCAATGATGGCATGCCAAGCCCAATGTTGTTGTCCGAAGGCGGCGATATCATGCAACGCCCGATGTTGCTGACCGTGTGTACTGTCCAACGGCGGTGATGTCATGCTACGCCCGACGGTGTCGACCGTGTGTGCAGTCCAAGGGCGGTGATGTCATGCCACGCCCGACGTTGCCGACCATGGGATGCGAGGGGCGAAAGACGACCGTTTGCACGTGCACAATGCCTAGGCATTAGGTATGCAGCAAAGGAATCCGACATCCGACCACCGTATATTGCGCTTCATCCGCCACAGAATTGGCATGCGAGTTAGGACGCCGTTGCTCGAAGAAGGGATCCAACCTAACCACACATGCCCAATACCACTCATGCGCCGTACGTGAATAGTTCTACCAATGCACGCCTGACATCCACCCCGCTGCACAAAATGCGATGTCGTGCGACGACGCCGATGACTTCTTTGCAAGGCCAATCCGCACCCGCCGTTGCGCCGCCGCCAAGGGAGTTGAGAATTTAATCACTGCAAAGATTGTTGGAAGAAGACCAAGGTTCACACAGGGGAACCGCCCACGCCCGGTCCATCATTGCGTCTAGCCGCACATGGCCTTACGTGCCCCGTGCGTGCAACGCCTAGAGTTAGCCGTAACAGGAGCTCTAGAACTAAACACTCGCCCGAAAGCACTGCCGTTTCCATACTAAACTGTATTATAAACCGATCTTGAGAAGTTCCCTCGACCGCGCACGTTCATCCCACAGACGTTGCTGCCATGTTTTTATAAGCGCCCAATGGCATAGCACAAACGAGCAATGCATGCCATCAAGCGCCCACGCAACACGCCTACTAAGCCCATAGGACGCCCTTGACGTCCGCCTGCTTTCACCTAAGTTGCCCCGCAGACGTCGCTGGCATGTTTTTGTTGACGCCCAACAGCGTAGCACGGACAAGCCATGCTGCCGTCAAGTACCCACGCAGCACACCTACTAAGCCCAGGACGCCCATGACGTCCTCCTGTCTTCGCCTCAGCCGCCCCGCAAACGTCGCTAGCATGTTTTTGTAGACGCCCAACGACGTAGCACGGACGAGCCATTCATGCTGTCAAGCGCCTACGTAGCATGCCTACTAAGCCCACAGGACACCCACGACATCCGCCTGCCTTTTCCTTACTCGACCCATCGACGTCGCCGATGTGTTTTTATAAACGCCCAATGGCGAAGTACGGACAAGCCATGCATGCCATCAAGCACCCACGTAGCACGCCTACTAAGCCCATGGGACGCCTATGCTGTCTGCCTGCCTGCGCCTTAGTGTGCCTCCAACACCTCTACCCCCCTTATATATGCTTAAAAAAGTTTTACCATGTGACAGGAGTAGACATGGATTTTCCAGCGAATCATAATGGAAATGTACAACCCAAATATGCACGTTCTAAGGTACCAACACACATCAGCTTTCATAAATGACTTTAATATATATATAAGAATATTTTTCAACTTTTTTTTATTTTTTTTTGAAAATTCCAAAAAATTAGTATTAAATAAATAAAAAATAGGGAAAATATCAAAAAATATGAAATGAACTCCGAAAATTCAAAAATAAATATGGGAACCTTAAAATAAAAAATTTTTAAATTTTATTTTTTAAAAGGAGACGTAAAAAATAAAAAAGCGTAAAAATAAATTATAAACTAATGATTAAAAATCAGAAAAATATGGAAATGCTCAAAAACACTTCAAAACATGTTCAATTAATGATAAGATGTATTTTTGCATAAATAAAAGATGTTTCAATATCATACAAACCATAAAAGTAATGAAAATGATGCGAAAGAGCCACGTTAGGCGGAAACGTTAGAGAATAGATAATGGAAAGTAGATGAATATATTTCTTATGCATGGAGGTTGTTTCAAAATCCTTTTATTTATGTACGACATGAACATCCGCATGTTTTGTTTAGAACTCGAACAATGTCGCACAAGCCACGACCGATGCGAGCAGGCCACAACCGACTGTTCCGTGCAGACACGTTCGACGACGGCCGACCGTTTTTGATGTCCAAGGGCGATGATGGCATGCCACGCCCAATGCCGTCCGACCGTATGTGCTGTCCAAGGGCTATGATGGCATGCCACGCCCGACGACGGCCGACCGTCTATGCTGTCCAAGGGCGATGATGGCATGCAACTCCCGACGACGTCCGACCGTCTATGCTACCCAAGGGCGATGATGGCATGCCACGCCTGACATCGTCCGACCGTTTGTGCTGTCCAAGGGATATGATGGCATACCACGCACGACGACGGCCGACCATTTGTGTTGTCCATAGGCGATGATGGCATGCCACACCCGACGCCGTCCGACCGTCTATGCTGTCCTAGGGCTATGATGGCATATAACGCCCGATGACGGCTGATCGTCTGTGCTGTCCAAGGGCGATAATGGCATACGACTCCCGAAGTTGTTCGACCGTCTGTGCTACCCAAGGGCGATGATGGCATGCCACACCCGACGCCGTGCGACTGTCTGCGCTGCCCAAAGGCGATGATGGCATGCCGACGTCGTTCGACCATGTTTGCCGTCCAAGGGCGATGATTGCATGCCACGACCAACACCGTCCGACTTTGTCAGCTAGTCCAAAGGCGATGATGGCATGCCACGCCCGACGTCGTTCGACCGTGTGTGCTGCCCAAAGGAGATAATGGCATGCAACGTCAGACGTCATTCGACCGTGTGTGCTGCCCAAAGGTGATGATGACATGCCACGCTCGACGTCGTTCGACCATTTTTTCCATCCAATGGCGATTTCGATGCCGTCCTACTGTGTCAACTAGTCCAAAGGCGATGATGGCATGCCACGCCCGACGTCGTTCAACCGTTTTTGCCATCCAAGGGCATTTTCGACGCCATCCTACTGTGTCAGCTAGTCCAAAGGCGATGATGGCATGCCACGCCCGACGTCGTTTGAGCATGTGTGCTGCCCAAAGTCGATGATGGCATGCCACACCCGACGTTGTTCGACCGTGTGTGCTGTCTAAAGGCGGTGATGGCATGTCACACCTGACGTCATTGGACCGTATTTGCTGTCAAAGGGCTATGATGGCATGCCACGCACGACGTCGTTCGACCGTATGTGCTGCCCAAAGGCGATGATGGCATGCCACGCCTGACGTTTTTCGACCATGTTTACCGTTCAAGGGCTATGATGGCATTCCATGCCCGACGTCGTTCGACCGTGTGTGCTGCCCAAAGGCGATGATGGAATGACACGCCCGACGTCGTTTGATGGTGTGTGCTGCCCAAAGGCGATGATGGCATGCCACACCCAACGCTATTTGACCGTCTGTGTTGCCCAAAGGCGATGATGGCATGCCACGCCCGACGTCGTTTGACTGTTTTTGCCGTCTAAGGGCGATTTCGACACTGTCCTACTGTGTTAGCTAGTCCAAAGGCGATGATGTCATGCCACACCCAACGTCGTTCGAGCAATTGTTCAGCCCAAAGGCGATGATGGCATGCCACGCCTGACGTCGTTCGAGCGTGTGTGCTGCCCAAAGTCGATGATGGCATGCCACGCCCGACGTCGTTCGACCGTGTGTGCTGTCCAAAGGCGGTGATGGCATGTCACGCCTGACGTCATTCGATCGTGTTTGCTGTCAAAGGGCTTTGATGGCATGCCACGCACGACGTTGTGCGACCGTTTGTGCTGCCCAAAGGCGATGATGGCATGCCACGCCTAATGTTGTTCGACCATATTTACCGTCCAAGGGCTATGATGACATTCCACGCCCGACGTCGTTTGACCGTGTGTGCTACCCAAAGGCGATGATGGCATGTCACGCCCGACGTCGTCCGACCGTGTGTGCTGTCCAATGGTGTCGATGTCATGCCACGGCCGACGTTGCCGATCATGTGTGCTGTCCAAGTATGTGATGTCAGGACACGCCCGCCGTTGCCGATCGTGTTTGCAGTCCTAGGGCGGTGTTGTCATGCCACGCCCTACATTGTCGACAGTGTGTGCTGTCCAAGGGCAATGATGTCATCATGCCATGCCCGACGTTGTCGACCATGTGTGTTATCAAAGGGCAGTGATGTCATGCCACACCCGACGTCGTCCTACCGTGTGTCCTGCCCTAAGGCGATGATGGCATGCCACACCCGACGTCGTTCTACCGTGTGTGCTGCTCAAAGGCGATTATGGCATGCCACGCCCGACGTCGTTCGTTTGTGTGTGCTGGTGAAAGGCGATGATGGCATGCAACGCCCGACGCCGTCCTACCATCTGTGCTGCCCAAAGGCGATGAGGGAAAGCCACGCCCGACGTCGTTCGAGCATGTTTGTTGTCCAAGAAAGATGATGGCATGCCACGCTTGACGTCGTTCGACCGTGTGTGCTACCCAAAGGCGATTATGGCATGCCACGCCTGACGATGTTCGACCGTTTGTGCTGCCTAAAGGCGATGATGGCATGCAACGCCCGATGTCGTTCGACCGTGTGTGCTGTCCAAAGGCAGTGATGGCATGTCACTCCTGACGTCGTTCGATCGTGTTCGCCGTCCAAGCGCTATGATGGCATGCCACGCCCGTCATCGTTCAATCGTTTATGCTGCCCAAAGGCGATGATGGCATGCCACGCCTGACGTCGTTCGACGGTGTTTGACGTCCAAGGGCTATGATGGCATGCCACGCCCGACGTCGTTCGACCGTGTGTGCTGCCCTAAGGCGATGATGGCATGCCACGCCCGACGTCATTCGAGTGTGTGTGCTGTCCAAAGGCGGCGATATCATGCCACATCCGACGTTGCCGACCGGGTGTGCTGTCCAAGGGCGGTGATTTCATGCCACACCCAACGTTGCCGACTGTGTGTGCAGTCCAAGAGCAGTGATGTCATACCATGCCCAACGTTGATGACCCTGTGTGTTGTCCAAGGGCGGTGATGTCATGCCACGCCCGACATTGTCGACCGCGTGTGCAGTCCAAAGGCAGTGATGTCATGCCACGCCCGACGTTGCCGACCGTGTGTGCTATCCAAGGGCGGTGATGTCATCATACCACGGCTGACGTTGCCGACCGTTCATGCTGTCCAAGGGCGGTGATGTCATGCCACGCCCGACATCGTCCGACCGTGTGTGCTGCCCAAAGGCGATGATGGCATGCAAGGCCCGACATCGTTCGACCGTGTGTGCTGCCCCAAGGCGGTGATGGCATGTAACGTGTGACATCGTTCAACCGTGTGTGCTGCCCAAAGGTGATGATGGCATGCCAAGCCCGACGTCGTCCGACCGTGTGTGCTTTCCATCGGCGGTGATGTCATGCTATGCCCGACGTTACCGACCATGTGTGTTGTCCAAGGGTGGTGACGTCATGACACGCCCGACGTTGCCGATCGTGTTTGCAGTCCTAGGGCGGTGATGTCATGCCACGCCCTACGTTGCCGACAGTGTGTATTGTCCAAGGGCGGTGATGTCATGCCACGCCCGACGTTACCTACCGTGTGTGCAGTCCAAGGGCGGTGATGTCATGCCACGCCCGATGTTTCCGACCGTGTGTGTAGTCCAAGGGCAGTGATGTCATCATGCCACGCCCGACGTTGCTGACCGTGTGTGCTGTCCAAGGGTGGTGATATCATTCCACGCCCGACGTCGTCCGACCGTGTGTGCTGCCCAAAAGCAATGATGGCATGCCAAGCCCAATGTTGTTGTCCGAAGGCGGCGATATCATGCCACGCCCGACGTTGCTGACCGTGTGTACTGTCCAACGGCGGTGATGTCATGCTACGCCCGACGTTGTCTACCGTGTGTGCAGTCCAAGGGCGGTGATGTCATGCCACGCCCGACGTTGCCGACCATGTGTGCTGTCCAAGTGAGGTGATGTCATGCCACGTGCAACGTTGCCGACCGTGTGTGCAGTCCAAGGGCGTTGATGTCATGCCACGCCCGACGTTGTTAGGGAGAACGCCTTCTTGAACTCCTCGCGGAATTTCTCCCACGTGTTCATAGTGCATGTCCCCTTCTTGATGTCGAACTCTTTACGCCTCCACCATAGCATCGCAGATTCATTTAAAGATACAACACAGCAGTGTTGATCTTGTTCACATCACTTCGCACCCGATTACACTAGAAGTAATTCTCCAAGTGCCATAGGAAATTCTTCACCTCCTATGCATCGCGGACGCCATTGAACATAGGTGGCCTGGGAGCCTCGACTCTGGCCTCCCTTTCGCGGTCAAGTGATGTGGATCCACCAACCTCCCTATCTTCCTTGAGTGCTTCCGTTTGGGTTAACCCCGCGCATGGGATACGAGGGGCGAAAGACGACCGTTTGCACGTGCACAATGCCTAGGCATTAGGTATGCAGGAAAGGAATCTGACATCAGACCACCGTATATTGCGCTTCATCCGCCACAGAATTGGCATGCGAGTTAGGACGCCATTGCTCGAAGAAGGGATCCAACCTAACCACACATGCCCAATACCACTCATGCGCCGTACGTGAATAGTTCTACCAATGCACGCCCGACATCCACCCCGCTGCACAAAATGCGATGTCGTGCGACGACGCCGATGACTTCTTTGCAAGGCCAATGCTGCACCCGCCGTTGCGCGCCTGCCCAAGGGAGTTGAGAATTTAATCACTGCAAAGATTGTTGGAAGAAGACCAAGGTTCACACAGGGGAACCGCCCACGCCCGGTCCATCATTGCGTCTAGCCGCACATGGCCTTACGTGCCCCGTGCGTGCAACGCCTAGAGTTAGCCGTAACAGGAGCTCTAGAACTAAACACTCGCCCGAAAGCACTGCCGTTTCCACACCAAACTGTATTATAAACCGATCTTGAGAAGTTCCCTCGACCGCGCACGTTTATCCCACAGACGTTGCTGCCATGTTTTTATAAGCGCCCAATGGCATAGCACAAACGAGCCATGCATGCCATCAAGCGCCCACGCAACACGCCTACTAAGCCCATAGGAAGCCCTTGACGTCCGCCTGCTTTCACCTAAGTTGCCCCGCAGACGTCGCTGGCATGTTTTTGTTGACGCCCAACAGCGTAGCACGGACAAGCCATGCTGCCGTCAAGTACGCATGCAGCACACCTACTAAGCCCAAAGACGCCCATGACGCCCTCCCCGTCTTCGCCTCGGCCGCCCAAACGTCGCTAGCATGTTTTTGTAGACGCCCAACGACGAGCACGGACGAGCCATTCATCTTTGTCAAGCGCCACGTAGCATGCCTACTAAGCCCACAGGACACCCACGACATCCGCCTGCCTTTTCCTTACTCGACCCATCGACGTCGCCGATGTGTTTTTATAAACGCCCAACGGCGAAGTACGGACAAGCCATGCATGCCATCAAGCACCCACGTAGCACGCCTACTAAGCCCATGGGATGCCTATGCTGTCTGCCTGCCTGCGCCTTAGTGTGCCTCCAACACCTCTACCCCCCTTATATATGCTTAAAAAAGTTTTACCATGTGACAGGAGTAGACATGGATTTTCCAGCGAATCATAATGGAAATGTACAACCCAAATATGCACGTTCTAAGGTACCAACACACATCAGCTTTCATAAATGACTTTAATATATATATATAAGAATATTTTTCAACTTTTTTTTTTTTTCAAAAATTCCAAAAAAATAGTATTAAATAAATAAAAAATAGGGAAAATATCAAAAAATATGAAATGAACTCCGAAAATTCAAAAATAAATATCGGAACCCTAAAATAAAAAAATTTTAAATTTTATTTTTTAAAAGGAGACGTAAAAAATAAAAAAGCATAAAAATAAATTATAAACTAATGATTAAAAGTCGGAAAAATATGGAAATGCTCAAAAACACTTCTAAACATGTTAAATTAATGATAAGATGTATTTTGGCATAAATAAAAGATGTTTCAATATCATACAAACCATAAAAGTAATGAAAATGATGCGAAAGAGCCACGTTAGGCGGAAACGTTAGAGAATAGATAATGGAAAGTAGATGAATATATTTCTTATGCATTGAGGTTGTTTCAAAATCCTTTTTTTTATGTACGACATGAACATCCGCATGTTTTGTTTAGAACTCGAACAATGTCGCACAAGCCACGACCGATGCGAGCAGGCCACAACCGACTGTTCCGTACAGACACGTTCGACGACGGCCGACCGTTTTTGATGTCCAAGGGCGATGATGGCATGCCATGCCCGATGCCGTCCGACCGTATGTGCTGTCCAAGGGCTATGATGGCATGCCACGCCCGACGACGGTCGACCGTCTGTGCTGTCCAAGGGCGATGATGGCATGCAACTCCCGACGACGTCCGACCGTCTGTGCTGCCCAAGGGCGATGATGGCATGCCACGCCTGACATCGTCCGACCGTTTGTGCTGTCCAAGGGATATGATGGCATACCACGCACGACGACGGCCGACCATTTGTGTTGTCCATAAGCGATGATGGCATGCCACACCCGACGCCGTCCGACCGTCTATGCTGTCCAAGGGCTATGATGGCATATAACGCCCGATGACGGCCGATCGTCTGTGCTGTCCAAGGGCGATAATGGCATACGACTCCCGAAGTTGTTCGACCGTCTGTGCTGCCCAAGGGCGATGATGGCATGCAACACCCGACGCCGTGCGACTGTCTGCGCTGCCCAAAGGCGATGATGGAATGCTGACGTCGTTCGACCATGTTTGCCGTCCAAGGGCGATGATGGCATGCCACGCCCAACACCGTCCGACTGTGTCAGCTAGTCCAAAGGCGATGATGGCATGCCACGCCCGACGTCGTTCGACCGTGTGTGCTGCCCAAAGGAGATAATGGCATGCAACGTCAGACGTCATTCGACCGTGTATGCTGCCCAAAGGTGATGATGGCATGCCACGCTCGACGTCGTTCGACCATTTTTTCCATCCAAGGGCGATTTCGACGCCGTCCTACTGTGTCAACTAGTCCAAAGGCGATGATGGCATGCCACGCCCGACGTCGTTCAACCGTTTTTGCCATCCAAGGGCATTTCCGACGCCGTCCTACTGTGTCAGCTAGTCCAAAGGCGATGATGGCATGCCACGCCCGACGTCGTTCGAGCATGTGTGCTTCCCAAAGTCGATGATGGCATGCCACACCCGACGTTGTTCGACCGTGTGTGCTGTCCAAAGGCGGTGATGGCATGTCACACCTGACGTCATTGAACCGTATTTGCTGTCAAAAGGCTATGATGGCATGCCACGCACGACGTCGTTCGACCGTTTGTGCTGCCCAAAGGCGATGATGGCCTGCCACGCCTGACGTTTTTCGACCATGTTTACCGTTCAAGGGCTATGATGGCATTCCATGCCCGACATCGTTCTACCGTGTGTGCTGCCCAAAGGCGATGATGGAATGACACGCCCGACGTCGTTCGATGGTGTGTGCTGCCCAAAGGCGATGATGGCATGCCACGCCCGACGCTATTTGACCGTCTGTGTTGCCCAAAGGCAATGATGGCATGCCACGCCCGACGTCGTTCGACCGTTTTTGCTGTCTAAGGGCGATTCCGACACTGTCCTACTGTGTCAGCTAGTCCAAAGGCGATGATGTCATGCCACGCCCAACGTCGTTCGAGCATGTGTTCAGCCCAAAGGCGATGATGGCATGCCACGCCCGACGTCGTTCGAGCGTGTGTGCTGCCCAAAGTCGATGATGGCATGCCACGCCTGACGTCGTTCGACCGTGTGTGCTGTCCAAAGGCGGTGATGGCATGTCACGCCTGACGTCATTCGATCGTGTTTGCTGTCAAAGGGCTTTGATGGCATGCCACGCACGACGTTGTGCGACCGTTTGTGCTGCCCAAAGGCGATGATGGACAGCCACGCCTAATGTTGTTCGACCATATTTACCGTCCAAAGGCTATGATGACATTCCACGCCCGACGTCGTTTGACCGTGTGTGCTACCCAAAGGCGATGATGGCATGCCACGCCCGACGTTGTCCGACCGTGTGTGCTGTCCAATGGTGTCGATGTCATGCCACGGCCGACGTTGCCGATCGTGTGTGCTGTCCAAGTATGTGATGTCAGGACACGCCCGCCGTTGCCGATCGTGTTTGCAGTCCTAGGGCGGTGATGTCATGCCACGCCCTACATTGCCGACAGTGTGTGTTGTCCAAGGGCAATGATGTCATGCCACGCCCGACGTTGCTGACCGTGTGTGAAGTCCAAGGGCGGTGAAGTCATCATGCCACGCCTGACGTTGCCGACCGTGTGTGCTGTCCAAGGGCGGTCATGTCATTCCAAGCCCGACGTCGTTCGACCGTGTGTGCTGCCTAAAAGCAATGATGGCATGCCACGCCCGACATCGTTCGACCGTGTGTGCTGCCCAAAGGTGATGATGACATGCCACGCCCGACTTCATTCGACCGTGTGTTCTCTCCAAAGGTGGTGATGGCATGTCATGCCAGATGTCGTTCGACCGTGTTTGTCGTCCAAGGGCTATGATGGCATGCCATGCCCGACGTCGTTCGACCGTTTGTGCTGCCCATAGGCGATGATGGCATGCCATGCCTGACGTCGTTCGATCGTGTTTGCCGTCCAAGGGCTATGATGGCATGCCACGCCCGATGTCGTTCGACTGTGAGTGCATCCCAAAGGCGATGATGGCATGCCACTCCCGATGTCGTTCGACCGTGTGTGTTGCCCAAAGGCGATGATGGCATGTCACGCCCAACATCGTCCGACCATGTGTGCTGTCCAAAGGTGGCGATGTCATACCACGCCCGACGTCGCCGACCGTGTGTGCAGTCCAAGGGCGGTGATGGCATGCCACGCCTGACGTCGTTCGAAAGTGTTTGACGTCCAAGGGCTATGATAGCATGCCACGCCCAACGTCGTTCGATCGTGTGTGCTGCCAAAAGGCGATGATGGCATGCCACTCCCGACGTCGTTCGACCGTGTATGCTGCCCAAAGGCGATGATGGTATGCCACGCCCGACGTCGTTCGACTGTGTGTGATGGAAAAAGGCGATGATGGCATTTAACAGCCGACGCCGTCCGATCGTCTGTGCAGCCCAAAGGTGATGATGGCATGCCACGCCCGACGTCGTTCAACCATGTTTGCCGTCCAAGGGATGGCATGTCACGCCCGACGTCGTCCGACTGTGTCAGCTAGTCCCCAGGCGATGATGGCATGCCACGCCCGACGTTGTTCGACCGTGTGTGCTGCCCAAAAGCGATGATGGCATGCAACGCCTGATGTCGTTCGACCGTTTGTGCTGCCCAAAGGCGATGATGGCATGCCACGCCCGATGTCGTTCGACCGTGTGTGCTGTCCAAAGGTGGTGATGGCATGTCACGCCTAACGTCGTTCGACCGTTTGGGCTGCCCAAAGGCGAAGATTGCCTACCACGCCTGACGTCATTTGATCGTGTTTGCCGTCCAAGGGCTATGATGGCTGGCCACGCCCGACTTTGTTCGACCGTGTGTGCTGCCCAAAGGCGATGATGGCGTGCCAAGCCCGACGTCGTCCGACCGTGTGTGCTGTCCAAAGGCGGCGATGTCATGCCACGCCCGACGTTGCCGACCGTGTGTGCTGTCCAACGGCGGTGATGTCATGGTACGCCCGACGTTGCCGACCGTGTGTGCAGTCCAAGGGCGGTGATGTCATGCCACGCGCAATGTAGCCGACCGTGTGTGCTGTCTAAGGGCGGTGATGTCATGCCACGCCCAACGTAGCTGACCGTGTGTGCAGTCCAAGGGCGGTGATATCATGCCACGCCCGACGTTGCCGACCGCGCGTATGCTCCCCTTTTTTTTTTAACTCCCTACACTTGCGCTTTGCCTCATAGATGACGTTGTTAGGGAGAACGCCTTCTTTAACTCCTCGCGGAATTTCAGCCACTTGTTCATAGTGCATGTCCCTTTCTTTATTCGAACTCTTTATGCCTCCACCATAGCATGTGCATCTATGAAAGATACAACACAACAGTGTTGATCTTGTTCACATCACTTCGCACCCGATTACACTTGAAGTAATTCTCCAAGTGCCATAGGAAATTCTTCACCTCCTGTGCGTCGCGGACGCCGTTGAACATAGGTGGCCTGGGAGCCCCTACTCTAGCCTCCCTTTCCCAGTGAAATGATGTGGATCCACCAACCTCCTTATCTTCCTTGAGTGCTTCCGTTTGGTTTCACCCCGCGCATGGGATGCGAGGGGCAAAAGGCGACCGTTTGCACGTGTACAATGCTTAGGCATTAGGTATGCAACAAAAGAATCCAACATCCGACTAGCCTAGTTTGCGCTTCATCCGCCACCGAATTGGCATGCGAGTTAGGACGTCGCTGCTCGAAGCAGGGATCAAACCTAACCAAACATGCGAAATACCACTCATGCGCCGTACGTGAATAGCTCTACCAATGCACGCCCGACATCCACCCCGCCGCCCAACATGAGATGTCGTGCGACAACACCGATGCCTTCTTTGCAAGGCCAATGCTACACCCGCCGTTGCGCGCCTGCCCAAGGGAGTTGAGAATTTAATCACTGCAAAGATTGTTGGAGGAAGACAAAGGTTCACACAGGGGAACCGCCCACGCCCGGTCCATCATAGCATCTTGCTGCACAAGGCCATACGTTCCCTGTGCGTGCAACGCCTAGAGTTAGCCGTAACAGGAGCTCTAGAACTAAACATTCGCCTGAAAGCACAGTCGTTTCCACACAAAACTCTATTATAAACCAATCTTGAGAATTTCCCTCGGTGGCGCATGTTCGTCCCGTAGACGTTGTTGCCATGATTTTGTAAGCGCCCATTGGCATAGCATGAACAAGCCATGCATGCCATCAAGCGCCCACGTAGCACGCCTACTAAGCCCATAGGATGCCCGTGACGTCCGCCTGATAACGCCTCGTTCGCCCTGCAGACGTCGTCGGCATGTTTTTGCAAGCGCCCAACGGTGTAGCACGGACGAGCCATGCATGCCATCAAGCGCCCACGCAGCACGCCTACTAATCCCACAGGAAGCCCTTGATGTCCGCCTGCTTTCTTCTCAATTGCCCCGTAGACGTCGCTGGCATGTTTTTGTTGACGCCCAACGGCGTAGCACGGACGAGCCATGCTGCCGTCAAGCACCCAAGCAGCTTGCCTACTAAGCCCACAGGACGCCCATGACGTCCATCTGCCACCGCCTCAAACGCCCCGCAGATGTCGCTTGCATGTTTTTGTAGACGCCCTCGACGTCCGCCTGCCTTTGACTCACTCGACCCATCGATGTCGCCGATGTATTTTTATAAACACCCAACGGCGAAGCACGGACAAGCCATGCATTCCAACAAGCACCCACGCAGCACGCCTACGAAGCCCATGGGACGCCTATGCCGTCTGCCTTCCTACGCCTTTGTGTGCCTCCAACACCTCTACCCCCCTTATATATGCTTAAAAAAGTTTTACTATGTGACAGGAGTAGACATGGATTTTCCAGCGAATCATAATGGAAATGTACAACCCAAATATGCACGTTCTAAGGTACCACCACACATCAGCTTTCATAAATGACTTTAATATATATATAAAAATATTTTTCAACTTTTTTTTAAATATTTTTTTCGAAAATTCCAAAATATTAGCTATAAATAAATAAAAAATAGGGAAAATATCAAAAAAATATGAAATCAAGTCCGAAAATTCAAAAATAAATATGGGAACCTTAAAATAAAAAATTTATAAATTTTATTTTTTAAAAGGAGACGTAAAAAATAAAAAAGCGTAAAAATAAATTATAAACTAATGATTAAAAGTTTGAAAAATATGAAAATGCTCAAAAACAATTCTAAACATGATAAATTAATGATAAGATGTAATTTTGCATAAATAAAAGATGTTTCAATATCATACGAACCGTAAAAGTAATGAAAATGATGCGAAAGAGCCACGTTAGGCGGAAACGTTAGAGAATAGATAATGGAAAGTAGATGAATATGTTTGTAATGCATGGAGGTTGTTTCTAAATCCTTGTATTTATGTACGACATGCACATCCGCATGTTTTTATTAGAACTCGAACAATGTCGCATAAGCCACGACCGATGCGGGCAGGGCACGATAGACTGTTGCTTGCAAGCACGTCCGTCGACTGCCGATCATTTGTGATGTCCAAGTGCTATGATGGCATGGCACACCCGACGACGGGTGACCGTCTGTGCTGGTCCAAGGGCGATGATGGCATGCCACGCCCGATGCCGTCCGACCGTGTATGTTGTCCAAGGGCAATGATGGCATGCCATGCCCGACGACGGCCGACCGTCTGTGCTGTCCAAGGGAGATGATGGCATGCGACTCCCGACGACGTCCGACCGTTTGTGCTGCCCAAGGGCGATGATGGCATGCCACGCCCGACATCGTACGACCGTGTGTGCTGTCCAAGGGATATGATGGCATGCCACGCCCGACGATGGCCGACCATTTCTGTTGTCCAAAGGCGATGATGGCATGCCACACCCGACGCCGTCCGACCGTCTGTGATGTCCAAGGGCTATGATTGCATGCCACGCCCAACGATGGCTGACCATCTATGTTGTCCAAGGGAGATGATGGCATACGACTCCCGACGCCGTTCGACCGTCTGTGCTGCCCAAGGGCGATGATGGCATGCCACGACCGATGCCGTGCGACTGTATGTGCTACCCAAAGGCGATGATGGCATGTCAGACCTGACATTGTTCGACCGTGTTTGTCGTCCAAGGGCGATGATGGCATGCCACGCCCAACGCCGTCCGACTGTG
Source organism: Solanum arcanum (assembly GCA_027789145.1). Taxonomy (NCBI): domain Eukaryota; kingdom Viridiplantae; phylum Streptophyta; class Magnoliopsida; order Solanales; family Solanaceae; genus Solanum; species Solanum arcanum. The sequence goes on along the minus strand of CM050939.1, from coordinate 39,157,313 downwards.
TCAGCTAGTGCAAAGGCGATTATGGTATGCCACGCCCGACGTCGTTCAACCGTGTGTGCTGCCCAAAGGCGATTATGGCATGCCACGTCCGACATCGTTCGACCGTGTGTGCTTCCCAAAGGCGATGATGGCATGCCACGCCCGACGTCGTTCCACCGTGTGTGCTGCCCTAAGGCGATGATGGCATGCCATGCCCGACGTCGTTCGACGGTGTGTACTGCCCAAAGGCGATGATGGCATGCCACACCTGACGCTGTTTGGCCGTCTGTGCTGCCCAAAGGCGATGATGTCATGCCACGCCCGACGTCGTTCGACCGTGTGTGCTGCCCAAAAGCGATGATGGCATGAAACGCCCGAAGTCATTCGACCGTTTGTGCTGCCCAAAGGCGATGATGGCATGCCACGCCCGACGTTGTTCGACCGTGTGTGCTGTCCAAAGGTGGTGATGGCATGTCACGCCTGACGTCGTTCGACCGTTTTTGCCGTGCAAGGGCTATGATGGCATGCCACGCCTGACGTCGTTCGACCGTTTGGGCCGCCCAAAGGCGATGATTGCATGCCACGCCTGACGTCATTTGACCGTGTTTGCCATCCAAGGGCTATGATGGCATGCCACGCCTGACGTCGTTCGAGCATGTGTTCATCCCAAAGGAGATGATGGCATGCCACGCCTGACGTCATTCGAGCGTGTGTGCTGCCCAAAGTCGATGATGGCATGCCACGCCCGACGTCGTTCGACCGTGTGTGTTGCCCAATGACGATTATGGCATGCCAAGCCCAACGTCGTCCGACCGTGTGTGCTGTCCAAAGGCGGCGATGTCATGCCACGCCCGACGTTACCGACCGTGTGTGCAGTCCAAGGGTGGTGATGTCATGCCACGCCCGACGTTGCCGACCGCACGTATGCTCTTCTTTTCTTTAACTCCCTACACTTGCGCTTTGCCTCATAGATGACGTTGTTAGGGAGAACGCCTTCTTGAACTCCTCGCAGAATTTCTCCCACGTGTTCATAGTGCATGTCCCCTTGTAGATGTCGAACTCTTTACGCCTCCACCATAGCATGGGCATCTACGAAAGATACAACACAACAGTGTTGATCTTGTTCACATCACTTCGCACCCGATTACACTTGAAGTAATTCTCCAAGTGCCATAGGAAATTCTTTACCTCCTATGCGTCGCGGACGCCTTTGAACATAGGTGGCATGGGAGCCTCGACTCTGGCCTCCCTTTCCCGGTCAAGTGATGTGGATCCACTAACCTCCCTATCTTCCTTGAGTGCTTCCATTTGGGTTCACCCCGCGCATGGGATTCGAGGGGCAAAAGGCGACCATTTGCACGTGCACAATAGTTAGTCATTAGGTATGCAGCAAAGGAATTTGATGGCATGCCAAGCACGACGTTGTGCGACCGTTTGTGCTGCCCAAAGGCGATGATGGCATGCCACGCCTAATGTTGTTCGACCATGTTTACCGTCCAAGGGCTATGATGGCATTCCACGCCCGACATCGTTTGACCGTGTGTGCAACCCAAAGGCAATGATGGCATGCCACACCCGATGTCGGCCGACCGTGTGTGATGTCCAATGGTGTCGATGTCATGCCACAGACGACGTTGCCGACCGTGTGTGCAGTCCAAGTATGTGATGTCAGGACACGCCCGCCGTTGCCGATCGTGTTTGCAGTCCTAGGGCGGTGATGTCATGCCACGCCCTACATTGCCGACAGTGCGTGCTGTCCAAGGGCAATGATGTCATGCCACACCCGACGTTGCCGAACGTGTGTGCAGTTCAAGGGCGGTGAAGTCATCATGCCACTCCTGACGTTGCCGATCGTGTGTGCTGTCCAAGGGCGGTGATGTCATTCCACGCCCGACGTCGTTCGACCGTGTGTGCTGCCCAAAAGCAATGATGGCATTCCACGCCCGACATCGTTCGACCGTGTGTGCTGCCCAAAGGTGATGATGACATGCCACGCCCGACGTCGTTTGACCGTGTGTGTTCTCCAAAGGTGGTGATGGCATGTCATGCCTGACGTCGTTCGACCGTGTTTGTCGTCCAAGGACAATGATGGCATGCCACGCCCGACTTCGTTCGACCGTTTGTGCTGCCAATAGGCGATGATGGCATGCCATGCCTGACGTCGTTCGACCGTGTTTGCCGTCCAAGGGCTATGATGGCATGCCACGCCCGACGTCGTTCGACCGTGTGTGCTGCCCAAAGGCGATGATGGCATGCCACGTCCGACGTCGTTCGACCGTGAGTGCTTCCCAAAGGCGATGATGGCATGCCACGCCCAATGTCGTTCGATCGTGTGTGTTTCCCAAAGGCGATGATGGCATGTCACGCCCAACATCGTCCGACCGTGTGTGCTGTCCAAAGGTGGCGATGTCATGCCACGCCCGACGTCGCCGACCGTGTGTGCAGTCCAAGGGCGGTGATGGCATGCCACGCCTGACGTCGTTAGACGGTGTTTGACGTCCAAGGGCTATGATGGCATGCCACGCCCGACGTCGTTCGATCGTGTGTGCTGCCAAAAGGCGATGATGGCATGCCACTCCCAACGTCGTTCGACCGTGTGTGCTGCCCAAAGGCGATGATGGCATGCCACGCTCGACGTCGTTCGACTGTGTGTGCTGGCCAAAGGCGATGATGGCATGCAACGGCCGACGCCGTCCGACCGTCTGTGCAGCCCAAAGGTGATGATGGCATGCCACGCTCGACGTCGTTCAACCATGTTTGCCGTCCAAGGGATGGCATGTCACGCCCGACGTCGTCCGACTGTGTCAGCTAGTCCCTAGGCGATGATGGCATGCCACGCCCAACGTTGTTCGACCGTGTGTGCTGTCCAAAAGCGATGATGGCATGCAACGCCCGATGTCGTTCGACCGTTTGTGCTGCCCAAAGGCGATGATGGCATCCCACGCCCGACGTCGTTCGACCGTTTGGGCTGCCCAAAGGCGATGATTGCATGCCTCGCCTGACATCATTTGACCGTGTTTGCCATCCAAGGGCTATGATGGCATGCCACGCCCGACGTCGTTCGAGCATGTGTTCATCCCAAAGGCGATGATGGCATGCCACGCCTGACGTCTTTCGAGCGTGTGTGCTTCCCAAAGTTGATGATGGCATGCCACGCCCGACGTCGTTCGACTGTGTGTGCTGCCCAAAGACGATGATGGCATGCCAAGCCCGACGTCGTCCGACGGTGTGTGCTGTCCAAGTGCGGTGATGTCATGCCACGCCCGACGTTGCTGACCCTTTGTGCTGTCCAAGGGTGGTGATATTATGCCACGCCCGACGTTGCCGACCGTGTGTGCGGTCCAAGGGCGTTGATGTCATGCCACGCTCGATGTCGTCCGACCGTGCATGCAGTCCAAGGGCGGTGATGTCATGCCACGCTCGACGTTGCCGACCGCGCGTATGCTCCCCTTTTCATTAACTCCCTACACTTGCGCTTTGCCTCATAGATGACGTTGTTAGGGAGAACCCTTCTTGAACTCCTCGCGGAATTTCTCCCACGTGTTCATAGTGCATGTCCCCTTCTTGATGTCGAACTCTTTACGCCTCCACCATAGCATGGGCATCTACGAAAGATACAACAAAACAGTGTTGATCTTGTTCACATCACTTCGCACCCAATTACACTTGAAGTAATTCTCCAAGTGCCATAGGAAATTCTTTACCTCCTATGCGTCGCGGACGCCTTTGAACATAGGTGGCATGGGAGCATCGACTCTGGCCTCCCTTTCCCGGTCAAGTGATGTGGATCCACTAACCTCCCTATCTTCCTTGAGTGCTTCCGTTTGAGTTCACCCCCCGCATGGGATGCGAGGGGAGAAAGGCGACCGTTTGCACGTGCACAATACTTAGTCATTAGGTATGCAGCACAGGAATCCGACATCCGACCAGCCTTGATTGCGCTTCATCCGCCACCGAATTGGCATGCGAGTTAGGACGTCGCTGCTCGAAGCAGGGATACAACCTAACCACACATGCCCAATACCAATCATGCGCTCCAATGCACGCCCGACATCCACCCCGCCGCCCGACATGAGATGTCGTGCGACGACGCTGATGCCTTCTTTGCAAGGCCAATGCTACACCCGCCGTTGAGCGCCTGCCCAAGGGAGTTGAGAATTTATTCACTGCAAAGATTGTTGGAGGAAGACCAATGTTCACACAGGGGAACCGCCCACGCCCGGTCCATTATAGCGTCTGGCCGCACATGGCCTTACAATCCCCATGCGTGCAACGCCTAGAGTTAGCCGTAACAGGAGCTCTAGAACTAAACACTCGCCTGAAAGCACTACCGTCTCCACACCAAACTCTATTATAAACCGATCTTGAGAAGTTCCCTCGGCGGCGCACGTTCGTCCCACAGACGTTGCTGCCATGTTTTTGTAAGCGCCCAATGGCATAGCACGAACGAGCCATGCATGCCATCAAGCGCCCACGCAGCACGCCTACTAAGCTCACGGACGCCCGTGACGTCCACCATATAACGTCTCGATCGCCCTGTAGACGTCGTCGGCATGTTTTTGCAAGCGCCCAACGGCGTAGCACGGACGAGCCATGCATGCCATAAAGCGCCCACGCAGCACGCCTACTAAGCCCGGACGCCCTTAACGCCGCCGCGCTTCGCTGCCATGCCTCGCAGACGTCTCTGGCATATTTTTGTTGACGCCCAACGGCGTACCACGGACAAGCCATGCAGCCCTCAAGCGCCCACGCAGCATGCCTACTAAGCCCATAGGACGCCCATGACGTCCGCCTGCCACCGCCTCAAACGCCCCGCAGATGTCGCGGGCGTGTTTTTGTTAAAGGCCTAACGGCGTAGCACAGACGAGCCATGCTTGCCGTCAAGATCCACGCAGCACGCCTACTAAGCCCACAGGACGCCCTCGACGTCCGTCTGTCTTCGCCTCAGCCGCCCCGCAAACGTCGCTAGCATGTTTTTGTAGATGCCCAACGACGTAGCACGGATGAGCCATGCATCTCGTCAAGCGCCTACGCACCATGCCTACTAAGCCCACAGGACGCCCTCGACGTTCGCCTGCCTTTGCCTCACTCGACCCATCAACGTCGCCGACGTGTTTTTATAAACGCCCAACGGCGAAGCACGGACAAGCCATGCATGCCATCAAGCACCCACAAAGCACGCCTACTAAGCCCATGGGACGCCTATGTCATCTGCCTGCCTGCGCCTTACTGTGCCTCCAACACCTCTACCCCCTAATATATGCTTAAAAAAGTTTTACCATGTGACAGTAGTAGATATGGATTTTTCAGCGAATCATAATGGAAATGTACAACCCAAATATGCACGTTCTAAGGTACGAACACACATCAGCTTTCATAAATGACTTTAATATATATATAAAAATATTTTTCAACTTTTTTAAAAAAAAAAATTTTTTCAAAAATTCCAAAAAATTAGTAATAAATAAATAAAAAATAGGGAAAATATCAACAAAAAATATGAAATCAACTTCGAAAATTCATAAATAAATATGGGAACCTTAAAATAAAAAATTTAATAAATTTTATTTTTTAAAAGGAGACGTAAAAAGTAAAAAAGCATAAAAATAAATTATAAAATAATGATTAAAAGTCGAAAAATTATGAAAATGCTCGAAAACACGTCTAAACATGTTAAATTAATGATAAGATGTTTATTTGCACAAATAAAAGAGTTTCAATATCATACGAATCGTAAAACTAATGAAAATGATGCGAAAGAGCCACGTTAGGCCGAAACGTTAGAGAATAGATAATGGAAAGTAGATGAATATGTTTGTTATGCTTGGAGGTTTTTTCAAAATCCTTGTATTAATGTACGACGTGAACATCCGCATGTTTTGTTTAGAACTAGAATAATGTCGCACAAGCCACGACCGATGCGGGCAGGCCACGGCTGACCGTTGCGAGCAGGCACATCCGATGACGGCCGACCATTTGTGTTGTCCAAGGGCTATGATGGCATGCTACACCCGAAGACGGCCTACCGTTTGTGCTGGTCCAAGGGCGATGATGGCATGCCATGCCCGATGCGGTCCGACCGTGTGTGCTGTCCAAGGGCTATGATTGCATGCCACGCCCGATGACGGCTGACCGTCTGTGCTGTCCAAGGGAGATGATGGCATGCGACTCCCGACGCCGTCCGACCGTATGTGATGCCCAAGGGAGATGATGGCATGCCACGCCCGACATCGTCCGACCGTGTGTACTGTCCAAGGGATATGATTGCATGCCACGCCGGACGACGGCCGACCATTTGTGTTGTCCAAAGGAGATGATGGCATGCCACACCCGACGCCGTCCGACCGTCTGTGCTGTCCAAGGGCTATAATGGCATGCCACGCCCGATGATGACCGACCGTCTGTGATGTCCAAGGGCGATGATGGGATGTGACTCCCGACGCTGTGCGATTGTCTGTGCTGCCCAAAGGCGATGATGGCATCCCACGCCTCTCGTCGTTCTACCGTGTTTGCCGTCCAAGGGCGATGATGGCATGCCACGCCCAACGCCGTCCGACTATGTCAGATAGTCCAAAGGCGATGATGGCATGCCATGCTCGACGTAGTTCGACCGTGTGTGCTGCCCAATGGCGATTATGGCATGCCACGCCCGACGTCGTTCGACCGTGAGTGCTTCCCTAAGGCGATGATGGCATGCAACGCCCGACGTTGTTCGACCGTGTGTGCTGCCCAAAAGCGATGATGGCATGCCACGCCCGACGTTGTTTGACGGTGTGTGCTTCCCAAAGGCGACGATGGCATGCCACGCCTGACGTCGTTTGACCGTCTGTGCTACCCAAAGGCGTTGATGGCATGCCACGCCCGAAGTTACTTATCCATTTTTCCGACTTCCCTTGCCTACATTGTTCCATCAACCAGAGGTTGTTCACCTCGGAGACCTAATGCGGTTATGAGAACGACCGGGCGTGGACGGCATTCGGTCCTCTGGATTTTCTAGTGCCGCCGGAAGCTCACCGGATACCACACGACATACGGTGCTCTTCCAGCCGCTGGACCCTAACTCCGGCTGAGCTGATTCTAGGGTAGGCAGGCTGTTAAACAGAAAAGATAACTCTTCCCAAGGCTCCCGCCGACGTCTCCGAACTTTCTAACGTTACCGTCAATCGCCACGTCCCGGTTCTGGAATTTTAACCCGATTCCCTTTTAGAGTACGCGCGAAACGCGCTTCTATCGGGGTTCCCCCGACCCTTAGGATCGACTAACCTAGGTGTAATTACCGTTCACATGGAACCTTTCCCCTCTTCGGCCTTCAAAGTTGTCATTTGAATATTTGCTACTACCACCATGATTTGCACCGACGGCCGCTCCGCCCAGGCTCGCGCCCAAGGATTTGCAGCGAACGCCGCACCCTCCTACTCATTGGGGCCTGGCACTTGCCCCGACGGCCGGGTGTATGTCGCGCGCTTAAGCGCTATCCATTTTCGGGGCTAGTTGATTCGGCAGGTGAGTTGTTACACACTCCTTAGCAGATTTTGACTTCCATGACTACCGTCCTGCTTTCCTACTCGACCAACACCCTTTGAGGGATCTAGGTTAACGTGCAGTTTAGCACTGTAACCTGGCTTTTGGGTAATCCCGCATTGCAAGTTTTGCTTTAAAAAAATGGCCCACTTGGAGCTCTTGATTCCGTGGTGCGGCTCAACAAAGCAGTCGCGCCGTCCTACCTATTTAAACTTTGAGATTAGGTCAAGGGCGTTGCGCCCCCGAGGCCTCTCATTGGCTTTACCTGTTAGAACTCGCACGTGAGCTCCAGCTATCCTGAGGGAAACTTCGGAGGGAACCAACTACTAGACGGTTCGATTAGTCTTTTGCCCCTATAACCAAGTAAGATGAATGATTTGCATGTCAGTATTTCTGCGGGCCTCCACCGGAGTTTCCTCTGGCTTCCCCCCGCTCAGGCATAGTTCACCATCTTTAGTTTCCCGACAAGTATGCTCACACTCGAACCTTTCTTAGAAGATCAAGGTCGGTGCACCCCTCAGGGGGATCCCACCAATCAGGCAGAGCGTGCAGATGCCGAAGCACGCCGGAGGCGCGCGCTGCCTTCCATAATCCGGGAGACGGAGATCCACGGGCGTATTGATAGCCCGGGCTTTGCCCTTCCCGTCCCAATCCATACTGGTGCACGCCCCGAGTCGATCAGCGGACCAGCTCGTCATCGTTCCACATCCGATCGGGGAGCATCGCCGGCATCCATCAGCTTCCCTCCCGACAATTTCAAGCACTCTTTGACTCTCTTTTCAAAGTCTTTTTCATCTTTCCCTCGCGGTACTTGTTCGCTATCGGTCTCTTGCATGTAATTAGCCTTGGACGGAATTCACCGCCCGCTTCGGGTTGCATTCCCAAACAACCCAACTCGTAGACAGCGCCTCGTGGTGCGACAGGGTCCGGGCATGATGGGGTTCTCACCCTCTCCGGTGCCCCCTTCTATGGGACTTGGGCCCGGTCCGCCGTTGAGGACACTTCTCCAGACTACAATTTGAATGATGGAGCTGCCCGATTCTAAGGCTGCGTTGTTCCCGGTTCGCTCACCGTTACTAGGGGAATCCTTGTAAGTTTCTTTTCCTCCGCTTATTGATATGCTTAAAATCAGCGGGTAATCCCGCCTGACCTGGGGTGGCGGTCGGAGAGCCTGGTGAGGCGCGGTGAGGGTCAAGGAGTCCGGACGCGCGACGGGCTTTAGCAGCGACAACAAGAGAGAGTTTAGTTTCAACCACAACTTGCTACGACGTCCGTCGACATGGACTCGCATTGAGGCCGGCCGCGTGCTCGGGGCTCACGGGAGGGCAGCTTCCACCCCCGCGTTAAGACTTGCGGTGTGCGGGAAGACGACGCGATGTGTGACTCCCAGGCAGACGTGCCCTCAGCCAAATCACTTTGGGCGCAACATGCGTTCAAAGACTCGATGGTTCACAAGATTCAGCAATTCACACCAAGTAGCGCATTTCGCTACGTTCTTCATCGATGCGAGAGCCGAGATATCCATTGCCGTCTGCCTGCCTGCGCCTTAGTGTGCCTCCAACACCTCTACCCCCCTAATATATGCTTGAAAAAGTTTTACCATGTGACAGGAGTAGACATGGATTTTCCAGCGAATCATAATGGAAATGTACTACCCAAATATGCACGTTCTAAGGTACCAACATACATCAGCTTTCATGAATTTAATATATATAAAAATATTTTTCAACATTTTTATTAAAAGAAATTTTTTTTTGATAATTCCAAAAAATTAGTAATAAATAAATAAAAAATAGGGAAAATATTGAAAAAAATATGAAATCAACTCCAAAAATTCACAAATAAATATGGGAACCTTAAAATAAAAAATTTAATAAATTTTATTTTTTAAAAGAGACGTAAAAAATAAAAAAGCATAAAAATAAATTATAAAATAATGATTAAAAGTTGGAAAAATATGAAAATGCTCGAAAACATGTCTAAACATGTTAAATTAATGATACGATGTATATTTGCACCACTAAAAGATGTTTCAATATCATACGAACCGTAAAAGTAATGAAAATGATGAGAAAAAGCCACGTTAGGCGGAAACGTTAGAGAATAGATAATGGAAAGTAGATGAATATATTTGTTATGCATGGAGGTTGTTTCAAAATCCTTGTATTTATGTACGACATGAACATCTGCATGTTTTGTTTAGATCTCGAACAATGTCGCACAAGCCACGACCGATGCAGGCAGGCCACAGCCAACAGTTGCGTGTAGGCACGTCCGACGACGACCGACCATTTGTGATGTCAAAGGGCTATGATTGCATGCCACACCCGACGACAGCCGACCGTCTGTGCTGGTCCAAGGGCGATGCTGGCATGCCACGCCCGATGCCATCCTATCGTGTGTGCTGTCCAAGGGCTATAATGGCATGCCACGCCCGACGACGGCCGACCGTATGTGCTGTTGAAGGGAGATGATGGCATGCGACTCCCGACGCCGTCCGACCGTCTGTGCTGCCCAAGAGCGATGATGGCTGGCCACGCCCGACATTGTTCGATGGGGTGTGTTGTCCTAGGGATATGATGGCATGCCAGGCCCGACGACGGCCGACCATTTGTGTTGTCTAAAGGCGATGATGGCATGCCACACCCGACGCCGTCCGACCGTTTGTGCTGTCCAAGGGCGATGATGGCATGCCACGCCCGACGTTGTTTGACCGTATTTGCTGCCCAAAGGCGATGATGGATGGCCACGCCCTAAGTTATGGATCCATTTTGCCGACTTACCTTGCCTACATTGTTCCATCAACCAGAGGTTGTTCACCTTGGAGACCTAATGCGGTAAGGAGTACGACCGGGCGCGGACGGGATTCGGTCCTCTGGATTTTCAAGGGCCGCCAGAAGCGCACCGGACACCACGCGACATATAGTGCTCTTCCAGCCGCTGGACCCTAACTCCGGCTGAGCCGATTCTAGGGTAGGCAGGCTGTTAAACAGAAAAGATAACTCTTCCCGAGGCTCCCGCCGACGTCTCTGAACTTTCTAACGTTACCGTCATTCACCACGTCCCAGTTCTGGAATTTTAACCCGATTCCCTTTTAGAGTACGCGCGAAACGCGCTTCTGTCGGGGTTTCCCCAACCCTTAGGATCGACTAGCCTAGGTGAAATTACCGTTCACATGGACCCTTTCCCCTCTTCGGCCTTCAAAGTTGTCATTTGAATATTTGCTACTACCACCATGATTTGCACCGACGGCCGCGCCGCCCAGGCTCGCACCTAAGGTTTTGCAGCGACCGTCGCGCCCTCTTACTCATCGGGGCCTAGCACTTGCCCCGACGGCCGGGTGTATTTCGCGCGCTTAAGCGCCATCCATTTTTTGTGCTATTTGATTCGGCAGGTGAGTTGTTACACACTCCTTAGCGGATTTTGACTTTCATGACTACTGTCCTGCTGTCTTAATCGACCAACACCCTTTGTGGGATCTAGGTTAACGCGCAGTTTAGCACTGTAACCTGGCTTTCGGTTAATCCCGCATCGCAAGTTTTGCATACCAAAAATGGCCCACTTGGAGCTCTTGATTCCATGGCGCGGCTCAACATAGAAGTCGCGCCGTCCTACCTATTTAAAGTTTGAGAATAGTTCAGGAATGATTTGCATGTCAGTATTTCTGCGCGCCTCCACCAGAGTTTTCTCTAGCTTTGCCCCGCTCAGGCATTGTTCACCATCTTTAGGGTCCCAACCGTCTGTGCTGCCCAAAGGCGATGATGGCATGCCACGCTCGACGTCGTTCGAGCATGTTTGCCGTCCAGGGAAGATGATGGCATGCCACGCCTGACGTGCTTCGACCGTGTGTGCTACCCATAGGCGATGATGGCATACCACGCCTGACATCGTTCAACATTTTGGGCTGCCCAAAGGCGATGATGGCATACCACGCCCGACGTCGTTCGACCGTGTGTGCTGTCCAAAGGCGGTGATGGCATGTCACTCCTGATGTCGTTCGACCGTATTTGCCATCCAAGGTCTATGATGGCATGCCACGCCCGTCATCGTTCGATCGTTTATGCTGTTTAAAGGCGATGCTGGCATGCCACGCCTGACGTCATTCGACGGTGTTTGTCGTCCTAGGGCTATGATGGCATGTCACGCCTGACGTCGTTCGACCGTGAGTGCTGCCCAAAGGTGATGATGGCATGCCACGCCCAACATCGTTCGACCGTGTGTACTTTCCAAGGGCGGTGATGTCATGCCACGCCCGACGTTGCCAAGCGTGTGTGCTGTCCGAGGGTAGTGATGTCATCATGCCACACCCGACGTTGCCAACCGTGTGTGCCCGTCCAAGGGCTGTGATGTCATGCCACGCCGACGTTGATAACTGTGTGTGTTGTCCAAGGTCGATGATGTCATGCCACGCCCGACGTTGCCGACCGTGTGTGCTGTCCAAGGGTGGTGATGTCATCATTCCATGCCCGACGTTGTCGACCGTGTGTGTTGTCAAAGGGCGGTGATGTCATGCCACACCCGACGTCGTCCTACCGTGTGTCCTTCCCTAAGGCGATGATGGCATGCCACACCCGACGTCGTTCTACCGTGTGTGCTGCCCAAAGGCGATTATGGCATGCCACGCCCGACGTTGTTCGATCGTGTGTGCTGCCCAAAGGAGATTATGGCATGCCACGCCCGACGTCGTTCGAGTGTGTGTGCTGTCCAAAGGCAGTGATGGCATGTCACTCCTGACGTCGTTCGATCGTGTTCGCCGTCCAAGGGCTATGATGGCATGCCACGCCCGTCATCGTTCAATCGTTTATGCTGCCCAAAGGCGATGATGGCATGCCACGCCTGACGTCGTTCGACGGTGTTTGACGTCCAAGGGCTATGATGGCATGCCACGCCCGACGTCGTTCGACCGTGTGTGCTGCCCAAAGGCGATGATGGCATGCCACGCCCGACGTTGCCGACCGTGTGTGCTGTCCAAGGGCGGTGATGTCATCATTCCATGCCCGACGTTGTTGACCGTGTGTGTTGTCAAAGGGCGGTGATGTCATGCCACACCCGACGTCGTCCTACCGTGTGTCCTGCCCTAAGGCGATGATGGCATGCCACACCCGATGTCGTTCTACCGTGTGTGCTGCCCAAAGGCGATTATGGCATGCCACGCCCGACGTTGTTCGACCGTGTGTGCTGCCCAAAGGCGATTATGGCATGCCACGCCCGACGTCGTTCGAGTGTGTGTGCTGTCCAAAGGCAGTGATGGCATGTCACTCCTGACGTCGTTCGATCGTGTTCGCCGTCCAAGGGCTATGATGGCATGCCACGCCCGTCATCGTTCAATCGTTTATGCTGCCCAAAGGCGATGATGGCATGCCACGCCTGACGTCGTTCGACGGTGTTTGACGTCCAAGGGCTATGATGGCATGCCACGCCCGACGTCGGTCGACCGTGTGTGCTGCCCAAAGGCGATGATGGCATGCCACGCCCGACGTCATTCGAGTGTGTGTGCTGTCCAAAGGCGGCGATGTCATGCCACATCCGACGTTGCCGACCGTGTGTGCTGTCCAAGGGCGGTGATTTCATGCCACACCCAACGTTGCCGACTGTGTGTGCAGTCCAAGAGCACTGATGTCATACCATGCCCAACGTTGATGACCGTGTGTGTTGTCCAAGGGCGGTGATGTCATGCCACGCCCGACGTTGCCGACCGCGTGTGCAGTCCAAGGGCGGTGATGTCATGCCACGCCCGACGTTGCCGACCGTGTGTGCTGTCCAAGTGCGGTGATGTCATCATACCACGCCCGACGTTGCCAACCGTTCGTGCTGTCCAAGGGCGGTGATGTCATGCCACGCCCGACATCGTCCGACCGTGTGTGCTGCCCAAAGGCGATGATGGCATGCAAGGCCCGACATCGTTCGACCGTGTGTGCTGCCCAAAGGTGATGATGGCATGTGACGCCCAACGTCGTTTGACCGTATGTGCTGTCCAAAGGCGGTGATGGCATGTCACGTGTGACATCGTTCAACCGTGTGTGCTGCCCAAAGGTGATGATGGCATGCCAAGCCCGACGTCGTCCGACCGTGTGTGCTGTCCATCGGCGGTGATGTCATGCTATGCCTGACGTTACCGACCATATGTGTTGTCCAAGGGCGGTGATGTCATGACACGCCCGACGTAGCCGATCGTGTTTGCAGTCCTAGGGCGGTGATGTCATGTCATGCCCTACGTTGCCGACAGTGTGTATTGTCCAAGGGCGGTGATGTCATGCCACGCCCGACGTTACCTGCCGTGTGTGCAGTCCAAGGGCGGTGATGTCATGCCACGCCCGATGTTTCCGACTGTGTGTGTAGTCCAAGGGCAGTGATGTCATCATGCCACGCCCGACGTTGCCGATCGTGTGTGCTGTCCAAGGGCGGTGATGTCTTTCCACGCCCGACGTCGTCCGACCGTGTGTGCTGCCCTAAAGCAATGATGGCATGCCAAGCCCGATGTTATTGTCCGAAGGCGGCGATATCATGCCACGCCCGACAATGCTGACCGTGTGTACTGTCCAACGGCGGTGATGTCATGCTACGCCCGACGTTGTCGACCGTGTGTGCAGTCCAAGGGCGGTGATGTCATGCCACGCCCGACGTTGCCGACCATGTGTGCTGTCCAAGTGCGTTGATGTCATGCCACGTGCAACGTTGCCGACCGTGTGTGCAGTCCAAGGGCGTTGGTGTCATGCCACGCCCGACGTTGTTAGGGAGAACGCCTTCTTGAACTCCTCGCGGAATTTCTCCCACGTGTTCATAGTGAATGTCCCTTTCTTGATGTCGAACTCTTTACGCCTCCACCATAGCATCGGCATCTACGAAAGATACAACACAGCAGTGTTGATCTGGTTCACATCACTTCACACCCGATTACACTAGAAGTAATTCTCCAAGTGCCATTGGAAATTCTTCAACTCCTAATCGTCGCGGACGCCATTGAACATAGGTGGCCTGGGAGCCTCGACTCTGGCCTCCCTTTCCCGGTCAAGTGATGTGGATCCACCAACCTCCCTATCTTCCTTGAGTGCTTCCGTTTGGGTTCACCCCGCGCATGGGATGCGAGGGGCGAAAGACGACCGTTTGCACCTGCACAATGCCTAGGCATTAGGTATGCAACAAAGGAATCCGACATCCGACCACCCTATATTGCGCTTCATCCGCCACAGAATTGGCATGCGAGTTAGGACGTCGTTGCTCGAAGAAGGGATCCAACCTAACCACACATGCCCAATACCACTCATACGCCGTACGTGAATAGTTCTACCAATGCACGCCCGACATCCACCCCGCTGCACAACATGCGATGTCGTGCGACGACGCCGATGCCTTCTTTGCAAGGCCAATGCTGCACCCGCCGTTGCGCGCCTGCCCAAGGGAGTTGAGAATTTAATCACTGCAAAGGTTGTTGGAGGAAGACCAAGGTTCACACAGGAGAACCGCCCACGCCCGGTCCATCATTGCGTCTAGCCGCACATGGCCTTACGTGCCCCGTGCGTGCAACGCCTAGAGTTAGCCGTAACAGGAGCTCTAGAACTAAACACTCGCTCGAAAGCACTGCCGTTTCCACACCAAACTCTATTATAAACCGATCTTGAGAAGTTCCCTCGGCCGCGCACGTTCATCCCACAGACGTTGCTGCCATGTTTTTGTAAGCACCCAATGGCATAGCACAAACGAGCCATGCATGCCATCAAGCGCCCACGCGACACGCCTACTAAGCCCATAGGACGCCCTTGATGTCTTCCTGCTTTCGCCTAAGTTGCCCCGCAGACGTCGCTGGCATGTTTTTGTTGACGCCCAACAGCTTAGCACGGACAAGCCATGCTGCCGTCAAGTACCCACGCAGCACACCTACTAAGCCCAGGACGCCCATGACGTCCTCCTGTCTTCGCCTCAGCCGCCTCGCAAACGTCGCTAGCATGTTTTTTGTAGACACCCAACGACGTAGCACGGACGAGCCATTCATGCCGTCAAGCGCCTACGTAGCATGCCTACTAAGCCCACAGGACACCCACGACATCCGCCTGCCTTTTCCTTACTCGACCCATCGACGTCGCCGATGTGTTTTTATAAACGCCCAACGGCGAAGTACGGACAAGCCATGCATGCCATCAAGCACCCACGCAGCACGCCTACTAAGCCCATGGGACGCCTATGATGTCTGCCTACCTGCGCCTTAGTGTGCCTCCAACACCTCTACCCCCCTTATATATGCTTAAAAAAGTTTTACCATGTGACAGGAGTAGACATGGATTTTCCAGCGAATCATAATGGAAATGTACAACCCAAATATGCACGTTCTAAGGTACCAACACACATCAGCTTTCATAAATGACGTTAATATATATATAAGAATATTTTTCAACTTTTTTTTAATTTTTTTTCGAAAATTCCAAAAAATTAGTTTTAAATAAATAAAAAATAGGGAAAATATCAAAAAATATGAAATGAACTCTGAAAATTCAAAAATAAATATGGGAACCTTAAAATAAAAAATTTTTAAATTTTATTTTTTAAAAGGAGACGTAAAAAATAAAAAAGCGTAAAAAAAAAATTATAAACTAAAGATTAAAAGTCGGAAAAATATGGAAATTCTCAAATACACTTCTAAACATGTTAAATTAATGATAAGATGTTTTTTTGCATAAATAAAAGATGTTTCAATATCATACAAACCGTAAAAGTAATGAAAATGATGCGAAATATCCACGTTAGGCGGAAACGTTAGAGAATAGATAATGGAAAGTAGATGAATATATTTCTTATGCGTGGAGGTTGTTTCAAAATCCTTTTATTTATGTACGACATGAACATCCGCATGTTTTGTTTAGAACTCGAACAATGTCGCACAAGCCACGACCGATGCGAGCAGGCCACAACCGACTGTTGCGTGCAGACACGTTCGACGACGGCCGACCGTTTGTGATATCCAAGGGCGATGATGGCATGCCACGCCCGATGCCGTCCGACCGTATGTGCTGTCCAAGGGCTATGATGGCATGCCACGCCCGACGACGGCCAACCGTCTGTGCTGTCCAAGGGCGATGATGGCATGCGACTCCCGACGACGTCCGACCGTCTGTGCTGCCCAAGGGCGATGATGGCATGCCACGCCTGACATCGTCCGACCGTGTGTCTTTATCGAGGATATGATGGCATACCACGCACGACGACGGCCGACCATTTGTGTTGTCCATAGGCGATGATGGCATGCCACACCCGACGCCGTCCGACCGTCTATGCTGTCCAAGGGCTATGATGGCATATAACGCCCGATGACGGCCGATCGTCTGTGCTGTCCAAGGACGATGATGGCATACGACTCCCGAAGTTGTTCGACCATCTGTGCTGCCCAAGGGCGATGATGGCATGCCACACCCGACGCCGTGCGACTGTCTGCGCTTCCCAAAGGCGATGATGGCATGCCAGGCCTGACGTCGTTCCACCATGTTTGCCGTCCAAGGGCGATGATGGCATACCACGCTTAACACCGTCCGACTGTGTCAGCTTGTCCAAAGGCGATGATGGCATGCCACGCCCGACGTCGTTCGACCGTGTGTGCTGCCCAAAGGAGATAATGGCATGCGACGTCAGACGTCATTCGACCGTGTGTGCTGCCCAAAGGCGATGATAGCATGCCACGCTCGACGTTGTTCGATCATTTTTTCCATCCAAGGGCGATTTCTACGCCGTCCTACTGTGTCAACTAGTCCAAAGGCGATGATGGCATGCCACGCCCGACGTCGTTCAACCGTTTTTTCCATCCAAGGGCATTTCCGACGCCGTCCTACTGTGTCAGCTAGTCCAAAGGCGATGATGGCATGCCACGCCCGACGTCGTTCGAGCATGTGTGCTGCCCAAAGTCGATGATGGCATGCCACACCCGACGTCGTTCGACCGTGTGTGCTGTCCAAAAGCGGTGATGGCATGTCACGCCTGACATCATTCGACCGTATTTGCTGTCAAAGGGCTATGATGGCATGCCACGCACGACGTCGTTCGACCGTTTGTGCTGCCCAAAGGCGATGATGGCATGCCACGCCTGACGTTTTTCGACCATGTTTACCGTTCAAGGGCTATGATGGCATTCCATGCCCGACGTCGTTCGACCGTGTGTGCTGCCCAAAGGCGATGATGGCATGACACGCCCGACGTCGTTCGATGGTGTGTGCTGCCCAAAGGCGATGATGGCATGCCACGCCCGATGCTATTTGACCGTCTGTGATGCCCAAAGGTGATGATGGCATGCCACGCCCTACGTCGTTCGACCATTTTTGCCGTCTAAGGGCGATTCCGACACTGTCCTACTTTGTCAGCTAGTCCAAAGGCGATGATGTCATGCCACGCCCAACGTCGTTCGAGCATGTGTTCAGCCTAAAGGCGATGATGGCATGCCACGCCCAACGTCGTTCGAGCGTGTGTTGTGCCCAAAGTCGATGATGGCATGCCACGCCCGACGTCGTTCGATCGTGATTGCTGTCCAAAGGCGGTGATTGCATGTCACGCCTGACGTCATTCGATCGTGTTTGCTGTCAAAGGGCTTTGATGGCATGCCACGCACGACGTTGTGCGACCGTTTGTGCTGCCCAAAGGCGATGATGGCATGCCACGCCTAATGTTGTTCGACCATGTTTACCGTCCAAGGGCTATGATGACATTCCACGCCCGACGTCGTTTGACCGTGTGTGCTACCCAAAGGCGATGATGGCATGCCA
This sequence comes from Solanum arcanum, assembly GCA_027789145.1. Taxonomy (NCBI): domain Eukaryota; kingdom Viridiplantae; phylum Streptophyta; class Magnoliopsida; order Solanales; family Solanaceae; genus Solanum; species Solanum arcanum. Next base: position 39,139,074 of record CM050939.1, on the reverse strand, counting down.
CGCCCGACGTCGTCCGACCGTGTGTGCTGTCCAATGGTGTCGATGTCATGCCACGGCCGACGTTGCCGATCGTGTGTGCTGTCCAAGTATGTGATGTCAGGACACGCCTGCCGTTGCCGATCGTGTTTGCAGTCCTAGGGCGGTGATGTCATGCCACGCCCTACATTGCCGACTGTGTGTGCTGTCCAAGGGCAATGATGTCATGCCACGCCAGACGTTGCTGACCGTGTGTGCAGTCCAAGGGCGGTGAAGTCATCATGCCACGCCTGACGTTGCCGACCGTGTGTGCTGTCCAAGGGCGATCATGTCATTCCAAGCCCGACGTCGTTCGACCGTGTGTGCTGCCTAAAAGCAATGACGGCATGCCACGCCCGACATCGTTCGACCGTGTGTGCTGCACAAAGGTGATGATGACATGCCACGCCCGACGTCGTTCGACCATGTGTGCTCTCCAAAGGTGGTGATGGCATGTCATGCCTGACGTCGTTCGACCGTGTTTGCCGTCCAAGGGCTATGATGGCATTCCATCCCCGACGTCGTTTGACCGTTTGTGCTGCCCATAGGCGATGATGGCATGCCACGCCTGACGTCGTTCGATCGTGTTTGCCGTCCAAGGGCTATGATGGCATGCCACGCCCGATGTTGTTCGACCGTGTGTGCTGCCCAAAGGCGATGATGGCATGCCACGTCCGACGTCGTTCGACTGTGAGTGCATCCATAAGGAGATGATAGCATGCCACGCCTGACGTCGTTCGACCGTGTTTGCCGTCCAAGGGCTATGATGGCATGCCACGCCCGATGTTGTTCGACCGTGTGTGCTGCCCAAAGGCGATGATGGCATGCCACGTCCGACGTCGTTCGACTGTGAGTGCATCCCAAAGGCGATGATGGCATGTCACGCCCAACATCGTCCGACCGTGTGTGCTGTCCAAAGGTGGCGATGTCATACCACGCCCGACGTCGCCGACCGTGTGTGCAGTCCAAGGGCGGTGATGGCATGCCACGCCTGACGTCGTTCGACGGTGTTTGACGTCCAAGAACTATGATGGCATGCCACGCCCGACGTCGTTCGATCGTGTGTGCTGCCAAAAGGCGATGATGGCATGCCACTCCCGACGTCGTTCGACCGTGTATGCTGCCCAAAGGCGATGATGGCATGCCACGCCCGACGTCGTTCGACTATGTGTGATGGCAAAAGGCGATGATGGCATGCAACGGCCGATGCCGTCCGATCGTCTGTGCATCCCAAAGGTGATGATGGCATGCCACGCCCGACGTCGTTCAACCATGTTTGCCGTCCAAGGGATGGCATGTCACGCCTGACGTCGTCCGACTGTGTCAGCTAGTCCCCAGGCGATGATGGCATGCCACGCCTGACGTTGTTCGACCGTGTGTGCTGCCCAAAAGCGATGATGGCATGCAACGCCCGATGTCGTTCGACCGTTTGTGCTGCCCAAAGGCGATGATGGCATGCCACGCCCGACGTCGTTCGACCGTGAGTGCTGTCCAAAGGTGATGATGGCATGTCACGCCTGACGTCGTTTGACCGTTTGGGCTGCCCAAAGGCGAAGATTGCATGCCACGCCTGACGTCATTTGATCGTGTTTGCCGTCCAAGGGCTATGATGGCTGGCCACGCCCGACTTTGTTCGACCGTGTGTGCTGCCCAAAGGCGATGATGGCGTGCCAAGCCCGACGTCGTCTGACCATGTGTGCTGTCCAAAGGCGGCGATGTCATGCCACGCCCGACAATGCCGACCGTGTGTGCTGTCCAACGGCGGTGATGTCATGGTACGCCCGACGTTGCCGACCGTGTGTGCAGTCCAAGGGTGGTGATGTCATGCCACGCGCGACGTTGCCGACCGTGTGTGCTGTCTAAGGGCGGTGATGTCATGCCACGCCCAACGTAGCTAACCGTGTGTGCAGTCCAAGGGCAGTGATATAATGCCACGCCCGACGTTGCCGACCGCGCGTATGCTCCCCTTTTGTTTTAACTCCCTACACTTGCGCTTTGCCTCATAGATGACGTTGTTAGGGAGAACGCCTTCTTGAACTCCTCACGGAATTTCAGCCACTTATTCATAGTGCATGTTCCTTTCTTGATTCGAACTCTTTATGCCTCCACCATAGCATGTGCATCTACGAAAGATACAACACAACAGTGTTGATCTTGTTCACATCACTTCGCACCCGATTACACTTGAAGTAATTCTCCAAGTGCCATAGGAAATTCTTCACCTCCTGTGCGTCGCGGACGCCTTTGAACATAGGTGGCCTGGGAGCCTCGACTCTGGCCTCCTTATCTTCCTTGAGTGCTTCCGTTTGGTTTCACCCCACGCATGGGATGCGAGGGGCAAAAGGTGACCGTTTGCACGTGCACAATGCTTAGGCATTAGGTATGCAACAAAAGAATCCAACATCCGACTAGCCTAGTTTGCGCTTCATCCGCCACCGAATTGGCATGCGAGTTAGGATGTCGCTGCTCGAAGCAGGGATCAAACCTAACCAAACATGCCAAATACCACTCATGCGCCGTACATGAATAGCTCTACCAATGCACGCCCGACATCCACCCCGCAGCCCGACATGAGATGTCGTGCGACCACACCGATGCCTTCTTTGCAAGGCCAATGCTACACCCGCCGTTGCGTGCTTGCCCAAGGGAGTTGAGAATTTAATCACTGCAAAGATTGTTGGAGGAAGACCAAGGTTCACACAGGGGAACCGCCCACGCCCGGTCCATCATAGCAACTGGCCGCACAAGGCCATACGTTCCCTGTGCGTGCAACGCCTAGAGTTAGCCGTAACAGGAGCTCTAGAACTAAACACTCGCCTGAAAGCACTGTCGTATCCACACAAAACTCTATTATAAACCGATCTTGAGAAGTTCCCTCGGTGGCGCATGTTCGTCCCGTAGACGTTGTTGCCATGATTTTGTAAGCTCCCATTGGCATAGCATAAACGAGCCATGCATGCCATCAAGCGCCCACGCAGCACGCCTACTAAGTTCATAGGATGCCCGTGACGTCTGCCTGATAACGCCTCGTTCGCTCTGCTCGTCGGCATATTTTTGCAAGCGCCCAACGGTGTAGCACGGACGAGCCATGCATGCCATCAAGCGCCCACGCACCACGCCTACTAAGCCCACAGGACGCCCTTGACGTCCGCCTGCTTTATTCTCAATTGCCCCGCAGACGTCGCTGGCATGTTTTTGTTGACGCCCAACGGCGTAGCACGGACGAGCCATGCTGCCGTCAAGCACCCAAGCAACACGCCTACAAAGCCCACAGGACGCCCATGACGTCCATCTGCCACCGCCTCAAACGCCCCGCAGACGTCGCTTGCATGTTTTTGTAGACGCCCAACGACGTAGCACGGACGAGCCATGCATGTCGTCAAGCGCCTACGTAGCATGCCTACTAAGCCCAAAGGACGCCCTCGACGTCTGCCTGCCTTTGACTCACTCGACCCATCGACGTCGCCGATGTGTTTTTATAAACGCCCAACGGCGAAGCACGGACAAGCCATGCATTCCATCAAGCACCCACGCAGCACGCCAACGAAGCCCATGGGACGCCTATGCCGTCTGCCTTCCTACGCCTTAGTGTGCCTCCAACACCTCTACCCCCCTTATATATGCTTAAAAAAATTTTACTATGTGACAGGAGTAGACATGGATTTTCCAGCGAATCATAATGGAAATGTACAACCCAAATATGCACGTTCTAAGGTACCAACACACATCAGCTTTCATAAATGACTTTAATATATATATATAAAAATATTTTTCAACTTTTTTTTAAATTTTTTTTTCGAAAATTCCAAAATATTAGTTATAAATAAATAAAAAATAGGGAAAATATCGAAAAAATATGAAATCAACTCCGAAAATTCAAAAATAAATATGGGAACCTTAAAATAAAAAATTTATAAATTTTATTTTTTAAAAGGAGACGTAAAAAATAAAAAAGCGTAAAAATAAATTATAAACTAATGATTAAAAGTTTGAAAAATATGAAAATGCTCAAAAACACTTCTAAACATGATAAATTAATAATGATAAGATGTAATTTTGCATAAATAAAAGATGTTTCAATATCATATGAACCGTAAAAGTAATGACAATGATGCGAAAGAGCCACGTTAGGCGGAAACGTTAGAGAATAGATAATGGAAAGTAGATGAATATGTTTGTAATTCATGGAGGTTGTTTCAAAATCCTTGTATTTATGTACGACATGCACATCCGCATATTTTGATTAGAACTCGAACAATGTCGCTTAAGCCACGACCGATGCGGGTAGGGCACGACCGATGCGGGCAGGGCACGACCGACTGTTGCGTGCAAGCACGTCCGACGACGGCCGATCATTTGTGATGTCAAAGTGCTATGATGGCATGGCACACCCGACGACGGGCGACCGTCTGTGCTGGTCCAAGGGCGATGATGGCATGCCACGCCCGATGCCGTCCGACCGTGTATGTTGTCCAAGGGCAATGATGGCATGCCATGCCCGACGACGGCCGACCGTCTGTGCTGTCCAAGGGAGATGATGGCATGCGACTCCCGACGACGTTCGACCGTTTGTGCTGCCCAAGGGCGATAATGGCATGCCACACCCGACATCGTACGACCGTGTGTGCTGTCCAAGGGATATGATGGCATGCCACGCCCGACGACGGCCGACCATTTCTGTTGTCCAAAGGCGATGATGGCATGCCACACCCGACGCTGTCCGATCGTCTGTGCTGTCCAAGGGCTATGATTACATGACACGCCCGATGACGGCCGACCATCTATGTTGTCCAAGGGAGATGATGGCATACGACTCCCGACGCCGTTCGACCGTCTGTGCTGCCCAAGGGCGATGATGGCATGCCACGACCGATGTCGTGCGACTGTCTGTGCTGCCCAAAGGCGATGATGGCATGCCAGACCTGACATTGTTCGATCGTGTTTGTCGTCCAAGGGTGATGATGGCATGCCACGCCCAACACCGTCCGACTGTGTCAGCTAGTGCAAAGGCGATGATGGTATGCCACGCTCGACGTCGTTCGACCGTGTGTGCTGCCCAAAGGTGATTATGGCATGCCACATCCGACATCGTTCGACCGTGTGTGCTTCCCAAAGGCGATGATGGCATTCCACGCCCGACGTCGTTCCACCGTGTGTGCTGCCCAAAGGCGATAATGGCATGCCACGCCCGACGTCGTTCGACGGTGTGTGCTGCCCAAAGGCGATGATGGCATGCCACACCTGACGCTGTTTGGCCGTCTGTGCAGCCCAAAGGCGATGATGTCATGCCACGCCCGACGTCGTTTAACCATTTTTGCCATCCAAGGGCGATTCCGACGCCGTCCTACTGTGTTAGCTAGTCCAAAGGCAATAATGGCATGCCACACCTGACGTCGTTCGAGCATGTGTGTAGCCCAAAGGTGATGATGGCATGCCATACCTGACCGTTCGAGCGTGTGTGCTGCCTTAAGTCGATGATGGCATGCCACACCCGACGTCGTTCGAATGTGTGTGTTGTCCAAAGGCGGTGATGGCATGTCACTCCTGACGTCACTCTACTGTGTTTGCTGTCAAACGGCTATGATGGCATGCCACGCACGACGTCGTTCGACCGTTTGTGCTGCCCAAAGACGATGATGGCATGCCACGCCTGACGTTGTTCGACCATGTTTACAGTCCAAGGGCTGTGATGGCATTCCACGCCCGACGTCGTTCGACCGTGTGTGCTGCCCAAAGGCGATAATGGCATGCCACGCCCGACGTCGTCGGACCGTGTGTGCTGTCAAAGGGCGGTGATGTCAAAACACGCCCACCGTTGCCGACCGTTTTTGCTGTCCTAGGGTGGTGATGTCATGCCACGCCCAATGTTGCCCGGCGGTGTGTCTTTGTCCAAGGCGATGATGTCATACCACGCCCGAAGCGTTGCCGGCCAGTGTGCGATCAAGGGCGGTGAAGTCATCATGCCACGCCCGACATTGCCGACCGAGTGTGCAGTCCAAGTGCGGTGAAGTCATCATGCCACGCCCGACATTGCCGACCGAGTGTGCAGTCCAAGGGCGGTGAAGTCATCATGCCACGCCCGACATTGCCGACCGTGTGTGCCGTCCAAAGGCGGTGATGTCATTCCACGCCCGACGTCGTTCGACCATGTGTGCTGCCCAAAAGCAATAATGGCAGTCCACGCCCGACATCGTTCGACCGTGTGTGCTGCCCAAAGGCGATGATGGCATGCCACGCCCGACGTCGTTAGACCGTGTGTGCTGTCCAACGGTGGTGATGACATGTCACGCCTGACGTCGTTCGACCGTGTTTGCCGTCCAAGGGCTATGATGGCATGCCACGCCCGATGTCGTTCGACCGTTTGTGCTACCCATTCGCGATGATGGCATGCCACGCCTGACGTCGTTCGACCGTGTTTTCCGTCCCATGGCTAAGATGGCATACCACGCCCGACGTCGTTCGACCGTATGTGCTGCCCAAAGGTGATGATGGCATGTCATGCCCAACATCGTCCGACCGTGTGTGCTGCCCAGAGGCGATGATGGCATTCCACGCCCGATGTCGTTCGACCGTGTGTGCTGCTCAAAGGCGATGATGGCATGCCACGCGAGATGTCGTTCGACCGCGTGTGCTGCCCAAAGCGATAATGGCATGCCACGCCCGACGTTGTTCGACTATGTGTGCTTGCAAAAGTCGATGATGGCATGTAACGCCCGACGCTATCCGACCGTCTGTGCTTCCTAAAGGCGATGATGGCATGCCACGCTCGACGTCATTTGACCATGTTTGTCGTCCAAGGGCGATGATGGCATGCCACGCCCGACGTCGTTCGACCGTGTGTGCTGCCCAAATCCGATGATTACATGCCACGCCCGACGTTGTCCGACCGTGTGTGCTGTCCTAAGGCGGAGATGTCATGCCACGCCTGACATTGCTAACCGTGTGTGCTGTCCAAGGGTGGTGATGTCATGCCTTGCCCGACGTTGTCGAGCGTGTGTGCTCTCCAAGGGCAGTAATGTCGTCATGCCACGCCCGACGTTGCCGACCGTGTGTGCTGTCCAAGGGCTGTGATGTCATTCCACGCCAGACAATGCCGACCGTGTGTGTTGTCTAAGGTCGGTGATGTCATGCCACGCCCGACGTTGCCGACCGTGTGTGCTGTCCATGGGCGGTGATGTTATCATGCCACGCCCGACGTTGCCGACCGTGTGTGTTGTCCAAGGGCGGTGATATCATGCCACGCCCGACGTCGTCCGACCGTGAGTGCTACCCAAAGGCGATGATGGTATGCCACGCCCGACGTTGTTCGACCGTGTGTGCTGCCCAAAGGCGATTATGGCATGCCACGCCTGATGTCATTCGACTGTGTGTGCTGGTGAAATTCTATGATGACATGCAACGCCCGATGCCGTCCTACCGTCTGTGCTGCCCAAAGGCGATGATGGCATGCCACGCCCGACGTCGTTCGAGCATGTTTGCCGTCCAAGGAAGATGATGGAATGCCACGCCTGACGTCCTTTGACCGTGTGTTCTACCCATAGGCGATGATGGCATGCCACGCCTGAGGTCGTTCAACCGTTTATGCTGCCCAAAGACGATTATGGCAAACCACGCCCGACATCGTTCGACCGTGTGTGCTATCCAAAGGCGGTGATGGCATGTCACTCCTGATGTCGTTCGACCGTGTTTGCCGTCCATGGGCTATAATGGCATGCCACGCCCGACATCGTTCGAAAGTTAATGCTGTCCAAAGGCGATGATGGCATGCCACGCCTGACGTCATTCGACGGTGTTTGTCGTCCTAGGGCTATGGTTGCATGCCACGCCCGATGTCGTTCGAACGTGTGTGCTGCCCAAAGGTGATGATGGCATGCCACGCCTGACGTTGTTCAACCGTGTCTGTTGTCCAAGGGCGGTGATGTCATTTCACGCCCGACGTTGCCGAGCGTGTGTGCTGTCCAAGTGCAGTGATGTCATGCCACGCCCGACGTTGATGACCGTGTGTGTTGTCCAAGGTCGGTGATGTCATGCCACGCCCGACGTTGCCGATCGTGTGTGTTGTCCATGGGCGGTGATGTCATCATGCCACGCCCTACGTTGCCGACCGTGTGTGTTGTCCAAATGCGGTGATGTCATGCCACGCCTGACGTCGTCCTACCGTGTGTGCTGCCCAAAGGCGATGATGGCATGCCACGCCCGACGTCGTTCGACTGTGTGTGCTTCCCAAAGGCGATTATGGCATGCCACGCCCGACGTCGTTCGACTGTGTGTGCTGGTGAAAGGCGATGATGGCATGCAACGCCCGACGCCGTCCGACCATCAGTGCTGCCCAAAGGCGATGAGGGCAAGCCACGCCTGACGTCGTTCGAGCATGTTTGCTGTCCAAGGATGATGATGGCATGCCACGCCTGACGTCGTTCGATAGTTTGTGCTGTCCAACGGTGGTGATGTCATGCTACGCCCGATGTTGCCGACCATGTGTGCAGTCCAAGGGCGGGGATGCCATGCCACGCCCGACGTTGCTGACCGCGCGTATGCTCCCCTTTTGCTTTAACTTCCTAAATTGACGCTTTGCCTCATAGATGACGTTGTTAGGGAGAACGCCTTCTTTAACTCCTCGCAGAATTTCTCCCACGTGTTCATAGTGCAGGTCCCCTTCTTGATGTCGAATTCTTTACGCCTCCACCATAGCATGGGCATCTAGAAAAGATACAACACAGCAGTGTTGATTTTGTTCACATCACTTCGCACCCGATTACACTTGAAGTAATTCTCCAAGTGCCATAGGAAATTCTTCACCTCCTGTGCGTCGCGGACACCTTTGATGTGGATCCACCAACCTCCCTATATTCCTTGAGTGCTTTCGTTTGGGTTCACCCCGCGCATGGGATGCGAGGGGCAAAAGGCGACCGTTTGCACGTGCACAATGCCTAGGCATTAGGTATGCAGCACAGGAATCCGACATCCGACCATCCTAGATTGCGCTTCATCCGCCACCGAATTGGCATGCGAGTTAGGACGCCGCCGCCGCTGGATCCAACCTAACCGCACATGCCCAATACAACTCATGCGTCGTACGTGAATAGCTCTACCAATGCACGCCTGACATCCACCCCGCCGCCCGACATGAGATGTCGTGCGACGACGCCGATGCCTTCTTTGCAAGGCAAATGCTACACCTGCCGTAGCGCGCCTGCCCAAGGGAGTTGAGAATTTAATCACTGCAAAGATTGTTGGAGGAAGACCAAGGTTCACACAGGGGAACCGCCCACGCCCGGTCCATCATAGCGTGTGGCCGCACATGGCCTTACGTGCCTTGTCCGTGCAACGCCTAGAGTTAGCCATAGCAGGAGCTCTAGAACTAAACACTCGCCCGAAAGCACTATCGTTTCCACACCAAACTCTATTATAAACCGCTCTTGAGAAGTTCCCTCGGTGACGCACGTTCGTCCCGCAGACGTTGCTGCCATGTTTTTGTAAGCGCCCAATGACATAGCAAGAACGAGCCATGCATGCCATCAAGCGCCCACGCAGCACGCCTATAAAGCCCACAGGACGCAAGTGACGTCCGCCTGCTTTCGCCTCAGTTGCCCCGCAGACGTTTCTTGCATGTTTTTGTTGACGCCCAAAGGCGTAGCACGGACGATCCATGTTGCCGTCAAGCGCCCACGCAGCACGCCTACTAAGCCCACAGGACGCCCTCGACGTCCGCCTGCCTTTGCCTCACTCGACCCATCAACGTCGCCGACGTGTTTTTATAAACGCCCAACGGGGAAGAACGGACAAGCCATGCATGCCATTCAAGACCCACGCAAAGACGCCTACTAAACCCATGGGACGCCTATGCCGTCTGCCTGCCTGCGCCTTAGTATGCCTTCAACACCTCTACCCCCCTTATATATGCTTAAAAAAGTCATAATGGAAATGTACAACCCAAATATGCACGTTCTAAGGTACCAACACACATCAGCTTTCATAAATGACTTTAATATATATATATATATATATATATATATATATATATATATATATATATATATATATATATATATATATATATATATATATATATATATATATATATATATATATATATAAATCTTTTTCAACTTTTTTTTTAATTTTTTTTCGAAAATTCCAAAAAATTAGTTATAAATAAATAAAAAATAGGGAAAATATCAAAAAAATAAGAAATCAACTCTGAAAATTCACAAATAAATATGGGAACCTTAAAATAAAAAATTTAATAAATTTTATTTTTTAAAAGGAGACGTAAAAAATAAAAAAGTGTAAAAATAAATTACAAAATAATGATTAAGAGTCGAAAAAATATGGAAATGCTCAAAAACACTTCTAAACATGTTAAATTAATGATAAGATGTATATTTGCATAAATAAAAGATGTTTCAATATCATACGAACTGTAAAAGTAATGAAAATGATGCGAAAGAGCCAGGTTTGGCGGAAACGTTAGAGAATAGATAATGGAAAGTAGATGAATATGTTTGTTATGCATGGAGTTTGTTTCAAAATCCTTGTATTTATGTACGACATGAACATCCGCATGTTTTGTTTAGAACTAGAACAATGTCGCACAAGCCACGACCGATGCGGGCAGGCCACGACCGACCGTTGCGTGCAGGCACGTCCGACGACAGCCGACCATTTGTGATGTCCAAGGGCTATAATGGCATGCCACACCCGACGATGGGCGACCGTCTGTGCTGGTCCAAGGGCGATGATGGCATGCCACGCCCGATGCCGTCCGACCGTGTGTGCTATCCAAGGGCTATGATGGCATGCCACGCCCGACTACGGCCGATCGTCTGTGCTGTCCAAGGGCGATGATGGCATGCGACTCCCGGCGACGTCCGACCGTCTGTGCTGCCCAAGAGCAATGATGGCATGCCACGCCCGACATCGTCCGATCGTGTGTGTTGTCCAAGGGATATGATGGCATGCAACGCCCGACGACGGCTGACCATTTGTGTTGTCCAAATGCGATGATGGCATGCCACACCCGACGCAGTCCGACCGTCTGTGCTGTCCAAGGGCGATGATGACATGCGACTCCCGACGACGGTCGACCGTCTGTGCTGTCCAAGGGCGATGATGGCATATGACTCCCAACGCCGTTCGACCGTGTGTGTTGCCCAAGGGCGATAATGGCATGCCACGCCCGACGCCGTTCGACTGTCTGTGCTGTCCAAAGGAGATGATGGCATGCCAGGCCTAACGTCGTTCGACTCTGTTTGCCGTCCAAGAGCGATGATGGCATGCCACGCCCAACGCCGTCCGACTGTGTCAGCTAGTCCAAAGGCGATGATGGCATGCCACGCCCGACGTCGTTCGACCGTTTGTGCTACCCAAAGGCAATGGTGGCATGCCACGTCCGACGTCGTTCGACCGTGAGTGCTTCCTAAAGACAATGATGGCATGCCACGCCCGACGTCGTTCGATCGTGTAAACTGCCCAAAGTCGATGATGGCATGCCACGCCTGACGTCGTTCGACCGTCTATGCTGTCCAAAGGCGGAGATGGCATGTCACGCCTGACGTCATTCGGCCGTATTTGCTGTCAAAGGGCTATGATGGCATGCCACGCACGACGTCGTTCGACCATTTGTGCTGCCCAAAGGCGATGATGGCAGGCCACGCCTGACGTTGTTAGACCATGTTTAGCGTTCATGGGCTATGATGGCATTCCACGCCCGATGTCGTTCGACCGTGTGGGCTGCCCAAAGGCGATGATGGCATGCCACGCCCGACGTCGTTCGATGGTGTGTGCTGCCCAAAGGCGATGATGGCATGCCACGCCCGACGCTTTTTGACCGTCTCTGCTACCCAAAGCCGATGATGGCATGCCACGCCCTACGTCGTTCGACCGTTTTTGCCATCCAAGGGCGATTCCGACGCCGTCCTACTGTGTCAGCTAGTCCAAAGGCGATGATGGCATGACACGCCCGACGTCGTTCGATCAACTGTTCAGCCCAAAGGCGATAATGGCATGCCACGCCTGATGTCGTTTGAGCGTGTGTCCTTCGCAAAGTGGATGATGGCATGCCACGCCCGACGTCGTTCGGCCGTGTGTGCTGTCCAAAGGCGGTGATGGCATGTTACGCCTGACACCATTCGACCGTGTTTGCTGTCAAAGGGCTATGATGGCATGCCACACACGACGTCGTTAGACCATTTGTGCTGCCCAAAGGTGATGATGGCATGCCACGCCTGAAGTTGTTCGGCCATGTTTACCGTCCAAGGTCTATGATGGCATTCCACGCCCGACGTCGTTCGACCGTGTGTGCTGCCGAAAGGCGATGATGGCATGCCACGCCTGACGTCGTTCGACCGTGTATGCTGTCCAAAGGCGGCGATGTCATGCCACGCCTGACGTTGCCGACTATGTGTGCTGTCCAAGGGCGGTGATATCATGACACGCCCGCCGTTGTCGACTGTGTGTGCAGTCCAAGGGCGGTGATGGCATGCCACGCCTTACGTCGTTCGACGGTGTTTGACATCCAAGGGCTATGATGGCATGACACGCCCGATGTCGTTCGATCGTGTGTGCTGCCAAAAGGCGATGGTGGCATGCCACGCACGACGTCGTTCGACTGTGTGTGCTGCCCAAAGGTGATGATGGCATGCCACGCCCCACGTTGTTCAAATGTGTGTGCTGGCAAAAGGCGATGATGGCATGCAACGACCGACGCCGTCCGACTGTCTGTGTTGCCCAAAGGTGATGATGGCATGCCACGCCCAACGTCGTTCCACCATGTTTGCCGTCCAGGGGATGGCATGTCACGCCCGACGCCGTCTGACTGTGTCAGCTAGTCCCAAGGCGATGATGGCATGCCACGCCCGACGTCGTTCGACCGTGTGTACTGCTCAAAAGCGATGATTGCATGCAACGCCCGATGTCGTTCGACCGTTTGTGCATCCTTAAGGCGATGATGGCAAGCCACGCCCGACGTCATTCGACTGTGTGTGTTGTCCAAAGGTGGTGATGGCATGTGACGCCTGACGTCGTTCGACCATTTTTGTCGTGCAAGGGCTATGATGGCATGCCACGCCCGACGTCGTTCTACCGTTTTGGCTACCCAAAGGCGATGATTGCATGCCACGCCTGACGTCATTTGACCGTGTTTGTCGTCCAAGGGCTATAATGTCATGCCACACCCGAATTCGTACGAACGTGTGTTTTGCCCAAAGGCGATGATGGCATGTAACGCCCAACATCATCCGACCGTGTGTGCTGTCAAAAGGTGGCGATGTCATGCCACGCCCGACATTGGCGACCGTGTGTGCACTTGAAGGGAGATGATGGCATGCCACGCCTGACGTCGTTCGACGGTGTTTGACGTCAAAGGGCTATGAAGGCATGCCACGCCCGACGTCGTTTGATCGTGTGTGCTGCCCTAAGGCGATGATGGCATGCCACGCCCGACATTGTTCGACCGTGTGTGCTGCCCAAAGGCGATGATGGCATGCCACGCCCGACGACTTTCGACTGTGTGTGCTGGCAAAAGGCGATGATGGCATCCAACGGCCGACGCCATCTGACCGTCTTTGCTGCCCAAAGGTGATGATAATATGCCACGCCCGACGTCGTTCGACCATGTTTGCCGTCCAAGGGATGGTATGTCACGCCCGACGCTGTCTGACTGTGTCAGCTAGTCCCAAGGCGATGAAGGCATGCCACGCCCGACGTCGTTCGACCGTGTGTGCTGCCCAAAAGCGATGATGGCATGAAATGCCCGAAGTCATTCGACCGTTTGTGCTGCCCAAAGGCGATGATGGCATGCCACGCCTGACGTTGTTCGACCGTGTGTGCTGTCCAAAGGTGGTGATGGCATGTCACGCCTGACGTCGTTCGACCGTTTTTGCCGTGCAAGGGCTATGATGGCATGCCACGCCTGACGTCGTTCGACCGTTTGGGCTGCCCAAAGGCGATGATTGCATGCCACACCTGACGTCATTTGACCGTGTTTGCCATCCAAGGGCTATGATGGCATGCCACGCCCGACGTTGTTCGAGCATGTGTTCAGCCCAAAGGCGATGATGGCATGCCACGCCTGTCATCATTCGAGCGTGTGTGCTGCCCAAAGTCGATGATGGCATGCCACGCCGGATGTCGTTCGACCGTGTGTGCTGCCCAAAGACGATGATGGCATGCCAAGCCCGACGTCGTCCGACCGTGTGTGCTGTCCAAAGGCGGCGATGTCATGCCATGCCCGACGTTACCGACCGTGTGTGCAGTCCAAGGGTGGTGATGTCATGCCACGCCCGACGTTGCCGACTGTGTGTGTTGTCCAAGGGCGATGATGGCATGCCACGCCTAATGTTGTTCGACCATGTTTACCGTCCAAGGGCTATGATGGCATTCCACGCCCGACGTCGTTTGACCGTGTGTGATACCCAAAGGAAATGATGGCATGCCACGCCCGACGTCGGCCGACCGTGTGTGCTGTCTAATGGTGTCGATGTCATGCCACGGCCGACGTTGCTGACCGTGTGTGCAGTCCAAGTATGTGATGTCAGGACACGCCCGCCGTTGCCGATCGTGTTTGCAGTCCTAGGGCGGTGATGTCATGCCACGCCCTACATTGCCGACAGTGTGTGCTGTCCAAGGGCAATGATGTCATGCCACACTCGACGTTGCCGACCGTGTGTGCAGTTCAAGGGCGGTGAAGTCATCATGCCACGCCTGACGTTGCCGACCGTGTGTGCTGTCTAAGGGCGGTGATGTCATTCCACGCCCGTGTTTGTCGTCCAAGGACAATGATGGCATGCCACGCCCGACGTCGTTCGACCGTTTGTGCTGCCCATAGACGATGATGGCATGCCACGCCTGACGTCATTCGACCGTGTTTGCCGTCCAAGGGCTATGATGGCATGTCACGCCCGACGTCGTTCGACCGTGTGTGCTGCCCAAAGGCGATGATGGCATGCCACGTCCAACGTCATTCGACCGTGAGTGCTTCCCAAAGGCGATGATGGCATGTCACGCCCGATGTCGTTCGACCGTGTGTGTTGCCCAAAGGCGATGATGGCATGTCACGCCCAACATCGTCCGATCGTGTGTGCTGTCCAAAGGTGGCGATGTCATTCCACGCCCGATGTCGCCGACCGTGTGTGCAGTCCAAGGGCGGTGATGGCATGCCACGCCTGACGTCGTTCGACGGTGTTTGACGTCCAAGGGCTATGATGGCATGCCATGCCTGACGTCGTTCGATCGTGTGTGCTGCCAAAAGGTGATGATGGCATGCCACTCCCGACGTCGTTCGACCGTGTGTGCTGCCCAAAGGCGATGATGGCATGCCACGCCCGACGTCGTTCGACTGTGTGTGCTGGCAAAAGGCGATGATGGCTTGCAACGGCCGACGCAGTCCGACCGTCTGTGCAGTACAAAGGTGATGATGGCATGCCACGCCCGACGTCGTTCAACCATGTTTGCCGTCCAAGGGATGGCATGTCACGCCCGACGTCGTCCGACTGTGTCAACTAGTCCCTAGGCGATGATGGCATGCCACGCCCGACGTTGTTCGATCATGTGTGCTGCCCAAAAGCGATGATGGCATGCAACGCCCGATGTCGTTCGACCGTTTGTGCTGCCCAAAGGCGATGATGGCATGCCACGCCTGACGTCGTTCGACCGTGTGTGCTGTCCAAAGGTGGTTATGGCTTGTCACGCTTGACGTCTTTCGACCGTTTTTGCCGTGCAAGGGCTATGATGGCATGCCACGCCCAACGTCGTTTGACCATTTGGGCTGCCCAAAGGCGATGATTGCATGCCACGCCTGACGTCGTTCGACGGTATTTGACGTCCAAGGGCTATGATGGCATGCCACGCTCGATGTCGTTCGATCGTGTGTGCTGCCCAAAGGCGATGGTGGCATGCCACGCCCGACGTTGTTCGACCGTGTGTGCTGCCCAAAGGCGATGATGGCATGCCAAGCCCCACGTCGTTCGACTGTGTGTGCTGGCAAAAGGCGATGATGGCATGCAACAGCCGACGCCGTCCGACTGTCTGTGCTGCCTTAAGGTGATGATGGCATGCCACGCCCGACGTCGTTCGACCATGTTTGCCGTCCAAGGGATGGCATGTCACACCCGACGCCGTCTGACTGTGTCAGCTAGTCCCAAGGTGATGATGGCATGCCACGCCCGACGCCGTCCGACCGTCTGTGCAGCCCAAAGGCGATGATGGCATGCCACGCCCCACGTCGTTCGACTGTGTGTGCTGGCAAAAGGCGATGATGGCATGCAACAGCCGACGCCGTCCGACTGTCTGTGCTGCCTAAAGGTGATGATGGCATGCCACGCCCGACGTCGTTCGACCATGTTTGCCGTCCAAGGGATGGCATGTCACGCTCGACGCCGTCTGACTGTGTCAGCTAGTCCCAAGGCGATGATGGCATGCCACGCCCGACGCCGTCCGACCGTCTGTGCAGCCCCAAGGTGATGATGGCATGCCACGCCCGACGTCGTTCAACCATCTTTGCCGTCCAAGGGATGGCATGTCACGCCCGACGTCGTCCGACTGTGTCAGCTAGTCCCTAGGCGATGATGGCATGCCACGCCCGACGTTGTTCGACCGTGTGTGCTGCCCAAAAGCGATGATGGCATGCAACGCCCGATGTCGTTCAACCGTTTGTGCTGCCCAAAGGAGATGATGGCATGCCACGCCCGACGTCGTTCGACCGTGTGTGCTGTCCAAAGGTGGTGATGGCATGTCACGCCTGACATCGTTCGACCGTTTTTGCCGTGCAAGGGCTTTGATTGCATGCCACGCCCGACGTCGTTCGACCGTTTGGGCTTCCCAAAGGCGATGATTGCATGCCACGCCTGACGTCATTTTATCGTGTTTGCCGTCCAAGGGCTATGATGGCATGCCACGCCCGACTTTGTTCGACCGTGTGTGCTGCCCAAAGGCGATGATGGCATGCCAAGCCCGACGTCGTCCGACCGTGTGTGCTTTCCAAAGGCGGCGATGTCATGCCACGCCCGACGTTGCCGACCGTATGTGCTGTCCAACGACGGTGATGTCATGGTACGCCCGACGTTGCCGACCGTGTGTGCAGTCCAAGGGCGGTGATGTCATGCCACGCCCGACGTTGTGGACCGTGTGTGCTGTCTAAGGGCGGTGATGTCATGCCACGCCCAACGTAGCTGACCGTGTGTGCAGTCCAAGGGCGGTGATATCATGCCACGCCCGACGTTGCCGACCGCGCGTATGCTCTCCTTTTGTTTTAACTCCCTACACTTGCGCTTTGCCTCATAGATGACGTTGTTAGGGAGAACGCCTTCTTGAACTCCTCGCGGAATTTCAGCCACTTGTTCATAGTGCATGTCCCTTTCTTGATGTCGAACTCTTTATGCCTCCACCATAGCATGGGCATCTATGAAAGATACAACACAACAGTGTTGATCTTGTTCACATCACTTCGCACCCGATTACACTTGAAGTAATTCTCCAAGTGCCATAGGAAATTCTTCACCTCCTGTGCGTCGCGGATGCCTTTGAACATAGGTGGCCTGGGAGCCTCGACTCTGGCCTCCCTTTCCCGGTCAAGTGATGTGGATCCACCAACCTCCTTATCTTCCTTGAGTGCTTCTGTTTGGTTTCACCCCACGCATGGGATGCGAGGGGCAAAAGGCGACCGTTTGCACGTGCACAATGCTTAGGCATTAGGTATGCAACAAAAGAATCCACAATCCGACTAGCCTAGATTGCGCTTCATCCGCCACCGAATTTGCATGCGAGTTAGGACGTCGCTGCTCAAAGCAGGGATCAAACCTAACCAAACATGCCAAATACCACTCATGCGCCGTACGTGAATGGCTCTACCAATGCACGCCCGACATCCACCCCGCCGCCCGAGATGAGATGTCGTGCGACGACACCGATGCCTTCTTTGCAAGGCCAATGCTACACCCGCCGTTCCGCGCCTTCCCAAGGGAGTTGAGAATTTAATCACTGCAAAGATTGTTGGAGGAAGACCAAGGTTCACACAGGGGAACCGCCCACGCCCGGTCCATCATAGCATCTGGCCGCACAAGGCCATACATTCCCTGTGCGTGCAACGCCTAGAGTTAGCCGTAACAGGAACTCTAGAACTAAACACTCGCCCGAAAGCACTGTCGTTTCCACACAAAACTCTATTATAAACCGATCTTGAGAAATTCCCTCGGTGGCACATGTTCGTCCCGTAGACGTTGCTGCCATGTTTTTGTAAGCGCCCAATGGCATAGCACGAACGAGCCATGCATACCATCAAGCGCCCAAGCAGCACGCCTACTAAGCCCATATGATGCCCGTGACGTCCGCCTGATAATGCCTCGTTCGCCCCACAGACGTCGTCGGCATGTTTTTGAAAGCGCCCAACGGCGTAGCACGGACGAGCCATGCATGCCATCAAGCGCCCACGCAGCACGCCTACTAAGCCCACAGGACGCCCTTGACGTCCGCCTGCTTTCTTCTCAATTGCCCCGCAGACGTTGCTGGCATGTTTTTGTTGACGCCCAACGACGTAGCAAGGACGAGCCATGCTGCCGTCAAGCACCCAAGCAGCACGCCTACTAAGCCCATAGGACGCCCATGACGTCCATCTTCCACCGCCTCAAACGCCCCGCAGACGTCGCTTGCATGTTTTTTTAGACGCCCAACGACGTAGCACGGACGAGCCATGCATGTCGTCAAGCGCCTACGTAGCATGCCTACTAAGCCCACAGGACGCCCTCGACGTCCGCCTTCCTTTGCCTCACTCGACCCATCGACGTCGCCGATGTGTTTTTATAAACGCCCAACGGCGAAGCACGGACAAGCCATGCATGCCATCAAGCACCCACGTAGCACACCTACTAAGCCCATGGGACGCCTATACCGTCTGCCTGCCTACGCCTTAGTGTGCCTCCAACACCTCTACCCCCCTTATATATGCTTAAAAAAGTTTTACCATGTGACAGGAGTAGACATGGATTTTCCAGCGAATCATAATGGAAATGTACAACCCAAATATGCACGTTCTAAGGTACCAACACACATCAGCTTTCATAAATGACTTTAATATATATATAAAGATATTTTTCAACTTTTTTTTTAAATTGTTTTTTCAAAAATTCCAAAATATTAGTTATAAATAAATAAAAAATAGGGAAAATATCGAAAAAATATGAAATCAACTCCGAAAATTCACAAATAAATATGGGAACCTTAAAATAAAAAATTTATAAATTTTATTTTTTAAAAGGAGACGTAAAAAATAAAAAAGCGTAAAAATAAATTATAAACTAATGATTAAGAGTTTGAAAAATATGAAAATGCTCAAAAACACTTCTAAACATGATAAATTAATGATAAGATGTAATTTTGCATAAATAAAAGATGTTTTAATATCATACGAACCGTAAAAGTAATGAAAATGATGCGAAAGAGCCTCGTTAGGCGGAAACGTTAGAGAATAGATAATGGAAAGTAGATGAATATGTTTGTAATGCATGGAGGTTGTTTCAAAATCCTTGTATTTGTGTACGACATGCACATCCTCATGTTTGGATTAGAACTCGAACAATGTCGCATAAGCCACAACTAATGCGGGCAGGGCAAGGCCGACTGTTGCGTGCAAGCACGTCCGACGACGGTTGATCATTTGTGATGTCCAAGTGCTATGATGGCATGGCACACCCGACGATGGGCGACCGTCTGTGCTGGTCCAAGGACGATGATGGCATGCCACGCCCGATGCCGTCCGACCGTGTATGCTGTCCAAGGGCAATGATGGCATGCCATGCCAGATGACTGTCGACCGTCTGTGCTGTCCAAGGGAGATGATGGCTTGGACTGCCGACGACGTCCGACCGTTTGTGCTGCCCAAGGGCGATGATGGCATGCCACGCCCGACATCGTACGACCGTGTGTGCTGTCCAAGGGATATGATGGCATGCCACGCCCGGCGACGGCCGACCATTTGTGTTGTCCAAAGGCAATGATGGCATGCTACACCCGACGCCGTCCGACCGTCTGTGCTGTCCAAGGGCTATGATTGCATGCCACGCCCGACGACGGCCGACCATCGATGTTGTCCAAGGGCGATGATGGCATAGGACTCCCGACGCCGTTCGACCGTCTGTACTGCCCAAGGGCGATGATGGCATGCCACGACCGATGTCGCGGCGATCGTCTGCGGCCGCCAAAGGCGATGATGGCATGCCAGACCTGACATCGTTCGACCGTGTTTGTCGTCCAAGGGCGATGATGGCATGCCACGCCCAACGTCGTCCGACTGTGTCAGCTAGTGCAAAGGCGATGATGGTATGCCACGCCCGACGTCGTTCGACCGTGTGTGCTGCCCAAAGGCGATGATGACATGCCACGTCCGACATCGTTCGACAGTGAGTGCTTCCCAAAGGCAATGATGGCATGCCACGCCCGACGTCGTTCCATCGTGTGTGCTGCCCAAAGGCGATGATGGCATGCCACGCCCGACGTCGTTCGACGGTGTGTGCTGCCCAAAGGCGATGATGGCATGCCACACCCGACACTGTTTGGCCGTCTGTGCTGCCCAAAGGCGATAATGTCATGCCACGCCCGACGTCGTTCAACCATTTTTGCCATCCAAGGGCGATTCTGACGCCGTCCTACTGTGTCAGCTAGTCCAAAGGCGATAATGGCATGCCACACCTGACGTCTTTCGAGCATGTGTGCAGCCCAAAGGTGATGATGGCATGCCACACCCGAACGTTCGAGCGTGTGTGCTGCCTAAAGTCGATGATGGCATGTCACTCATGACGTCACTCTACCGTGTTTGCTGTCAAAGGGCTATAATGGCATACCACGCACGATGTCGTTCGACCGTTTATGCTGCCCAAAGGCGATGATGGCATGCCACGCCTGACGTTGTTCGACCATGTTTACTGACCAAGGGTTATGATGGCATTCCACGCCCGACGTCGTTCGACCGTGTGTGCTGCCCAAAGGCGATGATAGCATGCCACGCCCGACGTCGTCGGACCGTGTGTGCTGTCCAAGGGCGGTGATGTCATAACACGCCTACCGTTGCCGACCGTTTTTGCAGTCCTAGGGCGGTGATGTCATGCCACACCCTACGTTACCGACAGTGTGTGGTGTCTAAGGGCAGTGATGTCATGCCACACCCGACGTTGCCGACCGAGTGTGCAGTCCAAGGGCGGTGAAGTCATCATGCCACGCCCGACGTTGCCGACCGTGTGTGCTGTCCAAGGGCGGTGATGTCATTCCACGCCCAACGTCGTTCGACCATGTGTGCTGCCTTAAAGCAATAATGGCAGTCCACGCCCGACGTCGTTCGACCGTGTGTGCTGCCCAAATGCGATGATGGCATGCCACGCCCGACGTCGTTCGACCGTGTGTGCTGTCCAAAGGTGGTGATGGCATGTCACGCCTGACGTCGTTCGACCGTGTTTGCCGTCCAAGGGCTATGATGGCATGCCACGCCCGACGTCGTTCGACCGTTTGTGCTGCGAATTAGCAATGATGGCATGCCACGCCTGACGTCGTTCGACCGTGTTTGCCGTCCCAGGGCTAAGATGTCATACCACGCCCGACGTCGTTCGACCGTATGTGCTGTACAAAGGCGATGATGGCATGTCAGGCCCAACATCGTCCGACCGTGTGTGCTGCCCAAAGGCGATTATGCATGCCACGCTCGATGTCGTTCGATCGTGTGTGCTGCCCAAAGGTGATGGTGGCATGCCACGCCCGACGTTGTTCGACAGTGTGTGCTGCCCAAAGGCGATGATGGCATGCCACGCCCCACGTCGTTCGACTGTGTGTACTGGCAAAAGGCGATGATGGCATGCGGCCCGACGCCGTCCGATCCGGTATGCATCTTTGCCTAAAGGTGATGATGGCATGCCACGCCCGACGTCGTTCGACCATGTTTGCCGTCCAAGGGATGGCATTTCACGCCCGACGCCGTCTGACTATGTCAGCTAGTCCCAAGGCGATGATGGCATGCCACGCCCGACGTCGTTCGACCGTGTGTGCTGCCCAAAAGCGATGATTGCAAGCAACGCCCGACGTCGTTCGACCGGTTGTGCTGCCTAACGGCGATGATGTCATGCCATGCCCGACGTTGTTCGACCGTGTGTGCTGTCCAAAGGTGGTGATGGCATGTGACGCCTGACGTCGTTCGACCATTTTTGTCGTGCAAGGGCTATGATGGCATGCCACGCAGGACGTCGTTCGACCGTTTTGGCTACCCAAAGGCGATGATTGCATGCCACTCCTGACGTCATTTGACCGTGTTTGCCATCCAAGGGCAATAATGTCATGCCACGCCCGAATTCGTACGACCGTGTGTGCTGCCCAAAGGCGATGATGGCATGTAACGCCTGTGAACACCTAATTTTTTACCAAAATATAAAGAGTCAAACACCAATTTTTTAAAAAAGGTTATATTTAAAATAAATAATAAATAAATAAATTATGTAAATTACTTTAATGATAAAAATTATGAATTTATGGTATTTGTTTTGAATCTTCAACTTTTAATTAGTTTAAAAATAATGGTATAAAAAGAAAAAAAATGGGAGTCCTAAATATTCAAATTACCTTCCCCTTATCCTAATTATTCCCAACTTCCTAACTTATTTTACTAAAAAATCTCATCCCATTTATTTTTTTTTCTTTTTCTTCTCTCTCTCTTTGGACGTTCATCTGACTTTTTTTTTTTAATTTTTTTTAATTTTTCTATTATTATTATTTATTTATTTTATATCCATCCTTATCTCAACCCCAATCCCCTCAACAATATTTCAAATTAAATCCTAATCCAACTCTATTACTATCCTTTTAATTAGCACCAAACTCTCAGCCAAAAAAGATTATAAAAACACGTTCAGTTGAGATATAAAAAAAGATAGACAAATACACAGACAGATACAGAAAAAACAAGCAAAGACAGAGAAAAATAATGAGTTATTTCTTTTGAGAATTAGGTTAGAGTTAGAGATTTGATCGTGATTCCGAATTCGTGGATAACAGCTCGCTTTCGTGGTATAAATTTTCGCAGCGAGGTAACTATAAATTCTCGCATGATTTAAATAATATTACTTCTATGAAAAGTTGATTTGCATGAAATACTTCAAATCACATGTATTATATTGATTATTGATACGTTGTTATTATTATTATGTTTTTTTAGATACATTTTGCAATTTATGTCGCTTCATGATATTGAATTTTTGAATTCGAATAGATTAATATATCTTTCCGTCTATTTTAATTTTAGAAGATTTTTGTTGAATTTATTGTAGACTTGTTAGATTAGGATATAAAAATAATAATTAATAAATGATTTTTTAAAATAAATAAATAAATAAATTATCTAAGTAGAATTCTCATTTAAAGGAGAAATAAATTTTATGTAGAGATTATTATTATAAACTAATAATAATAATAATAATAATAATAAATAAAAAAAAGAAGTAAAATTTGAGAAATTATATAAAGATAACAAATAATTTAAAAAAACAAAGAAAGCATAAAACAACTGTAACGACCTGTTTAGTCGTTTTAGAGCAGCAGAACAAATTCTGGAAAAACTGGCTGAAACCACGGACCCAACGACGGACCGTCGCAGGCTCGACGGACCGTCGTGGGTGTTCCGTCCCATGACACTTAGAATTTTTAATTTGGGTACTGAAAATCGACTCTCTGAACTTCGTAACGAAATGGCAGAGCGGGCCGTCACATCCACGACTTAACCGTCGTGAGTACCCGTTGCAAAACACTTCAACTTTTGAGAATTTGGTACAAGAAACGAGTCTCTGACCGTCAGGACGGAGGGCAGGACGGACCGTCACAGGGGTGACGGGCCGTCACAGCCCACCTGAAACCTGGGGAGGCGCGACGACCGGCGTGACGGACCGTCGCACTCACGACGGCCCGTCACGGGTTGCGCAGTCCCAGGCGGTTTAGGATTTCTTTCCTCGTTTTAAGGGACGTTTTGGACTATTCTTTCCTTAATTATAAAGTTTGAGGGTTATTATTAATAAATCTAATTACTTGGGGGTTAAATTAGGTAACCTTAAGTTAATTAGTGGGTCATTATTACCATCTTTCATTCCTAATTATATAGAATTAGGGTAAAAGAAAGAGGGTTTGAATAAGAAAAAGAAAAGAACAGAAAGAGAGACAGATTGAATCGATTGGGAGAGAGAGAGAGTCGAACGAGGAAGAAGAATATCAAAGCTTGGGAAATTGCTTGTTGATTCCAATTCTTCGGTGGAGGTAGGTTATGGTTTATGTTACGATATTCGTAGTGAACTCTTAATAGTGAATATTATGTGTTGATATTATTGTAAACCCTACTATGTGCTTAAGTTGTATGCTTGCATGAATATGAATGTGAAATTGTGATGAATTAACAAAGCATGATGAAGCTATTGAATCCCAAATCTTGAAAGAACCCTAATTCGCTTGATATATTATATAATGAGAATGATGATGCCTTAGTATGAAAGAAGGCTTGATATATTATATAATGAGAATGATGATGCCTTAGTGTAAAAGAAGGCTTGATGAATTAGGGGATCGGGTGCCACGTTCCGGTACCAGGATAGAATGAATATGAGGATCGGAGTGTCACGTTCCGACACCAGGATAGAATATGGATCGGGTGCCACGTTCCGATACCAGGATAGAATGAATATGAGGATCGGAGTGTCACGTTCCGACACCAGGATAGAATATGGATCGGGTGCCACGTTCCGGTACCAGGATAGAATGAATATGAGGATCGGGTGCCACGTTCCGGTACCAGGATAGAATGAATATGAGGATCGGAGTGTCACGTTCCGACACCAGGATAGAATATGGATCGGGTGCCACGTTGCGGTACCAGGATAGAATGAATATGAGGATCGGGTGCCACGTTCCGGTACCAGGATAGAATGAATATGAGGATCGGAGTGTCACGCCCGACACCAGGATAGAATATGGATCGGGTGCCACGCGTTCGGTACCAGGATAGTATATGAGGATCGGAGTGCCACGTTCGGCACCAGGATAGAAATAGAGGAGCGGAGTGTCACGTACCGACACAAGAGGAAGAAAGATAATGAATCTTGAAAGATAATGAATATACTCAATCTAATGAACTTAATTCCCAAATGAGTATGGTATTGAGGCTTGAGTCCTCATGTGTGAACTCGGTTGTAATTATTGATGAACTCATGTTGTTATTGCTACATGTTGAGTATTGTAGTTGATTTGCATTATTATTGATATATCTTTGTTCCCTATTTTGAGTTAGCCGATGATATCTACTCAAGACGTGTGGTTGTCTTGACCCCTACTTTATGTTTTTCTTCTTTGTTATTTGTGTAATGCAGCAAGCGTTTCACAACTTCAACTCAACAAGAGATCTAGCAGTCTTCACTTCATCGGAAATTCAGGGTGAGCTAATGCGTCTAGCTTGGACTGGGTCTTCTTCTTCAAGTCTTGATGCCTTGAACTTCCGGCATGGACTAGCTAGTATTTGTTTTAGCTTCTTAGACATTCCTAGTTTAGTAATTTGAGATAGATGTTCTTGTGATGATGACTTCCAGATTTTGGGGATATTAATAATAGTTTTGAATTGTTTTATTAATGAGTTAAGTCTTCCGCATTATTTTCTGTTGTTATATATTGAAATGTTAAGGGTTAAATTGGTTGGTTCGCTCACATAAGAGGGTAGATGTGGGTGCCAGTCGCGGCCCCGATTTGGGTCGTGACAAACTTGGTATCAGAGCATTAGGTTCGTTGGTCTCATCACACAAGAACAGGTCTAGTAGAGTCTTAAGGAACGGTAGGGGGACGCCTTTACTTTTCCTCGAGAGGCTATAAGACTTTAGGAAAATTCCACTCTTTCATTCTTTCTTTCGTGCTACTACTTGAGTCCAATTGGTATCTAGGCGATACGAATTGGTATCTGACCATCTTCACTCTATTTCGCGGATGGTTAGAACTAGAGCAACGATTGCGCCAACACCAACATCGGCAAGACAAGAAGCGTCTGAGCCAGCCACTGGGGCTGTAGCTCGAGGAAGAGTAGCGGCAAGAAGCCGTGGTAGAGGTCGTGGGAGGACGTCCTCTAGAGGAAGAGGACGAGCACCTAGCCCATCTGATACTAGGGCGGTGACTCCTCCACCGACTGAAGAGGTGATAAGAGAAGGGGAGGATGGGGTGAATGAGCAAGTACAGAATGAGGAAATGCCACCTCAACCTACCCCAGAGATGATCAATCAGGTTCTCGCTTATCTTAGCGGGTTATCTGATCACGGTCAGGCACCTCCAGGGGTTTCTGCACCAACACCTCCGGTTTCAGAGGTACGACATGCGGCTACTATGGCTCCCCGCATGGATGCACCATTGGGAATGGGCACATTTCCGCGTCTGACTAGTGGGCCTATTATGACAAACGATCAACATGAACTTTTCAGTAAGTTCTTGAAATTGAAACCTCCAGTCTTTAAGGGTGCAGAATCAGAGGATGCCTACGATTTTCTGGTTGATTGCCATGAGCTACTACACAAGATGGGTATAGTAGAGAGGTTTGGTGTCGAGTTCGTGAGCTATCAGTTTCAAGGGAACGCCAAAATGTGGTGGCGTTCACATGTTGAGTGTCAACCAACAGAGGCACCACCTATGACTTGGGAATCATTCTCGAGTTTGTTCATGGAAAAGTATATCCCCCGGACCTTGAGGGATAGGAAGAGGGATGAGTTCTTGAGTCTGTGGTAGTTGAAAAAGTGTATAGGTCTTGTTTGGTGAATTTTGTGGGGAGCAACACTTACGTAGATTTGGTTATCTTAGAAATGGGTGATTTTGATGTAATGCAGGTATGACTTGGCTCTCTCCGAATTTTACAATTTTGGATTGTAATGCTAAAACGGTGACGTTAGCCAAGCCTGGGGCAGATCCGTTAGTGTGGGAGGGCGACTACACTTCCAATCCGGTGCGTATCATCTCCTTTCTTCATGCTAAGAAAATGGTTAGTAAAGGGTGTTTAGCTTTCTTGGCCCATCTCAAGGATGACACTACCCAAGTACCTTCGATTGAGTCGGTTTCGGTAGTCCGTGAGTTTTTGGATGTGTTCCTGCAGATCTTCTGGTATGCCACCAGATAGGGATATTGACTTCTGCATTGATCTTGAACCGGGTACTCGCCCCATTTCTATACCCCCTTATAGAATGGCTCCCGCGGAGTTAAGAGAGTTAAAGGCACAACTTCAAGAGTTATTGAACAAAGGCTTCATTAGACCAAGTGCATCCCCTTGGGGTGCTCCGGTTTTGTTTGTGAAGAAGAAGGATGGGAGTTTTCGGATGTGCATAGACTACAGACAACTAAACAAGGTAACCATAAAGAACAAGTATCCTCTTCCTCGCATTGATGACTTGTTCGATCAGTTACAAGGTGCTTGTGTCTTCTCTAAGATTGATTTGAGATCCGGTTATCATCAATTGAAAATACGAGCAACGGATGTGCCAAAGACCGCTTTTCGAACGAGGTATGGGCATTACGAATTTGTGGTGATGTCTTTTGGTCTTACGAATGCCCCTGCTGCGTTCATGAGCTTGATGAACGGGATTTTTAAGCCATATTTGGACCTCTTCGTAATCGTATTTATTGATGATATATTGGTATACTCGAAGAGCAAGAGGGAACATGAGGAACATTTGAGAATAGTATTGGAAATGTTGAGGGAGAAAAAGCTTTATGCCAAGTTCTCTAAGTGTGAATTTTGGCTAGATGCAGTGTCCTTCTTGGGGCACGTGGTTTCTAAGGAAGGAGTGATGGTAGATCCATCTAAGATTGAGACAGTGAAGAATTGGGTAAGACCCACTAATGTATCAGAAATAAGGAGCTTTGTTGGGTTAGCTAGCTACTACCGCAGATTTGTCAAGGGATTCTCTTCTATTGCTTCCCAATTGACGAACTTGACTAAGCAAAATGTTCCATTTGTATGGTCGGATGAGTGTGAGGAAAGCTTTCAAAAGCTCAAGACTTTATTGACTACCGCACCCATTCTCACCTTGCCAGTGGAAGGTAAGGACTTCATTGTGTATTGTGATGCATCCTATTGGGTTGGAGTGCGGTGCTAATGCAAGAGAAGAGTGTAATTGCTTATGCTTGAGGCAATTAAAGGTGCATGAACGTAACTATCCGACCCATGATTTGGAGTTGGCCGCGGTAGTATTTGCACTAAAACAATGGAGACACTATTTGTATGGGGTTAAGTGTGAAGTCTACACGGATCATCGTAGCCTTCAGTACGTCTTTACTCAGAAAGATTTGAACTTGAGACAAAGGAGATGGATGGAACTACTAAAGGACTACGATATCACTATCTTGTATCATCCGGGGAAGGCGAATGTTGTAGCGGATGCTTTGAGTAGAAAGGCGGGAAGCATGGGAAGTCTAGCTTATTTGCAAGCTTCTAGGCGCCCATTGGCTAGAGAAGTGCAGATTTTGGCTAACGATTTGATGAGGTTAGAAGTAAATGAGAAGGGAGGATTGTTAGCTAGTGTGGAGTCGAGATCTTCTTTTCTTGACAAGATTAAGGGAAAACAGTTTGATGATGAGAAACTAAGGTGAATCCGAGACAAAGTGTTGCAAGGAGAGGCTAAGGAAGCACAAATCGATGAGGAAGGTGTTTTGAGAATCAAGGGAAGGGTATGTGTACCCCGAGTTGATGATTTGATCAACACTATTCTGACAGAGGCTCATAGTTCAAAGTATTCTATACATCCGGGTGCGACCAAGATGTACCGTGACCTAAAGCAACACTTTTGGTGGAGTAGAATGAAGCGTGATATTGTTGACTTTATTGCCAAGTGTCCAAACTGTCAACAAGTAAAGTATGAACACCAAAGGCCGGAGGAACACTTCAGAGAATGCCCATTCCTGAATGGAAGTGGGAGAGAATCGCAATGGACTTCGTGGTTGGTCTTCCAAAGACATTGGGTAAGTATGACTCCATTTGGGTGATTGTTGATAGGTTAACTAAGTCTGCTCATTTTATTCCGGTCAAGGTGACTTACAATGCAGAGAAGTTAGCCAAGATCTATATCTCAGAAATCGTTCGATTGCATGGGGTTCCACTCTCCATTATATCAGATAGAGGTACGCAGTTTACTTCTAAGTTTTGGAAAACATTGCATGCGGAATTGGGTACTAGGTTGGACCTTAGTACTGCGTTCCATCCTCAGACCGATGGTCGATGCGAACGAACGATTCAAGTGTTGGAGGATATGCTTCGCGCATGCGTGATAGAGTTTGGTGGCCATTGGGATAGCTTCTTACCCTTAGCGGAGTTTTCATACAATAATAGCTATCACTCAAGCATTGACATGGCTCCATTTGAAGCATTGTATGGGAGGAGATGTAGGTCTCCCATTGGTTGGTTTGATGCATTCGAGGTTAGACCTTGGGGTACCGATCTTTTAAGGGATTCGTTAGATAAGGTGAAGGGCATTCAAGAAAAGCTTCTAGCGGCGCAAAGTAGACAAAAGGAGTATGCAGACCGAAAGGTTAGAGACTTGGAGTTCATGGAAGGTGAACGAGTCTTGTTGAAGGTTTCACCTATGAAAGGGGTGATGCGGTTTGGCAAAAGAGGTAAGCTAAGTCCAAGGTATATTGGACCATTTGAGGTACTAAAGCGAGTAGGGGAGGTGGCTTATGAATTAGCCTTGCCCCCAGGGCTGTCCGGAGTACATCCGGTATTTCATGTGTCCATGTTGAAAAGATACCATGGAGATGGAAACTACATCATCCGTTGGGATTCAGTTTTACTCGATGAGAACTTGTCATATGAGGAGGAGCCTGTTGCTATATTAGATAGGGAGGTTCGCAAGTTGAGGTCGAGAGAAATTGCATCCATCAAAGTCCAATGGAAGAATCGACCGGTTGAAGAGGCTACTTGGGAGAAGGAGGCGGATATGCAAGAGAAATACCCACATCTGTTTACAGATTCAGGTACTCCTCTTCGCCACTGGTTTTCTTCTTTTGATCGTTCGGGGACGAACGATGGGTAAATTGGTATCTATTGTAACGACCTGTTTAGTCGTTTTAGAGCAGCAGAACAAATTCTGGAAAAACTGGCTGAAACCACGGACCCAACGACGGACCGTCGCAGGCTCGACGGACCGTCGTGGGTGTTCCATCCCATGACACTTAGAATTTTTAATTTGGGTACTGAAAATCGACTCTCACGAACTTCAGAACGAAATGGCGAGCGGACCGTCACATCCACGATTTAACGGCGTGAGTACCCGGTGCAAAACACTTCAACTTTTGAGAATTTGGTACAAGAAACGAAGTCTCGACCGTCGGACGGAGGCGGGACGGACCGTCACAGGGGTGACGGGCCGTCACGACCCACCTGAAACACAGGGAGGCGGCGACGGCGGCGTGACGGACCGTCGCACTCCACGACGGCCCGTCACGGGTTCGTGATCCCAGGCGGTTTAGGATTTCTTTCCTCGTTTTAAGGGACGTTTTGGACTATTCTTTCCTTAATTATAAAGTTTGAGGGTTATTATTAATAAATCTAATTACTTGGGGTTAAATTAGGTAACCTTAAGTTAATTAGTGGGTCATTATTACCATCTTTCATTCCTAATTATATAGAATTAGGGTAAAAGAAAGAGGGTTTGAATAAGAAAAGAAAAGAACAGAAAGAGAGACAGATTGAATCGATTGGGAGAGAGAGAGAGTCGAGCGAGGAAGAAGAATATCAAAGCTTGGGAAATTGCTTGTTGATTCCAATTCTTCGGTGGAGGTAGGTTATGGTTTATGTTCACGATAATCGTAGTGAACTCTTAATAGTGAATATTATGTGTTGATATTATTGTAAACCCTACTATGTGCTTAAGTTGTATGCTTGCATGAATATGAATGTGAAATTGTGATGAATTAACAAAGCATGATGAAGCTATTGAATCCCAAATCTTGAAAGAACCCTAATTCGCTTGATATATTATATAATGAGAATGATGATGCCTTAGTATGAAAGAAGGCTTGATATATTATATAATGAGAATGATGATGCCTTAGTGTAAAAGAAGGCTTGATGAATTAGGGGATCGGGTGACACGTTGCGGTAGCAGGATAGAATGAATATGAGGATCGGAGTGTCACGTTCCGACACCAGGATAGAATATGGAGCGGGTGCCACGTTCCGGTACCAGGATAGAATGAATATGAGGATCGGAGTGTCACGTTCCGACACCAGGATAGAATATGGATCGGGTGCCACGTNCCGGTAGCAGGATAGAATGAATATGAGGATCGTGCCACGTTCGGTACCAGGATAGAATGAATATGAGGATCGGAGTGTCACGTTCCGACACCAGGATAGAATATGGATCGGGTGCCACGTTCGGTACCAGGATAGAATGAATATGAGGATCGGGTGCCACGTTCGGTACCAGGATAGAATGAATATGAGGATCGGAGTGTCACGTTCCGACACCAGGATAGAATATGGATCGGGTGCCACGCCCGGTACCAGGATAGTATATGAGGATCGGAGTGCCACGCCCGCACCAGGATAGAAATAGAGGAGCGGAGTGTCACGCATCGACACAAGAGGAAGAAAGATAATGAATCTTGAAAGATAATGAATATACTCAATCTAATGAACTTAATTCCCAAATGAGTATGGTATTGAGGCTTGAGTCCTCATGTGTGAACTTCGGTTGTAATTATTGATGAACTCATGTTGTTATTGCTACATGTTGAGTATTGTAGTTGATTTGCATTATTATTGATATATCTGTTCCCTATTTTGAGTTAGCCGATGATATCTACTCAGGACGTGTGGTTGTACTGACCCCCTACTTTATGTTTTTCTTCTTTGTTATTTGTGTAATGCAGCAAACGTTCCGTCAACTTCAACTCAACAGTAGATCTAGCCAGTCTTCACTTCATCGGAAATTCAGGGTGAGCTAATGCGTCTAGCTTGACTGGTCTTCTTCTTCAAGTCTTGATGCCTTGAACTTCCGGCATGGACTAGCTAGTATTTGTTTTAGCTTCTTAGACATTCCTAGTTTAGTAATTTGAGATAGATGTTCTTGTGATGATGACTTCCAGATTTTGGGGATATTAATAATAGTTTTGAATTGTTTTATTAATGAGTTAAGTCTTCCGCATTATTTTCTGTTGTTATATATTGAAATGTTAAGGGTTAAATTGGTTGGTTCGCTCACATAAGAGGGTAGATGTGGGTGCCAGTCGCGGCCCCGATTTGGGTCGTGACAACAACGAAAAAAAAAAAGCAGAACTTTTTAAAACAAAAACAAAAACAGAAAATTAAAAAAAAATGTGAAAAATGAAAAAAAAAAAAAAGAGAAAGAAGCAGAAAGAAAAATAAATAAATAAAACAAAAGTGGAATATTGTAACGACCTGTTTAGTCGTTTGAGCAGCAGATTTTATTTCTGGAAAAACTGGCCTAGACTACCGACACCACGACGGACCGTCATAGGCACGACGGTCCGTCACAGAAGTTTCGTTTCAAAACACTTAGAAATTCTGAAATTTGGGTACTGAAAATCGACTCTCGGAACATCCTAACGGAGTGGCGGGACGGACCGTCCGCAGGTGTGACGGACCGTCTGATGTCCTTGACGAAAGATAATTTCCGATCGTCACGACGACCTGTGTGACGGACCGTCACAGGCATGACGGCCCGTCACAGGTCGCGTAGTCCCAGTCAGAATCGGATTTCTTTCCACGTTTTAAGGGACATTTTGGACTATTCTTTCCTTAATTATAAAGTTTGAGGGTTAATATTAATAAATCTAATTACTTGGGGGTTAAAATAGGTAACCTTAAGTTAATTAGTGGGTCATTATTACCATCTTTCATTCTTAATTATATATGAATTAGGGTAAAAGAAAGAGGGTTTGAATAAAGAAAAAGAGAAAAGAAAAGAGAGAGATAGATTGATCGATTGAGAGAGAGAGAGAGAGAGTCGAACGAGGAAGAAGAATATCAAAGCTTGGGAAATTGCTTGTTGATTCCAATTCTTCGGTGAAAGTAGGTTATGGTTTCTCTTACGATATTCGTAGTAAACTCTTAATAGTGAATGATATGTATTGATAGTGTTGTGAACCCTTCTATATGCTTAAACTGTATGCTTGCATGAATATGATTATGAAATTGTGAATAAATAAGCATGATGAAGCTATTGAATCCCAAATCTTGATAAAAACCCTAATTCACTTGTTAATGATGATGCCTTAGTATGAAAGAAGGCTTGATGAATTAGGGGATCGGGTGCCACGTTCCGGTACCAGGATAGAATGAATATGAGGATCGGGTGCCACGTTGCGGTACCAGGATAGAATGAATATGAGGATCGGGTGCCACGCTTCGGTACCAGGATAGAATGAATATGAGGATCGGGTGCCACGTTCCGGTACCAGGATAGAATGAATATGAGGATCGGAGTGTCACGTTCCGACACCAGGATAGAATATGGATCGGGTGCCACGTTCCGATACCAGGATAGTATATGAGGATCAGAGTGCCACGTTCCGGCACCAGGATAGAAATAGAGGAGCGGAGTGTCACGTACCGACACAAGAGGAAGAAAGATAATGAATCTTGAAAGATAATGAATATACTCAATCTAATGAACTTAATTCTCAAATGAGTGTGGTATTGAGGCTTGAGTCCTCATGTGTGAACTCGGTTGTAGTTATTGATGAATTTATGTTGTTATTGCTACATGTTGAGTATTGTAGTTGATTTACATTATTATTGATATATACTGTTCCCTATTTTGAGTTGGCCGATGATATTTACTCAGTACTTGTGGTTGTACTGACCCCCTACTTTTATGTTTTCTTCTTTGTTATTTGTGCAATGCAGCAAACGTTCCGTCAACTTCAACTCAACAGTAGATCTAGCCAGTCTTCACTACCTTCGGAAATTCAGGGTGAGCTAATGCGTCTAGCTTGGACTGGGTCTTCTTCTTCAAGTCTTGATGCCTTGAACTTCCGGCATGGACTAGCTAGTATTAGTTTGAGCTTCTTAGACAGTTTTAGTTTAGCAATTTGGGATAGATGTTCTTGTGATGATGACTTCCAGATTTTGGGGATAATAATAATAGTTTTGAATTGTTTTATTAATGAGTTAAGTCTTCCGCATTATTTTCTGTTGTTATAAATTGAAATGTTAAGGTCTATATTGGTTGGTTCGCTCACATAGGAGGGTAAATGTGGGTGCCAGTCGCGGTCCGGTTTTGGGTCGTGACAAATAAGAAACTTATAAAAATATACAATTATTAAAGAAAGGGTAAAAAAAAAAAAGAACGTAAAAAGATAGATTTATATAAACTTTCTAAAATAAAGTAAAACAAATATTATAAATAAACAAAAAAAAAACAAAAGAAAAACAGAGTTAATTAAAAATAAAAACAAAAATTAAAAATTAGAAAAAAAATAAAAAAGAAACAGAATGTTGTTGGAAAAAAAAAGAAGAAGAAGGGGTAACTAAAAACGTACAAAAAGAAAAAATGAAAAAAATAATGAAAAGAAAAGAAAAAAACTTTTTTTTTAAAGAGAAATTGTCTTAATCTCTTTAGTTTTTTTTTTTTTGCTAGAATTAATTATAAATTTTCATAAATTTATCTCTTATTTTAGGTCTAATTTTTTTTTAAAAAAAAATACAAGAAAAAGAAAATAATAAAACAAAAAGAAAAAAAAATAAAAAAGAAGAAGAGAGAAGCAAAATAAATAAATATAGAGAACAAGAAATTAAAAAAAAAAGAATGAAAAAAAACGTAAAAAAAAAGAGTAACAAAAATTATTAAAAAAATAAAAAAAGGAGAAGAAAGACAAAATTTGTAAAATAATAATAAAATAAAAATAATGATAAAATTAAATTAAAAAAAATGAGAAACAAATTTTACAGAAAAAATAAAATAATATATATATAAAATTTAAAATAAAACATTCTAATTTATTTAGGATTTTTTGATAAAACTAATTTCAAATCTTATAAAATTTTATTTTCTTATTTTAAATCTAAAATATATAATCCTAATCTATTTGGGATTCGAGGGGCAAAAGGCGACCGTTTGCACGTGCACAATACTTAGTCATTAGGTATGCAGCACAGGAATTTGACATCCGACCAGCCTAGATTGCGCTTCATCCGCCACCGAATTGACATGCGAGTTAGGACGTCGCTGCTCGAAGCAGGGTTCAAACCTAACCACACATGCCAAATACCACTCATGCGCCGTACTTGATTAGCTCTACCAATGCACGCCCGACTTCCACCCCGCCGCCCGACATGAGATGTCGTGCGCCGACGCCGATGCCTTCTTTGCAAGGCCAATGCTACACCAGCCGTTGCGCGCCTTCCCAAGGGAGTTGAGAATTTAATTACTGCAAAGATTGTTGGCGGAAGACCAAGGTTCACACAGGGGAACCGCCCACGCCCGGTCCATCATAGCTTCTGGCCTTACATGGCCATACGTGCCCCATGCGTGCAACGCCTAGAGTTAGGTGTAACAGGATCTCTAGAACTAATCACTCGCCCGAAAGCACTGTCGTTTCCACACAAAACTCTATTATAAACCGATCTTGAGAAGTTTTCTCGGCGGCGCACGTTCGTCCCGTAGACGTTGCTACCATGTTTTTGTAAGCGCCCAATGACATAACACGAACGAGCCATGCATGCCATCAAGCGCCCACGTAGCATGCCTACTAAGCCCACATGATGCCCGTGACGTCCGCCTTATAATGCCTCGGTCGCCCAGCAAACGTCGTCGGCATGTTTTTGCAAGCGCCAAAAGGCAAAGCACGGACGAGCCATGCATGCCATCAAGCGCCCACGCTGCACGCCTACTAAGCCCACAGGACGCCCTTGACGTCCTCCTGCTTTCGCCTAAATTGCCCCGCAGACGTCGCTGGCATGTTTTTGTTGACGCCCAACAGTTTAGCACGGACGAGCCATGCTGCCGTCAAGCACCCACGCAGCACGCCTACTAAGCCCACAGGACGCCCTCGACGTCCGCCTATCTTCGCCTCAGCCGTCCCGCAAACGTTGCTAGCATGTTTTTGTAGACTCCCAACGACATAGCATGGACGAGCCATGCATGCCGTCAAGCGCCTACGCAGCATGCCTACTAAGCCCACAGGACGCCGTCGACGTCCGCCTGCCACCGCCTCAAACGCCCCGCTGACGTCGCGGGCGTGTTTTTTAAAATGCCGAACGACGTAGCACAGACGAGCCATGAATGCCGTCAAGATCCATGCAGCACGCCTACTAAGCCCACAGGACGCCCTCGACGTTCGCCTGTCTTCGCCTCAGCCGCCCCGCAAACGTCGCTAGCATGTTTTTGTTGGCGCTAACGGACGTGCAGACGGACGAGCCATGCATGTCGTCAGCGCCCTCGGCGTCGCCTGCCTTTGCCTCACTCGACCCATCGACGTCGCTGATGTGTTTATAAACGCATGCGGCGAACCACGGACAAGCCATGCATGCCATCAAGCACCCACGTAGCACGCCTACTAAGCCCATGGGACGCCTATGCCGTCTGCCTGCCTGCGCCTTAGTGTGCCTCCAACAACTCTACCCCCCATATATATGTTTAAAAAAGTTATACCATGTGACAGGAGTAGACATGGATTTTCCAGTGAATCATAATGGAAATGTACAACCCAAATATGCACTTTCTAAGGTACCAACTCACATCAGCTTTCATAAATGACTTTAATATATATATATATAAATATTTTCAACTTTTTTTGAAATTTTTTTTTCGAAAATTCCAAAATATTAGTTATGAATAAATAAAAAATAGGGAAAATATCGAAAAAATATGAAATCAACTCTGAAAATTCACAAACAAATATGGGAACCTTAAAATAAAAAATTTAATAAGTTTTATTTTTTAAAAGGAGGCGTAAAAAATAAAAAAGTGTAAAAATAAATTATAAAATAATGATTAAAAGTCAGAAAAATATGGAAATGCTCAAAAACACTTCTAAACATGTTAAATTAATGATAAGATGTATATTTGGATAAATAAAAGATATTTCAATATCATACGAATCGTAAAAATAATGAAAATGATGCGAAAGAGCCACGTTAGGCGGAAACGTTAGAGAATAGATAATGGAAAGTAGATGAATATATTTGTTATGCATGGAGGTTTTTTCAAAATCCTTGTATTTATGTACGACATGAACATGCGCATGTTTTGTTTAGAACTCGAACAATGTCGCACAAGCCACGACCGATGCGGGCAGGCCACGACTGACCGTTGCGTGCAGGCACGCCCGACGACGGCCGACCATTTGTGATGTCCAAGGGCTATGATGGCATGCCATGCACGACGTCGTTCAACCGTTTGTGCTGCCCAAAGGCGATGATGGCATGTCACGCCCAACATCGTTCGACCGTGTGTGCTGTCAAAAGGTGGCGATGTCATGCCATGCCCGACGTCGCCGACCGTGTGTGCAGTCCAAGGGCAGTGATGGCATGCCACGCCTGACGTCGTTCGACGGTGTTTGACGTCCAAGGGCTATGATGGCATGCCACGCCCGACGTCGTTCGATCGTGTGTGCTGCCAAAAGGCGATGATGGCATGCCACGCCCGACGTCGTTCGACCGTTTGTGCTGCCCAAAGGCGATGATGGCATGCCACGCCCGACGTCGTTCGACTGTGTGTGCTGGCAAAAGGCGATGATGGCATGCAACGGCCGACGCCGTCCGACCGTCTGTGCAGCCCAAAGGTGATGATGGCATGCCACGCCCGACGTCATTCAACTATGTTTGTCGTCCAAGGGATGGCATGTCACGCCCGACGCCGTCCGACTGTGTCAGCTAGTCCCAAGGCGATGATGGCATGACACGCCTGACGTTGTTCGACCGTGTGTGCTGTCCAAAGGTGGTGATGGCAGGTCACGCCTGACGTCGTTTGATCGTTTTTGCCGTGTAAGGGCTATGATGGCATGCCACGCCCGACGTCGTTCAACCGTGTGTGCTGACCAAAGGCGATGATGGCATGCCAAGCCCGGCGTCATCCGACCGTGTGTGCTGTCCAAAGGCGGCGATGTCATGCCACGCCTGACGTTGCCGACCATGTGTGCTGTCCAACGGCGGTGAGGTCATGGTACGCCCGACGTTACCGACTGTGTGTGCAGTCCAAGGGCGGTGATGTCATGCCACGCCCGACGTTGCCGACCGTGTGTGCTGTCTAAGGGCGGTGATGTCATGCCACGGCCAACGTTCTTGGCGTATGTGTGCGATCAAGGCGGTGATATCATGCCATGCCCGACGTTGCCGACCGCGCGTATGCTCCCCTTTTGTTTTAACTCCCTACACTTGCGCTTTGCCTCATAGATGACGTTGTTAGGGAGAACGCCTTCTTGAACTCCTAGCAGAATTTCAACCACTTGTTCATAGTGCATGCCCCTTTCTTGATGTCGAACTCATTACGCCTCCACCATAGCATGGGCATGTACGAAAGATACAACACAACAGTGTTGATCTTGTTCACATCACTTCGCACCCGATTACACTTGAAGTAATTTTCCAAGTGCCATAGGAAATTCTTCACTTCCTGTGCGTCGCGGACGCCTTTGAACATAGGTGGCCTGGGAGCCTCGACTCTACCCCCCTTATATATGCTTAAAAAAGTTTTACCATGTGACAGGAGTAGACATGGATTTTCCAGCGAATCATAATGGATATGTACAACCCAAATATGCACGTTCTAAGTTACCAACACACATCAGCTTTCATAAATGACTTTAATATATATATAAAAATATTTTTCAACATTTTTTAAAAAAAAAATTTTCAAAAATTCCAAAAAATTAGTTAAAATAAATAAAAAATAGGGAAAATATCGAAAAAATATGAAATCAACTTCAAAAATTCACAAATAAATATGGGAACCTTAACATAAAAAATTCATAAATTTTATTTTTTAAAAGGAGACGTAAATAATAAAAAGCGTAAAAATAAATTATAAACTAATGATTAAAAGTCGAAAAAATAGGAAAATGCTCAAAAACACTTCTAAACATGATAAATTAATGATAAGATGTATATTTGCATAAATAAAAGATGTTTCAATATCATACGAACCGTAAAAGTAATGAAAATGATGTGAAAGAGCCACGTTAGGCGGAAACGTTAGAGAATAGATAATGGAAAGTAGATGAATATGTTTGTAATGCATGGAGGTTGTTTCAAAATCCTTGTATTTATGTACGACATGAACATCCGCATGTTTTGTTTAGAACTCGAACAATGTCGCACAAGCCGATCATTTGTGATGTCCAAGTGCTATGATAGCATGGCACACCCGACGATGGGCGACCGTCTGTGCTGGTCCAAGGGAGATAATGGCATGCGACTCCCGACAACGTCCGACCGTTTGTGCTGCCCAAGGGCGATGATGGCATGCCACGCCCGACATCGTCCGACTGTGTGTGCTGTCCAAGGGATATGATGGCATGCCACGCCCGACGACGGCCGACCATTTGTGTTGTCCAAAGGCGATGATGGCATGCCACACCCGACGCCGTCCGACCGTCTGTGCTGTCCAAGGGCTATGATTGCATGCCACGCCCGACGACGGCCGACCATCTATGTTCTCCAAGGGCGATGATGGCATATGACTCCCGACGCCGTTCGACCGTCTATGCTGCCCAAGGGCAATGATGGCATGCCACGACAGATGCCGTGCGACTGTCTGTGCTGCCCAAAGGCGATGATGGCATGCCAGACCTGACATCGTTCGACCGTGTTTGCCATCCAAGGGCGATGATGGCATGCCACGCCCAACGCCGTCCGACTGTGTCAGCTAGTGCAAAGGCGATGATGGTATGCCACGCCCGACGTCGTTCGACCGTGTGTGCTGCCCAAAGGCGATGATGGCATGCCACGTCCGACGTCGTTTGACCGTGAGTGCTTCCCAAAGGCGATGATGGCATGCCACGCCCGACGTCGTTCGACCATGTGTGCTGCCCAATGGCGATGATGGCATGCCACGCCCGACGTCGTTCGACGGTGTGTTCTGCCCAAAGGCGATGATGGCATGCCACGCCCGATGCTTTTTGGCCATCTATGCTACCCAAAGGCGATGATGTCATGCCACGCCCGACATCGTTCAACCATTTTTGCCATCCAAGGGCAATTCTGACGCCGTCCTACTGTGTCAGCTAGTCCAAAGGCGATAATGGCATGCCACACCTGACGTCGTTCGAGCATGTGTGCAGCCCAAAGGTGATGATGGCATGCCAAACCCGATTGTTCGAGCGTGTGTGCTGCCTAATGTCGATGATGGCATGCCACGCCCGACGTCGTTCGAATGTGTGTACTGTCCAAAGGCGGTGATGGCATGTCACTCCTGACGTCATTCGACCGTGTTTACTGTCAAAGGGCTATGATGACATGCCACGCACGACGTCGTTCGGCCGTTTGTGCTGCCCAAAGGCGATGATGGAATGCCACGCCTGACGTTGTTTGACCATGTTTACCGTCCAAGGGCTATGATGGCATTCCACACCCGACATCGTTCGACCGTGTGTGCTGCCCAAAGGCGATGATGGCATGCCATGCCCGACATCGTCGGACCGTGTGTGTTGTCTAAGGGCGGTGATGTCATGACACGCCCACCGTTGTCGAGCGTGTTTGCAACCCTAGGGCGGTGATGTCATGCCACGCCCTACGTTACCGACAGTGTGTGCTGTCCAAGGGCAGTTATGTCATGCCACACCCGATGTTGCCGACCGAGTGTGCAGTCCAAGGGCGTTGAAGTCATCATGCCACGCCCCGACCGTGTGTGCTCTCCAAGGGCGGTGATGTCATTCCACGCCCGACGTCATCCGACTATGTGTGCTGCCCAAAAGCAATGATGGCAGTCCACGCCCCACGTCGTTCGACCGTGTGTGCTGCCCAAAGGCGATGATGGCATGCCACGCCCAACGTCGTTCGACCGTGTGTGCTGTCCAAAGGTGGTGATGGCATGTCACGCCTGACGTCGTTCGACCGTGTTTGCCGTCCAAGGGCTATGATGGCATGCCACGCCCGACGTCGTTCGACCGTTTGTGCTGCCCATTGGCGATGATGGCATGCCACGCCTGACGTCGTTCGACCGTGTTTGCCGTCCAAGGGCTAAGATGGCATACCACGCCCGACGTCGTTCGACCGTATGTCTTGCCCAAAGGCGATGATGGCATGTCAGGCCCAACATCGTCCGACCGTGTGTGCTGCCCAGAGGCGATGATGGCATTCCACGCCCGATGTCGTTCGACCGTGTTTGCTATCAAAGGGCTATGATGGCATGCCACGCACGACGTCGTTAGACCGTTTGTGCTGCCCAAAGGCGATGATGGCATGCCACGCCTGACGTTGTTCGACCATGTTTACCGTCCAAGGTCTATGATGGCATTCCACGCCCGACGTCGTTCGACCGTGTGAGCTGTCCAAAGGCGGCGATGTCATGCCACGCCCGACGTTGCCTACTGTGTGTGCTATCCAAGGGCGGTGAGTTCATGCCACGACCGCCGTTGTCGACCGTGTGTGCAGTCCAAGGGCGGTGATGGCATGCCATGCCTGACGTCGTTCGATCGTGTGTGCTTCCCAAAGCCGATGGTGGCACACCACGCCCGACGTCGTTCGACCGTGTGTGCTGCCCAAAGGCGATGATGTCATGCCACGCCCCACGTCGTTCGACCGTGTGTGCTGCCCAAAGGCGATGATGGCATGCCACGCCCCACGTCTTTCGACTGTGTGTGCTGGCAAAAGGCGATGATGGCATGAAACGGCCGACGTCGTCCGACCGTCTGTGCTGCCCAAAGGTGATGATGGCATGCCATGCCCGACGTCGTTCGACCATGTTTGCCGTCCAAGGGATGGCATGTCACGCCCGACGCCGTCTGACTGTGTCAGCTAGTCCCAAGGCGATGATGGCATGCCACGCCAGACGTCGTTCGACCATGTGTGCTGCCCAAAAGCGATGATTGCATGCAACGCCCAACGTCGTTCGACCGTTTGTGCTGCCCAAAGGCGATGATGGCATGCCACGCCTGACGTTGTTCGACCGTGTGTGCTGTCCAAAGGTGGTGATGGCATGTGACGCCTGACGTCGTTCGACCATTTTTGCCGTGCAAGGGCTATGATGGCATGCCACGCCCGACGTCGTTCGACCATTTCGGCTGCCCAAAGGCGATGATTGCATGCCACGCCTGACGTCATTTGACCGTGTTTTCCGTCCAAGGGCTATGATGTCATGCCACGCCCGAATTCGTACGACCGTGTGTGCTGCCCTAAGGCGATGTTTGCATGTAACGCCCAACATCATCCGACCGTGTGTGCTGTCCAAAGGTGGCGATGTCATGCCACGCCCGACGTTGTCGACCGTGTGTGCAGACGAAGGGCGGTGATGGCATGCCACGCCTGACGTCGTTCGACGGTGTTTGATGTCCAAGGGCTATGATGGCATGCCACGCCTGACGTCATTCGATCGTGTGTGCTGCCCAAAGGCGATGATGGCATGCCACGCCTGACGTCGTTCGACCGTGTGTGCTGCCCAAAGGCGATGATGGCATGCCACGCCCGACGATGTTCGACTGTGTGTGCTGGCAAAAGGCGATGATGGCATGCAATGGCCGACGCCATCCGACCGTCTGTGCTGCCCAAAGGTGATGATAATATGCCACGCCCGACGTCGTTCGACCATGTTTGCCGTCCAAGGGATGGCATGTCACGCCCGACGCCGTCTGACTATGTCAGCTAGTCCTAAGTCGATGATGGCATGCCACGCCCGACGTCGTTCGACCGTGTGTGCTGCCCAAAAGTGATGATGGCATGAAACGCCCGACGTCGTTCGACCATTTGCGCTGCCCAAAGGCGATGATGGCATGCCACGCACGACGTTGTTCGACCGTGTGTGATGTCCAAAGGTGGTGATGGCATGTCACGCCTGACGTCGTTCGACCGTTTTTGCCGTGGAAGGGTTATGATGGCATCCCACGCTCGACGTCGTTCGACCGTTTGGGATGCCCAAAGGCGATGATTGCATGCCTCGCCTGACATCATTTGACCGTGTTTGCCATCCAAGGGCTATGATGGCATGCCACGCCCGACGTCGTTCAAGCATGTGTTCAGCCCAAAGGCGATGACGGCATGCCACGCCTGACGTCTTTCGAGCGTGTGTGCTTCCCAAAGTTGATGATGGCATGCCACGCCCGACGTCGTTCGACTGTGTGTGCTGCCTAAAGACGATGATGGCATGCCAAGCCCGACGTCGTCCGACCGTGTGTGCTGTCCAAAGGCGGCGATGTCATCCCACACCCGACGTTGCCGACCGTGTGTGCAGTCCAAGGGTGGTGATGTCATGACACGCCCGACGTTGACGGCGTGGTGTGCTGTCCAAGGGCGGTGATGTCATGCCACGCCCAATGTTTCCGACCGTGTGTGCAGTCCCAGGGCGGTGATGTCATGCCACGCCCGACGTTGCCGACCGCGCGTATGCTCCCCTTTTCATTAACTCCCTACACTTGCGCTTTGCCTCATAGATGACGTTGTTAGGGAGAACCTTTCTTGAACTCCTCGCGGAAGTTCTCCCACGTGTTCATAGTGCATGTCCCCTTCTTGATGTCGAACTCTTTACGCCTCCACCATAGCATGGGCATCTACGAAAGATACAACACAACAAAGATACAACACAACAGTGTTGATCTTGTTCACATCACTTCGCACCCAATTACACTTGAAGTAATTCTCCAAGTGCCATAGGAAATTCTTTACCTCCTATGCGTCGCGGACGCATTTGAACATAGGTGGCATGGGAGCATCGACTCTGGCCTCCCTTTCCCGGTCAAGTGATGTGGATCCACTAACGTCCCTATCTTCCTTGAGTGCTTCCGTTTGGGTTCACCCCGCGCATGGGATTCAAGGGGCCAAAGGTGACCGTTTGCACGTGCACAATACTTAGTCATTAGGTATGCAGCACAGGAATCCGACATCCGACCAGCCTTGATTGCGCTTCATCCGCCACCGAATTGGCATGCGAGTTAGGACGTCGCTGCTCGAAGCAGGGATACAACCTAACAACACATGCCCAATACCACTCATGCGCCGTACGTGAGTAGCTCTACCAATGCACGCCCGACATCCACCACGCTGCCCGACATGAGATGTCGTGCGACGACGCCGATGCCTTCTTTGCAAGGCCAATGCTACACCCGCCGTTGCGCGCCTGCCCAAGGGAGTTGAGAATTTAATCACTGTAAAGATTGTTTGAGGAAGACCAAGGTTCACACAGGAGAACAACCAACGCCCTGTGCGTGCAACGCCTAGAGTTAGCCGTAACAGGAGCTTTAGAACTAATCACTCGCCCGAAAGCACTGTTGTTTCCACACATAACTCTATAATAAACCGATCATGAGAAGTTCCCTCAGCGACGCACGTTCGTCCCGCAGACGTTGCTGCCATGTTTTTGTAAGCGCCCAATGGCATAGCACAAACGGGCCATGCATTCCATTAAGCGCCCACGCAGCAGGCCTACTAAGCCCACAGGACGCCTATGACGTCCGCCTTATAACGCCTCGGTCGCCCCGCAGACCTCGTCGGCTTGTTT
This sequence comes from Solanum arcanum, assembly GCA_027789145.1. Classification (NCBI taxonomy): domain Eukaryota; kingdom Viridiplantae; phylum Streptophyta; class Magnoliopsida; order Solanales; family Solanaceae; genus Solanum; species Solanum arcanum. The sequence goes on along the minus strand of CM050939.1, from coordinate 39,094,420 downwards.
TTGCAAGCGCCCAACGGCGTAGCACGGACGAGCAATGCATGCCGTCAAGCGCCCACACAACACGCCTACTAAGCCAACAGGACGCCCATGACGTCCGCCTGCCACCGCCTCAAATGCCCTGCAGACGTCGCCGGCGTGTTTTTGTAAAAGCCCAACGGCGTAGCACGGACGAGCCATGCATGCCGTCAAGATCCACGCAACACGCTTACTAAGCCCGCAGGACGCCCTCGACGTCAGCCTGTCTTCGCCTCAGCCTCCCCGCAAACGTCGCAAGCATGTTTTTGTAGACGCCCAACGACGTAGCACGGACGAGCCATGCATGCCGTCAAGTGCCCACGCAGCATGCCTACTAATCCCATGGGACGCCCTCGACGTCCGCCTGCCTGCGCCTTAGTGTGCCTCCAACACCTCTACCCCCCTTATATATGCTTAAAAAAGTTTTACCATGTGACGGGAGTAGACATGGATTTTCCAGCGAATCATAATGGAAATGTACAACCCAAATATGCACGTTCTAAGGTACCAACACACATCAACTTTCATAAATGACTTAAATATATATATAAAAATATTTTTCAACAATTTTTTCGAAACTTCCAAAAAATTAGTAATAACTAAATAAAAAATAGGGAAAATATAAAAAAAATATAAAAAAACTCCGAAAATTCACAAACAAATATGGGAACCATAAAATAAAAAATTTAATAAATTTAATTTTTTAAAAGGAGACGTAAAAATTAAAAAAGCGTAAAAATAAATTAAAAAATAATGATTAAAAGTTGGAAAAATATGGAGATGCTCGAAAACACTTCTAAACATGTTAAATTATTGATAAGATGTATATTTGCACAAATAAAAGATGTTTCAATATCATACGAACCATAAAAGTAATGAAAATGATGCGAAAGAGCCACGTTAGGCGGAAACGTTAGAGAATAGATAATGGAAAGTAGATGAATATGTTTGTTATGCATGGAGGTTGTTTCAAAATCCTTGTATTTATGTACGACATTAACATCCGCATGTTTTGTTTAGAACTCGAACAATGTCGCACAAGCCACGACCGATGCAGGCAGGCCACGGCCGACCGTTGCGTGCAGGCATGTCTGACGACTGCCGACCATTTGTGATGTACAAGGGCTATGATGGCATGCCACACCCGATGACAATCGACCGTCTGTGCTGGTCCAAGGGCGATGATGGCATGCCACGCCAGGTGTCGTTCGACCGTGTGTGCTGTCCAAGGGCTATGATGGCATGTCACGCCCGACGACGGCAGACCGTCTGTGCTGTCCAACGGCGATGATGGCATGCGACTCCCGACGCCGTCCGACCGTCTGTGCTGCCCAAGGGCGATGATGGCATTCCACGCTCGACATCGTCCGACCGTGTGTGCTGTCCAAGGGATATGATGGCATGCCACGCCCGACGACGGCCAACCATTTATGTTGTCCAAAGGCGATGATGGCATGCCACACCTGACGCCATCCGACCGTCTGTGCTGTGCAAGGGCTATGATGGCATATAACGCCCGATAACGGCCGATCGTCTGTGCTGTCCAAGGGCGATAATGGCATACGACTCCCGAAGTTGTTCGACCGTCTGTGCTGCCCAAGGGCGATGATGGCATGCCACACCCGACGCCGTGCGACTGTCTGCGCTGCCCAAAGGCGATGATGGCATGCCAGGCCTGACGTCGTTCGACCATGTTTGCCGTCCAAGGGCGATGATGGAATGCCACGCCCAACACCGTCCGACTGTGTCAGCTAGTCCAAAGGCGATGATGGCATGCCACGCCCGACTTCGTTCGACCGTGTGTGCTGCCCAAAGGAGATAATGGCATGCGACGTCAGACGTCATTCGACCGTGTGTGCTGCCCAAAGGTAATGATGGCATACCACGCTCGACGTCGTTCGACCATTTTTTCCATCCAAGGGCGATTTCGACGCCGTCCTACTGTGGCAACTAGTCCAAAGGCGATGATGGCATGCCACGCCCGATGTCGTTCAACCGTTTTTGCCATCCAAGGGCATTTCCGACGCCGTCCTACTGTGTCAGCTAATCCAAAGGCGATAATGGCATGCCACGCCCGACGTCGTTCGAGCATGTGTGCTGCCCAAAGTCGATGATGGCATGCCACACCCGACGTCGTTCGACCATGTGTGCTGTCCAAAGGCGGTGATGGCATGTCACGCCTGACGTCATTCGACCGTATTTGCTGTCAAAGGGCTATGATGGCATGCCACGCACGACGTCGTTCGACCGTTTGTGCTGCCCAAAGGCGATGATGGCATGCCACGCCTGACGTTTTTCGACCATGTTTACCGTTCAAGGGCTATGATGGCATTCCATGCCCGACGTCGTTCGACCGTGTGTGCTGCCCAAAGGCGATGATGGCATGACACGCCCGACATCGTTCGATGGTGTGTGCTGCCCAAAGGCGATGATGGCATGCCACGGCCGACGCTATTTGACCGTTTGTGTTGCCCAAAGGCGATGATGGCATGCCACGCCCGACGTCGTTCGACCGTTTTTGCCGTCTAAGGGCGATTCCGACACTGTCCTACTGTGTCAGCTAGTCCAAAGGCGATGATGTCATGCCATGCCCAACGTCGTTCGAGTATGTGTTCTGCCCAAAGGCGATGATGGCATGCCACGCCCGACGTCGTTCGAGAGTGTGTGCTGCCCAAAGTCGATGATGGCATGCCACGCCCGACGTCGTTCGACCGTGTGTGCTGTCCAAAGGCGGTGATGGAATGTCACGCCTGACGTCGTTCGATCGTGTTTGCTGTCAAAGGGCTTTGATGGCATGCCACGCACGACGTTGTGCGACCGTTTGTGCTGCCCAAAGGCGATGATGGCATGCCACGCCTAATGTTGTTCGACCATATTTACCGTCCAAGGGCTATGATGACATTCCATGCCCGACGTCGTCCGACCGTGTGTGCTGTCCAATGGTGTCGATGTCATGCCACGGCCGACGTTGCCGATCGTGTGTGCTGTCGAAGTATGTGATGTCAGGACACGCCTGCCGTTGCCGATCGTGTTTGCAGTCCTAGGGCGGTGATGTCATTCCATGCCCTACATTGCCGACAATGTGTGCTGTCCAAGGGCAATGATGTCATGCCACGCCTGACATTGCTGACCGTGTGTGCAGTCCAAGGGCAGTGAAGTCATCATGCCACGCCTGACGTTGCCGACCGTGTGTGCTGTCCAAGGGCGGTCATGTCATTCCAAGCCCGACGTCGTTCGACCGTGTGTGCTGCCTAAAAGCAATGACGGTATGCCACACCCGACATCGTTCGACCGTGTGTGCTGCCCAAAGGTGATGATGACATGCCACGCCCGACGTCGTTCGACCGTGTGTGCTCTCCAAAGGTGGTGATGGCATGTCATGCCTGACGTCGTTCGACCGTGTTTGCCGTCCAAGGGCTATGATGGCATGCCATGCCCGACGTCGTTCGACCGTTTGTGCTGCCCATAGGCGATGATGGCATGCCATGCCTGACGTTGTTCGAACGTGTTTGCCGTCCAAGGGCTATGATGGCATGCCACGCCCGAAGTCGTTTGACCGTGTGTGCTGTCCAAACACGATGATGGCATGCCACGTCCGACGTCGTTCGACTGTGAGTGCATCCCAAAGGCGATGAAGGCATGCCACGCCCGATGTCGTTCGACCGTGTGTGTTGCCCAAAGGCGATGATGGCATGTCACGCCCAACATCGTCCGACCGTGTGTGCTGTCCAAAGGTGGCGATGTCATACCACGCCCGACGTCGCCGACCGTGTGTGCAGTCCAAGGGCGGTGATGGCATGCCACGCCTGACGTCGTTCGATGGTGTTTGACGTCCAAGGGCTATGATGGCATGCCACGCCCAACGTCGTTCGATCGTGTGTGCTGCCAAAAGGCGATGATGGCATGCCACTCCCGACGTCGTTCGACCGTGTTTGCCGTCCAAGGGCTATGATGGCATGCCACACCCGACGTCGTTCGACCGTTTTTGCTGCCCATTGGCGATGATGGCATGCCACGCTTGACGTTGTTCGACCGTATTTGCCGTCCCAGAACTAAGATGGCATACCACGCCCGACGTCGTTCGACCGTATGTGCTGCCCAAAGGCGATAATGGCATGTCAGGCCCAACATCGTCCGACCGTGTGTGCTGCCCATAGGCGATGATGGCATTCCACGCCCGATGTCGTTCGACCGTGTGTGCTGCTCAAAGGCGATGATGGCATGCCACGCGAGATGTCGTTCGACCGCGTGTGCTGCCCAAAGCGATAACGGCATGCCACGCCCGACGTTGTTCGACTATGTGTGCTTGCAAAAGTCGATGATGGCATGTAACGCCCGACGCTGTCCGACCGTCTATGGTGCCCAAAGGCGATGATGGCATGCCATGCTCGACGTCATTTGACCATGTTTGTCGTCCAAGGGCGTTGATGGCATGCCACGCCCGACATCGTTAGACCGTTTGTGCTGCCCAAAGGCGATGATGTCATGCTACGCCTGACGTTATTCGATGGTGTTTGTCGTCCAAGATTTATGATGGCATGCCACGCCCGATGTCGTTCGACCGTGTGTGCTGCCCAAATCCAATGATTGCATGCCACGCCCGACGTCGTCTGACCGTGTGTGCTGTCCTAAGGCGGAGATGTCATGCCACGCCCGACGTTGATGACCGTGTGTGCTGTCCAAGGGAGGTGATGTCATGCCACGCCCGACGTTGTCGAGCGTGTGTGCTGTCCAAGGGCAGTAATGTCGTCATGCCCCGCCCGACGTTGCCGACCGCGTGTGCTCTCCAAGGGTTGTGATGTCATGCCACGCCAGACAATGCCGACCGTGTGTGTTGTCTAAGGTCGCTGATGTCATGCCACGCCCGATGTTGCCGATCGTGTGTGCTGTCCATGGGCGGTGATGTCATCATGCCACGTCCGACGTTGCCGACCGTGTGTGTTGTCCAAGGGCGGTGATATCATGCCACGCTCGACGTCGTCCGACCGTGTGTGCTACCCAAAGGCGATGATGGCATGCCACGCCCGACGTTGTTCGACCGAGTGTGCTGCCCAAAGGCGATTATGGCATGCCACGCCTGATGTCGTTCGACAGTGTGTGCTGGTGAAAGGCGATGATGGCATGCAACGCCCGACACCGTCCTACCGTCTGTGCTGCCCAAAGGCGATGATGGCATGCCACGCCCGACGTCGTTCGAGCATGTTTGCCGTCCAAGGAAGATGATGGAATGCCACGCCTGACGTCCTTCGACCTTGGTGCTACCCATAGGCGATGATGGCATGCCACACCTGAGGTCGTTCAACCGTTTGTGCTACCCAAAGACGATGATGGCAAACCACGCCCGACATCGTTCGACCATGTGTGCTATCCAAAGGCGGTGATGGCATGTCACTCCTAATGTCGTTCGACCGTGTTTGCCGTCCAAGGGCTATGATGGCATGCCACGCCCGACATCGTTCGAAAGTTAATGCTGTCCAAAGGCGATGATGGCATGCCACGCCTGACGTCATTCGACGGTGTTTGTCGTCCTAGGGCTATGATGGCATGCCACGCCCGATGTCGTTCGACCGTGTGTGCTGCCCAAAGGTGATGATGGCATGCCACGCCCGACGTCGTTCAACCGTGTGTGTTGTCCAAGGGCGGTGATGTCATGCCACGCCCGACGTTGCCGAGCGTGTGTGCTGTCCAAGGGCTGTGATGTCATGCCACGCCCGACGTTGATGACCGTGTGTATTGTCCAAGGTCGGTGATGTCATGCCACGCCCGACGTTGCCGACCGTGTGTGTTGTCCATGGGTGGTGATGGCATGTCACGCCCGACGTCGTTCGACCGATTGTGCAGTTCAAGGGCGGTGAAGTCATCATGCCACGCTCGATGTTGCCGACCGTGTGTGCTGTCCAAGGGCGGTGATGTCATTCCACGCCCAACGTCGTTCGACCATGTGTGCTGCCTTAAAGCAATAATGGCAGTCCACGCCCGACGTCGTTCGACCGTGTGTGCTGCCCAAATGCGATGATGGCATGCCACGCCCGACGTCGTTCGACCGTGTGTGCTGTCCAAAGGTGGTGATGGCATGTCACGCCTGACGTCGTTCGACTGTGTTTGCCGTCCAAGGGCTATGATGGCATGCCACGCCCGACGTCGTTCGACCGTTTGTGCTGCGAATTGGCAATGATGGCAGGCCACGCCTGACGTCGTTCGACCGTGTTTGCCGTCCCAGGGCTAAGATGGCATACCATGCCCGACGTCGTTCGATCGTATGTGCTGTACAAAGGCGATGATGGCATGTCAGGCCCAACATCGTCCGACCGTGTGTGCTGCCCAATGGCGATTATGCATTCCACGCCCGATGTCGTTCGACCGTGAGTGCTGCCCAAAGGCGATGTTGGCATGCCACGCGAGATGTCGTTCGACCGCGTGTGCTGCCCAAAGCGATAATGGCATGCCACGCCCGACGTTGTTCGACTATGTGTGCTTGCAAAAGTCGATGATGGCATGCAACGCCCGACGCTGTCCGACCGTCTATGCTGCCCAAAGGCGATGATGGCATGCCACGCTCGACGTCATTTGACCATGTTTGTCGTCCAAGGGCGATGATGGCATGCCACGCTCAACATCGTTAGACCGTTTGTGCTGCCCAAAGGCAATGATGTCATGCTACGCCTGACGTTGTTCGACGGTGTTTGCCGTCCAAGGGCTATGATGCCATGCCACGCCCGACGTCGTTCGACCGTGTGTGCTGTCCTAAGGCGGCGATGTCATGCCACGCCTGACATTGCTAACCGTGTGTGCTGTCCAAGGGCGATGATGTCATGCCTTGCCCGACGTTACCGACCATGTGTCCAGTCTAAGGGCGGTGATGTCATGCCACGCCCGACGTTGATGACCGTGTGTGCTGTCCAAGGGAGGTGATGTCATGCCACGCCCGACATTGTCGAGCGTGTGTGCTGTCCAAGGACAGTAATGTCGTCATGCCACGCCCGACGTTGCCGACCGTGTGTGCTGTCCAAGGGCTGTGATGTCATGCCACGCCAGACAATGCCGACCGTGTGTGTTGTCCAAGGTCGGTGATGTAATGCCACGCCCGACGTTGCCGATCGTGTGTGCTGTCCATGGGCGGTGATGTCATCATGCCACGCCCGACGTTGCCGACCGTGTGTGTTGTCCAAGGGAGGTGATATCATGCCACGCCCGACATCGTCCGACCGTGTGTGCTGCCAAAGGCGATGATAGCATGCCACGCCCGACGTTGTTCGACCATGTGTGCTGCCCAAAGGCGATTATGGCATGCCACACCTGATGTAGTTCGACTGTGTGTGCTGGTGAAAGGCGATGATGGCATGCAACGCCGGACGCCGTCCTACCGTCTGTGCTTCCCAAAGGCGATGATGGCATGCCACGCCCGACGTCGTTCGAGCATGTTTGCCCTCCAAGGAAGATGATGGAATGCCAAGCCTGACGTCCTTCGACCGTGTGTGCTACCCATAGGCGATGATGACATGCCACGCCTGACGTCGTTCAACCGTTCATGCTGCCCAAAGGCGATGATGGCAAACCACGCCCGACGTCGTTCGACAGTGTGTGCTATCCAAAGGCGGTGATGGCATGTCACTCCTAATGTCGTTCGACCGTGTTTGCCGTCCAAGGGCTATGATGGCATGCCACGCTCGACATCATTGGAAAGTTAATGTTGTCCAAAGGCGATGATGGCATGCCACGCCTGACGTCATTCGACGGTGTTTGTCGTCCTAGGGCTATGATGGCATGCCACGCCCGATGTCGTTCGACCGTGTGTGCTGCCCAAAGGTGATGATGGCATGCCACGCCCGACGTTATTCAACCGTGTGTGTTTTCCAAAGGCGGTGATGTCATGCCACGCCCGACGTTGCCGAGCGTGTGTGCTGTCCAAGGGCTGTGATGTCATGCCACGCCCGATGTTGATGACCGTGTGTGTTGTCCAAGGTCGGTGATATCATGCCACGCCCGACGTTGCTGACCGTGTGTGTTGTCCATGGGCGGTGATGTCATCATGCCACGCCCTACGTTGCCGACCGTGTGTGTTGTCCAAATGCGGTGATGTCATGCCACGCCTGACGTCGTCCTACCGTGTGTGCTGCCCAAAGGCGATGATGGCATGCCACGCCCGACGTCGTTCAACCGTATGTGCTGCCCCAAGGCGATTATGGCATGCCACGCCCGACGTCGTTCGACTATGTGTGCTGGTGAAAGGCGATGATGGAATGCAACACCCGACGCCGTCCGACCATCAGTGCTGCCTAAAGGCGATGAGGGCAATCCACGCCTGACATCGTTCGAGCATGTTTGCTGTTCAAGGAAGATGATGGCATGCCACGCCTGACGTCGTTCGATCGTTTGTGATGTCCAACGGTGGTGATGTCATGCTACGCCCGACGTTGCCGACCGTGTGTGCAGTCCAAGGGCGGGGATGTCATGCCACGCCCGACGTTGCTGACCGCGCATATGCTCCCCTTTTGCTTTCACTCCCTAAATTGACGCTTTGCCTCATAGATGACGTTGTTAGGGAGAATGCCTTCTTAAACTCCTCGCGGAATTTCTCCCACGTGTTCATAGTGCAGGTCCCCTTCTTGATGTCGAACTCTTTACGCCTCCACCATAGCATGGAAATCTACAAAAGATACAACACTGCAGTGTTGATCTTGTTCACATCACTTCGCACCCGATTACACTTGAAGTAATTCTCCAAGTGCCATAGGAAATTCTTCACCTCCTGTGCGTCGCAGACGCCTTTGATGTGGATCCACCAACCTCCCTATCTTCCTTGAGTGCTTTTGTTTGGGTTCACCCTGCGCATGGGATGCGAGGGACAAAAGGCGACCGTTTGCACGTGCACAATGCCTAGGCATTAGGTATGCAGCACAGGAATCTGACATCCGACCATTCAGATTGCGCTTCATCCGCCACCGAATTGGCATGCGAGTTAGGGCGTCAGCCGGGCGAGGATCCAACCTAACCACACATGCCCAATACAACTCATGCGCCGTACGTGAATAGCTCTACCAATGCACGCCTGACATCCACCCCGCCGCCCGACATGAAATGTCGTGCGATGACGCCGATGCCTTCTTTGCAAGGCAAATGCTACACCTGCCGTAGCGCGCCTGCCCAAGGGAGTTGAGAATTTATTCACTGCAAAGATTGTTGGAGGAAGACCAAGGTTCACACAGGGGAACCGCCCACGCCCGGTCCATAATAGCGTCTTGCCGCACATGGCCTTACGTGCCTTGTGCGTGCAACGCCTAGAGTTAGCCATAACAGGAGCTCTAAAACTAAACACTCGCCCGAAAGCACTGCTGTTTCCACACCAAACTCTATTATAAACCGCTCTTGAGAAGTTCCCTCGGCGACGCACATTCGTCCCGTAGACATTGCTGCCATGTTTTTGTGAGCGCCCAATGACATAGCACGAACGAGCCATGCATGCCATCAAGCGCCCACGCAACACGCCTACTAAGCCCACAGGACGCCCGTGACGTCCGCGTGCTTTCGCCTCAGTTGCCCCGCAGACGTTTCTTGCATGTTTTTGTTGACGCCCAAAGGCGTAGCACGGACGAGCCATGTTGCCGTCAAGCGCCCACGCAGCACGCCTACTAAGCACAGAGCACGCCCTCGACGTCCGCCTGCCTTTGCCTCACTCGACCCATCGACGTCGCCGACGTGTTTTTATAAACGCCCAACGGGGAAGCACGGACAAGCCATGCATGCCATTCAGCACCCACGCAGCACGCCTACTAAACCCATGGGACACCTATGTCGTCTGCCTGCCTGCGCCTTAGTATGCCTCCAACACCTCTACCCCCCTTATATATGCTTAAAAAAGTCATAATGGAAATGTACAACCCAAATATGCACGTTCTAAGGTACCAACACACATCAGCTTTCATAAATGACTTTAATATATATATATATATATATATAAATATTTTTCAACTTTTTTTAAAAAAATTTTTTTCGAAAATTCCAAAAAATTAGTTATAAATAGATAAAAAATAGGGAAAATATCAAAAAAATATGAAATCAACTCCGAAAATTCACAAATAAATATGGGAACCTTAAAATAAAAAATTTAATAAATTTTATTTTTTAAAAGGAGACGTAAAAAATAAAAAAGTGTAAAAATAAATTATAAAATAATGATTAAGAGTCGGAAAAATATGGAAATGCTCAAAACACTTCTAAACATTTTAAATTAATGATAAGATGTATATTTGCATAAATAAAAGAAGTTTCAATATCATACGAACTGTAAAAGTAATAAAAATGATGCGAAAGAGCCACGTTAAGTGGAAACGTTAGAGAATAGATAATGGAAAGTAGATGAATATGTTTGTTATGCATGGAGGTTATTTCAAAATCCTTGTATTTATGTACGACATGAACATCCGCATGTTTTGATTAGAACTAGAACAATGTCGCACAAGCCACGACCGATGCGGGCAGGCCACGGCCGACCGTTGCGTGCAGGCACGTCCGACGACGATTGACCATTTGTGATGTCCAAGGGCTATAATGGCATGCCACACCCGACGACGGGCGACCGTCTGTGCTGGTCCAAGGGCGATGATGGCATGCCACGCCCAATGTCGTCCGACCGTGTGTGCTATCCAAGGGCTATGATGGCATGCCACGCCCGACGACGGCCGACCGTCTGTGTTGTCCAAGGGCGATGATGGCATGCGACTCCCGGCGACGTTCGATCGTCTGTGCTGCCCAAGGGCAATGATGGCATGCCACGCCCGACATCGTCCAATCGTGTGTGTTGTCCAAGGGATATGATGGCATGCAACGCCTGACGACGGCTGACCATTTGTATTGTCCAAATGCGATGATGGCATGCCACACCCGACGCTGTCCGACCGTCTGTGCTGTCCAAGGGCGATGATGACATGCGACTCCCGACGACGGCTGACCGTCTGTGCTGTCCAAGGGCGATGATGGCATACGACTCCCAACGCCGTTCGACCGTCTGTGCTACCCAATGGGCAATGATGGCATGCCACGCCCGACGCCGTTCGACTGTCTGTGCTGCCCAAAGGCGATGATGGCATGCCAGGCCTGACGTCGTTCGACTCTGTTTGCCGTCCAAGGGCGATGATGGCATGCCACGCCCAACGCCGTCCGACTGTGTCAGCTAGTCCAAAGGCGATGATGGCATGCCACGCCCGACGTCGTTCGACCGTTTGTGCTGCCCAAAGGCGAAGGTGGCATGCCACATCCGACGTCGTTCGACCGTGAGTGCTTCCTAAAGACGATGATGGCATGCCACGCCCGACATCGTTCGACCGTGTAAACTGCCCAAAGTCGATGATGGCATTCCACGCCCGACGTCGTTCGACCGTCTGTGCTGTCCAAAGGCGGTGATGGCATGTCACGCCTGACGTCATTCGGCCGTATTTGCTGTCAAAGGGCTATGATAGCATGCCACGCACGACGTCGTTCGACCGTTTGTGCTGCCCAAAGGCGATGATGGCATGACACGCCTGACGTTGTTCGACCATGTTTAGCGTCCATGGGCTATGATGGCATTCCACGCCTGACGTCGTTAGACCGTGTGGGCTGCCCAAAGGCGATGATGGCATGCCACGCCCGACGTCGTTCGATGGTGTGTGCTGCCCAAAGGCGATGATGGCATGCCACGCCCGACGGTTTTTGACCGTCTCTGCTGCCCAAAGACGATGATGGCATGCCACGCCCTACATCGTTCGACCGTTTTTGCCATCCAAGGGCGATTCCGACGCCGTCCTACTTGGTCAGCTAGTCCAAAGGCGATGATGGCATGCCACGCTCGACGTCGTTCGATCATGTGTTCAGCCCAAAGGCGATGATGGCATGCCACGCCTGACATCGTTCGAGCGTGTGTGCTTCCCAAAGTCGATGATGGCATGCCACGCCCGACGTCGTTCGACCGTGTGTGCTGTCCAAAGGCGGTGATGGCATGTCACGCCTGACATCATTCGACTGTGTTTGCTGTCAAAGGGCTATGATGGCATGCCACGCACGACGTCATTAGACCATTTGTGCTGCCCAAAGGCGATGATAGCATGCCACACCTGACGTTGTTCGACCATGTTTACCGTCCAAGGTCTATGATGGCATTCCACGCCCGACGTCGTTCGATCGTGTGTGCTGCCGAAAGGCGATGATGGCATGCCACGCCTGACGTCGTTCGACCGTGTGTGCTTTCCAAAGGCGGCGATGTCATGCCACGCCCGACATTGCCGACTATGTGTGCTTTCCAAGGGCGGTGATGTCATGACACGCCCGCCGTTGTCGACCGTGTGTGCAGTCTAAGGGCGGTGATGGCATGCCACGCCTGACGTCGTTCGACGGTATTTGACGTCCAAGGGCTATGATGGCATGCCACGCTCGATGTCGTTCGATCGTGTGTGCTGCCCAAAGGTGATGGTGGCATGCCACGCCCGACGTCTTTCGACAGTGTGTGCTGCCCAAAGGCGATGATGGCATGCCACGCCCCACGTCGTTCGACTGTGTGTGCTGGCAAAAGGCGATGATGGCATGCAACAGCCGATGTCGTCCGACTGTCTGTGCTGCCTAAAGGTTATGATGGCATGCCACGCCCGACGTCGTTCGACCATGTTTGCCGTCCAAGGGATGGCATTTCACGCCCGACGCCGTCTGACTATGTCAGCTAGTCCCAAGGCGATGATGGCATGCCACGCCCGACGTCGTTCGACCGTGTGTGCTGCCCAAAAGCGATGATTGCATGCAACGCCTGACGTCGTTCGACCGGTTGTGCTGCCTAACGGCGATGATGGCATGCCACGCCCGACGTTGTTCGACCGTGTGTGCTGTCCAAAGGTGGTGATGGCATATGACGCCTGACGTCGTTCGACCATTTTTGCCGTGTAAGGGCTATGATGGCATGCCACGCAGGACGTCGTTCGACCGTTTTGGCTACCCAAAGGCGATGATTGCATGCCACTCCTGACGTCATTTGACCGTGTTTGCCATCCAAGGGAAATAATGTCATGCCACGCCCGAATTCGTACGACCGTGTGTGCTGCCCAAAGGCGATGATGGCATGTAACGCCTGTGAACACCTAATTTTTTACCAAAATATAAAGAGTCAAACACCAATTTTTTTAAAAAGGTTATATTTAAAATAAATAATAAATAAATAAATTATGTAAATTACTTTAATGATAAAAATTATGAATTTATGGTATTTGTTTTAAATCTTCAACTTTTAATTAGTTTAAAAATAATGGTAGAAAAAGAAAAAAAATGGGAGTCCTAAATATTCAAATTACCTTCCCCTTATCCTAATTATTCCCAACTTCCTAACTTATTTTACTAAAAAATCTCATCCCATTTATTTTTTTTCTTTTTCTTCTCTCTCTCTTTAGACGTTCATCTGACTTTTTTTTTTTAATTTTTTTTTAATTTTCTATTATTATTATTTATTTGTTTTATATCCATCCTTATCTCAACCCCAATCCCCTCAACAATATTTCAAATTAAATCATAATCCAACTCTATTACTATCCTTTTAATTAGCACCAAACTCTCAGCCAAAAATGATTATAAAAACACGTTCAGTTGAGATATAAAAAAGAGATAGACAAATACAGAGACAGATACAGAAAAAATAAGCAAAGACAGAGAAAAATAATGAGTTATTTCTTTTGAGAATTAGGTTAGAGTTAGAGATTTGATCGTGATTCCGAATTCGTGGATAACAGCTCGCTTTCGTGGTATAAATTTTACTTGTGAGGTAACTATAAATTCTCGCATGATTTAAATAATATTACTTCTATGAAAAGTTGATTTGCATGAAATACTTCAAATCACATGTATTATATTGATTATTGTTACGTTGTTATTATTATTTTGTTTTTTTAGATACATTTTGCAATTTATGTCGCTTCATGATATTGAATTTTTGAATTCGAATAGATTAATATATCTTTCCGTCTATTTTAATTTTAGAAGATTTTTGTTGAATTTATTGTAGACTTGTTAGATTAGGATATAAAAATAATAATTAATAAATAATTTTTTAAAATAAATAAATAAATAAATTATCTAAGTAGAATTCTCATTTAAAGGAGAAATAAATTTTATGTAGAGATTATTATTATAAACTAATAATAATAATAATAATAATAAAAAAAGAAGTAAAATTTGAGAAATTATATAAAGATAACAAATAATTAAAAAAAACAAAGAAAGCATAAAACAACGAAAAAAAAGCAGAACTTTTTAAAACAAAAACAAAAACAGAAAATTAAAAAAAACATGAAAAATGAAAAATCAGAAAAAAAAAAAGAGAAAGAAGGAGAAAGAAAAATAAATAAATAAAACAAAAGTGGAATAAGAAACTTATAAAAATATACAATTATTAAAGAAAGGGTAAAAAAAAGAACGTAAAAAGAAAGATTTATATAAACTTTCTAAAATAAAGTAAACAAATATTATAAATAAAAAAAAAAAACAAAAGAAAACAGAGCTAATTAAAAATAAAAACAAAAATTAAAAATTAGAAAAAAAATAAAAAAGAAACAGAATGTTGCTGAAAAAAAAAAAGAAGAAGAAGGGGTAACTAAAAACGTACAAAAAGAAAAAATGAAAAAAATAATGAAAAGAAAAGAAAAAAACTTTTTTTTAAAGAGAAATTGTCTTAATCTCTTTAGATTTTTTTTTTGCTAGAATTAATTATAAATTTTCATAAATTTATCTCTTATTTTAGGTCTAATTTTTTTTTAAAAAAAAAATACAAGAAACAGAAAATAATAAAACAAAAAGAAAAAAAAATAAAAAAGAAGAAGAGAGAAGCAAAATAAATAAATATAGAGAACAAGAAATTAAAAAAAAAAGAATGAAAAAAGCGTAAAAAAAGAGTAACAAAAATTATTAAAAAAATAAAAAAAGGAGAAGAAAGACAAAATTTGTAAAATAATAATAAAATAAAAATAATGATAAAATTAAATTAAAAAAATGAGAAACAAATTTTACAAAAAAAATAAAATAATATATATATAAAATTTAAAATAAAACATTCTAATTTATTTAGGATTTTTTGATAAAACTAATTTCAAATCTTATAAAATTTTATTTTCTTATTTTAAATCTAAAATATATAATCCTAATCTATTTGGGATTCGAGGGGCAAAAGGCGACCGTTTGCACATGCACAATACTTAGTCATTAGGTATGCAGCACAGGAATTTGACATCCGACCAGCCTAGATTGCGCTTCATCCGCCACTGAATTGGCATGCGAGTTAGGACGTCGCTGCTCGAAGCAGGGTTCAAACCTAACCACACATGCCAAATACCACTCATGCGCCGTACTTGATTAGCTATACCAATGCACGCCCGCTTTCCACCCCGCCGCCCGACATGAGATGTCGTGCGCCAACGCCGATGCCTTCTTTGCAAGGCCAATGCTACACCAGCCGTTGCGCGCCTTCCCAAGGGAGTTGAGAATTTAATCACTGCAAAGATTGTTGGCGGAAGACCAAGGTTCACACAGGGGAACCGCCCACGCCCGGTCCATCATAGCATCTGGCCTTACATGGCCATACGTGCCCCATGCGTGCAACGCCTAGAGTTAGTTGTAACAGGATCTCTAGAACTAATCACTCGCCCGAAAGCACTGTTGTTTCCACACAAAACTCTATTATAAACCGATCTTGAGAAGTTCCCTCGGCGTCGCACGTTCGTCCCGTAGACGTTGCTACCATGTTTTTGTAAGCGCCCAATGGCATAACACGAACGAGCCATGCATGCCATCAAGCGCCCACGTAGCACGCCTACTAAGCCCACATGATGCCCGTGACGTCCGCCTTATAATGCCTCGGTCGCCCAGCAAACGTCGTCGGCATGTTTTTGCAAGCGCCCAAAGGCGTAGCACGGACGAGCCATGCATGCCATCAAGCGCCCACGCTGCACGCCTACTAAGCCCACAGGACGCCCTTGACGTCCTCCTGCTTTCGCCTCAATTGCCCCGCAGACGTCGCTGGCATGTTTTTGTTGACGCCCAACAGTTTAGCACGGACGAGCCATGCTGCCGTCAAGCACCCACGCAGCACGCCTACTAAGCCCAGGGCGCCTCGGCGTCGCTCGTCTTCGCCTCAGCCGCCCCGCAAACGTTGCTAGCATGTTTTTGTAGACTCCCAACGACATAGCATGGACGAGCCATGCATGCCGTCAAGCGCCTACGCAGCACGCCTACTAAGCCCACAGGACGCCGTCGACGTCCGCCTGCCACCGCCTCAAACGCCCCGCTGACGTCGCGGGCGTGTTTTTTAAAATGCCGAACGACGTAGCACAGACGAGCCAGGAATGCCGTCAAGATCCATGCAGCACGCCTACTAAGCCCACAGGACGCCCTCGACGTTCGCCTGTCTTCGCCTCAGCCGCCCCGCAAACGTCGCTAGCATGTTTTTGTTGACGCCCAACGATGTAGCACGGACGAGCCATGCATGTCGTCAAGCGCCCTCGACGTCTGCCTGCCTTTGCCTCACTCGACCCATCGACGTCGCTGATGTGTTTTTATAAACGCCCAACGGCGAAGCACGGACAAGCCATGCATGCCATCAAGCACCCACGTAGCACGCCTACTAAGCCCATGGGACGCCTATGCCGTCTGCCTGCCTGCGCCTTAGTGTGCCTCCAACAACTCTACCCCCCTTATATATGTTTAAAAAAGTTTTACCATGTGACAGGAGTAGACATGGATTTTCTAGTGAATCATAATGGAAATGTACAACCCAAATATGCACGTTCTAAGGTACCAACTCACATCAGCTTTCATAAATGACTTTAATCTATATATATATAAATATTTTCAACTTTTTTTGAAATTTTTTTTCGAAAATTCCAAAAAATTAGTTATAAATAAATAAAAAATAGGGAAAATATTGAAAAAATATCAAATCAACTCCGAAAATTCACAAACAAATATGGAAACCTTAAAATAAAAAATTTAATAAGTTTTATTTTTTAAAAGGAGGCGTAAAAAATAAAAAAGCGTAAAAATAAATTATAAAATAATGATTAAAAGTCAGAAAAATATGGAAATGCTCAAAAACACTTCTAAACATGTTAAATTAATGATAAGATGTATATTTGGATAAATAAAAGATATTTCAATATCATACGAACCGTAAAAATAATGAAAATGATGCGAAAGAGCCACGTTAGGCGGAAACGTTAGAGAATAGATAATGGAAAGTAGATGAATATATTTGTTATGCATGGAGGTTTTTTCAAAATCCTTGTATTTATGTACGACATGAACATGCGCATGTTTTGTTTAGAACTCGAACAATGTCGCACAAGCCACGACCGATGCGGGCAGGCCACGGCTGACCGTTGCGTGCAGGCACGCCCGACGACGGCCGACCATTTGTGATGTCCAAGGGCTATGATTGCATGCCACGCACGACGTCGTTCAACCGTTTGTGCTGCCCAAAGGCGATGATGGCATGTCACGCCCAACATCGTTCGACTGTGTGTGCTGTCAAAAGGTGGCGATGTCATGCCATGCCCGACGTCGCCGACCGTGAGTGCAGTCCAAGGGCAGTGATGGCATGCCACGCCTGACGTCGTTCGACGGTGTTTGACGTCCAAGGGCTATGATGGCATGCCACGCCCGATGTCGTTCGATCGTGTGTGCTGCCAAAAGGCGATGATGGCATGCCACGCCCGACGTCGTTCGACCGTGTGTGCATCCCAAAGGCGATGATGGCATGCCATGCCCGACGTCGTTTGACTGTGTGTGCTAGCAAATGGCGATGATGGCATGCAACGGCCGACGCCGTCCGACCGTCTGTGCAGCCCAAAGGTGATGATGGCATGCCACGCCCGACGTCGTTCAACAATGTTTGTCGTCCAAGGGATGGCATGTCACGCCCGACGCCGTCCGACTGTGTCAGCTAGTCCCAAGGCGATGATGGCATGACACGCCCGACGTTGTTCGACCGTGTGTGCTGTCCAAAGGTTGTGATGGCAGGTCACGCCTGACGTCGTTTGATCGTTTTTGCCGTGCAAGGGCTATGATGGCATGCCACGCCTGACGTCGTTCGACCATTTGGGCTGCCCAAAGGCGATGATTGCATGCCACGCCTGACGTCATTTGACCGTGTTTGCCATCCAAGGGCTATGATGGCATGCCACGCCCGACGTCGTTCAACCGTGTGTCCTGACCAAAGGCGATGATGGCATGCCAAGCCCGACGTCGTCCGACCGTGTGTGCTGTCCAAAGGCGGCGATGTCATGCCACGCCCGACGTTGCTGACCGTGTGTGCTGTCCAACGGCGGTGATGTCATGGTACGCCCGACGTTACCGACCGTGTGTGCAGTCCAAAGGTGGTGATGTCATGCCACGCCCGACGTTGCCGACCGTGTGTGCTGTCTAAGGGCGGTGATGTCATGCCACGCCCAACGTTGCTGACTGTGTGTGCAGTCCAAGGGCGGTGATATCATGCCATGCCCGACGTTGCCGACCGCGCGTATGCTCTCCTTTTGTTTTAACTCCCTACACTTGCGCTTTGCCTCATAGATGACGTTGTTAGGGAGAACGCCTTCTTGAACTCCTCGCAGAATTTCAACCACTTGTTCATAGTGCATGCCCCTTTCTTGATGTCGAACTCATTACGCCTCCACCATAGCATGGGCATGTACGAAAGATACAACACAACAGTGTTGATCTTGTTCACATCACTTCGCACCCGATTACACTTGAAGTAATTCTCCAAGTGCCATAGGAAATTCTTCACCTCCTGTGCGTCGCGGACGCCTTTGAACATAGGTGGCCTGGGAGCCTCGACTCTACCCCCCCTTATATATGCTTAAAAAAGTTTTACCATGTGACAGGAGTAGACATGGATTTTCCAGCGAATCATAATGGATATGTACAACCCAAATATGCACGTTCTAAGGTACCAACACACATCAGCTTTCATAAATGACTTTAATATATATATAAAAATATTTTTCAACATTTTTAAAATTTTTTTTTTCAAAAATTCCAAAAAATTAGTTAAAATAAATAAAAAAAATAGGGAAAATATCGAAAAAATATGAAATCAACTTCAAAAATTCACAAATAAATATGGGAACCTTAACATAAAAAATTTATAAATTTTATTTTTTAAAAGGAGACGTAAATAATAAAAAGCGTAAAAATAAATTATAAACTAATGATTAAAAGTCGGAAAAATATGAAAATGCTCAAAAACACTTGTAAACATGATAAATTAATGATAAGATGTATATTTGCATAAATAAAAGATGTTTCAATATCATACGAAACGTAAAAGTAATGAAAATGATGCGAAAGAGCCACGTTAGGCAGAAACGTTAGAAAATAGATAATGGAAAGTAGATGAATATGTTTGTAATGCATGGAGGTTGTTTCAAAATCCTTGTATTTATGTACGACATGAACATCCGCATGTTTTGTTTAGAACTCGAACATTGTCGCACAAGCCGATCATTTGTGATGTCCAAGTGCTATGATAGCATGGCACACCCGACGACGGGCGACCGTCTGTGCTGGTCCAAGGGAGATAATGGCATGTGACTCCCGACAACTTCCGACCGTTTGTGCTGCCCAAGGGCGATGATGGCATGCCACGCCCGACATCGTCCGACCGTGTGTGCTGTCCAAGGGATATGATGGCATGCCACGCCCGACGACGGCCGACCATTTGTGTTGTCCAAAGGCGATGATGGCATGCCACACCCGACGCCGTCCGACCGTCTGTCTGTCGCCCAAGGGCTATGATTGCATGCCACGCCCGGCGACGGCCGACCATCTATGTTCTCGAGGCGATGATGGCATATGACTCCCGACGCCGTTCGACCGTCTGTCTTTGCCCAAGGCGATGATGGCATGCCACGCATGCCGCGGCGATCGCCTGCAGGCTTCAAAGGCGATGATGGCATGCCAGACCTGACATCGTTCGACCGTGTTTGCCATCCAAGGGCGATGATGGCATGCCACGCCCAACGCCGTCCGACTGTGTCAGCTAGTGCAAAGGCGATGATGGTATGCCACGCCCGACGTCGTTCGACCGTGTGTGCTGCCCAAAGGCGATGATGGCATCGCGGACGCCTTTGATGTGGATCCACCAACATCCCTATCTTCCTTGAGTGCTTCCGTTTGGTTTCACCCCGCGCATGGGAAGCGAGGGGCAAAAGGCGACCGTTTGCACGTGCACAATGCCTAGGCATTAGGTATGCAGCACAGGACTCTGACATCCGACCATCCTAGATTGCGCTTCATCCGCCACCGAATTGGCATGCGAGTTAGGACGTCGCTGCTTGAAGCACGGATCCAACCTAACCACACATGCCCAATACCACTCATGCGCCGTACGTGAATAGCTATACCAATGCACGCCTGACATCCACCCCGCCGCCCGACATGAGATGTCGTGCGACGACGCCGATGCCTTCTTTGCAAGGCCAATGCTACACCTGTCATTGCGCGCCTGCCCAAGGGAGTTGAGAATTTAATCACTGCAAAGATTGTTGGAGAAAGACCAAGGTTCACACAGGGGAACCGCCCATGCCCGGTCCATCATAGCGTCTGGCCGCACATGGCCTTACGTGCCTTGTGCGTGCAACGCCTAGAGTTAGCCATAACAAGAGCTCTAAAACTAAACACTCGCCCGAAAGCAATGCTGTTTCCACACCAAACTCTATTATAAACCGCTCCTGAGAAGTTCCCTCGGTGACGTACGTTCGACCTGCAGACGTTGCTGCCATGTTTTTGTAAGCGCCCAATGACATAGCACGAACGAGCCATGAATGCCATCAAGCGCCCACGCAGCACGCCTACTAAGCCCATAGGACGGCCGTGACGTCCGCCTTATAACGCCTCGGTCGCCCCACAGACATCGTCGGCATGTTTTTGCAAGCACCCAATGGCGTAGCACGGACGAGCAATGCATGCCATCAAGCGCCCACGCAGCACGCCTACTAAGCCCACAGGACGCCCTTGACGTCCGCCTGCTTTCGCCTCAGTTGCCCCGCAGACGTTTCTGGCATGTTTTTGTTGACGCCCAAAGGTGTAGAAAGGACGAGCCATGTTGCCGTCAAGCGCCCACGCAGCACGCCTACTAAGCCCAAAGGACGCCCTCGACGTCCGCCTGACTTTGCCTCACTCGACCCATCGACGTCGCCGACGTGTTTTTATAAACGCCCAATGGGGAAGCACGGACAAGCCATGCATACCATCAATCACCCACGCAGCACGCCTACTAAACCCATGGGACGCCTATGCCGTCTGCCTGCCTGCACCTTAGTATGCCTCCAACACCTATACCCCTCTTATATATGCTTAAAAAAGTCATAATGGAAATGTACAACCCAAATATGCATGTTCTAAGGTACCAACACACATCAGCTTTCATAAATGACTTTAATATATATATATATATATATATATATATATATATATATATATATATATATATATATATATATATATATATATATATATATATATATTTTTCAACTTTTTTTTAATTTTTTTTTCCAAAATTTCAAAAAATTAGTTATAAATTAATAAAAAATAGGGAAAATATCAATAAAATATGAAATCAACTCCGAAAATTCATAATTAAATATGGGAAACTTAAAATAAAAAATTTAATAATTTTTTTTTAAAAAAAAGAGACGTAAAGAATAAAAAAGTGTAAAAATAAATTATAAAATAATGATTAAGAGTCAGAAAAATATGGAAATGCTCAAAAACACTTCTAAACATGTTAAATTATGATAAGATGTATATTTGCATAAATAAAAGATGTTTTAATATCATACGAACTATAAAAGTAATGAAAATGATGCGAAAGAGCCACCTTAGGCGGAAACGTTAGAGAATAGATAATGGAAAGTAGATGAATATGTTTGTTATGCATGGAGGTTGTTTCAAAATCCTTGTATTTATGTACGACATGAACATCCGCATGTTTTGTTTAGAACTAGAACAATGTCGCACAAGCCACGACCGATGCGGGCAGGCCACGGCCGACCGTTGCGTGCAAGCACGTCCGACGACGGCCGACCATTTGTGATGTCCAAGGGCTATAATGGCATGCCACACCCGACGACGGGCGACCGTCTGTGCTGGTCCAAGGGCGATGCTGGCATGACACGCCCGATGCCGTCCGACCGTGTGTGCTATCCAAGGGCTAAAATGGCATGCCACGCCCGACGACGGCCGACCGTCTGTGCTGTCCAAGGGAGATGATGGCATGCGACTCCCGGCGACGTCCGACCGTCTGTGCTGCCCAAGGGAAATGATGGCATGCCACGCCCGACATTGTCCAATCGTGTGTGTTGTCCAAGGGATATGATGGCTTGCAACGCCCGACAACGGCCGACCATTTGTGTTGTCCAAATGTGATGATGGCATGCCACACCCGACGCTGTCCGACCGTCTGTGCTGTCCAAGGGCGATGATGGCATGCGTGTCCTGACGACGGCCGACCGTCTGTGTTGTCCAAGGGCGATGATGGCATACGACTCCCAACGCCGTTCGACCATCTGTGCTGCCCAAAGGCGATGATGGCATGCCAGGCCTGACTTCGTTCGACTGTGTTTGCCGTCCAAGGGCGATGATGGCATGCCATGCCCAACGCCGTCCGACTGTGTCAGCTAGTCCAAAGGCGATGATGGCATGCCACGCCCGACGTCGTTCGACCGTCTGTGTTGCCCAAAGGCGATGATGGCATGCCACGTCCGACGTCGTTCGACCGTGAGTGCTTCCTAAAGACGATGATGGCATCCCACGCCCGACGTCGTTCGACCGTGTGTACTTCCCAAAATCGATGATGGCATGCCACGCCCGACGTCGTTCGACCGTCTGTGCTGTCCAAAGGCGGTGATGGCATGTCACGCCTGACGTCATTCGACCGTATTTGCTTTCAAAGGGCTATGATGGCATGCCACGCACGACGTCATTCGACCGTTTGTGCTGCCCAAAGGCGATGCTGGCATGCCACACCTGACGTTGTTCGACCATGTTTAGCGTCCATGGGCTATGATGGCATTCCACGCCCGACGTCGTTCGACCGTGTGGGCTGCCCAAAGGCGATGATGGCATACCACGCCCGATGTCGTTCGATGGTGTTTGTTGCCCAAAGGCGATAATGGCATGCCTCGCCCGACGCTTTTTGACCGTCTCTGCTGCCCAAAGGCGATGATGGCATGCCACGCCCTACGTCGTTCGACCGTTTTTACCGTCCAAGGGAGATTTCGACGCCGTCCTACTGTGTCAGCTAGTCGAAAGGCGATGATGGCATGCCACGCCCGACGTCGTTCGATTATGTGTTCAGCCCAAAGGCGATGATGGCATGCCACGCCTGACGTCGTTTGACCGTGTGTGCTTCCCAAAGTCGATTATGGCATGCCACGCCTGACGTCGTTCGACCGTGTGTGCTGTCCAAAGGCGGTGATGGCATGTCACGCCTGACGTCATTCGACCGTGTTTGCTATCAAAGGGCTATGATGGCATGCCACACACGACGTCGTTAGACCGTTTGTGCTGCCCAAAGGCGATGATGGCATGCCACGCCTGACGTTGTTCGACCATGTTTACCGTCCAAGGTCTATGATGGCATTCCACGCCCGACGTCGTTCGACCGTGTGTGCTGCCGAAAGGCGATGATGGCATGCCACGCCTGACGTCGTTCGACCGTGTGTGCTGTCGAAAGGCGGCGATGTCATGCCACGCCCGACATTGCCGACTGTGTGTGCTATCCAAGGGCGGTGAGTTCATTCCACGACTGCCGTTGTCGACCGTGTGTGCAGTCCAAGGGCGGTGATGGCATGCCATGCCTGACGTCGTTCGATCGTGTGTGCTGCCCAAAGGCGATGGTGGCATGCCACGCCCGACGTCGTTCGACCGTGTGTGCTGCCCAAAGGCGATGATGGCATGCCACGCCCCACGTCGTTCGACCGTGTGTGCTGCCCAAAGGCGATGATGGCATGCCACTCCCCACGTCTTTCGACTGTGTGTGCTGGCAAAAGGCGATGATGGCATGAAACGGCCGACGCCGTCCGATCGTCTGTGCTGCCCAAAGGTGATGATGGCATGCCATGCCCGACGTCATTCGACCATGTTTGCCGTCCATGGGATGGCATGTCACGCCCGACGCCGTCTGACTGTGTCAGCTAGTCCCAAGGCAATGATGGCATGCCACGCCCCACGTCTTTCGACCGTGTGTGCTGCCCAAAAGCGATGATTGCATGCAACCCCCGACGTCGTTCGACCGTTTGTGCTGCCCAAAGGCGATGATGGCATGCCACGCCTGACGTCGTTCGACCGTGCGTGCTGTCCAAAGGTGGTGATGGCATGTGACGCCTGACGTCGTTCGACCATTTTTGCCGTGCAAGGGCTATGATGGCATGCCACGCCCGACGTCGTTCGACCATTTCGGCTGCCCAAAGGCGATGATTGCATGCCACGCCTGACGTCATTTGACTGTGTTTGCCGTCAAAGGGCTATGATTTCATGCCACGCCCGAATTCGTACGACCGTGTGTGCTGCCCTACAGCGATGTTGGCATGTAACGCCCAACATCATCCGACCGTGTGTGCTGTCCAAAGGTGGTGATGTCATGCCACGCCCGACGTTGTCGACCGTGTGTGCAGTCGAAGGGCGGTGATGGCATGCCACGCCTGACATCGTTCGACGGTGTTTGACGTCCAAGGGCTATGATGGCATGCCACGCCTGACGTCATTCGATCGTGTGTGCTGCCCAAAGGCGATGATGGCATGCCACGCCTGACGTCGTTCGACCGTGTGTGCTGCCCAAAGGCGATGATGGCATGCCACGCCCGACGACGTTCGACTGTGTGTGCTGGCAAAAAGCGATGATGGCATGCAACGGCCGACGCCATCCGACCGTCTGTGCTGCCCAAAGGTGATGATAATATGCCACGCCCGACGTCGTTCGACCATGTTTGCCGTCCAAGGGATGGCATGTCACGCCCGACGCCGTCTGACTGTGTCAGCTAGTCCTAAGTCGATGATGGCATGCCACGCCCGACGTCGTTCGACCGTGTGTGCTGCCCAAAAGTGATGATGGCATGAAACGCTCGACGTCGTTCGACCATTTGCGCTGCCCAAAGGCGATGATGGCATGCCACGCCCGACGTTGTTCGACCGTGTGTGATGTCCAAAGGTGGTGATGGCATGTCACGCCTGACGTCGTTCGACCGTTTTTGCCATGCAAGGGTTATGATGGCATCCCACGCCCGACGTCGTTCGACCGTTTGGGCTGCCCAAAGGTGATGATTGCATGCCTCGCCTGACATCATTTGACCGTGTTTGCCATCCAAGGGCTATGATGGCATGCCATGTCCGACGTCGTTCAAGCATGTGTTCAGCCCAAAGGCGATGATGGCATGCCACGCCTGACGTCTTTCGAGCGTGTGTGCTTCCCAAAGTTGATGATGGCATGCCACGCCCGACGTCGTTCGACTGTGTCTGCTGCCCAAAGACGATGATGGCATGCCAAGCCCGACGTCGTCCGACCGTGTGTGCTGTCCAAAGGCGGCGATGTCATGCCACACCCGACGTTGCCGACCGTGTGTGCAGTCCAAGGGTGGTGATGTCATGACACGCCCGACGTTGACGACTGTGTGTGCTGTCCAAGGGCGGTGATGTCATGCCACGCCCAATGTTTCCGATCGTGTGTGCAGTCCCAGGGCGGTGATGTCATGCCACGCCCGATGTTGCCGACCGCGCGTATGCTCCCCTTTTCATTAACTCCCTACACTTGCGCTTTGCCTCATAGATGACGTTGTTAGGGAGAACCCTTCTTGAACTCCTCGCGGAATTTCTCCCACGTGTTCATAGTGCATGTCCCCTTCTTGATGTCGAACTCTTTACGCCTCCACCATAGCATGGGCATCTACGAAAGATACAACACAACAGTGTTGATCTTGTTCACATCACTTCGCACCCAATTACACTTGAAGTAATTCTCCATGTGCCATAGGAAATTCTTTACCTCCTATGCGTCGCAGAAGCCTTTGAACATAGGTGGCATGGGAACATCGACTCTGGCCTCCCTTTCCCGGTCAAGTGATGTGGATCCACTAACCTCCCTATCTTCCTTGAGTGCTTCCGTTTGGGTTCACCCCGCGCATGGGATTCGAGGGGCCAAAGGAGACCGTTTGCACGTGCACAATACTTAGTCATTAGGTATGCAGCACAGGAATCCGACATCCGACCAGCCTTGATTGCGCTTCATCCGCCACCGAATTGGCATGCGAGTTAGGACGTCGCTGCTCGAAGTAGGGATACAACCTAACCACAGATGCCCAATACCACTCATGCGCCGTACGTGAGTAGCTCTACCAATGCACGCCCGACATCCACCACGCTGCCCGACATGAGATGTCGTGCGACGACGCCGATGCCTTCTTTGCAAGGCCAATGCTACACCCGCCGTTGCGCGCCTGCCCAAGGGAGTTGAGAATTTAATCACTGCAAAGATTGTTGGAGGAAGACCAAGGTTCACACAGGGGAACAACCAACGCCCGGTCCATCATAGCATCTGGCCGCACATGGACTTAGGTGCCCTGTGCGTGCAACGCCTAGAGTTAGCCGTAACAGGAGCTCTAGAACTAAACACTCGCCCGAAAGCACTGCCGTTTCCACACATAACTCTATAATAAACCGATCATGAGAAGTTCCCTCAGCGACGCACGTTCGTCCCGCAGACGTTGCTGCCATGTTTTGTAAGCGCCCAATGGCATAGCACAAACGAGCCATGCATGCCATCAAGCGCCCACGCAGCAGGCCTACTAAGCCCACAGGCGCCCATAGCGTCCGTGCCACCGCCTCAAATGCCCCGCAGACGTCGCCGGCGTGTTTTTGTAAAAGCCCAACGGCGTAGCACGGACGAGCCATGCATGCCGTCAAGATCCACGCAGCACGCTTACTAAGCCCGCAGGACGCCCTCGACGTCAGCCTGTCTTCGCCTCAGCCGCCCCGCAAACGTCACAAGCATGTTTTTGTAGACGCCCAACGATGTAGCACGAACGAGCCATGCATGCCATCAAGCGCCCACGCAGCATGCCTACTAATCCCATGGGACGCCCTCGACGTCCGCCTGCCTGCGCCTTAGTGTGCCTCCAACACCTCTACCCCCCTTATATATGCTTAAAAAAGTTTTACCATGTGACAGGAGTAGACATGGATTTTCCAGCGAATCATAATGGAAATGTACAACCCAAATATGCACGTTCTAAGGTACCAACACACATCAACTTTCATAAATGACTTTAATATATATATAAAAATATTTTTCAACAAATTTTTCGAAACTTCCAAAAAATTAGTAATAAATAAATAAAAAATAGGGAAAATATCAAAAAAATATGAAATCAACTCCGAAAATTCACAAATAAATATGGGAACCTTAACATAAAAAATTTATAAATTTTATTTTTTAAAAGGAGACGTAAATAATAAAAAGCATAAAAATAAATTAAAAACTAATGATTAAAAGTCGGAAAAATATGAAAATGCTCAAAAACACTTCTAAACATGATAAATTAATGATAAGATGTATATTTGCATAAATAAAAGATGTTTCAATATCATACGAACCGTAAAAGTAATGAAAATGATGCGAAAGAGCCACGTTAGGCGGAAACGTTAGAAAATAGATAATGGAAAGTAGATGAATATGTTTGTAATGCATGGAGGTCGTTTCAAAATCCTTGTATTTATGTACGACATGAACATCCGCATGTTTTGTTTAGAACTCAAACAATGTCGCACAAGCCGATCATTTGTGATGTCCAAGTGCTATGATAGCATGGCACACCCGACGATGGGCGACCGTCTGTGCTGGTCCAAGGGAGATAATGGCATGCGACTCCCGACAACGTCCGACCGTTTGTGCTGCCCAAGGGCGATGATGGCATGCCACGCCCGACATCGTCCGACCGTGTGTGCTGTCCAAGGGATATGATGGCATGCCACGCCCGACGACGGCCGACCATTTGTGTTGTCCAAAAGCGATGATGGCATGCCACACCCGACGCCGTCCGACCGTCTGTGCTGTCCAAGGGCTATGATTGCATGCCACGCCCGACGACGGCCGACCATCTATGTTCTCCAAGGGCGATGATGGCATATGACTCCTGACGCCGTTCGACCGTCTGTGCTGCCCAAGGGCGATGATGGCATGCCACGACAGATGCCGTGCGACTGTCTGTGCTGCCCAAAGGCGATGATGGCATGCGAGACCTGACATCGTTCGACCGTGTTTGCCATCCAAGGGCGATGATGGCATGCCACACCCAACGCCGTCCGACTGTGTCAGCTAGTGCAAAGGCGATGATGGTATGCCACGCCCGACGTCGTTCGACCGTGTGTTCTGCCCAAAGGCGATGATGGCATCGCGGACGCCTTTGATGTGGATCCACCAACCTCCCTATCTTCCTTGAGTGCTTCCGTTTGGTTTCACCCCGCGCATGGGAAGCGAGGGGCAAAAGGCGACCGTTTGCACGTGCACAATGCCTAAGAATTAGGTATGCAGCACAGGACTCTGACATCCGACCATCCTAGATTGCGCTTCATCCGCCACCGAATTGGCATGCAAGTTAGGACGTCGCTGCTTGAAGCAGGGATCCAACCTAACCACACATGCCCAATACTACTCATGCGCCGTACGTGAATAGCTATACCAATGCACGCCTGACATCCACCCCGCCGCCCGACATGAGATGTCGTGCGACGACGCCGATGCCTTCTTTGCAAGGCCAATGCAACACCTGCCGTTGCGCGCCAGCCCAAGGGAGTTGAGAATTTAATCACTGCAAAGATTGTTGGAGAAAGACCAAGGTTCACACAGGGGAACCGCCCACGCCCGGTCCATCATAGCGTTTGGCCGCACATGGCCTTACGTGCCTTGTGCGTGCAACGCCTAGAGTTAGCCATAACAGGAGCTCTAGAACTAAACACTCGCCCGAAAGCACTGCTGTTTCCACACCAAACTCTATTATAAACCGCTCCTGAGAAGTTCCCTCGTTGACGCACGTTCGACCTGCAGACGTTGCTGCCATGTTTTTGTAAGCGCCCAATGACATAGCACGAATGAGCCATGCATGCCATCAAGCGCCCACGCAGCACGCCTACTAAGCCCATAGGACGGCCGTGACGTCCGCCTTATAACGCCTCGGTCGCCCCACAGACATCGTCGGCTTGTTTTTGCAAGCACCCAATGGCGTAGCACGGACGAGCAATGCATGCCATCAGCGCCCACGCAAAGACGCCTACTAAGCCCACGGGCGCCGCCAGCGTCACTGCTTTCGCCTCAGTTGCCCCGCAGACGTTTCTGGCATGTTTTTGTTGACGCCCAAAGGTGTAGCAAGGACGAGCCATGTTGCCGTCAAGCGCCCACGCAGCACGCCTACTAAGCCCACAGGACGCCCTCGACGTCCGCCTGACTTTGCCTCACTCGACCCATAGACGTCGCCGACGTGTTTTTATAAACGCCCAACGGGGAAGCACGGACAAGCCATGCATGCCATCAATCACCCACGCAGCACGCCTACTAAACCCATGGGACGCCTATGCCGTCTGCCTGCCTGCACCTTAGTATGCCTCCAACACCTATACCCCTCTTATATATGCTTAAAAAAGTCATAATGGAAATGTACAACCCAAATATGCACGTTCTAAGGTACCAACACACATCAGCTTTCATAAATGACTTTAATATATATATATAAATATTTTTCAACTTTTTTTTAAATTTTTTTTCGAAAATTCCAAAAAATTAGTTATAAATAAATAAAAAATAGGGAAAATATCAATAAAATATGAAATCAACTCCGAAAATTCATAATTAAATATGGGAAACTTAAAATAAAAAATTCAATAATTTTTTTTAAAAAAAGAGACGTAAAAAATAAAAAAGTGTAAAAATAAATTATAAAATAATGATTAAGAGTCAGAAAAATATGGAAATGCTCAAAAACACTTCTAAACATGTTAAATTAATGATAAGATGTATATTTGCATAAATAAAAGATGTTTTAATATCATACGAACTATAAAAGTAATGAAAATGATGCGAAAGAGCCACCTTAGGCGGAAACGTTAGAGAATAGATAATGGAAAGTAGATGAATATGTTTGTTATGCATGGAGGTTGTTTCAAAATCCTTGTATTTATGTACGACATGAACATCCGCATGTTTTGTTTAGAACTAGAACAATGTCGCACAAGCCACGACCGATGCGGGCAGGCCACGGCCGACCGTTGCGTGCAAGCACGTCCGACGACGGCCGACCATTTGTGATGTCCAAGGGCTATAATGGCATGCCACACCCGACGACGGGCGACCGTCTGTGCTGGTCCAAGGGCGATGCTGGCATGCCACGCCCGATGCCGTCCGACCGTGTGTGCTATCCAAGGGCTATAATGGCATGCCACGCCCGACGACGGCCGACCGTCTGTGCTGTCCAAGGGAGATGATGGCATGCGACTCCCGGCGACGTCCGACCGTCTGTGCTGCCCAAGGGCAATGATGGCTTGCCACGCCCGACATGGTCCAATCATGTGTGTTGTCCAAGGGATATGATGGCTTGCAACGCCCGACAACGGCCGACCATTTGTGTTGTCCAAATGCGATGATGGCATGCCACACCCGACGCTGTCCGACCGTCTGTGCTGTCCAAGGGCGATGATGGCATGCGTCTCCTGACGACGGCCGACCGTCTGTGTTGTCCAAGGGCGATGATGGCATACGACTCCCAACGCCGTTCGACCATCTGTGCTGCCCAAAGGTGATGATGGCATGCCAGGCCTGACTTCGTTCGACTGTGTTTGCCGTCCAAGGGCGATGATGGCATGCCATGCCCAACGCCGTCCGACTGTGTCAGCTAGTCCAAAGGCGATGATGGCATGCCACGCCCGACGTCGTTCGACCGTCTGTGTTGCCCAAAGGCGATGATGGCATGCCACGTCCGACGTCGTTCGACCGTGAGTGCTTCCTAAAGACGATGATGGCATCCCACGCTCGACGTCGTTCGACCGTGTGTACTTCCCAAAGTCGATGATGGCATGCCACGCCCGACGTCGTTCGACCGTCTGTGCTGTCCAAAGGCGGTGATGGCATGTCACGCCTGACGCCATTCGACCGTATTTGCTGTCAAAGGGCTATGATGGCATGCCACGCACGACGTCATTCGACCGTTTGTGCTTCCCAAAGGCGATGCTGGCATGCCACGCCTGACGTTGTTCGACCATGTTTAGCGTCCATGGGCTATGATGGCATTCCACGCCCGACGTCGTTCGACCGTGTGGGCTGCCCATAGGCGATGATGGCATACCACGCCCGACGTCGTTCGATGGTGTTTGTTGCCCAAAGGCGATAATGGCATGCCACGCCCGACACTTTTTGACCGTCTCTGCTGCCCAAAGGCGATGATGGCATGCCACGCCCTACGTCGTTCGACTGTTTTTACCGTCCAAGGGCGATTTCGACGCCGTCCTACTGTGTCAGCTAGTCGAAAGGCGATGATGGCATGCCATGCCCGACGTCGTTCGATTATGTGTTCAGCCCAAAGGCGATGATGGCATGCCACGCCTGACGTCGTTCGACCGTGTGTGCTTCCCAAAGTCGATTATGGCATGCAGCGCCTGACGTCGTTCGACCGTGTGTGCTGTCCAAAGGCGGTGATGGCATGTCACACCTGACGTCATTCGACCATGTTTGCTATCAAAGGTCTATGATGGCATGCCACGCACGACGTCGTTAGAACGTTTGTGCTGCCCAAAGGCGATGATGGCATTCCACGCCTGACGTTGTTCGACCATGTTTACCGTCCAAGGTCTATGATGGCATTCCACGCCCGACGTCGTTCGACCGTGTGTGCTGCCGAAAGGCGATGATGGCATGCCACGCCTGACGTCGTTCGACCGTGTGTGCTGTCGAAAGGCGACGATGTCATGCCTCGCCCGACGTTGCCGACTGTGTGTGCTATCCAAGGGCGGTGAGTTCATGCCACGACTGCCGTTGTCGACCGTGTGTGCAGTCCAAGGGCGGTGATGGCATGCCATGCCTGACGTCGTTCGATCGTGTGTGCTGCCCAAAGGCGATGATGGCATGCCACGCCCGACGTCGTTCGACCGTGTGTGCTGCCCAAAGGCGATGATGGCATTCCACGCCCCACGTCGTTCGACCGTGTGTGCTGCCCAAAGGCGATGATGGCATGCCACGCCCCACGTCTTTCGACTGTGTGTGCTGGCAAAAGGCGATGATGGCATGAAACGGCCGACGCCGTCCGACCGTCTGTGCTGCCCAAAGGTGATGATGGCATGCCATGCCCGACGTCGTTCGACCATGTTTGCCGTCCATGGGATGGCATGTCACGCCCGACGCGTCTGACTGTGTCAGCTAGTCCCAAGGCGATGATGGCATGCCACGCCCGACGTCGTTCGACCGTGTGTGCTGCCCAAAAGCGATGATTGGATGCAACCCCCGACGTCGTTTGACCGTTTGTGCTGCCCAAAGGCGATGGTGGCATGCCACGCCTGACGTCGTTCGACCGTGCGTGCTGTCCAAAGGTGGTGATGGCATGTGACGCCTGACGTCGTTCGACCATTTTTGCCGTGCAAGGGCTATGATGGCATGCCACGCCCGACGTCGTTCGACCATTTCGGCTGCCCAAAGGCGATGATTGCATGCCACGCCTGACGTCATTTGACTGTGTTTGCCGTCCAAGGGCTATGATGTCATGCCACGCCCGAATTCGTACGACCGTGTGTGCTGCCCTACGGCGATGTTGGCATGTAACGCCCAACATCATCCGACCGTGTGTGCTGTCCAAAGGTGGCGATGTCATGCCACGCCCGACGTTGTCGACCGTGTGTGCAGTTGAAGGGCGGTGATGGCATGCCACGCCTGACATCGTTCGACGGTGTTTGACGTCCAAGGGCTATGATGGCATGCCACGCCTGACGTCATTCGATCGTGTGTGCTGCCCAAAGGCGATGATGGCATGCCACGCCTGACGTCGTTCGACCGTGTGTGCTGCCCAAAGGCGATGATGGCATGCCACGCCCGACGACGTTCGACTGTGTGTGCTGGCAAAAAGCGATGATGGCATGCAACGGCCGACGCCATCCGACCGTCTGTGCTGCCCAAAGGTGATGATAATATGCCACGCCCGACGTCATTCGACCATGTTTGCCGTCCAAGGGATGGCATGTCACGCCCGACGCCATCTGACTGTGTCAGCTAGTCCTAAGTCGATGATGGCATGCCACGCCCGACGTCGTTCGACCGTGTGTGCTGCCCAAAAGTGATGATGGCATGAAACGCTCGACGTCGTTCGACCGTTTGCGCTGCCCAAAGGCGATGATGGCATGCCATGCCCGACGTTGTTCGACCGTGTGTGATGTCCAAAGGTGGTGATGGCATGTCACGCCTGACGTCGTTCGACCGTTTTTGCCATGCAAGGGTTATGATGGCATCCCACGCCCGACGTCGTTCGACCGTTTGGGCTGACCAAAGGCGATGATTGCATGCCTCGCCTGACATCATTTGACCGTGTTTGCCATCCAAGGGCTATGATGGCATGCCACGCCCGACGTCGTTCAAGCATGTGTTCAGCCCAAAGGCGATGATGGCATGCCACGCCTGACGTCTGTCGAGCGTGTGTGCTTCCCAAAGTTGATGATGGCATGCCATGCCCGACGTCGTTCGACTGTGTGTGCTGCCCAAAGACGATGATGGCATGCCAAGCCCGACGTCGTCCGACCGTGTGTGCTATCCAAAGGCGGCGATGTCATGCCACACCCGACGTTGCCGACCGTGTGTGCAGTCCAAGGGTGGTGATGTCATGACACGCCCGATGTTGACGACTGTGTAAGCTGTCCAAGGGCGGTGATGTCATGCCACGCCCAATGTTTCCGACCGTGTGTGCAGTCCCAGGGCGGTGATGTCATGCCACGCCCGACGTTGCCGACCGCGCGTATGCTCCCCTTTTCATTAACTCCCTACACTTGCGCTTTGCCTCATAGATGACGTTGTTAGGGGGAACCCTTCTTGAACTCCTCGCGGAATTTCTCCCACGTGTTCATAGTGCATGTACGCTTCTTGATGTCGAACTCTTTACGCCTCCACCATAGCATGGGCATCTACGAAAGATACAACACAACAGTGTTGATCTTGTTCACATCACTTCGCACCCAATTACACTTGAAGTAATTCTCCAAGTGCCATAGGAAATTCTTTACCTCCTATGCGTCGCGGACGCCTTTGAACATAGGTGGCATGGGAGCATCGACTCTGGCCTCCCTTTCCCGGTCAAGTGATGTGGATCCACTAACCTCCCTATCTTCCTTGAGTGCTTCCGTTTGGGTTCACCCCGCGCATGGGATTCGAGGGGCCAAAGGCGACCGTTTGCACGTGCACAATACTTAGTCATTAGGTATGCAGCACAGGAATCCGACATCCGACCAGCCTTGATTGCGCTTCATCCGCCACCGAATTGGCATGCGAGTTAGGACGTCGCTGCTCGAAGCAGGGATACAACCTAACCACAGATGCCCAATACCACTCATGCGCCGTACGTGAGTAGCTCTACCAATGCACGCCCGACATCCACCACGCTGCCCGACATGAGATGTCGTGCGACGACGCCGATGCCTTCTTTGCAAGGCCAATGCTACACCCGCCGTGCGCGCTACGCCCAAGGGAGTTGAGAATTTAATCACTGCAAAGATTGTTGGAGGAAGACCAAGGTTCACACAGGGGAACAACCAACGCCCGGTCCATCATAGCATCTGGCCGCACATGGCCTTAGGTGACCTGTACGTGCAACGCCTAGAGTTAGCCGTAACAGGAGCTCTAGAACTAAACACTCGCCCGAAAGCACTGCCGTTTCCACACATAACTCTATAATAAACCGATCATGAGAAGTTCCCTCAGCGACGCACGTTCGTCCCGCAGACGTTGCTGCCATGTTTTGTAAGCGCCCAATGGCATAGCACAAACGAGCCATGCATGCCATCAAGCGCCCACGCAGCAGGCCTACTAAGCCCACAGGACGCCCATGACGTCCGCCTGCCACCGCCTCAAATGCCCCGCAGACGTCGCCGGCGTGTTTTTGTAAAAGCCCAACGGCGTAGCACGGACGAGCCATGCATGCCGTCAAGATCCACGCAGCACGCTTACTAAGCCCGCAGGACGCCCTCGACGTCAGCCTGTCTTCGCCTCAGCCGCCCCGCAAACGTCGCAAGCATGTTTTTGTAGACGCCCAACGACGTAGCACGGACGAGCCATGCATGCCATCAAGCGCCCACGCAGCATGCCTACTAATCCCATGGGACGCCCTCGACGTCCGCCTACCTGCGCCTTAGTGTGCCTCCAACACCTCTACCCCCCTTATATATGCTTAAAAAAGTTTTACCATGTGACAGGAGTAGACATGGATTTTCCAGCGAATCATAATGGAAATGTACAACCCAGATATGCACGTTCTAAGGTACCAACACACATCAACTTTCATAAATGACTTTAACATATATATAAAAATATTTTTCAACAAATTTTTCGAAACTTCCAAAAAATTAGTAATAAATAAATAAAAAATAGGGAAAATATCAAAAAAATATGAAATCAACTCCGAAAATTCACAAATAAATATGGGAACCTTAAAATAAAAAATTTAATAAATTTAATTTTTTAAAAGGAGACGTAAAAAATAAAAAAGCGTAAAAATAAATTATAAAATAATGATTAAAAGTTGGCAAAATATGGAAATGCTCGAAAACACTTCTAAACATGTTAAATTATTGATAAGATGTATATTTGCACAAATAAAAGATGTTTCAATATCATACGAACCATAAAAGTAATGAAAATGATGCGAAAGAGCCACGTTAGGCGGAAACGTTAGAGAATAGATAATGGAAAGTAGATGAATATGTTTGTTATGCATGGAGGTTGTTTCAAAATCCTTGTATTTATGTACGACATTAACATCCGCATGTTTTGTTTAGAACTCGAACAATGTCGCACAAGCCACGACCGATGCAGGCAGGCCACGGCCGACCGTTGCGTGCAGGCATGTCTGACGAGTGCCGACCGTTTGTGATGTACAAGGGCTATGATGGCATGCCACACCCGATGAGAGTCGACCGTCTGTGCTGTTCCAAGGGCGATGATGGCATGCCACGCCCGGTGTCGTTCGATCGTGTGTGCTGTCCAAGGGCTATGATGGCATGTCACGCCCGACGACGGCAGACCGTCTGTGCTGTCCAAGGGCGATGATGGCATGCGAATCCCGACGCCGTCCGACCGTCTGTGCTGCCCAAGGGCGATGATGGCATTCCACGCTCGACATCGTCCGACCGTGTGTCTTTATCGAGGATATGATGGCATGCCACGCCCGACGACGGCCAACCATTTATGTTGTCCAAAGGCGATGATGGCATGCCACACCTGACGCCATCCGACCGTGTTTGCTGTCAAAGGGCTATGATGGCATGCCACGCACGATGTCGTTCGACCGTTTGTGCTGCCCAAAGGTGATGATGGCATGCCACGCTTGATGTTGTTTAACCATGTTTACCATCCAAGGGCTATGATGGCATTCCACGCCCGACGTCGTTCGACCGTGTGTGCTGCCCAAAGGCGATGATGGCATGCCACGCCCGACGTCGTCCGACCGTGTGTGCTGTCCAAAGGAGGCGATGTCATGCCACGCCCGACGTTACCGACCGTGTGTGTTGTCCAAGGGCGGTGATTTCATGACACGCCCGATGTCGCCGATCGTGTTTGCATCCCTAGGGCGGTGATGTCATGCCACGCCGGACGTCGTCCGACCGTGTGTGCTGCCCAAAAGCAATGATGGCATGCCAAGCCCGACCTCATTTGACCGTGTGTGCTGCCCAAAGGCGATGATGGCATGTCACGCCCGACGACGGCAGACCGTCTGTGCTGTCCAAGGGCGATGATGGCATGCGACTCCCGACGCCGTCCGACCGTCTGTGCTGCCCAAGGGCGATGATGGCATTCCACGCTCGACATCGTCCCACCGTGTGTGCTGTCCAAGGGATATGATGGCATGCCACGCCCGACGACGGCCAACCATTTATGTTGTCCAAAAGCGATGATGGCATGCCACACCTGACGCCATCCGACCGTCTGTGCTGTGCAAGGGCTATGATGGCATGCCTTGCCCGACGACGACTGACCGTCTGTGCTGTTCAAGGGCGATGATGGCATGCGACTCCCGACGCCGTCCGACCGTTTGTGCTGCCCAAGGGCGACGATTTCATGCCACGCCCGACGCCGTGCGACTGTGTTAGCTAGTCCAAAGGCGATGATGGCATGCCACGCCTGACGTCGTTCAACCGTGTGTGCTTCCCAAAGGCGATGATGGCATTCCACGTCCGACGTCGTTCGACCGTGAGTGCTTCCCAAAGGCAATGATGGCATGCTACACCCGATGTCGTCTGACCGTGTGTGCTGCCCAAAGGCGATGATGGCATGCCACGCCCGACGTCATTCGACGATGTGTGCTGCCCAAAGGTGATGATGGCATGCCACGCCCGACGCTGTTTGACCGTCTGTGCTCCCCAAATGCGACGATGGCATGCCACGCCCGATGTCGTTCGACTGTTTTTGCCGTCCAAGAACGATTCCGATGTCGTCCTACAGTGTCAGCTAGTCCAAAGGCGATGATGGCATGCCACGCCCGACGTCGTTCGAGCATGTGTGTAGCCCAAAGGCGATGATGGCATGCCACGTCCGACGTCGTTCGAGCGTGTGTGCTGTCCAAAGGTGGTGATGGCATGTCACGTGTGATGTCATTCGACCGTGTTTGCTATCAAAGGGCAATGAAGGCATGCCACGCACGATGTCGTTCGACCGTTTGTGCTGCCCAAAGGTGATGATGGCATGCCACACTTGACGTAGTTTGACCATGTTTACCATCCAAGGGCTATGATGGCATTCCACGCCCGACGTCGTTCGACCGTGTGTGCTGCCCAAAGGCGATGATGGCATGCCACGCCCAACGTCGTCCGACCGTGTGTGCTGTCCAAAGGAGGCGATGTCATGCCACGCCCGACGTTACCGACCGTGTGTGTTGTCCAAGGGTGGTGATTTCATGACACGCCCGATGTCGCCGATCGTGTTTGCAGTCCTAGGGCGGTGATGTCATGCCACGCCGGACGTTTTCGTCTGACCGTGTGTGCTGCCCAAAAGCAATGATGGCAAGCCAAGCCCGACCTCATTTGACCGTGTGTGCTGCCCAAAGGCGATGATGGCATGTCACGCCCGACGACGGCAGACCGTCTGTGCTGTCTAAGGGCGATGATGGCATGCGACTCCCGATGCCGTCCGACCGTCTGTGCTGCCCAAGGGCGATGATGGCATTCCACGCTCGACATCGTCCGACCGTGTGTGCTGTCCAAGGGATATGATGGCATGCCACGCCCGACGACGGCCAACCATTTATGTTGTCCAAAGGCGATGATGGCATGCAACACCTGACGCCATCCGACCGTCTGTGCTGTGCAAGGGCTATGATGGCATGCCTTGCCCGACGACGACTGACCGTCTGTGCTGTCCAAGGGCGATGATGGCATGCGACTCCCGACGCCGTCCGACCATTTGTGCTGCCCAAGGGCGATGATTTCATGCCACGCCCGACGCCGTGCGACTGTCCGTGCTGCCCAAAGGCGATGATGGCATGCCACGCGTGACGTCGTTCGACCGTGTTTGCCGTCCAAGGGCGATGATGGCATGCCACGCCCTACGCCGTCCGACTGTGTTAGCTAGTCCAAAGGCGATGATGGCATGCCACGCCTGACGTCGTTCAACCGTGTGTGCTTCCCAAAGGCGATGATGGCATTCCACGTCCGACGTCGTTCGACCGTGAGTGCTTCCCAAAGGCAATGATGGCATGCTACAACCGATGTCGTCTGACCGTGTGTGCTGCCCAAAGGCGATGATGGCATGCCACGCCCGACGTCATTCGACGATGTGTGCTGCCCAAAGGCGATGATGGCATGCCACGCCCGACGCTGTTTGACTGTCTGTGCTTCCCAAATGCGACGATGGCATGCCACGCCCGATGTTGTTCGACTGTTTTTGCCGTCCAAGGGTGATTCCGATGTCGTCCTACAGTGTCAGCTAGTCCAAAGGCGATGATGGCATGCCACGCCCGACGTCGTTCGAGCATGTGTGTAGCCCAAAGGCGATGATGGCATGCCACGTCCGACGTCGTTCGAGCGTGTGTGCTGTCCAAAGGTGGTGATGGCATGTCACGCGTGACGTCATTCGACCGTGTTTGCTGTCAAAGGGCTATGATGGCATGCCACGCACGATGTCGTTCGACCGTTTGTGCTGCCCAAAGGTGATGATGGCACGCCACGCTTGACGTTGTTTGACCATGTTTACCATCCAAGGGCTATGATGGCATTTCACGCCCGACGTCGTTCGACCGTGTGTGCTGCCCAAAGGCGATGATGGCATGCCACGCCCGACGTCGTCCGACCGTGTGTGCTGTCCAAAGGAGGCGATGTCATGCCACGCCCGACGTTACCGACCGTGTGTGTTGTCCAAGGGCGGTGATTTCATGACACGCTCGATGTCGCCGATCGTGTTTGCAGTCCTAGGGCGGTGATTTCATGCCACGCCGGACGTCGTCCGACCGTGTGTGTTGCCCAAAAGCAATGATGGCATGCCAAGCCCGACCTCATTTGACCGTGTGTGCTGCCCAAAGGTGATGATGGCATGTCACGCCCGACGATGGCAGACCGTCTGTGTTGTCCAAGGGCGATGATGGTATGCGACTCCCGACGCCGTCCGACCGTCTGTGCTGCCCAAGGGCGATGATGGCATTCCACGCTCGACATCGTCCGACCGTGTGTGCTGTCCAAGGGATATGATGGCATGCCACGCCCGACGACGGCCAACAATTTATGTTGTCCAAAGGCGATGATGGCATGCCACACCTGACGCCATCCGACCGTCTATGCTGTGCAAGGGCTATGATGGCATGCCTTGCCCGACGACGACTGACCGTCTGTGCTGTCCAAGGGCGATGATGGCATGCGACTCCCGACGCCGTCCGACCGTTTGTGCTGCCGAAGGGCGATGATTTCATGCCACGCCCGACGCCGTGCGACTGTCCGTGCTGCCCAAAGGCGATGATGACATGCCACGCGTGACGTCATTCGACCGTGTTTGCCGTCCAAGGGCGATGATGGCATTCCATGCCCAACGCCGTCCGACTGTGTTAGCTAGTCCAATGGCGATGATGGCATGCCACGCCTGACGTCGTTCAACCGTGTGTGCTTCCCAAAGGCGATGATGGCATTCCACGTCCGACGTCGTTCGACCGTGAGTGCTTCCCAAAGGCAATGATGGCATGCTACACCCGATGTCGTCTGATCGTGTGTGCTGCCCAAAGGCGATGATGGCATGCCACGCCCGACGTCATTCGACGATGTGTGCTTCCCAAATGCGACGATGGCATGCCACGCCCGATGTCGTTCGACTGTTTTTGCCGTCCAAAGGCTATTCCGATGTCGTCCTACAGTGTCAGCTAGTCCAAAGGCGATGATGGCATGCCACGCCCGACATCGTTCGAGCATGTGTGTAGCCCAAAGGCGATGATGGCATGCCACGTCCGACGTCGTTCGAGCGTGTGTGCTGTTTAAAGGTTGTGATGGCATGTCACACGTGATGTCATTCGACCGTGTTTGCTGTCAAAGAGCTATGATGGCATGCCACGCACGATGTCGTTCGACCGTTTGTGCTGCCCAAAGGTGATGATGGCATGCCACGCTTGACGTTGTTTGACCATGTTTACCATCCAAGGGCTATGATGGCATTCCACGCCCGACGTCGTTCGACCGTGTGTGCTGCCCAAAGGCGATGATGGCATGCAACGCCCGACGTTACCGACCGTGTGTGTTGTCCAAGGGCGGTGATTTTATGACACGCCCGATGTCGCCGATCGTGTTTGCAGTCCTAGGGCGGTGATGTCATGCCACGCCGGACGTCGTCCGACCGTGTGTGCTGCCCAAAAGCAATGATGGCATGCCAAGCCCGACCTCATTTGACCGTGTGTGCTGCCCAAAGGCGATGATGGCATGCCACGCCCGACGTCGTTCGACCGCGAGTGCTATCCAACGGTGGTGATGGCATGTCACGCGTGACGTCGTTCGACCGTGTTTGCCGTCCAAGGGCTATGATGGCATGCCACGCCTGACGTCATTCAACCGTTTGTGCTGCCCATAGGTGATGAGGGCATGCCACACCTGACGTCGTTCGACCGTGTTTGTCGTCCAAGGGCTATGATGGCATACCACGCCCGACGTCGTTCGACCGTATGTGCTGCCCAAAAGAGATGATGTCATGTCACGCCCAACATCGTCCGACCGTGTGTGCTGTCCAATAGTGGCGATGTCATGCCACGCCCACGTTGCCGACCGTGTGTGCAGTCCAAGGGCGGTGATGGCATGCCACGCCTGACGTCGTTCGACGGTGTTTGACGACCAAGGGCTTTGATGTCATGCCACACCCGACGTCGTTTGATCGTTTTTGCTGCCCAAAGACGATGATGGCATGCCACGCCCGACGTCGTTCGACCGTGTGTGCTTCCCAAAGGCGATGATGGTATGCCACGCTCGACGTCGTTAGACTGTGTGTGCTGGCAAAAGGCGATGATGGCATGCAACGGCCGATGCCGTCTGACCTTCTGTTCTACCCGAAGGTGATGATGGCATGCCACGCGCGACGTCGTGTGTCGTCCAAAGGATATGATGGCATGCCACGCCCGACGCCGTCCAACTGTGTCAGCTAGTCCAAAGGCGATGATGGCATGTCACGCCCGACGTCGTTCGACCGTGTGTGCTGCCCAAAAGCGATGATGGCATGCAACGCCCGACGTCGTTCGACCATTTGTGCTGCCCAAAGGTGGTGATGGCATGCCACGCCGGACGTCGTTCGACCGTGTTTGTCGTCCAAGAGCTTTGATGGCATGCCACGCCCGACAACGTTCGGTCGTTTGTGTTGCCCGAAGGCGATGATGGCATGCCACGCCTGACGTCGTTCGATGGTGTTTTCCATCCAAGGGCTATGATGGAAAGCCACACCCGTCGTCGTCTGAGCGTGTGTGCTGTCCAAAGGCGGCGATGTCATGCCACGCCCGACGTTGCCGACCGTGTGTGCTGTCCAAGGGCAGTGATGTCATGCCACGCCCGACATTGCTGACCGTGTGTGCAGTCCAAGGGAACTGATGTCATACCATGCCCAACATTGATGACCGTGTGTGCTGTCCAAGGGCGGTGATGTCATGCCACACCCGACGTCGCCGACCGTGTGTGCTGTCCAAGGGCGGTGATGTCATCATACCACACCCGACGTTGCCGACCGTTCGTGCTGTCCAAGGGCTCTGATGTCATGCCACGCCCGACATCGTACGACCGTGTGTGCTGCCCAAAGGCGATGATGGCATGTCACGCGTGACGTCATTCGACCGTGTTTGTCGTGGAAGGGCTATGATGGCATGCCACGCCCGATGTCGTTCGACCGTTTGGGCTGCCCAAAGGCGATGATTGCATGCCACGCCTGATGTCGTTTGACCGTGTTTGCCGTCCATGGGCTATGATGGCATGCCACGCCCGACGTCGTTTGACCGTGTGTGTTGTCCGAAGGCGGCGATATCATGCCACGCCCGACGTTGCCGACCGTGTGTACTTTTCAACGGCGGAGATGTCATGCTACACCCGACATTGTCGACCGTGTGTGCAGTCCAAGGGCGGTGATGTCATGCCAAGCCCGACGTTACCGACTGTGTGTGCTGTCCAAGTGCGGTGATGTCATGCCACGCCGCGACGTTGCGGACCGTGTGTGCGATCAAGGGAGGTGATGTCATGCCACGCCCGACGTTATTAGGGAGAACTCCTTCTTGAACTCCTCGCGGAATTTCTCCCACGTGTTCATAGTGCATGTCCCCTTCTTGATGTCGAACTCTTTACGCCTCCACCATAGCATGGGCATCTACGAAAGATACAACACAGCAGTGTTGATCTTGTTCACGTCACTTCGCACCCGATTACACTAGAAGTAATTCTCCAAGTGCCATAGGAAATTCTTCACCTCCTATGCATCGCGGACGCCTTTGAACATAAGTGGCCTGGGAGCCTCGACTCTGGCCTCCTTTTCCCGGTCAAGTGATGTGGATCCACCAACCTCCCTATCTTCCTTGAGTGCTTCCGTTTGGGTGCACCCCGCGCATGGGATGCGAGGGGCGAAAGGTGACCGTTTGCACGTGCACAATGCCTGAACATTAGGTATGTAGCATAGGAATCCGACATCCGACCACCCTATATTGCGCTTCATCCGCCACAAAATTGGCATGCGAATTAAGACGTCGTTGCTCGAAGAGGGGATCCAACCTAACCACACATGCCCAATACCACTCATGCGCCGTACGTGAATAGTTCTACCAATGCACGCCCGACATCCACCCCGCCGCCCAACATGCGATGTCGTGCAACGACGATGATGCCTTCTTTGCAAGGCCAATGCTGCACCCGCCGTTGCGCGCCTGACCAAGGGAGTTGAGAATTTAATCACTGCAAAGATTGTTGGAGGAAGACCAAGGTTCACACAGGGGAACCGCCCACGCCCGGTCCATCATAGCGTCTAGCCGCACATGGCCTTACGTGCCCCGTACGTGCAACGCCCATAGTTAGCCGTAACAGGAGCTCTAGAACTAAACACTCGCCCGAAAGCACTGCCGTTGCCACACCAAACTCTATTATAAACCGATCTTGAGAAGTTCCCTCGGCGGCGCACGTTCATCCCACAGACGTTGCTGCCATGTTTTTGTAAGCGCCCAATGGCATAGCACGAACGAGCCATGCATGCCATCAAGCACCCACGCAGCACGCCTACTAAGCCCATAGGACGCCCTTGACGTCCGCCTGCTTTCGCCTCAGTTGCCCCGCATACGTCGCTAGCATGTTTTTGTTGACGCCCAACGGCGTAGCACGGACAAGCCATGCTGCCGTCAAGTGCGCACGCAGCACACCTACTAAGCCCAGGACGTCCATGACGTCCTCCTGTCTTCGCCTCAGCCGCCCCGCAAACGTCGCTAGCATGTTTTTGTAGACGCCCAACGACGTAGCACGGACGAGCCATTCATGCCGTCAAGCGCCTACGCAACATGCCTACTAAGCCCACAGGACGCCCTCGACGTCCGCCTGCCTTTTCCTCACTCGACCCATCGACGTCGCCGATGTGTTTTTATAAACACCCAACGGCGAAGTACGGACAAGCCATGCATGCCATCAAGCACCCACGCAGCACGCCTACTAAGCCCATGGGACGCCTATGTTGTCTGCCTGCCTGCGCCTTAGTGTGCCTCCAACACCTCTACCCCCCTTATATATGCTTAAAAAAGTTTTACCATGTGACAGGAGTAGACATGTTTTTTCCAGCAAATCATAATGGAAATGTATAACCCAAATATGCACGTTCTAAGGTACTAACACACATCAGCTTTCATAAATGAATTTAATATATATATAAAAATATTTTTCAACTTTTTTTTAATTTTTTTTTAAAATTCCAAAAAATTAGTTATAAATAAATAAAAAATAGCGAAAATATCAAAAAATATGAAATGAACTCCGAAAATTCAAAAATAAATATGGGAACCTTGAAATAAAAAAATTATAAATTTTATTTTTTAAAAGGAGACGTAAAAAATAAAAAAGCGTAAAAATAAATTATAAACTAATGATTAAAAGTCGAAAAAATATTGAAATGCTCAAAAACACTGCTAAACATGTTAAATTAATGATAAGATGTATATTTGCATAAATAA
Organism: Solanum arcanum; assembly: GCA_027789145.1. Classification (NCBI taxonomy): domain Eukaryota; kingdom Viridiplantae; phylum Streptophyta; class Magnoliopsida; order Solanales; family Solanaceae; genus Solanum; species Solanum arcanum. The sequence continues at coordinate 39,049,490 of CM050939.1, read as the reverse complement.
AAGATGTTTCAATATCATACGAACCGTAAAAGTAATGAAAATGATGCGAAAGAGCCACGTTAGGCGGAAACGTTAGAGAATAGATAATGGAAAGTAGATGAATATATTTCTTATGCATGGAGGTTGTTTCAAAATCCTTGTATTTTTGTACGACATGAACATCCCCATGTTTTGTTTAGAACTCGAACAATGTCGCACATGCCACGACCGATGCGAGCAGGCCACAACCGACCGTTGCGTGCAGGCACGTTCGACGACGGCCGACCGTTTGTGATGTCCAAGGGCGATGATGGTATGCCACGCCCGATGCCGTCCGACCGTATGTGCTGTCCAAGGGCTATGATGGCATGCCACGCCCGACGACGGCCGACCGTCTGTGCTGTCCAAGGGCGATGATGGCATGCGACTCCCGACGACATCCGACCGTCTGTGCTGCCCAAGGGCGATGATGGTATGCCACGCCTGACATCGTCCGACCGTGTGTGCTGTCCAAGGGATATGATGGCATACCACGCCCGACGACGGCCGACCATTTGTGTTGTCCATAGGCGATGATGGCATGCCACACCCGACGCCGTCCGACCGTCTATGCTGTCCAAGGGCTATGATGGCATGCAACGCCCGACGACGGCCGATCGTCTATGTTGTCCAAGGGCGATGATGGCATACGACTCCCGAAGCTATTCAACCGTCTGTGCTGCCCAAGGGCGATGATGACATGCCACACCCGACGCCGTGCGACTGTTTGTGCTTCCCAAGGGCGATGATGGCATGCCAGGCCTGACGTCGTTCGACCGTGTTTGACGTCCAAGGGCGATGATAGCATGCCACGCCCAACACCGTCCGACTGTGTCAGCTAGTCCAAAGGCGATGATGGCATGCCACGCCCGACGGCGTTCGACAGTGTGTGCTGCCCAATGGCAATGATGGCATGCAACGTCCGACGTCGTTCGACCGTGTGTGCTGCCCTAAGGCGATGATGGCAAGCCACGCTCGACGTTGTTCGACCATTTTTGCCATCCAAGGGCAATTTCGACACCGTCCTACTGTGTCAACTAGTCCAAAGGCGATGACGGCATACCACGCCCGACGTCGTTCAACCGTTTTTGCCATCCAAGGGAATTTCCGACGCCGTCCTACTGTGTCAGCTAGTCCAAAGGCGATGATGGCATGCCACGCCCGACGTCGTTCGAGCATGTGTGCTGCCCAAAGTCGATGATGGCATGACACGCCCGACGTCGTTCGACCGTGTGTGCTGTCCAAAGGCGATGGCATGTCACGCTTGACGTTATTCGACTGTATTTTCTGTCAAAGGGATACGATGGCATGCCACGCACGACGTCGTTCGACCATTTGTGCTGCCCAAAGGCGAGGATGGCATGCCACGCCTGACGTTTTTCGACCATGTTTATCGTTCAAGGGCTATGATGGCATTCCACGCCCGACGTCGTTCGACCGAAGTGTCGCCCAAAGGCGATGATGGCATGCCACGCCCGATGTCGTTCGATGGTGTGTGCTGCCCAAAGGCGATGATTGCATGCCACGCCCGATGCTGTTTGACCGTCTGTGCTGCCCAAAGGCAATGATGACATGCCACGCCCGACGTCGTTCGACCGTTTTTGCCGCCTAAGGGCGATTTCGACACTGTCCTACTGTGTCAGCTAGTCCAAAGGCGATGATGTCATGCCACGCCCGAAGTCGTTCGAGCATGTGTTCAGCCCAAAGGCGATGATGGCATGCCACGCCCGACGTCGTTCGAGCGTGTGTGCTGCCCAAAGTCGATGATGGCATGCCACGCCCGACGTTGTTCGATTGTGTGTGCTGTCCAAAGGCGGTGATGGCATGTCACGCCTGACGTCATTCGATCATGTTTGCTGTCAAAGGGATTTGATGGCATGCCACGCACGACGTTGTTCGACCGTTTGTGCTGCCCAAAGGCGATTATGGCATGCCACCCCTGATGTTGTTCGACCATGTTTACCGTCCAAGGGCTATGATGGCATACCACGCCAAACGTCGTTCGACCGTGTGTGCTGCCCAAAGGCGATGATGGCATGCCATGCCCGACGTCGTCCGACCGTGTGTGCTGTCCAATGGCGTCGATGTCATGCCACGCCTGACATCCTTCGATCATTTATGCTGCCCAAAGGCGATGATGGCATGCCACTCCTGACGTCGTTCGACGATATTTGTCGTCAAAGGGCTATGATGGTATGCCACGCCCGACATTGTTCGACCGTTTGTGCTGCCCAAAGGTGATGATGGCATGCCACGCCCGACGTCGTTCGACCGTGTATGCTGTTCAAGGGCGGTGATATCATGCCACGCCCGATTTTGCCGAGCGTGTGTGCTGTCCAAGGGCAGTGATGTCATCATGCAACGCACGACGTTAACGACCGTGTGATCTGTCAAAGGGCTGTGATGTCATGCCACGCCTGACGTTGCCGATCGTGTGTGTCGTCCAAGGTCGGTGATATCATGCCACGCCCGACGTTGCCGACCGTGTATGCTGTCCAAGAGCGGTAATGTCATCATGCCACGCCATACGTTGCCGATCGTGTGTGTTGTCAAAGGGCGGTGATGTCATGCCACGCCTGACGTCGTCCGACCGTGTGTGTTGCCCAAAGGCGATGATGGCATGCAACGCCCGATGTTGTTCGACCGTGTGTGTTGCCCAAAGGTGATTATGGCATGCCACGCCCGACGTCGTTCGACTGTGTGTGCTTGTGAAAGGGGATGATGGCACGCAACGCCCGACGCTGTCGACCGACTGTGCTGCCCAAAGGCGATGAGGGCAAGCCACACCTGCCGTCGTTCGAGCATGTTTGCTGTCCAAGGAAGATGATGGCATGCCACGCCTGACATCGTTAGACCGTGTGTGCTACCCAAAGGGGATGATGGCATGCCACGCCTGACGTCGTTCGACCGTTTGTGCTGCCCAAAGGCGATGATGGCATGCCACGCCCGACGTCGTTCGACTGTGTGTGCTGTCCAAAGGCGGTGATGGCATGTCACTCCTTAAGTCATTCGACCGTGTTTTCCGTCCACGGGCTATGATGGCATGACACGCCCGACATCGTTCGATTGTTTATGTTGCCCAAAGGCGATGATGGCATGCCACGCCTGACGTCGTTCGACGGTGTTTGACGTCCAAGGGCTATGATGGCATGCCACGCCCGACGTCGTTCGATTGTGTGTGCTGCCCAAAGGCGATGTTGGCATGCCACGCCCGACATCGTTCGACCGTGTGTGCTGCCCAAAGGTGATGATGGCATGCCACGCCTGACGTCGTTCGACTGTGTGTGCTGGCAGAAGGCGATGATGGCATGCAATGGCCAACGCCGTTTGACAGTCTATGCTGCCCAAATGTGATGATGGCATGCCACACCCAACGTCGTTCGACCATGTTTGTCGTCCAAGGGCGATGTTGGCATGCCAAGCCCGACGTCGTTCGACCGTGTGTGCTGCCCAAAAGCGATGATGGCATAAAACGCCCGACGTTGTTCGACCGTTTGTGCTTCCCAAAGGCGACCGTTTTCACGTGCCCAAAGGCGACCGTTTTTCGATATCCGGCCAGCCTAGATTGCACTTCATCCGCCACCGAATTGGCATGCGAGTTAGGACGTCGCTGCTCAAAGCAGGGATCCAACCTAACCACACATGCCCAATACCACTCATGCGCCGTACGTGAATAGTTCTACCAATGCACGCCCGACATCCACCCCGCCGCCCAACATCCGATGTCGTGCGACAACGCCGATGCCTTCTTTGCAAGGCCAATGCTGCACCCGCCGTTGCGCACCAGCCCAAGAGAGTTGAGAATTTAATCACTGCAAAGATTGTTGGAGGATTACCAAGGTTCACACAGGGGAATCGCCCACGCCCGGTCAATTATAGTGTCTGTCCGCACATGGTCTTACGTGCCCTGTGCGTGCAACGCCTAGATTTACCCGTAACAGGAGCTCTAGAACTAAACACTCGCCCGAAAGCACTGCTGTTTCCTCACCAAAGTCCTTTATAAACCGATCTTGAGAAGTTCCCTCGGCGGCGCATGTTCGTCCCGCAGACCTTGCTTCCATGTTTTTGTAAGCGCCCAATGGCATAGCACGAACGAGCCATGCATGCCATCAAGCGCCCACGCAGCACACCTACTAAGCCCATAGGACGCCTGTGACGTCCTCCTTATAACGCCTCGGTCGCCCCGCAGACGTCGTCGGCATGTTTTTGCAAGTGCCCAATGGCGTAGCACGGACGAGCCATGTATGCCATCAAGCGCCCACGCAGCACGCCTACTAAGCCCACAGGACGCCCTTGAGGTCCGCATGCTCGCCTCAATCGCCCGCAGAAGTCGCTGGCATGTTTTTGTTGACGCCCAACGGCGTAGCACGGACGAGCCATGCTGCCGTCAAGCGCCCACGCAGCACGCCTACTAAGCCCACTGGACGCCCATGACGTCCGCCTGCCACCGCCTCAAACGCCCTGCAGATGTCGCGGGCGTGTTTGTGTAAACGCCCAATGGCGTAGCACGGACGAGCCATGCATGCCGTCAAGATCCACGCAGCACGCCTACTAAGCCCACAGGACGCCCTCGACGTTCGCCTGTCTTCGCCTCAGCCGCCCCGCAAATGTGGCTAGCATGTTTTTGTAGACGCCGAACGATGTAGCACGGACGAGCCATGCATGCCGTCAAGCGCCGACGCAGCATGCCTACTAAGCCCATAGGAAGCCCTCGATGTCTGCCTACCTTTGCTTTACTCGACCCATCGACGACGCCGACGGGTTTTTATAAACACCCAACGGCGAAGCACGGACAAGACATGCATGCCATCAAGCACCCACGCAGCACGCCTACTAAGCCCATGGGACGCCTATGCCGTCTGCCTGCCTGCGCCTTAGTGTGCCTCCAACACCTCTACCCCCCTAATATATGCTTAAAAAAGTTTTACCATGTGACAGGAGTAGACATGGATTTTCCAGCGAATCATAATGGAAATGTACTACCCAAAAATGCACGTTCTAAGGTACCAACATACATCAGCTTTCATGACTTTAATATATATAAAAATATTTTTCAACATTTTTATTAAAAGAAATTTTTTTCGATAATTCCAAAAAATTAGTAATAAATAAATAAAAAATAGGGAAAATATTTAAAAAAATATGAAATCAACTCCAAAAATTCACAAATAAATATGGGAACCTTAAAATAAAAAATTTAACAAATTTTATTTTTTAAAAGAGACGTAAAAAAGAAAAAATCATAAAAATAAATTATAAAATAATGATTAAAAGTTGGAAAAATATGAAAATGCTCGAAAACACGTCTAAACATGTTAAATTAATGATACGATGTATATTTGCACAACCAAAAGATGTTTCAATATCATACGAACCGTAAAAGTAATGAAAATGATGAGAAAGAGCCACGTTAGGCGGAAACGTTAGAGAATAGATAATGGAAAGTAGATGAATGTATTTGTTATGCATGGAGGTTGTTTCAAAATCCTTGTATTTATGTACGACATGAACATCTGCATGTTTTGTTTAGAACTCGAACAATGTCGCACAAGCCACGACCGATGCGGGCAGGCCATAGCCAACAGTTGCGTGCAGGCACGTCCGACGACGACCGACCATTTGTGATGTCAAAGGGCTATGATTTCATGCAACACCCGACGACGGCCGACCGTCTGTGCTGGTCCAAGGGCGATGCTGGCATGCCACGCCCGATGCCATCCTATCGGGTGTGCTGTCCAAGGGCTATAATGGCATGCCACGCCCGACGACGGCCGACCGTATGTGCTGTCGAAGGGAGATGATGGCATGCGACTCCCGACGCCGTCCGACCGTCTGTGCTGCCCAAGGGCGATGATGGCTGGCCACGCCCGACATTGTCCGACGGTGAGTGTTGTCCAAGGGATATGATGGCATGCCACGCCCGACGACGGCCGACCATTTGTGTTGTCTAAAGGCGATGATGGCATGCCACACCCGACGCCGTCCGACCGTCTGTGCTGTCCAAGGGCGATGATGGCATGCCACGCCCGACGTTGTTTGACCGTATTTGCTGCCCAAAGGCGATGATGGATGGCCACGCCCTAAGTTACGGATCCATTTTGCCGACTTACCTTGCCTACATTGTTCCATCAACCAGAGGTTGTTCACCTTGGAGACCTAATGCGGTAAGGAGTACGACCGGGCGCGGACGGGATTCGGTCCTCTGGATTTTCAAGGGCCGCCAGAAGCGGACCGGACACCACGCGACATACGGTGCTCTTCCAGCCGCTGGACCCTAACTCCGGCTGAGCCGATTCTAGGGTAGGCAGGCTGTTAAATAGAAAAGATAACTCTTCCCAAGGCTCCCGCCAACGTCTCCGAACTTTCTAACGTTACCGTCATTCGCCACGTCCCAATTCTGGAATTTTAACCCGATTCCCTTTCAGAGTACGCGCGAAACGCGCTTCTGTCGGGGTTTCCCCGACCCTTAGGATCGACTAACCTAGGTGCAATTACCGTTCACATGGAACCTTTCCCCTCTTCGGCCTTCAAAGTTGTCATTTGAATATTTTCTACTACCACCATGATTTGCACCGACGGCCGCGCCGCCCAGGCTCGCACCTAAGGTTTTGCAGCGACCGTCGCGCCCTCTTACTCATCGGGGCCTGGCACTTGCCCCGATGGCCGGGTGTATTTCGCGCGCTTAAGCGCCATCCATTTTTGGGGCTATTTGATTCGGCAGGTGAGTTGTTACACACTCCTTAGCGGATTTTGACTTTCATGACTACTGTCCTGCTGTCTTAATCGACCAACACCCTTTGTGGGATCTAGGTTAACGCACAGTTTAGCACTGTAACCTGGCTTTCGGTTAATCCCGCATCGCAAGTTTTGCTTACCAAAAATGGCCCACTTGGAGCTCTTGATTCCATGGCGCGGCTCAACATAGCAGTCGCGCCGTCCTACCTATTTATAGTTTGAGAATAGTTCAAGGGCGTTGCGCCCCCGAGGCTTCTCATTGGCTTTACCAGTTAGAATCGCACGCGAGCTCGGCTATCCCGAGGGAAACTTCGAGGGAACCAACTACTAGACGGTTTGATTAGTCTTTCGCCTATAACCAAGTAACACGAATGATTTGCATGTCGGTATTTACGCACGCCCGCCATCGCTCGATCGTTTATCTTTGTTTAAAGGCGATGCTGGCATGCCACGCCTGACGTCATTTGACGGTGTTTGTCGTCCTAGGGCTATGATGGCATGTCACGCCTGACGTCGTTCGACCGTGTGTGCTGTCCAAAGGTGATGATGGCATGCCACGCCCAACGTCGTTCGACCGTGTGTGCTTTCCAAGGGCGGTGATGTCATGCCACGCCCGACGTTGCCAAGCGTGTGTGCTGTCCGAGGGCAGTGATGTCATCATGCCATGCCCGACGTTGCCAACCGTGTGTGCCCGTCCAAGGGCTGTGATGTCATGCCATGCCGACGTTGATAAGTTTCTGTGTTGTCCAAGGTCGGTGATGTCATGCCACGCCCGACGTTGCTGACCGTGTGTGCTGTCCAAAGCAGTGATATCATCATGCCATGCCCGACGTTGTCGACCGTGTGTGTTGTCAAAGGGCGGTGATGTCATGCAACACCCGACGTCGTCCTACCGTGTGTCCTGCCCTAAGGCGATGATGGCATGCCACACCCGACCTCGTTCTACCGTGTGTGCTGCCCAAAGGCGATTATGGCATGCCACGCCCGACGTCGTTCGACTGTGTGTGCTGGTGAAAGGCGATGATGGCATGCAATGCCCGACGCCGTCTTACCATCTGTGCTGCCCAAAGGCGATGAGGGAAAGCCACGCCCGACGTCATTCGAGCATGTTTGTTGTCCAAGAAAGATGATGGCATGCCACGCTTGACGTCGTTCGACCGTGTGTGCTACCCAAAGGCGATGATGGCATGCCACGCCTGACGATGTTCGACCGTTTGTGCTGCCTAAAGGCGATGATGGCATGCCACGCCCGACGTCATTCGACCGTGTGTGCTGTCCAAAGGCAGTGATGGCATGTCACTCCTGACGTCGTTCGATCGTGTTCGCCGTCCAAGGGCTATGATGGCATGCCACGCCCGTCATCGTTCAATCGTTTATGCTGCCCAAAGGCGATGATAGCACGCCACGCCTGACGTCGTTCGACGGTGTTTGACGTCCAAGGGCTATGATGGCATGCCACGCCCGACGTCGTTCGACCGTGTGTGCTGCCCAAAGGCGATGATGGCATGCCACGCCCGACGTCATTCGAGTGTGTGTGCTGTCCAAAGGCGGCGATGTCATGCCACATCCGACGTTGCCGACCGTGTGTGCTGTCCAAGGGCGGTGATTTCATGCCACACCCAACGTTGCCGACCGTGTGTGCAGTCCAAGAGCAGTGATGTCATACCATGCCCAACGTTGATGACCCTATGCGTTGTCCAAGGGCGGTGATGTCATGCCACGCCCGATGTTGCCGACCGCGTGTGCAATCCCAGGGCGGTGATGTCATGCCACGCCCGATGTTGCCGACCGTGTGTGCTATCCAAGGGCGGTGATGTCATCATACCACGCCCGACGTTGCCGACCGCTCGTGCTGTCCAAGGGCGGTGATGTCATGCCACGCCCGACATCGTCCGATCGTGTGTGCTGCCCAAAGGCGATGATGGCATGCAAGGCCCGACATCGTTCGACCGTGTGTGCTGTCCAAAGGCGATGATGGCAGGTGACGCCCGACGTCGTTCGACCGTATGTGCTGTCCAAAGGCGGTGATGGCATGTCACGTGTGACATCGTTCAACCGTGTGTGCTGCCCAAAGGTGATGATGGCATGCCAAGCCCGACGTCGTCCGATCGTGTGTGCTGTCCATCGGCGGTGATGTCATGCTATGCCCGACGTTACCGACCATGTGTGTTGTCCAAGGGCGGTGATGTCATGACACGCCCGACGTTGCCGATCGTGTTTGCAGTCCTAGGGCGGTGATGTCATGCCACGCCCTACGTTGCCGATAGTGTGTATTGTCCAAGGGCGGTGATGTCATGCCACGCTGGCGTTACCTACGATGTGTGCGATCCAAAGCGGTGATGTCATGCCACGCCCGATGTTTCCGACCGTGTGTGTAGTCCAAGGGCAGTGATGTCATCATGCCACGCCCGACGTTGCCGACAGTGTGTGCTGTCCAAGGGCGGTGATATCATTCCACGCTCGACGTCGTCCGACCGTGTGTGCTGCCCAAAAGCAATGATGGCATGCCAAGCCCAATGTTGTTGTCCGAAGGCGGCGATATCTTGCCACGCCCAACGTTGCTGACCGTGTGTACTATCCAACGACGGTGATGTCATGCTACGCCCGACGTTGTCGACCGTGTGTGCAGTCCAAGGGCGGTGATATCATGCCACGCCCGACGTTGCCGACCATGTGTGCTGTCCAAGTGAGGTGATGTCATGCCACGTGCAACGTTGCCGACCGTGTGTGCAGTCCAAGGGCGTTGATGTCATGCCACGCCCGACGTTGTTAGGGAGAACGCCTTCTTGAACTCCTCGCGGAATTTCTCCCACGTGTTCATAGTGCATGTCCCCTTCTTGATGTCGAACTCTTTACGCCTCCACCATAGCATCGGCATCTACGAAAGATACAACACAGCAGTGTTGATCTTGTTCACATCACTTCGCACCCGATTACACTAGAAGTAATTCTCCAAGTGCCATAGGAAATTCTTCACCTCCTATGCGTCGCGGACGCCATTGAACATAGGTGGCCTGGGAGCCTCGACTCTGGCCTCCCTTTCGCGGTCAAGTGATGTGGATCCACCAACCTCCCTATCTTCCTTGAGTGCTTCCGTTTGGGTTCACCCTGCGCATGGGATGCGAGGGCCGAAAGACGACCGTTTGCACGTGCACAATGCCTAGGCATTAGGTATGCAACAAAGGAATCCGACATCCGATCACCGTATATTGCGCTTCATCCGCCAAAGAATTGGCATGCGAGTTAGGACGCCGTTGCTCGAAGAAGGGATCCAACCTAACCACACATGCCCAATACCACTCATGCGCCGCACGTGAATAGTTCTACCAATGCACGCCCGACATCCACCCCGCTGCACAACATGCGATGTCGTGCGACGACGCCGATGCCTTCTTTGCAAGGCCAATGCTGCACCCGCCGTTGCGCGCCTGCCCAAGGGAGTTGAGAATTTAATCACTGCAAAGATTGTGGGAATAAGACCAAGGTTCACACAGGGGAACCGCCCACGCCCGGTCCATCATTGCGTCTAGCCGCACATGGCCTTACGTGCCCCGTGCGTGCAACGCCTAGAGTTAGCCGTAACAGGAGCTCTAGAACTAAACACTCGCCCGAAAGCACTGCCGTTTCCAGACCAAACTCTATTATAAACCGATCTTGAGAAGTTCCCTCGACCGCGCACGTTCATCGCACAGACGTTGCTGCCATGTTTTTATAAGCGCCCAATGGCATAGCACAAACGAGCCATGCATGCCATCAAGCGCCCACGCAACACGCCTACTAAGCCCATAGGACGCCCTTGACGTCCGCCTGCTTTCGCCTAGGTTGCCCCGCAGACGTCGCTGGCATGTTTTTGTTGACGCCCAACAACAGAGCACTGGACAAGCCATCTTTGCCGTCAAGTACCCACGCAGCACACCTACTAAGCCCAGGACGCCCATGACGTCCTCCTGTCTTCGCCTCAGCCGCCCCGCAAACGTCGCTAGCATGTTTTTGTAGACACCCAACGACGTAGCACGGATGAGCCATTCATGCCGTCAAGCGCCTACGTAGCATGCCTACTAAGCCCACAGGACACCCACGACATCCGCCTGCCTTTTCCTTACTCGACCCATCGACGTCGCCGATGTGTTTTTATAAACGCCCAACGGCGAAGTACGGACAAGCCATGCATGCCATCAAGCACCCAGGCAGCACGCCTACTAAGCCCATGGGATGCCTATGCTGTCTGCCTGCCTGCACCTTAGTGTGCCTCCAACACCTCTACCCCCCTTATATATGCTTAAAAAAGTTTTACCATGTGACAGGAGTAGACATGGATTTTCCAGCGAATCATAATGGAAATGTACAACCCAAATATGCACGTTCTAAGGTACCAACACACATCAGCTTTCATAAATGACTTTAATATATATATAGGAATATTTTTCAACTTTTTTTTTTCGAAAATTCCAAAAAAATTAGTTTTAAATAAATAAAAAATAGGGAAAATATCAAAAAATATGAAATGAACTCCGAAAATTCAAAAATAAATATGGGAACCTTAAAATAAAAAATTTTTAAATTTTATTTTTTAAAAGGAGACGTAAAAAATAAAAAAGCGTAAAAATAAATTATAAACTAATGATTAAAAGTCGGAAAAATATGGAAATGCTCAAAAACACTTCTAAACATGTTAAATAATTGATAAGATGTATTTTTGCATAAATAAAAGATGTTTCAATATCATACAAACCGTAAAAGTAATGAAAATGATGCGAAAGAGCCACGTTAGGCGGAAACGTTAGAGAATAGATAATGGAAAGTAGATGAATATATTTCTTATGCATGGAGGTTGTTTCAAAATCCTTTTGTTTATGTACGACATGAACATCCGCATGTTTTGTTTAGAACTCGAACAATGTCGCACAAGCCACGACCGATGCGAGCAGGCCACAACCGACTGTTGCGTGCAGACACGTTCGACGACGGCCGACCGTTTGTGATGTCCAAGGGCGATGATGGCATGCCACGCCTGATGCCGTCCGACCGTATGTGCTGTCCAAGGGCTATGATGGCATGCCACGCCCGACGACGGCCGACCGTCTGTGCTGTCCAAGGGCGATGATGGCATGCGACTCCCCACGACGTCCGACCGTCTGTGCTGCCCAAGGGCGATGATGGCATGCCACGCCTGACATCGTCCGACCGTGTGTGCTGTCCAAGGGATATGATGGCATACCACGCACGACGACGGCCGACCATTTGTGTTGTCCATAGGCGATGATGGCATGCCACACCTGACATCGTCCGATCGTCTTTGCTGTCCAAGGGCTATGATGGCATATAACGCCCGATAACGGTCGATCGTCTGTGCTGTCCAAGGGCGATAATGGCATACGACTCCCGAAGTTGTTCGACCGTCTGTGCTGCCCAAGGGCGATGATGGAATGCCACACCCGATGCCGTGCGACTGTCTGCGCTGCCCAAAGGGATGATGGCATGCCAGGCCTGACGTCGTTCGACCATGTTTGCCGTCCAAGGGCGATGATGGCATGCCACGCCCAACACCGTCCGACTGTGTCAGCTAGTCCAAAGGCGATGATGGCATGCCACGCCCAACGTCGTTCGACCGTGTGTGCTGCCCAAAGGAGATAATGGCATGCGACGTTAGACGTCATTCGACCGTGTGTGCTGCCCAAAGGTGATGATGGCATGCTACGCTCGACGTCGTTTGACCATTTTTTCCATCCAAGGGCGATTTCGACGCCGTCCTACTGTGTCAACTAGTCCAAAGGCGATGATGGCATGCCACGCCCGACGTCGTTCAACCATTTTTGCCATCCAAGGGCATTTTCGACGCCGTCCTACTGTGTCAGCTAGTCCAAAGGAGATGATGGCATGCCATGCCCGACGTCGTTCGAGCATGTGTGCTGGCCAAAGTCGATGATGGCATGCCACACCCGACGTCGTTCGACCGTGTGTGCAGTCCAAAGGCGGTGATGGCATGTCACACTTGACGTCATTCGATCGTATTTGCTGTCAAAGGGCTATGATGGCATGCCACGCACGACGTCGTTCGACCGTTTGTGCTGCCCAAAGGCGATGATGGCATGCCACGCCTGATGTTTTTCGACCATGTTTACCGTTCAAGGGCTATGATGGAATTCCATGCCCGACGTCGTTCGACCGTGTGTGCTGCCCAAAGGCGATGATGGCATGACACGCCCGACGTCGTTCGATGGTGTGTGCTGCCCAAAGGCGATGATGGCATGCCACGCCCGACGCTGTTTGACCGTCTGTGCTTCCCAAATGCGACGATGGCATGCCACGCCCGATGTCGTTCGACTGTTTTTGCCGTCCAAGGGCTATTCCGATGTCGTCCTACAGTGTCAGCTAGTCCAAAGGCGATGATGGCATGCCACGCCCGACATCGTTCGAGCATGTGTGTAGCCCAAAGGCGATGATGGCATGCCACGTCCGACGTCGTTCGAGCGTGTGTGCTGTTTAAAGGTTGTGATGGCATGTCACACGTGATGTCATTCGACCGTGTTTGCTGTCAAAGAGCTATGATGGCATGCCACGCACGATGTCGTTCGACCGTTTGTGCTGCCCAAAGGTGATGATGGCATGCCACGCTTGACGTTGTTTGACCATGTTTACCATCCAAGGGCTATGATGGCATTCCACGCCCGACGTCGTTCGACCGTGTGTGCTTCCCAAAGGCGATGATGGCATGCCACGCCCGACGTCGTCCGACCGTGTGTGCTGTCCAAAGGAGGCGATGTCATGCCACGCCCGACGTTACCGACCGTGTGTGTTGTCCAAGGGCGGTGATTTTATGACACGCCCGATGTCGCCGATCGTGTTTGCAGTCCTAGGGCGGTGATGTCATGCCACGCCGGACATCGTCCGACCGTGTGTGCTGCCCAAAAGCAATGATGGCATGCCAAGCCCGACCTCATTTGACCGTGTGTGCTGCCCAAAGGCGATGATGGCATGCCACGCCCGACGTCGTTCGACCGTGAGTGCTATCCAACGATGGTGATGGCATGTCATGCGTGACGTCGTTCGACCGTGTTTGCCGTCCAAGGGCTATGATGGCATGCCACGCCCGACGTCATTCAACCGTTTGTGCTGCCCATAGGCGATGAGGGCATGCCACACCTAACGTCGTTCGACCGTGTTTGTCGTCCAAGGGCTATGATGGCATACCACGCCCGACGTCGTTCGACCGTATGTGCTGCCCAAAAGAACTGATGTCATGTCACGCCCAACATCGTCCGACCGTGTGTGCTGTCCAATAGTGGCGATGTCATACCACGCCCACGTTGCCGACCGTGTGTGCTGCCCAAAGGCGATGATGGCATGTCACGCGTGACGTCATTCGACCGTGTTTGTCGTGGAAGGGCTATGATGGCATGCCACGCCCGATGTCGTTCGACCGTTTGGGCTGCCCAAAGGCGATGATTGCATGCCACGCCTGATGTCGTTTGACCGTGTTTGCCGTCCATGGGCTATGATGGCATGCCACGCCCGACGTCGTTTGACCGTGTGTGTTGTCCGAAGGCGGCGATATCATGCCACGCCCGACGTTGCCGACCGTGTGTACTTTTCAACGGCGGAGATGTCATGCTACACCCGACATTGTCGACCGTGTGTGCAGTCCAAGGGCGGTGATGTCATGCCAAGCCCGACGTTGCCGACCATGTGTGCTGTCCAAGTGCGGTGATGTCATGCCACGCACGACGTTGCGGACCGTGTGTGCAGTCCAAGGGAGGTGATGTCATGCCACGCCCGACGTTATTAGGGAGAACTCCTTCTTGAACTCCTCGCGGAATTTCTCCCACGTGTTCATAGTGCATGTCCCCTTCTTGATGTCGAACTCTTTACGCCTCCACCATAGCATGGGCATCTACGAAAGATACAACACAGCAGTGTTGATCTTGTTCACGTCACTTCGCACCCGATTACACTAGAAGTAATTCTCCAAGTGCCATAGGAAATTCTTCACCTCCTATGCATCGCGGACGCCTTTGAACATAGGTGGCCTGGGAGCCTCGACTCTGGCCTCCTTTTCCCGGTCAAGTGATGTGGATCCACCAACCTCCCTATCTTCCTTGAGTTCTTCCGTTTGGGTGCACCCCGCGCATGGGATGCGAGGGGCGAAAGGTGACCGTTTGCACGTGCACAATGCCTGAACATTAGGTATGTAGCATAGGAATCCGACATCCGACCACCCTATATTGCGCTTCATCCGCCACAAAATTGGCATGCGAATTAAGACGTCGTTGCTCGAAGAGGGGATCCAACCTAACCACACATGCCCAATACCACTCATGCGCCGTACGTGAATAGTTCTACCAATGCACGCCCGACATCCACCCCGCCGCCCAACATGCGATGTCGTGCAACGACGATGATGCCTTCTTTGCAAGGCCAATGCTGCACCCGCCGTTGCGCGCCTGACCAAGGGAGTTGAGAATTTAATCACTGCAAAGATTGTTGGAGGAAGACCAAGGTTCACACAGGGGAACCGCCCACGCCCGGTCCATCATAGCGTCTAGCCGCACATGGCCTTACGTGCCCCGTACGTGCAACGCCCATAGTTAGCCGTAACAGGAGCTCTAGAACTAAACACTCGCCCGAAAGCACTGCCGTTGCCACACCAAACTCTATTATAAACCGATCTTGAGAAGTTCCCTCGGCGGCGCACGTTCATCCCACAGACGTTGCTGCCATGTTTTTGTAAGCGCCCAATGGCATAGCACGAACGAGCCATGCATGCCATCAAGCACCCACGCAGCACGCCTACTAAGCCCATAGGACGCCCTTGACGTCCGCCTGCTTTCGCCTCAGTTGCCCCGCATACGTCGCTAGCATGTTTTTGTTGACGACTGCGGCGTAGCACGGACAAGCCATGCCGCTGGCGCGCACGCAGCACACCTACTAAGCCCAGGACGTCCATGACGCCCTCGCATCTTCGCCTCGGCCGCCCAAGAACGTCGCTAGCATGTTTTTGTAGACGCCCAACGACGTAGCACGGACGAGCCATTCATGCCGTCAAGCGCCTACGCAACATGCCTACTAAGCCCACAGGACGCCCTCGACGTCCGCTTGCCTTTTCCTCACTCGACCCATCGACGTCGCCGATGTGTTTTTATAAACACCCAACGGCGAAGTACGGACAAGCCATGCATGCCATCAAGCACCCACGCAGCACGCCTACTAAGCCCATGGGACGCCTATGTTGTCTGCCTGCCTGCGCCTTAGTGTGCCTCCAACACCTCTACCCCCCTTATATATGCTTAAAAAAGTTTTACCATGTGACAGGAGTAGACATGTTTTTTCCAGCAAATCATAATGGAAATGTATAACCCAAATATGCACGTTCTAAGGTACTAACACACATCAGCTTTCATAAATGAATTTAATATATATATAAAAATATTTTTCAACTTTTTTTTAATTTTTTTTTAAAATTCCAAAAAATTAGTTATAAATAAATAAAAAATAGCGAAAATATCAAAAAATATGAAATGAACTCCGAAAATTCAAAAATAAATATGGGAACCTTGAAATAAAAAAATTATAAATTTTATTTTTTAAAAGGAGACGTAAAAAATAAAAAAGCGTAAAAATAAATTATAAACTAATGATTAAAAGTCGAAAAAATATTGAAATGCTCAAAAACACTGCTAAACATGTTAAATTAATGATAAGATGTATATTTGCATAAATAAAAGATGTTTCAATATCATACGAACCGTAAAAGTAATGAAAATGATGCGAAAGAGCCACGTTAGGCGGAAACGTTAGAGAATAGATAATGGAAAGTAGATGAATATATTTCTTATGCATGGAGGTTGTTTAGACCGTGTGTGCTACCCAAAGGGGATGATGGCATGCCACGCCTGACGTCGTTCGACCGTTTGTGCTGCCCAAAGGCGATGATGGCATGCCACGCCCGACGTCGTTCGACTGTGTGTGCTGTCCAAAGGCGGTGATGGCATGTCACTCCTTAAGTCGTTCGACCGTGTTTTCCGTCCACGGGCTATGATGGCATGCCACGCCCGACATCGTTCGATTGTTTATGTTGCCCAAAGGCGATGATGGCATGCCACGCCTGACGTCGTTCGACGGTGTTTGACGTCCAAGGGCTATGATGGCATGCCACGCCCGACGTCGTTCGATTGTGTGTGCTGCCCAAAGGCGATGTTGGCATGCCACGCCCGACATCGTTCGACCGTGTGTGCTGCCCAAAGGTGATGATGGCATGCCACGCCTGACGTCGTTCGACTGTGTGTGCTGGCAGAAGGCGATGATGGCATGCAATGGCCAACGCCGTTTGACAGTCTATGCTGCCCAAATGTGATGATGGCATGCCACACCCAACGTCGTTCGACCATGTTTGTCGTCCAAGGGCGATGTTGGCATGCCAAGCCCGACGTCGTTCGACCGTGTGTGCTGCCCAAAAGCGATGATGGCATAAAATGCCCGACGTTGTTTGACCGTTTGTGCTGCCCAAAGGCGACCGTTTTCACGTGCCCAAAGGCGACCGTTTTTCGATATCCGGCCAGCCTAGATTGCACTTCATCCGCCACCGAATTGGCATGCGAGTTAGGACGTCGCTGCTCAAAGCAGGGATCCAACCTAACCACACATGCCCAATACCACTCATGCGCCGTACGTGAATAGTTCTACCAATGCACGCCCGACATCCACCCCGCCGCCCAACATCCGATGTCGTGCGACAACGCCGATGCCTTCTTTGCAAGGCCAATGCTGCACCCGCCGTTGCGCACCAGCCCAAGAGAGTTGAGAATTTAATCACTGCAAAGATTGTTGGAGGATTACCAAGGTTCACACAGGGGAATCGCCCACGCCCGGTCAATCATAGTGTCTGTCCGCACATGGTCTTACGTGCCCTGTGCGTGCAACGCCTAGATTTACCCGTAACAGGAGCTCTAGAACTAAACACTCGCCCGAAAGCACTGCTGTTTCCTCACCAAAGTCCTTTATAAACCGATCTTGAGAAGTTCCCTCGGCGGCGCATGTTCGTCCCGCAGACCTTGCTTCCATGTTTTTGTAAGCGCCCAATGTCATAGCACGAACGAGCCATGCATGCCATCAAGCGCCCACGCAGCACGCCTACTAAGCCCATAGGACGCCTGTGACGTCCTCCTTATAACGCCTCGGTCGCCCCGCAGACGTCGTCGGCATGTTTTTGCAAGTGCCCAATGGCGTTGCACGGACGAGCCATGTATGCCATCAAGCGCCCACGCAGCACGCCTACTAAGCCCACAGGACGCCCTTGAGGTCCGCATGCTTTCGCCTCAACTGCCCCGCAGAAGTCGCTGGCATGTTTTTGTTGACGCCCAACGGCGTAGCACGGACGAGCCATGCTGCCGTCAAGCGCCCACGCAGCACGCCTACTAAGCCCACTGGACGCCCATGACGTCCGCCTGCCACCGCCTCAAACGCCCTGCAGATGTCGCGGGCGTGTTTTTGTAAACGCCAATGGCGTAGCACGGACGAGCCATGCATGCCGCCAAGATCCACGCAAAGACGCCTACTAAGCCCACAGACGCCCTCGGCGTTACTTTGTCTTCGCCTCAGCCGCCCCGCAAATGTGGCTAGCATGTTTTTGTAGACGCCGAACGATGTAGCACGGACGAGCCATGCATGCCGTCAAGCGCCGACGCAGCATGCCTACTAAGCCCATAGGAAGCCCTCGATGTCTGCCTACCTTTGCTTTACTCGACCCATCGACGTCGCCGACGGGTTTTTATAAACACCCAACGGCGAAGCACGGACAAGCCATGCATGCCATCAAGCACCCACGCACCACGACAACTAAGACCATGGGACGCCTATGCCGTCTGTCTGCCTCCGCCTTAGTGTGCCTCCAACACCTCTACCCCCCTAATATATGCTTAAAAAAGTTTTACCATGTGACAGGAGTAGACATGGATTTTCCAGCGAATCATAATGGAAATGTACTACCCAAATATGCACGTTCTAAGGTACCAACATACATCAGCTTTCATGACTTTAATATATATAAAAATATTTTTCAACATTTTTATTAAAAGAATTTTTTTCGATAATTCCAAAAAATTAGTAATAAATAAATAAAAAATAGGGAAAATATTGAAAAAAATATGAAATCAACTCCAAAAATTCACAAATAAATATGGGAACCTTAAAATAAAAAATTTAACAAATTTTATTTTTTAAAAGAGACGTAAAAAAGAAAAAATCATAAAAATAAATTATAAAATAATGATTAAAAGTTGGAAAAATATGAAAATGCTCGAAAACACGTCTAAACATGTTAAATTAATGATACGATGTATATTTGCACAACCAAAAGATGTTTCAATATCATACGAACCGTAAAAGTAATGAAAATGATGAGAAAGAGCCACGTTAGGCGGAAACGTTAGAGAATAGATAATGGAAAGTAGATGAATGTATTTGTTATGCATGGAGGTTGTTTCAAAATCCTTGTATTTATGTACGACATGAACATCTGCATGTTTTGTTTAGAACTCGAACAATGTCGCACAAGCCACGACCAATGCGGGCAGGCCATAGCCAACAGTTGCGTGCAGGCACGTCCGACGACGACCGACCATTTGTGATGTCAAAGGGCTATGATTTCATGCCACACCCGACGACGGCCGACCGTCTGTGCTGGTCCAAGGGCGATGCTGGCATGCCACGCCCGATGCCATCCTATCGGGTGTGCTGTCCAAGGGCTATAATGGCATGCCACGCCCGACGACGGCCGACCGTATGTGCTGTCGAAGGGAGATGATGGCATGCGACTCCCGACGCCGTCCGACCGTCTGTGCTGCCCAAGGGCGATGATGGCTGGCCACGCCCGACATTGTCCGACGGTGTGTGTTGTCCAAGGGATATGATGGCATGCCACGCCCGACGACGGCCGACCATTTGTGTTGTCTAAAGGCGATGATGGCATGCCACACCCGACGCCGTCCGACCGTCTGTGCTGTCCAAGGGCGATGATGGCATGCCACGCCCGACGTTGTTTGACCGTATTTGCTGCCCAAAGGCGATGATGGATGGCCACGCCCTAAGTTACGGATCCATTTTGCCGACTTACCTTGCCTACATTGTTCCATCAACCAAAGGTTGTTCACCTTGGAGACCTAATGCGGTAAGGAGTACGACCGGGCGCGGACGGGATTCGGTCCTCTGGATTTTCAAGGGCCGCCAGAAGCGCACCAGACACCACGCGACACACGGTGCTCTTCCAGCCGCTGGACCCTAACTCCGGCTGAGCCGATTCTAGGGTAGGCAGGTTGTTAAATAGAAAAGATAACTCTTCCCGAGGCTCCCGCCGACGTCTCCGAACTTTCTAACGTTACCGTCATTCGCCACGTCCCAGTTTTGGAATTTTAACCCGATTCCCTTTCAGAGTACGCGCGAAACGCGCTTCTGTCGGGGTTTCCCCGACCCTTAGGATCGACTAACCTAGGTGCAATTACCGTTCACATGGAACCTTTCCCCTCTTCGGCCTTCAAAGTTGTCATTTGAATATTTTCTACTACCACCATGATTTGCACCGACGGCCGCGCCGCCCAGGCTCGCACCTAAGGTTTTGCAGCGACCGTCGCGCCCTCTTACTCATCGGGGCCTGGCACTTGCCCCGATGGCCGGGTGTATTTCGCGCGCTTAAGCGCCATCCATTTTTGGGGCTATTTGATTCGGCAGGTGAGTTGTTACACACTCCTTAGCGGATTTTGACTTTCATGACTACTGTCCTGCTGTCTTAATCGACCAACACCCTTTGTGGGATCTAGGTTAACGCACAGTTTAGCACTGTAACCTGGCTTTCGGTTAATCCCGCATCGCAAGTTTTGCTTACCAAAAATGGCCCACTTGGAGCTCTTGATTCCATGGCGCGGCTCAACATAGCAGTCGCGCCGTCCTACCTATTTATAGTTTGAGAATAGTTCAAGGGCGTTGCGCCCCCGAGGCTTCTCATTGGCTTTACCAGTTAGAACTGGCACGCGAGCTCCAGCTATCCTGAGGGAAACTTCGGAGGGAACCAACTACTAGACGGTTTGATTAGTCTTTCGCCCCTATAACCAAGTAACATGAATGATTTGCATGTCAGTATTTCTGCACGCCCGTCATCGTTCGATCGTTTATTCTGTTTAAAGGCGATGCTGGCATGCCACGCCTGACGTCATTTGACGGTGTTTGTCGTCCTAGGGCTATGATGGCATGTCACGCCTGACGTCGTTCGACCGTGTGTGCTGTCCAAAGGTGATGATGGCATGCCACGCCCACGTCGTTCGACCGTGTGTGCTTTCCAAGGGCGGTGATGTCATGCCACGCCCGACGTTGCCAAGCGTGTGTACTGTCCGAGGGCAGTGATGTCATCATGCCACGCCCGACGTTGCCAACCGTGTGTGCCCGTCCAAGGGCTGTGATGTCATGCCATGCCGACGTTGATAAGTGTCTGTGTTGTCCAAGGTCGGTGATGTCATGCCACGCCCGACGTTGCTGACCGTGTGTGCTGTCCAAAGCAGTGATGTCATCATGCCATGCCCGACGTTGTCGACCGTGTGTGTTGTCAAAGGGCGGTGATGTCATGCCACACCCGACGTCGTCCTACCGTGTGTCCTGCCCTAAGGCGATGATGGCATGCCACACCCGACGTCGTTCTACCGTGTGTGCTGCCCAAAGGCGATTATGGCATGCCACGCCCGACGTCGTTCGACTGTGTGTGCTGGTGAAAGGCGATGATGGCATGCAATGCCCGACGCCGTCTTACCATCTGTGCTGCCCAAAGGCGATGAGGGAAAGCCACGCCCGACGTCGTTCGAGCATGTTTGTTGTCCAAGAAAGATGATGGCATGCCACGCTTGACGTCGTTCGACCGTGTGTGCTACCCAAAGGCGATGATGGCATGCCACGCCTGACGATGTTCGACCGTTTGTGCTGCCTAAAGGCGATGATGGCATGCCACGCCCGACGTCATTCGACCGTGTGTGCTGTCCAAAGGCAGTGATGGCATGTCACTCCTGACGTCGTTCGATCGTGTTCGCCGTCCAAGGGCTATGATGGCATGCCACGCCCGTCATCGTTCAATCGTTTATGCTGCCCAAAGGCGATGATAGCACGCCACGCCTGACGTCGTTCGACGGTGTTTGACGTCCAAGGGCTATGATGGCATGCCACGCCCGACGTCGTTCGACCGTGTGTGCTGCCCAAAGGCGATGATGACATGCCACGCCCGACGTCATTCGAGTGTGTGTGCTGTCCAAAGGCGGCGATGTCATGCCACATCCGACGTTGCCGCCCGTGTGTGCTGTCCAAAGCGGTGATTTCATGCCACACCCAACGTTGCCCGACCGTGTGTGCGGTCCAAGAGCGATGATGTCATACCATGCCCAACGTTGATGACCCTATGCGTTGTCCAAGGGCGGTGATGTCATGCCACGCCCGATGTTGCCGACCGCGTGTGCAATCCCAGGGCGGTGATGTCATGCCACGCCCGATGTTGCCGACCGTGTGTGCTATCCAAGGGCGGTGATGTCATCATACCACGCCCGACGTTGCCGACCGCTCGTGCTGTCCAAGGGCGGTGATGTCATGCCACGCCCGACATCGTCCGACCGTGTGTGCTGCCCAAAGGCGATGATGGCATGCAAGGCCCGACATCGTTCGACCGTGTGTGCTGCCCAAAGGCGATGATGGCAGGTGACGCCCGACGTTGTTCGACCGTATGTGCTGTCCAAAGGCGGTGATGGCATGTCACGTGTGACATCGTTCAACCGTGTGTGCTGCCCAAAGGTGATGATGGCATGCCAAGCCCGACGTCGTCCGATCGTGTGTGCTGTCCATCGGCGGTGATGTCATGCTATGCCCGACGTTACCGACCATGTGTGTTGTCCAAGGGCGGTGATGTCATGACACGCCCGACGTTGCCGATCGTGTTTGCAGTCCTAGGGCGGTGATGTCATGCCACGCCCTACGTTGCCGATAGTGTGTATTGTCCAAGGGCGGTGATGTCATGCCACGCCCGACGTTACCTACAGTGTGTGCAGTCCAAGGGCGGTGATGTCATGCCACGCCCGATGTTTCCGACCGTGTGTGTAGTCCAAGGGCAGTGATGTCATCATGCCACGCCCGACGTTGCCGACAGTGTGTGCTGTCCAAGGGCGGTGATATCATTCCACGCTCGACGTCGTCCGACCGTGTGTGCTGCCCAAAAGCAATGATGGCATGCCAAGCCCAATGTTGTTGTCCGAAGGCGGCGATATCTTGCCACGCCCAACGTTGCTGACCGTGTGTACTATCCAACGACGGTGATGTCATGCTACGCCCGACGTTGTCGACCGTGTGTGCAGTCCAAGGGCGGTGATATCATGCCACGCCCGACGTTGCCGACCATGTGTGCTGTCCAAGTGAGGTGATGTCATGCCACGTGCAACGTTGCCGACCGTGTGTGCAGTCCAAGGGCGTTGATGTCATGCCACGCCCGACGTTGTTAGGGAGAACGCCTTCTTGAACTCCTCGCGGAATTTCTCCCACGTGTTCATAGTGCATGTCCCCTTCTTGATGTCGAACTCTTTACGCCTCCACCATAGCATCGGCATCTACGAAAGATACAACACAGCAGTGTTGATCTTGTTCACATCACTTCGCACCCGATTACACTAGAAGTAATTCTCCAAGTGCCATAGGAAATTCTTCACCTCCTATGCGTCGCGGACGCCATTGAACATAGGTGGCCTGGGAGCCTCGACTCTGGCCTCCCTTTCGCGGTCAAGTGATGTGGATCCACCAACCTCCCTATCTTCCTTGAGTGCTTCCGTTTGGGTTCACCCTGCGCATGGAATGCGAGGGCCGAAAGACGACCGTTTGCACGTGCACAATGCCTAGGCATTAGGTATGCAACAAAGGAATCCGACATCCGATCACCGTATATTGCGCTTCATCCGCCAAAGAATTGGCATGCGAGTTAGGACGCCGTTGCTCGAAGAAGGGATCCAACCTAACCACACATGCCCAATACCACTCATGCGCCGCACGTGAATAGTTCTACCAATGCACGCCCGACATCCACCCCGCTGCACAACATGCGATGTCGTGCGACGACGCCGATGCCTTCTTTGCAAGGCCAATGCTGCACCCGCCGTTGCGCGCCTGCCCAAGGGAGTTGAGAATTTAATCACTGCAAAGATTGTGGGAATAAGACCAAGGTTCACACAGGGGGACCGCCACGCCCGATCCATCATTGCGTCTAGCCGCACATGGCCTTACGTGCCCGTCGTCTGCAACGCCTAGAGTTAGCCGTAACAGGAGCTCTAGAACTAAACACTCGCCCGAAAGCACTGCCGTTTCCAGACCAAACTCTATTATAAACCGATCTTGAGAAGTTCCCTCGACCGCGCACGTTCATCGCACAGACGTTGCTGCCATGTTTTTATAAGCGCCCAATGGCATAGCACAAACGAGCCATGCATGCCATCAAGCGCCCACGCAACACGCCTACTAAGCCCATAGGACGCCCTTGACGTCCGCCTGCTTTCGCCTAAGTTGCCCTGCAGACGTCGCTGGCATGTTTTTGTTGACGCCCAACAGCGTAGCACGGACAAGCCATGCTGCCGTCAAGTACCCACGCAGCACACCTACTAAGCCCAGGACGCCCATGACGTCCTCCTGTCTTCGCCTCAGCCGCCCCGCAAACGTCGCTAGCATGTTTTTGTAGACACCCAACGACGTAGCACGGATGAGCCATTCATGCCGTCAAGCGCCTACGTAGCATGCCTACTAAGCCCACAGGACACCCACGACATCCGCCTGCCTTTTCCTTACTCGACCCATCGACGTCGCCGATGTGTTTTTATAAACGCCCAACGGCGAAATACGGACAAGCCATGCATGCCATCAAGCACCCAGCAAAGACGCCTACTAAGCCCATGGGATGCCTATCTTTGTCTGCTGCTGCACCTTAGTGTGCCTCCAACACCTCTACCCCCCTTATATATGCTTAAAAAAGTTTTACCATGTGACAGGAGTAGACATGGATTTTCCAGCGAATCATAATGGAAATGTACAACCCAAATATGCACGTTCTAAGGTACCAACACACATCAGCTTTCATAAATGACTTTAATATATACATAAGAATATTTTTCAACTTTTTTTTTTTCGAAAATTCCAAAAAAATTAGTTTTAAATAAATAAAAAATAGGGAAAATATCAAAAAATATGAAATGAACTCCGAAAATTCAAAAATAAATATGGGAACCTTAAAATAATAAATTTTTAAATTTTATTTTTTAAAAGGAGACGTAAAAAATAAAAAAGCGTAAAAATAAATTATAAACTAATGATTAAAAGTCAGAAAAATATGGAAATGCTCAAAAACACTTCTAAACATGTTAAATAATTGATAAGATGTATTTTTGCATAAATAAAAGATGTTTCAATATCATACAAACCGTAAAAGTAATGAAAATGATGCGAAAGAGCCACGTTAGGCGGAAACGTTAGAGAATAGATAATGGAAAGTAGATGAATATATTTCTTATGCATGGAGGTTGTTTCAAAATCCTTTTGTTTATGTACGACATGAACATCCGCATGTTTTGTTTAGAACTCGAACAATGTCGCACAAGCCACGACCGATGCGAGCAGGCCACAACCGACTGTTGCGTGCAGACACGTTCGACGACGGCCGACCGTTTGTGATGTCCAAGGGCGATGATGGCATGCCACGCCCGATGCCGTCCGACCGTATGTGTTGTCCAAGGGCTATGATGGCATGCCACGCCCGACGACGGCCGACCGTCTGTGCTGTCCAAGGGCGATGATGGCATGCGACTCCCGACGACGTCCGACCGTCTGTGCTGCCCAAGGGCGATGATGGCATGCCACGCCTGACATCGTCCGACCGTGTGTGCTGTCCAAGGGATATGATGGCATAC
The DNA here is from genome assembly GCA_027789145.1 of Solanum arcanum. Taxonomy (NCBI): domain Eukaryota; kingdom Viridiplantae; phylum Streptophyta; class Magnoliopsida; order Solanales; family Solanaceae; genus Solanum; species Solanum arcanum. The sequence continues at coordinate 39,023,784 of CM050939.1, read as the reverse complement.
CACGCACGACGACGGCCGACCATTTGTGTTGTCCATAGGCGATGATGGCATGCCACACCTGACGTCGTCCGACCGTCTATGCTGTCCAAGGGCTATGATGGCATATAACGCCCGATAACGGTCGATCGTCTGTGCTGTCCAAGGGCGATAATGGCATACGACTCCCGAAGTTGTTCGACCGTCTGTACGCCTGGCGGCGATGATGGAATGCCACACCCGACGCCATGCGACTGTCTGCGCTGCCCAAAGGGATGATGGCATGCCAGGCCTGACGTCGTTCGACCATGTTTGCCGTCCAAGGGCGATGATGGCATGCCACGCCCAACACCGTCCGACTGTGTCAGCTAGTCCAAAGGCGATGATGGCATGCCACGCCCAACGTCGTTCGACCGTGTGTGCTGCCCAAAGGAGATAATGGCATGCGACGTTAGACGTCATTCGACCGTATGTGCTGCCAAAAGGTGATGATGGCATGCTACGCTCGACGTCGTTTGACCATTTTTTCCATCCAAGGGCGATTTCGACGCCGTCCTACTGTGTCAACTAGTCCAAAGGCGATGATGGCATGCCACGCCCGACGTCGTTCAACCATTTTTGCCATCCAAGGGCATTTCCGACGCCGTCCTACTGTGTCAGCTAGTCCAAAGAAGATGATGGCATGCCACGCCCGACGTCGTTCGAGCATGTGTGCTGCCCAAAGTCGATGATGGCATGCCACACCCGACGTCGTTCGACCGTGTGTGCAGTCCAAAGGCGGTGATGGCATGTCACGCTTGACGTCATTCGATCGTATTTGCTGTCAAAGGGCTATGATGGCATGCCACGCACGACGTCGTTCGACCGTTTGTGCTGCCCAAAGGCGATGATGGCATGCCACGCCTGATGTTTTTCGACCATGTTTACCGTTCAAGGGCTATGATGGAATTCCATGCCCGACGTCGTTCGACCGTGTGTGCTGCCCAAAGGCGATGATGGCATGACACGCCCGACGTCGTTCGATGGTGTGTGCTGCCCAAAGGCGATGATGGCATGCCACGCCCGACGCTGTTTGACCGTCTGTGCTTCCCAAATGCGACGATGGCATGCCACGCCCGATGTCGTTCGACTGTTTTTGCCGTCCAAGGGCTATTCCGATGTCGTCCTACAGTGTCAGCTAGTCTAAAGGCGATGATGGCATGCCACGCCCGACATCGTTCGAGCATGTGTGTAGCCCAAAAGCGATGATGGCATGCCATGTCCGACGTCGTTCTAGCGTGTGTGCTGTTTAAAGGTTGTGATGGCATGTCACACGTGATGTCATTCGACCGTGTTTGCTGTCAAAGAGCTATGATGGCATGCCACGCATGATGTCGTTCGACCGTTTGTGCTGCCCAAAGGTGATGATGGCATGCCACGCTTGACGTTGTTTGACCATGTTTACCATCTAAGGGCTATGATGGCATTCCACGCCCGACGTCGTTCGACCGTGTGTGCTTCCCAAAGGCGATGATGGCATGCCACGCCCGACGTCGTCCGACCGTGTGTGCTGTCCAAAGGCTGTGATGTCATGCCACGCCCGACATTGCCGACCGTGTGTGTTGTCCAAGGGCGGTGATTTTATGACACGCCCGATGTCGCCGATCGTGTTTGCAGTCCTAGGGCGGTGATGTCATGCCACGCCGGACGTCGTCCGACCGTGTGTGCTGCCCAAAAGCAATGATGGCATGCCAAGCCCGACCTCATTTGACCGTGTGTGCTGCCCAAAGGCGATGATGGCATGCCACGCCCGACGTCGTTCGACCGTGAGTGCTATCCAACGGTGGTGATGGCATGTCACGCGTGACGTCGTTCGACCGTGTTTGCCGTCCAAGGGCTATGATGGCATGCCACGCCCGACGTCATTCAACCGTTTGTGCTGCCCATAGGCGATGAGGGCATGCCACACCTAACGTCGTTCGACCGTGTTTGTCGTCCAAGGGCTATGATGGCATACCACGCCCGACGTCGTTCGACCGTATGTGCTGCCCAAAAGAGATGATGTCATGTCACGCCCAACATCGTCCGACCGTGTGTGCTGTCCAATAGTGGCGATGTCATACCACGCCCACGTTGCCGACCGTGTGTGCAGTCCAAGGGCGGTGATGGCATGCCACGCCTGACGTCGTTCGACGGTGTTTGACGACCAAGGGCTTTGATGTCATGCCACACCCGACGTCGTTTGATCGTTTTTGCTGCCCAAAGACGATGATGGCATGCCACGCCCGACGTCGTTCGATCGTGTGTGCTTCCCAAAGGCGATGATGGTATGCCACGCTCGACGTCGTTAGACTGTGTGTGCTGGCAAAAGGCGATGATTGCATGCAACGGCCGATGCCGTCTGACCTTCTGTTCTACCCGAAGGTGATGATGGCATGCCACGCGCGATGTCGTGTGTCGTCCAAAGGATATGATGGCATGCCACGCCCGACGCCGTCCGACTGTGTCAGCTAGTCCAAAGGCGATGATGGCATGTCACGCCCGACGTCGTTCGACCGTGTGTGCTGCCCAAAAGCGATGATGGCATGCAACGCCCGACGTCGTTCGACCATTTGTGCTGCCCAAAGGTGGTGATGGCATGCCACGCCGGACGTCGTTCGACCGTGTTTGTCGTCCAAGAGCTTTGATGGCATGCCACGCCCGACAACGTTCGGTCATTTGTGTTGCCCGAAGGCGATGATGGCATGCCACGCCTGACGTCGTTCGATGGTGTTTGCCATCCAAGGGCTATGATGGAAAGCCACACCCGTCGTCGTCTGAGCGTGTGTGCTGTCCAAAGGCGGCGATGTCATGCCACGCCCGACGTTGCCGACCGTGTGTGCTGTCCAAGGGCGGTGATGTCATGCCACGCCCGACATTGCTGACCGTGTGTGCAGTCCAAGGGAACTGATGTCATACCATGCCCAACATTGATGACCGTGTGTGCTGTCCAAGGGCGGTGATGTCATGCCACACCCGACGTCGCCGACCGTGTGTGCTGTCCAAGGGCGGTGATGTCATCATACCACGCCCGACGTTGCCGACCGTTGGTGCTGTCCAAGGGCGCTGATGTCATGCCACGCCCGACATCGTACGACCGTGTGTGCTGCCCAAAGGCGATGATGGCATGTCACGCGTGACGTCATTTGACCGTGTTTGTCGTGGAAGGGCTATGATGGCATGCCACGCCCGATGTCGTTCGACCGTTTGGGCTGCCCAAAGGCGATGATTGCATGCCACGCCTGATGTCGTTTGACCGTTTTTGCCGTCCATGGGCTATGATGGCATGCCACGCCCGACGTCGTTTGACCGTGTGTGTTGTCCGAAGGCGGCGATATCATGCCATGCCCGACGTTGCCGACCGTGTGTACTTTTCAACGGCGGAGATGTCATGCTACACCCGACATTGTCGACCGTGTGTGCAGTCCAAGGGCGGTGATGTCATGCCAAGCCCGACGTTGCCGACCATGTGTGCTGTCCAAGTGCGGTGATGTCATGCCACGCACGACGTTGCGGACCGTGTGTGCAGTCCAAGGGAGGTGATGTCATGCCACGCCCGACGTTATTAGGGAGAACTCCTTCTTGAACTCCTCGCGGAATTTCTCCCACGTGTTCATAGTGCATGTCCCCTTCTTGATGTCGAACTCTTTACGCCTCCACCATAGCATGGGCATCTACGAAAGATACAACACAGCAGTGTTGATCTTGTTCACGTCACTTCGCACCCGATTACACTAGAAGTAATTCTCCAAGTGCCATAGGAAATTCTTCACCTCCTATGCATCGCGGACGCCTTTGAACATAGGTGGCCTGGGAGCCTCGACTCTGGCCTCCTTTTCCCGGTCAAGTGATGTGGATCCACCAACCTCCCTATCTTCCTTGAGTGCTTCCGTTTGGGTACACCCCGCGTATGGGATGCGAGGGGCGAAAGGTGACCGTTTGCACGTGCACAATGCCTGAACATTAGGTATGTAGCATAGGAATCCGACATCCGACCACCCTATATTGCGCTTCATCCGCCACAAAATTGGCATGCGAATTAGGACGTCGTTGCTCGAAGAAGGGATCCAACCTAACCACACATGCCCAATACCACTCATGCGCCGTACGTGAATAGTTCTACCAATGCACGCCCGACATCCACCCCGCCGCCCAACATGCGATGTCGTGCAACGACGATGATGCCTTCTTTGCAAGGCCAATGCTGCACCCGCCGTTGCGCGCCTGACCAAGGGAGTTAAGAATTTAATCACTGCAAATATTGTTGGAGGAAGACCAAGGTTCACACAGGGGAACCGCCCACGCCCGGTCCATCATAGCGTCTAGCCGCACATGGCCTTACGTGCCCCGTACGTGCAACGCCCATAGTTAGCCGTAACAGGAGCTCTAGAACTAAACACTCGCCCGAAAGCACTGCCGTTGCCACACCAAACTCTATTATAAACCAATCTTGAGAAGTTCCCTCGGCGGCGCACGTTCATCCCACAGACGTTCTTGCCATGTTTTGTAGCGCCCAATGGCATAGCACGAACGAGCCATGCATGCCATCAGCGCCCACGCAAAGACGCCTACTAAGCCCATAGGGCGCCGCCAGCGTCCGCTGCTTCGCCTCGGTTGCCCGCATACGTCGCTAGCATGTTTTGTTGGCGTAACGGCGTAGCACGGACAAGCCATCTGCCGTCCAAGTGCGCACGCAAAGACACCTACTAATCCCAGGACGTCCATGGCGTCCTCGCATCTTCGCCTCGGCCGCCCATAGCGTCGCTAGCATGTTTTTGTAGACGTAACGGCGAGCGGGACGAGCCATTCATGCCGTCAAGCGCCTACGAAGCATGCCTACTAAGCCCACAGGACGCCCTCGACGTCCGCCTGCCTTTTCCTCACTCGACCCATCGACGTCGCCGATGTGTTTTTATAAACGCCCAACGGCGAAGTACGGACAAGCCATGCATGCCATCAAGCACCCACGCAGCACGCCTACTAAGCCCATGGGACGCCTATGTTGTCTGCCTGCCTGCGCCTTAGTGTGCCTCCAACACCTCTACCCCCCTTATATATGCTTAAAAAAGTTTTACCATGTGACAAGAGTAGACATGTTTTTTCCAGCAAATCATAATGGAAATGTATAACCCAAATATGCACGTTCTAAGGTACTAACACACATCAGCTTTCATAAATGAATTTAATATATATATAAAAATATTTTTCAACTTTTTTTTAATTTTTTTTTAAAATTCCAAAAATTAGTTATAAATAAATAAAAAATAGCGAAAATATCAAAAATATGAAATGAACTCGAAAATTCAAAAATAAATATGGGAACCTTGAAATAAAATTATAAATTTTATTTTTAAAAGGAGACGTAAAAAATAAAAATGCGTAAAAATAAACTATAAACTAATGATTAAAAGTCGAAAAAATATTGAAATGCTCAAAAACACTGCTAAACATGTTAAATTAATGATAAGATGTATATTTGCATAAATAAAAGATGTTTCAATATCATACGAACCGTAAAAGTAATGAAAATGATGCGAAAGAGCCACGTTAGGCGGAAACGTTAGAGAATAGATAATGGAAAGTAGATGAATATATTTCTTATGCATGGAGGTTGTTTCAAAATCCTTGTATTTATGTACGACATGAACATCCCCATGTTTTGTTTAGAACTCGAACAATGTCGCACAAGCCACGACCGATGCGAGCAGGCCACAACCGACCGTTGCGTGCAGGCACGTTCGACGACGGCCGACCGTTTGTGATGTCCAAGGGCGATGATGGTATGCCACGCCCGATGCCGTCCGACCGTATGTGCTGTCCAAGGGCTATGATGGCATGCCACGCCCGACGACGCCGACCGTCTGTGCTGTCCAAGGGCGATGATGGCATGCGACTCCCGACGACGTCCGACCGTCTGTGCTGCCCAAGGGAGATGATGGTATGCCACGCCTGACATCGTCCGACCGTGTGTGCTGTCCAAGGGATATGATGGCATACCACGCCCGACGACGGCCGACCATTTGTGTTGTCCATAGGCGATGATGGCATGCCACACCCGACGCCGTCCAACCGTCTATGCTCTCCAAGGGCTATGATGGCATGCAACGCCCGACGACGGCCGATCGTCTATGTTGTCCAAGGGCGATGATGGCATACGACTCCCGAAGCTATTCAACCGTCTGTGCTGCCCAAGGGCGATGATGACATGCCACACCCGACGTCGTGCGACTGTTTGTGCTTCCCAAGGGCAATGATGGCATGCCAGGCCTGACGTCGTTCGACCGTGTTTGACGTCCAAGGGCGATGATAGCATGCCACGCTCAACACCGTCCGACTGTGTCAGCTAGTCCAAAGGCGATGATGGCATGCCACGCCCGACGGCGTTCGACAGTGTGTGCTGCCCAATGGCAATGATGGCATGCAACGTCCGACGTCGTTCGACCGTGTGTGCTGCCCTAAGGCGATGATGGCAGGCCACACTCGACGTTGTTCGACCATTTTTGCCATCCAAGGGCGATTTCGACACCGTCCTACTGTGTCAACTAGTCCAAAGGCGATGACGGCATACCACGCCCGACGTCGTTCAACCGTTTTTGCCATCCAAGGGAATTTCCGACGCCGTCCTACTGTGTCAGCTAGTCCAAAGGCGATGATGGCAAGCCACGCCCGACGTCGTTCGAGCATGTGTGCTGCCCAAAGTCGATGATGGCATGACACGCCCGACGTCGTTCGACCGTGTGTGCTGTCCAAAGGCGATGGCATGTCACGCTTGACGTCATTCGACTGTATTTTCTGTCAAAGGGATACGATGGCATGCCACGCACGACGTCGTTCGACCATTTGTGCTGCCCAAAGGCGAGGATGGCATGCCACGCCTGACGTTTTTCGACCATGTTTATCGTTCAAGGGCTATGATGGCATTCCACGCCCGACGTCGTTCGACCGAGTGTGCTGCCCAAAGGCGATGATGGCATGCCACGCCCGATGTCGTTCGATGGTGTGTGCTGCCCAAAGGCGATGATTGCATGCCACGCCCGATGCTGTTTGACCGTCTGTGCTGCCCAAAGGCAATGATGACATGCCACGCCCGACGTCGTTCGACCGTTTTTGCCGCCTAAGGGCGATTTCGACACTGTCCTACTGTGTCAGCTAGTCCAAAGGCGATGATGTCATGCCACGCCCGAAGTCGTTCGAGCATGTGTTCAGCCCAAAGGCGATGATGGCATGCCACGCCCGACGTCGTTCGAGCGTGTGTGCTGCCCAAAGTCGATGATGGCATGCCACGCCCGACGTCGTTCGATTGTGTGTGCTGTCCAAAGGCGGTGATGGCATGTCACGCGTGACGTCATTCGATCATGTTTGCTGTCAAAGGGATTTGATGGCATGCCACGCACGACGTTGTTCGACCGTTTGTGCTGCCCAAAGGCGATTATGGCATGCCACGCCTGATGTTGTTCGACCATGTTTACCTTCCAAGGGCTATGATGGCATACCACGCCAAACGTCGTTCGACCGTGTGTGCTGCCCAAAGGCGATGATGGCATGCCATGCCCGACGTCGTCCGACCGTGTGTGCTGTCCAATGGCGTCGATGTCATGCCACGCCTGACATCCTTCGATCATTTATGCTGCCCAAAGGCGATGATGGCATGCCACTCCTGACGTCGTTCGACGATATTTGTCGTCAAAGGGCTATGATGGTATGCCACGCCCGACATTGTTCGACCGTTTGTGCTGCCCAAAAGTGATGATGGCATGCCACGCCCGACGTCGTTCGACCGTGTATGCTGTTCAAGGGCGGTGATATCATGCCACGCCTGATTTTGCCGAGCGTGTGTGCTGTCCAAGGGCAGTGATGTCATCATGCCACGCACGATGTTGACGACCGTGTGTTCTGTCAAAGGGCTGTGATGTCATGCCACGCCTGACGTTGCCGATCGTGTGTGTCGTCCAAGGTCGGTGATATCATGCCACACCCGACGTTGCCGACCGTGTATGCTGTCCAAGAGCGGTAATGTCATCATGCCACGCCATACGTTGCCGATCGTGTGTGTTGTCAAAGGGCGGTGATGTCATGCCACGCCTGACGTCGTCCGACCGTGTGTGTTGCCCAAAGGCGATGATGGCATGCAACGCCCGATGTTGTTCGACCGTGTGTGTTAACCAAAGGTGATTATGGCATGCCACGCCCGACGTCGTTCGACTGTGTGTGCTTGTGAAAGGGGATGATGGCACGCAACGCCCGACGCTGTCGACCGACTGTGCTGCCCAAAGGCGATGAGGGCAAGCCACGCCTGCCGTCGTTCGAGCATGTTTGCTGTCCAAGGAAGATGATGGCATGCCACGCCTGACATCGTTCGACCGTGTGTGCTACCCAAAGGGGATGATGGCATGCCACGCCTGACGTCGTTCGACCGTTTGTGCTGCCCAAAGGCGATGATGGCATGCCACGCCCGACGTCGTTCGACTGTGTGTGCTGTCCAAAGGCGGTGATGGCATGTCACTCCTTAAGTCATTCGACCGTGTTTTCCGTCCACGGGCTATGATGGCATGCCATGCCCGACATCGTTCGATTGTTTATGTTGCCCAAAGGCGATGATGGCATGCCACGCCTGACGTCGTTCGACGGTGTTTGACGTCCAAGGGCTATGATGGCATGCCACGCCCGACGTCGTTCGATTGTGTGTGCTGCCCAAAGGCGATGTTGGCATGCCACGCCCGACATCGTTCGACCGTGTGTGCTGCCCAAAGGTGATGATGGCATGCCACGCCTGACGTCGTTCGACTGTGTGTGCTGGCAGAAGGCGATGATGGCATGCAATGGCCAACGCCGTCTGACAGTCTATGCTGCCCAAATGTGATGATGGCATGCCACACCCAACGTCGTTCGACCATGTTTGTCGTCCAAGGGCGATGTTGGCATGCCACGCCCGACGGCGTCCGACTGTGTCAGCTAGTCCAAAGGTGATGATGGCATGCCAAGCCCGACGTCGTTCGACCGTGTGTGCTGCCCAAAAGCGATGATGGCATAAAACGCCCGACGTTGTTCGACCGTTTGTGCTGCCCAAAGGCGACCGTTTTCACGTGCCCAAAGGCGACCGTTTTTCGATATCCAGCCAGCCTAGATTGCACTTTATCCGCCACCGAATTGGCATGCGAGTTAGGACGTCGCTGCTCAAAGCAGGGATCCAACCTAACCACACATGCCCAATACCACTCATGCGCCGTACGTGAATAGTTCTACCAATGCACGCCCGACATCCACCCCGCCGCCCAACATCCGATGTCGTGCGACAACGCCGATGCCTTCTTTGCAAGGCCAATGCTGCACCCGCCGTTGCGCACCAGCCCAAGAGAGTTGAGAATTTAATCACTACAAAGATTGTTGGAGGATTACCAAGGTTCACACAGGGGAATCGCCCACGCCCGGTCAATCATAGTGTCTGTCCGCACATGGTCTTACGTGCCCTGTGCGTGCAACGCCTAGATTTACCCGTAACAGGAGCTCTAGAACTAAACACTCGCCCGAAAGCACTGCTGTTTCCTCACCAAAGTCCTTTATAAACCGATCTTGAGAAGTTCCCTCGGCGGCGCATGTTCGTCCCGCAGACCTTGCTTCCATGTTTTTGTAAGCGCCCAATGGCATAGCACGAACGAGCCATGCATGCCATCAAGCGCCCACGCAGCACGCCTACTAAGCCCATAGGACGCCTGTGACGTCCTCCTTATAACGCCTCGGTCGCCCCGCAGACGTCGTCGGCATGTTTTTGCAAGTGCCCAATGGCGTAGCACGGACGAGCCATGTATGCCATCAAGCGCCCACGCAGCACGCCTACTAAGCCCACAGGACGCCCTTGAGGTCCGCATGCTTCGCCTCAATCGCCCGCAGGTCGGCCGGCATGTTTTTGTTGGCGCCAACGGCGTAACGCAGACGAGCCATCGCTTGCCGTCAAGCGCCCACGCAACACGCCTACTAAGCCAGCTGGGCGCCCATGACGTCCGCCTGCCACCGCCTCAAACGCCCTGCAGATGTCGCGGGCGTGTTTTTGTAAACGCCCAATGGCGTAGCACGGACGAGCCATGCATGCCGTCAAGATCCACGCAGCACGCCTACTAAGCCCACAGGACGCCCTCGACGTTCGCCTGTCTTCGCCTCAGCCGCCCCGCAAATGTGGCTAGCATGTTTTTGTAGACGCCGAACGATGTAGCACGGACGAGCCATGCATGCCGTCAAGCGCCGACGCAGCATGCCTACTAAGCCCATAGGAAGCCCTCGATGTCTGCCTACCTTTGCTTTACTCGACCCATCGACGTCGCCGACGGGTTTTTATAAACACCCAACGGCGAAGCACGGACAAGCCATGCATGCCATCAAGCACCCACGCAGCACGCCTACTAAGCCCATGGGACGCCTATGCCGTCTGCCTGCCTGCGCCTTAGTGTGCCTCCAACACCTCTACCCCCCTAATATATGCTTAAAAAAGTTTTACCATGTGACAGGAGTAGACATGGATTTTCCAGCGAATCATAATGGAAATGTACTACCCAAAAATGCACGTTCTAAGGTACCAACATACATCAGCTTTCATGACTTTAATATATATAAAAATATTTTTCAACATTTTTATTAAAAGAAATTTTTTTCGATAATTCCAAAAAATTAGTAATAAATAAATAAAAAATAGGGAAAATATTGAAAAAATATGAAATCAACTCCAAAATTCACAAATAAATATGGGAACCTTAAAATAAAAATTTAACAAATTTTATTTTTTAAAAAGAGGCGTAAAAAGAAAAAATCATAAAAATAAATTATAAAATAATGATTAAAAGTTGGAAAAATATGAAAATGCTCGAAAACACGTCTAAACATGTTAAATTAATGATACGATGTATATTTGCACAACCAAAAGATGTTTCAATATCATACGAACCGTAAAAGTAATGAAAATGATGAGAAAGAGCCACGTTAGGCGGAAACGTTAGAGAATAGATAATGGAAAGTAGATGAATGTATTTGTTATGCATGGAGGTTGTTTCAAAATCCTTGTATTTATGTACGACATGAACATCTGCATGTTTTGTTTAGAACTCGAACAATGTCGCACAAGCCACGACCGATGCGGGCAGGCCATAGCCAACAGTTGCGTGCAGGCACGTCCGACGACGACCGACCATTTGTGATGTCAAAGGGCTATGATTTCATGCCACACCCGACGACGGCCGACCGTCTGTGCTGGTCCAAGGGCGATGCTGGCATGCCGCGCCCGATGCCATCCTATCGGGTGTGCTGTCCAAGGGCTATAATGGCATGCCACGCCCGACGACGGCCGACCGTATGTCTTTGTCGAAGGGAGATGATGGCATCACGACTCCCGACGCCGTCCGACCGTCTGTCTTTGCCCAAAGGCGATGATGGCAGCCACGCCCGACATTGTCCGGCGGTGTGTGTTGTCCAAGGGATATGACGGCATGCCACGCCCGACGACGGCCGACCATATGTGTTGTCTAAAAGCGATGATGGCATGCCACACCCGACGCCGGCCGACCGCCTGTGCTGTCCAAGGGCGATGAAGGCATGCCACGCCCGACGTTGTTTGTCCGGATTTGCTGCCCAAAGGCGATGATGGATGGCCACGCCCTAAGTTATGGATCCATTTTGCCGACTTACCTTGCCTACATTGTTCCATCAACCAAAGGTTGTTCACCTTGAGACCTAATGCGGTAAGAATACGGCCGGCGCGGACGGGATTCGGTCCTCTGGATTTTCAAGGGCCGCCAGAAGCGCACCAGACACCATGCGACACACGGTGCTCTTCCAGCCGCTGGACCCTAACTCCGGCTGAGCCGATTCTAGGGTAGGCAGGTTGTTAAATAGAAAAGATAACTCTTCCCGAGGCTCCCGCCGACGTCTCCGAACTTTCTAACGTTACCGTCATTCGCCACGTCCCAGTTTTGGAATTTTAACCCGATTCCCTTTCAGAGTACGCGCGAAACGCGCTTCTGTCGGGGTTTCCCCGACCCTTATGATCGACTAACCTAGGTGCAATTACCGTTCCCATGGAACCTTTCCCCTCTTCGGCCTTCAAAGTTGTCATTTGAATATTTTCTACTACCACCATGATTTGCACCGACGGCCGCGCCGCCCAGGCTCGCACATAAGGTTTTGCAGCGACCGTCGTGCCCTCTTACTCATCGGGGCCTGGCACTTGCCCCGACGGCCGGGTGTATTTCGCGCGCTTAAGCGCCATCCATTTTTGGGGCTATTTGATTCGGCAGGTGAGTTGTTACACACTCCTTAGCGGATTTTGACTTTCATGACTACTGTCCTGCTGTCTTAATCGACCAACACCCTTTGTGGGATCTAGGTTAACGCACAGTTTAGCACTGTAACCTGGCTTTCGGTTAATCCCGCATCGCAAGTTTTGCTTACCAAAAATGGCCCACTTGGAGCTCTTGATTCCATGGCGCGGCTCAACATAGCAGTCGCGCCGTCCTACCTATTTATAGTTTGAGAATAGTTCAAGGGCGTTGCGCCCCCGAGGCTTCTCATTGGCTTTACCAGTTAGAACTGGCACGCGAGCTCCAGCTATCCTGAGGGAAACTTCGGAGGGAACCAACTACTAGACGGTTTGATTAGTATTTCGCCCCTATAACCAAGTAACACGAATGATTTGCATGTCAGTATTTCTGCACGCCCGTCATCGTTCGATCATTTATGCTGTTTAAAGGCGATGCTGGCATGCCACGCCTGACGTCATTTGACGGTGTTTGTCGTCCTAGGGCTATGATGGCATGTCACGCCTGACGTCGTTCGACCGTGTGTGCTGTCCAAAGGTGATGATGGCATGCCACGCCCAACGTCGTTCGACCGTGTGTGCTTTCCAAGGGCGGTGATGTCATGCCACGCCCGACGTTGCCAAGCGTGTGTGCTGTCCGAGGGCAGTGATGTCATCATGCCATGCCCGACATTGCCAACCGTGTGTGCCCGTCCAAGGGCTGTGATGTCATGCCACGCCGACGTTGATAACTGTCTGTGTTGTCCAAGGTCGGTGATGCCATGCCACGCCCGACGTTCTTGCGACCGTGTGTCTTTGTCCAAAGCAGTGATGTCATCATGCCATGCCCGACGTTGTCGACCGTGTGTGTTGTCAAAGGGCAGTGATGTCATGCCACACCCGACGTCGTCCTACCGTGTGTCCTGCCCTAAGGCGATGATGGCATGCCACACCCGACGTCGTTCTACCGTGTGTGCTGCCCAAAGGCGATTATGGCATGCCACGCCCGACGCCGCTCGACCGCGGTGTGCCGGGTGAAAAGGCCATGATCGCATGCAATGCCCGACGCCGTCTTACCATCTGTGCTGCCCAAAGGCGATGAGGGAAAGCCACGCCCGACGTCGTTCGAGCATGTTTGTTGTCCAAGAAAGATGATGGCATGCCACGCTTGACGTCGTTCGACCGTGTGTGCTACCCAAAGGCGATGATGGCATGCCACGCCTGACGATGTTCGACCGTTTGTGCTGCCTAAAGGCGATGATGGCATGCCACGCCCGACGTCGTTCGACCGTGTGTGCTGTCCAAAGGCAGTGATGGCATGTCACTCCTGACGTCGTTCGATCGTGTTCGCCGTCCAAGGGCTATGATGGCATGCCACGCCCGTCATCGTTCAATCGTTTATGCTGCCCAAAGGCGATGATGGCACGCCACGCCTGACGTCGTTCGACGGTGTTTGACGTCCAAGGGCTATGATGGCATGCCACGCCCGACGTCGTTCGACCGTGTGTGCTGCCCAAAGGCGATGATGGCATGCCACGCCCGACGTCATTCGAGTGTGTGTGCTGTCCAAAGGCGGCGATGTCATGCCACATCCGACGTTGCCGACCGTGTGTGCTGTCCAAGGGCGGTGATTTCATGCCACACCCAACGTTGTCGACCGTGTGTGCAGTCCAAGAGCAGTGATGTCATACCATGCCCAACGTTGATGACCCTATGTGTTGTCCAAGGGCGGTGATGTCATGCGACGCCCGATGTTGCCGACCGCGTGTGCAATCCAAGGGCGGTGATGTCATGCCACGCCTGATGTTGCCGACCGTGTGTGCTATCCAAGGGCGGTGATATCATCATACCACGCCCGACGTTGCCGACCGCTCGTGCTGTCCAAGGGCGGTGATGTCATGCCACGCCCGACATCGTCCGACCGTGTGTGCTGCCCAAAGGCGATGATGGCATGCAAGGCCCGACATCGTTCGACCGTGTGTGCTGCCCAAAGGCGATGATGGCAGGTGACGCCCGACGTCGTTCGACCGTATGTGCTGTCCAAAGGAGGTGATGGCATGTCACGTGTGACATCGTTCAACCGTGTGTGCTGCCCAAAGGTGATGATGGCATGCCAAGCCCGACGTCGTCCGATCGTGTGTGCTGTCCATCGGCGGTGATGTCATGCTATGCCCGACGTTACCGACCATGTGTGTTGTCCAGGCGGTGATGTCATGACACGCCCGGCGTTGCCGATCGTGTTTGCGATCCTAGGCGGTGATGTCATGCCACGCCTACGTTGCCCGGCGGTGTGTATTGTCAAAGCGGTGATGTCATGCCACGCCCGGCGTTACCTACGGTGTGTGCGGTCCAAGCGGTGATGTCATGCCACGCCCGATGTTTCCGACCGTGTGTGTAGTCGAAGCGATGATGTCATCATGCCACGCCCGGCGTTGCCCGGCGGTGTGTCGTCAAAGGCGGTGATATCATTCCACGCTCGACGTCGTCCGACCGTGTGTGCTGCCCAAAAGCAATGATGGCATGCCAAGCCCAATGTTGTTGTCCAAAGGCGGCGATATCTTGCCACGCCCAACGTTGCTGACCGTGTGCACTATCCAACGACGGTGATGTCATGCTACGCCCGACGTTGTCGACCGTGTGTGCAGTCCAAGGGCGGTGATATCATGCCACGCCCGACGTTGCCGACCATGTGTGCTGTCCAAGTGAGGTGATGTCATGCCACGTGCAACGTTGCCGACCGTGTGTGCAGTCCAAGGGCGTTGATGTCATGCCACGCCCGACGTTGTTAGGGAGAACGCCTTCTTGAACTCCTCGCGGAATTTCTCCCACGTGTTCATAGTGCATGTCCCCTTCTTGATGTCGAACTCTTTACGCCTCCACCATAGCATCGGCATCTACGAAAGATACAACACAGCAGTGTTGATCTTGTTCACATCACTTCGCACCCGATTACAATAGAAGTAATTCTCCAAGTGCCATAGGAAATTCTTCACCTCCTATGCGTCGCGAACGCCATTGAACATAGGTGGCCTGGGAGCCTCGACTCTGGCCTCCCTTTCGCGGTCAAGTGATGTGGATCCACCAACCTCCCTATCTTCCTTGAGTGCTTCCGTTTGGGTTCACCCTGCGCATGGGATGCGAGGGCCGAAAGACGACCGTTTGCACGTGCACAATGCCTAGGCATTAGGTATGCAACAAAGGAATCCGACATCCGATCACCGTATATTGCGCTTCATCCGCCAAAGAATTGGCATGCGAGTTAGGACGCCGTTGCTCGAAGAAGGGATCCAACCTAACCACACATGCCCAATACCACTCATGCGCCGCACGTGAATAGTTCTACCAATGCACGCCCGACATCCACCCCACTGCACAACATGCGATGTCGTGCGACGACGCCGATGCCTTCTTTGCAAGGCCAATGCTGCACCCGCCGTTGTGCGCCTGCCCAAGGGAGTTGAGAATTTTATCACTGCAAAGATTGTTGGAATAAGACCAAGGTTCACACAGGGGAACCGCCCACGCCCGGTCCATCATTGCGTCTAGCCGCACATGGCCTTACGTGCCCCGTGCGTGCAACGCCTAGAGTTAGCCGTAACAGGAGCTCTAGAACTAAACACTCGCCCGAAAGCACTGCCGTTTCCAGACCAAACTCTATTATAAACCGATCTTGAGAAGTTCCCTCGACCGCGCACGTTCATCGCACAGACGTTGCTGCCATGTTTTTATAAGCGCCCAATGGCATAGCACAAACGAGCCATGCATGCCATCAAGCGCCCACGCAACACGCCTACTAAGCCCATAGGACGCCTTGACGTCCGCCGCTCGCCTAGGTTGCCCATGACGTCGTTGGCATGTTTTTGTTGACGCCAACAACAGCGTAGCGCGGACAAGCCATCGCCGTCAAGTACCCACGCAAAGACACACCTACTAAGCCCAGGACGCCCATGACGTCCTCCTGTCTTCGCCTCAGCCGCCCCGCAAACGTCGCTAGCATGTTTTTGTGGACACCCAACGACGTAGCACGGATGAGCCATTCATGCCGTCAAGCGCCTACGTAGCATGCCTACTAAGCCCACAGGACACCCACGACATCCGCCTGCCTTTTCCTTACTCGACCCATCGACGTCGCCGATGTGTTTTTATAAACGCACAACGGCGAAGTACGGACAAGCCATGCATGCCATCAAGCACCCAGGCAGCACGCCTACTAAGCCCATGGGATGCCTATGCTGTCTGCCTGCCTGCACCTTAGTGTGCCTCCAACACCTCTACCCCCCTTATATATGCTTAAAAAAGTTTTACCATGTGACAGGAGTAGACATGGATTTTCCAGCGAATCATAATGGAAATGTACAACCCAAATATGCACGTTCTAAGGTACCAACACACATCAGCTTTCATAAATGACTTTAATATATATATAAGAATATTTTTCAACTTTTTTTTTTTTGAAAATTCCAAAAAAATTAGTTTTAAATAAATAAAAAATAGGGAAAATATCAAAAAATATGAAATGAACTCCGAAAATTCAAAAATAAATATGGGAACCTTAAAATAAAAAATTTTTAAATTTTATTTTTTAAAAGGAGACGTAAAAAATAAAAAAGCGTAAAAATAAATTATAAACTAATGATTAAAAGTCGGAAAAATATGGAAATGCTCAAAAACACTTCTAAACATGTTAAATTAATGATAAGATGTATTTTTGCATAAATAAAAGATGTTTCAATATCATACAAACCGTAAAAGTAATGAAAATGATGCGAAAGAGCCACGTTAGGCGGAAACGTTAGAGAATAGATAATGGAAAGTAGATGAATATATTTCTTATGCATGGAGGTTGTTTCAAAATCCTTTTGTTTATATGCGACATGAACATCCGCATGTTTTGTTTAGAACTTCGAACAATGTCGCACAAGCCACGACCCGATGCGAGCCAGGCCACAACCGATTGCGTGCGGACACGTTCGACGGCGGCCGACCGTTTGTGATGTCCAAGGCGATGATGGCATGCCACGCCCGATGCCGTCCGACCGTATGTGTTGTCGAGGCTATGATGGCATGCCACGCCCGACGACGGCCGACCGTCTGTCTTTGTCAAGAGCGATGATGGCATGCGACTCCGACGGCGTCCGACCGTCTGTCGCCCAAGGGCGATGATGGCATGCCACGCCTGACATCGTCCGACCGTGTGTGCTGTCCAAGGGATATGATGGCATACCACGCACGACGACGGCCGACCATTTGTGTTGTCCATAGGCGATGATGGCATGCCACACCTGAAGTCGTCCGACCGTCTATGCTGTCCAAGGGCTATGATGGCATATAACGCCCGATAACGGTCGATCGTCTGTGCTGTCCAAGGGCGATAATGGCATACGACTCCCGAAGTTGTTCGACCGTCTGTGCTGCCCAAGGGCGATGATGGCATGCCACACCCGACGCCGTGCGACTGTCTGCGCTGCCCAAAGGGATGATGGCATGCCAGGCCTGACGTCGTTCGACCATGTTTGCCGTCCAAGGGCGATGATGGCATGCCACGCCCAACACCGTCCGACTGTGTCAGCTAGTCCAAAGGCGATGATGGCATGCCACGCCCGACGTCGTTCGACCGTGTGTGCTGCCCAAAGGAGATAATGGCATGCGACGTTAGACGTCATTCGACCGTGTGTGCTGCCCAAAGGTGATGATGGCATGCTACGCTCGACGTCGTTTGACCATTTTTTCCATCGAGGCGATTTCGACGCCGTCCCATCGTGTCAACTAGTCCAAAGCGATGATGGCATGCCACGCCCGGCGTCGTTCAACCGTTTTGCCATCCAGGGCATTTCCGACGCCGTCCCATCGTGTCGGCTAGTCAAAGCGATGATGGCATGCCACGCCCGGCGTCGTTCGAGCATGTGTGCTGCCCAAAGTCGATGATGGCATGCCACACCCGACGTCGTTCGACCGTGTGTGCGATCAAAGCGGTGATGGCATGTCACGCTTGACGTCATTCGATCGTATTTGCTGTCAAAGGGCTATGATGGCATGCCACGCACGACGTCGTTCGACCGTTTGTGCTGCCCAAAGGCGATGATGGCATGCCACGCCTGATGTTTTTCGACCATGTTTACCGTTCAAGGGCTATGATGGCATTCCATGCCCGACGTCGTTCGACCGTGTGTGCTGCCCAAAGGCGATGATGGCATGACACGCCCGACGTCGTTCGATGGTGTGTGCTGCCCAAAGGCGATGATGGCATGCCACGCCCGACGCTATTTGACCGTTTGTGTTGCCCAAAGGCGATGATGGCATGCCACGCCCGACGTCGTTCGACCGTTTTTGCCGTCTAAGGGCGATTCCGACACTGTCCTACTGTGTCAGCTAGTCCTAAGGCGATGATGTCATGTCACGCCAACGTCGTTCGAGCATGTGTTCAGCCCAAAGGCGATGATGGCATGCCACGCCCGACGTCGTTCGAGCGTGTGTGCTGCCCAAAGTCAATGATGGCATGCCACGCCCTACGTCGTTCGACCGTGTGTGCTGTCCAAAGGCGGTGATGGCATGTCACGCCTGACGTCATTCGATCGTGTTTGCTGTCAAAGGGCTTTGATGGCATGCCACGCACGATGTTATGCGACCGTTTGTGCTGCCCAAAGGCGATGATGGCATGCCACGCCTAATGTTGTTCGACCATATTTACCGTCCAAGGGCTATGATGACATTCCACGCCCGACGTCGTTTGACCGTGTGTGCTACCCAAAGGTGATGATGGCATGCCACGCCCAACGTCGTCCGACCGTGTGTGCTGTTCAATGGTGTCGATGTCATGCCACAGCCGACGTTGTCGATCGTGTGTGCTGTCCAAGTATGTGATGTCAGGACACGCCCGCCGTTGCCGATCGTGTTTGCAATCCTAGGGCATGTGATATCATGCCACGCCCTACATTTCCGACAGTGTGTGCTGTCCAAGGGCAATGATGTCATGCCACGCCCGACATTGCTGACCGTGTGTGCAGTCCAAGGGCGGTGAAGTACTCATGCCACGCCTGACGTTGCCGACCGTGTGTGCTGTCCAAGGGCGGTCATGTCATTCCAAGCCAGACGTCGTTCGACCGTGTGTGCTGCCTAAAAGCAATGATGGCATGCCACGCCCGACATCGTTCGACCGTGTGTGCTGCCCAAAGGTGATGATGACATGCCACGCCCGACGTCATTCGACCGTGTGTGCTCTCCAAAGGTGGTGATGGCATGTCATCCCTGACGTCGTTCGACCGTTTTTGCCGTCCAAGGGCTATGATGGCATGCCATGCCCGACGTCAATCGACCGTTTGTGCTGCCCATAGGCGATGATGGCATGCCATGCCTGACGTCGTTCGATCGTGTTTGCCGTCCAAGGGCTATGATGGCATGCCACGCCCGATGTCGTTCGACCGTGTGTGCTGTCCAAAGACGATGATGGCATGCCACGTCCGACGTCGTTCGACTGTGAGTGCATCCCAAAGGCGATGATGGCATGCCACGCCCGATGTCGTTCGACCGTGTGTGTTGCCCAAAGGCGATGATGGCATGTCACGCCCAACATCGTCCGACCGTGTGTGCTGTCCAAAGGTGGCGATGTCATACCACGCCCGACATCGCCGACCGTGTGTGCAGTCCAAGGGCGGTGATGGCATGCCATGCCTGACGTCGTTCGACGATGTTTGACGTCCAAGGGCTATGATGGCATGCCACGCCCAACGTCGTTTGATCGTGTGTGCTGCCAAAAGGCGATGATGGCATGCCACTCCCGACGTCGTTCGTCCGTGTATGCTGCCCAAAGGCGATGATGGTATGCCACGCCCGACGTCGTTCGACTGTGTGTGATGGCAAAAGGCGATGATGGCATTTAACAGCCGACGCCGTCCGATCGTCTGTGCAGCCCAAAGGTGATGATGGCATGCCACGCCCGACGTCGTTCAACCATGTTTGCCGTCCAAGGGATGGCATGTCACTCCCGACGTCGTCCGGCTGTGTCAGCTAGTCCCCAGGCGATGATGGCATGCCACGCCCGACGTTGTTCGACTGTGTGTGCTGCCCAAAAGCGATGATGGCATGCAACTCCTGATGTCGTTCGACCGTTTGTGCTGCCCAAAGGCGATGATGGCATGCCACGCCCGACGTCGTTCGACCGTGTGTGCTGTCCAAAGGTGGTGATGGCATGTCACGCCTGACGTCGTTCGACCGTTTGGGCTGCCCAAAGGCGAAGATTGCATGCCACGCCTGACGTCATTTGATCGTGTTTGCCGTCCAAGGGCTATGATGGCTGGCCACGCCCGACTTTGTTCGACCATGTGTGCTGCCCAAAGGCGATGATGGCGTGCCAAGCCCGACGTCGTCCGACCGTGTGTGCTGTCCAAAGGCGGCGATGTCATGCCACGCCCGACGTTGCCGACCGTGTGTGCTGTCCAACGGCGGTGATGTCATGGTACGCCCGACGTTGCCGACCGTGTGTGCAGTCCAAGGGCGGTGATGTCATGCCACGCGCGACGTTGCCGACCATGTGTGCTGTCTAAGGGCGGTGATGTCATTCCACGCCCAACGTAGCTGACCGTGTGTGCAGTCCAAGGGCGGTGATATCATGCCACGCCCGACGTAAACGACTGCGCGTATGCTCCCCTTTTGTTTTAACTCCCTACACTTTTGCTTTGCCTCATAGATGACGTTGTTACGGAGAACGCCTTCTTGAACTCCTCGCGGAATTTCAGCCACTTGTTCATAGTGCATGTCCCTTTCTTGATTCGAACTCTTTATGCCTCCACCATAGCATGTGCATCTACGTAAGATACAACACAACAGTGTTGATCTTGTTCATCACTTCGCACCCGATTACACTTGAAGTAATTCTCCAAGTGCCATAGGAAATTCTTCACCTCCTGTGCGTCGCGGACGCCTTTGAACATAGGTGGCCTGGGAGCCTCTACTCTGGCCTCCTTTCCCAGTCAAGTGATGTGGATCCACCAACCTCCTTATCTTCCTTGAGTGCTTCCGTTTGGTTTCACCCCGCGCATGGGATGCGAGGGGCAAAAGGCGACCGTTTGCACGTGTACAATGCTTAGGCATTAGGTATGCAACAAAAGAATCCAACATCCGACAAGCCTAGTTTGCGCTTCATCCGCCACCGAATTGGCATGCGAGTTAGGACGTCGCTGCTCGAAGCAGGGATCAAATCTAACCAAACATGCCAAATACCACTCATGCGCCGTACGTGAATAGCTGTACCAATGCACGCCCGACATCCACCCCGCCGCCCGACATGAGATGTCGTGCGACAACACCGATGCCTTCTTTGCAAGGCCAATGCTACACCCGCCGTTGCGCGCCTGCCCAAGGGAGTTGAGAATTTAATCACTGCAAAGATTGTTGGAGGAAGACCAAGGTTCACATAGGGGAACCGCCCACGCCCGGTCCATCATAGCATCTGGCTGCACAAGGCCATACGTTCCCTGTGCGTGCAACGCCTAGAGTTAGCCGTAACAGGAGCTCTAGAACTAAACACTCGCCTGAAAGCACTGTTGTTTCCACACAAAACTCTATTATAAATCGATCTTGAGAAGTTCCCTCGTTGGAGCATGTTCGTCCCGTAGACGTTGTTGCCATGATTTTGTAAGCGCCCATTGGCATAGCATGAACGAGCCATGCATGCCATCAAGCGCCCTCGCAGCACGCCTACTAAGCCCATAGGATGCCCGTGACGTCCGCCTGATAACGCCTCGTTCGCCCTGCAGACGTCGTCGGCATGTTTTTGCAAGCGCCCAATGGTGTAGCACGGACGAGCCATGCATGCCATCAAGCGCCCACGCAGCATGCCTACTAAGCCCACAGGACGCCCTTGACATTCGCCTGCTTTCTTCTCAATTGCCCCGCAGACGTCGCTGGCATGTTTTTGTTGACGCCCAACGGCGTAGCACGGACGAGCCATGCTACCGTCAAGCACCCAAGCAGCACGCCTACTAAGCCCACAGGACGCCCATGACGTCCATCTGCCACCGCCTCAAACGCCCCGCAGACGTCGCTTGCATGTTTTTGTAGACGCCAAACGACGTAGCACGGACGAGCCATGCATGTCGTCAAGCGCCTACGTAGCATGCCTACTAAGCCCAAAGGACGCCCTCGACGTCCGCCTGCCTTTGACTCACTCGACCCATCGACGTCGCCGATGTGTTTTTATAAACGCCCAACGGCGAAGCACGGACAAGCCATGCATTCCATCAAGCACCCACGCAGCACGCCTACGAAGCCCATGGGACGCCTATGCCGTCTGCCTTCCTACGCCTTAGTGTGCCTCCAACACCTCTACCCCCCTTATATATGCTTAAAAAAGTTTTACTATGTGACAGGAGTAGACATGGATTTTCCAGCGAATCATAATGGAAATGTACAACCCAAATATGCACGTTCTAAGGTACCAACACACATCACCTTTCATAAATGACTTTAATATATATATAAAAATATTTTTCAACTTTTTTTAAATTTTTTTTTTCGAAAATTCCAAAATATTAGTTATAAATAAATAAAAAATAGGGAAAATATCGAAAAAATATGAAATCAACTCCGAAAATTCAAAAATAAATATGGGAACCTTAAAATAAAAAATTTATAAATTTTATTTTTTAAAAAGAGACGTAAAAAATAAAAAAGCGTAAAAATAAATTATAAACTAATGATTAGAAGTTTGAAAAATATGAAAATGCTCAAAAACACTTCTAAACACGATAAATTAATGATAAGATGTAATTTTGCATAAATAAAAGATGTTTCAATATCATACGAACCGTAAAAGTAATGAAAATGATGCGAAAGAGCCACGTTAGGCGGAAACGTTAGAGAATAGATAATGGAAAGTAGATGAATATGTTTGTAATGCATGGAGGTTGTTTCTAAATCCTTGTATTTATGTACGACATGCACATCCGCATGTTTTGATTAGAACTCGAACAATGTCGCATAAGCCACGACCGATACGAGCAGGGCACGACAGACTGTTGCGTGCAAGCACGTCCGACGACTGCCGATCATTTGTGATGTCCAAGTGCTATGATGGCATGGCACACCCGACGACGGGCGACCGTCTGTGCTGGTCCAAGGGCGATGATGGCATGCCACGCCCCATGCCGTCCGACCGTGTATGTTGTCCAAGGGCAATGATGGCATGCCATGCCCGACGACGGCCAACCGTCTGTGCTGTCCAAGGGAGATGATGGCATGCGACTCCCGACGACGTCCGACCGTTTGTGCTGCCCAAGGGCGATGATGGCATGCCACGCCCGACATCGTCTGACCGTGTGTTATCCGAGGATATGATGGCATGCCCCGCCCGACGACGGCGGACCATTTCTGTTGTCCAAAGGCGATGATGGCATGCCACACCCGACGCCGTCCGACTGTCTGTGCTGTCCAAGGGCTATGATTGCATGCAACGCCCGACGACGGCCGACCATCTATGTTGTCCAAGGGAGATGATGGCATACGACTCTCGACGCCATTCGACCGTCTGTGCTGCCCAAGGGCGATGATGGCATGCCACAACCGATGCCGTGAGACTGTCTGTGCTACCCAAAGGCGATGATGGCATGCCAGACCTGACATCGTTCGACCGTGTTTGTCGTCCAAGGGCGATGATGGCATGCAACGCCCCACGCCGTCCGACTGTGTCAGCTAGTGCAAAGGCGATGATGCTATGCCACGCCCGACGTCGTTCGACCGTGTGTGCTGCCCAAACGCGATTATGGCATGCCACGTCCGACATCGTTCGACCGTGTGTGCTTCCCAAAGGCGATGATGGCATGCCACGCCGGACGTCGTTCCACCGTGTGTGCTGCCTAAAGGCGATGATGGCATGCCACGCCCGACGTCGTTCGACGGTGTGTGCTGCCCAAAGGCGATGATGGCATGCCACACCTGACGCTGTTTGGCCGTCTGTGCTGCCCAAAGGCGATGATGTCATGCCACCCCCGACGTTGTTCAACCATTTTTGCCATCCAAGGGTGATTCTGACGCCGTCTTACTGTGTTAGCTAGTCCAAAGGCGATAATGGCATGCCACACCTGACGTCGTTCGAGCATGTGTGCAGCCCAAAGGTGATGATGGCATGCCACACCCGACCGTTCGAGCGTGTGTACTGCCTTAAGTCGATGATGGCATGCCACACCCGACGTCGTTCGAATGTGTGTGCTGTCCAAAGGCGGTGATGGCATGTCACTCCTGACGTCACTCTACCGTGTTTGCTGTCAAACGGCTATTATGGCATGCCACGCACGATGTCGTTCAACCGTTTGTGCTTCCCAAAGGCAATGATGGCATGCCACGCCTGACGTTGTTCGACCATGTTTACGGTCCAAGGGCTGTGATGGCATTCCACGCCCGAGGTCGTTCGACCGTGTGTGCTGCCCAAAGGCGATGATGGCATGCCACGCCCGACGTCGTCGGACCGTGTGTGCTGTCCAAGGGCGGTGATGTCATAACACGCCCACCGTTGCCGACTGTTTTTGCAGTCCTAGGGTGGTGATGTCATGCCAAGCCCTACGTTACTGACAGAGTGTGCTGTCCAAGGGCAGTGATGTCATGCCACGCCCGACGTTGCCGACTGAGTGTGCAGTCCAAGGGCGGTGAAGTCATCATGCCACGCCCGACGTTGCCGACCGTGTGTGCTGTCCAAGGGCGGTGATGTCATTCCCACGCCCGACGTCGTTCGACCATGTGTGCTGCCCAAAAGCAATAATGGCAGTCCACGCCCGACATCGTTCGACCGTATGTGCTGCCCAAAGGCGATGATGGCATGCCACGCCCGATGTCGTTAGACTGTGTGTGCTGTCCAACGGTGGTGATGACATGTCACGCCTAACGTCGTTCGACCGTGTTTGCCGTCCAAGGGCTATGATGGCATGCCATGCCCGACGTCGTTCGACCGTTTTTGCTGCCCATTGGCGATGATGGCATGCCACGCTTGACGTCGTTCGATCGTGTTTGCCGTCCCAGGACTAAGATGGCATACCACGCCCGACGTCGTTCGACCGTATGTGCTTCCCAAAGGCGATAATGGCATGTCAGGCCCAACATCGTCCGACCGTGTGTGCTGCCCAGAGGCGATGATGGCATTCCACGCCCGAATTGGCATGCGAGTTAGGACGTCGCTGCTCGAAGCAGGGATCCAACCTAACCACACATGCCCAATACAACTCATGCGCCGTATGTGAATAGCTCTACCAATGCACGCCTGACATCCACCCCGCCGCCCGACATGAGATGTCGTGCGACGACGCCGATGCCTTCTTTGCAAGGCAAATGCTACACCTGCCGTAGCGCGCCTGCCCAAGGGAGTTGAGAATTTAATCACTGCAAAGATTGTTGGAGGAAGACCAAGGTTCACACAGGGGAACCGCCCACGCCCGGTCCATCATAGCGTCTGGCCGCACATGGCCTTACGTGCCTTGTGCGTGCAACGCCTAGAGTTAGCCATAGCAGGTGCTCTAGAACTAAACACTTGACCAAAAGCATTGCCGTTTCCACACCAAACTCTATTATAAACCGCTCTTGAGAAGTTCCCTCGGTGACGCACGTTCGTCCCGCAGACGTTGCTGCCATGTTTTTGTAAGCGCCCAATGACATAGCACGAACGAGCCATACATGCCATCAAGCGCCCACGCAGCACGCCTACAAAGCCCACAGGACGCCCGGTGACGTCACCGCCGCCTCAGTTGCCCCGCAGACGTTTCTTGCATGTTTTTGTTGACGCCCAAAGGCGTAGCACGGACGAGCCATGTTGCCGTCAAGCGCCCACGCAGCACGCCTACTAAGCCCACAGGATGCCCTCGACGTCCGCCTGCCTTTGCCTCACTCGACCCATCAACGTCGCCGACGTGTTTTTATAAACGCCCAACGGGGAAGCACGGACAATCCATGCATGCCATTCAGCACCCACGCAGCACTCCTACTAAACCCATGGGACGCCTATGCCGTCTGCCTGCCTGCGCCTTAGTATGACTCCAACACCTCTACCCCCCTTATATATGCTTAAAAAAGTCATAATGGAAATGTACAACCCAAATATGCACGTTCTAAGGTACCAACACACATCAGCTTTCATAAATGACTTTAATATATATATATATATATATATATATATATATATATATATATATATATATAAATATTTTTCAACTTTTTTTTATATTTTTTTCGAAAATTCCAAAAAATTAGTTATAAATAAATAAAAAATAGGGAAAATATCAAAAAAATAAGAAATCAACTCCGAAAATTCACAAATAAATATGGGAACCTTAAAATAAAAAATTTAATAAATTTTATTTTTTAAAAGGAGACGTAAAAAATAAAAAAGTGTAAAAATAAATTATAAAATAATGATTAAGAGTCGGAAAAATATGGAAATGCTCAAAAACACTTCTAAACATGTTAAATTAATGATAAGATGTATATTTGCATAAATAAAAGATGTTTCAATATCATACGAACTGTAAAAGTAATGAAAATGATGCCAAAGAGCCACGTTTGGCGGAAATGTTAGAGAATAGATAATGGAAAGTAGATGAATATGTTTGTTATGCATGGAGGTTTTTTCAAAATCCTTGTATTTATGTACGACATGAACATCCGCATGTTTTGTTTAGAACTAGAACAATGTCGCACAAGCCACGACCGATGCGGGCAGGCCACGACCGACCGTTGCGTGCAGGCACGTCCGACGACAGCCGACCATTTGTGATGTCCAAGGGCTATAATGGCATGCCACACCCGACGACGGGTGACCGTCTGTGCTGGTCCAAGGCGATGATGGCATGCCACGCCCGATACCGTCCGACCGTGTGTGCTATCCAAGGGCTATGATGGCATGCCACGCCCGACGACGGCCGATCGTCTGTGCTGTCCAAGGGCGATGATGGCATGCGACTCCCGGCGACGTCCGACCGTCTGTGCTGCCCAAGGGCAATGATGGCATCCCACGCCCGACATCGTCCTATCGTGTGTGTTGTCCAAGGGATATGATGGCATGCAACGCCCGACGACGGCTGACCATTTGTGTTGTCCAAATGCGATGATGGCATGCCACACCCGACGCTGTCCGACCGTCTGTGCTGTCCAAGGGCGATGATGGCATGCGACTCCCGACGACGGCCGACCGTCTGTGCTGTCCAAGGGCGATGATGGCATACGACTCCCAACGCCGTTCGACCGTCTGTGTTGCCCAAGGGCGATGATGGCATGCCACGCCTGACGCCGTTCGACTGTCTGTGCTGCCCAAAGGCGATGATGGCATGCCAGGCCTGACGTCGTTCGACTCTGTTTGCCGTCCAAGAGCGATGATGGCATGCCACGCCCAACGCCGTCCGACTATGTCAGCTAGTCCAAAGGCGATGATGGCATGCCACGCCCAACGTCGTTCGACCATTTGTGCTGCCCAAAGGCGATGGTGGCATGCCACGTCCGACGTCGTTCGACCGTGAGTGCTTCCTAAAGACGATGATGGCATGCCACGCCCGACGTCGTTCGACCGTGTAAACTGCCCAAAGTCGATGATGGCATGCCACGCCTGACGTCGTTCGACCGTCTGTGCTGTCCAAAGGCGGAGATGGCATGTCACGCCTGACGTCTTTCGGCCGTATTTGCTGTCAAAGGGCTATGATGGCATGCCACGCATGACGTCGTTCGACCATTTGTGCTGCCCAAAGGCGATGATGGCATGCCACGCCTGACGTTGTTAGACCATGTTTAGCGTTCATGGGCTATGATGGCATTCCACGCCCGACGTCGTTCGACCGTGCGGGCTGCCCAAAGGCGATGATGGCATGCCACGCCCGACGTCGTTCGATGGTGTGTGCTGCCCAAAGGCGATGATGGCATGCCACGCCCGACGCTTTTTGACCGTCTCTGCTGCCCAAAGGCGATGATGGCATGCCACGCCCTACGTCGTTCGACCGTTTTTGCCGTCCAAGGGCGATTTCGACGCCGTCCTACTGTGTCAGCTAGTCCAAAGGCGATGATGGCATGACACGCCCGACGTCGTTCGATCATCTGTTCAGCCCAAAGGCGATGATGGCATGCCACGCGTAACGTCGTTCGAGCGTGTGTCCTTCCCAAAGTCGATGATGGCATGCCACGCCCGACGTCGTTCGACCGTGTGTGCTGTCCAAAGGCGGTGATGGCATGTCACGCCTGACGTCATTAGACCGTTTGTGCTGCCCAAAGATGATGATGGCATGCCACGCCTGACGTTGTTCGACCATGTTTACCGTCCAAGGTCTATGATGGCATTCCACGCCCGACGTCGTTCGACCGTGTGTGCTGTCGAAAGGCGATGATGGCATGCCACGCCTGACATCGTTCGACCGTGTGTGCTGTCCAAAGGCGGCGATGTCATGCCACGCCTGACGTTGCCGACTATGTGTGCTGTCCAAGGGCGGTGATATCATGACACGCCCGCCGTTGTCGACTGTGTGTGCAGTCCAAGGGCGGTGATGGCATGCCACGCCTTACGTTGTTCGACGGTGTTTGACGTCCAAGGACTATGATGGCATGCCACGCCCGACGTCGTTCGACCGTGTGTGCTGTCCAAAGGCGGTGATGGCATGTCACGCCTGACGTCACTAGACCGTTTGTGCTGCCCAAAGATGATGATGGCATGCCACGCCTGACGTTGTTCGACCATGTTTACCATCCAAGGTCTATGATGGCATTCCACGCCCGACGTCGTTCGACCGTGTGTGCTGCTGAAAGGCGATGATGGCATGCCACGCCTGACATCGTTCGACCGTGTGTGCTGTCCAAAGGCGGCGATGTCGTGCCACGCCTGACGTTGCCGACTAAGTGTGCTGTCCAAGGGCGGTGATATCATGACACGCCCGCCGTTGTCGACCGTGTGTGCTGCCCAAAGGCGATGATGGCATGCCACGCCCCACGCTGTTCGACTGTGTGTGCTGGCAAAAGGCGATGATGGCATGCAACGGCCGACGCCGTCCTACTGTCTGTGTTGCCCAAAGGTGATGATGGCATGCCACGCCCGACGTCGTTCGACCATGTTTGCCGTCCAAGGGATGGCATGCCACGCCCGACGCCGTTTGACTGTGTCAGCTAGTCCCATGGCGATGATGGCATGCCACGCCCGACGTCGTTCGACTGTGTGTACTGCCCAAAAGCGATGATTGCATGCAACGCCCGACGTCTTTTGACCGTTTGTGCTACCTAAAGGCGATGATGGCATGCCACGCCCGACGTCGTTCGACCGTGTGTGCTGTCAAAAGGTGGTGATGGCATGTGACGCCTGACGTCGTTCAACCATTTTTGTCGTGCAAGGGCTATGATGGAATGCCACGCCCGACGTCGTTCGACCGTTTTGGCTACCCAAGGGCTATGATGGCATGCCACGCCCGACGTCGTTTGACCGTGTTTGTCGTCCAAGGGCTATAATGTCATGCCACACCCGAATTTGTACGACCGTGTGTGCTGCCCAAAGGCGATGATGGCATGTAACGCCCAACATCATCCGACCGTGTGTGCTGTCCAAAGGTGGCGATGTCATGCCACGCCCGACGTTGGCGACCGTGTGTGCAGTCGAAGGGCGATGATGGCATGCCACGCCTGACGTCGTTCGACGGTGTTTGACGTCAAAGGGCTATGAAGGCATGCCACGCCCGACGTCGTTCGATCGTGTGTGCTGCCCAATGGCGATGATGGCATGCCACGCCCGACGTTGTTCGACCATGTGTGCTGCCCAAAGGCGATGATGGCATGCCACGCCCGACGACGTTCGACTGTGTGTGCTGGCAAAAGGCGATGATGGCATGCAACGGCCGACGCCATCCGACCGTCTTTGCTGCCCAAAGGTGATGATAATATGCCACGCCCGACGTCGTTTGACCATGTTTGCCGTCCAAGGGATGGCATTTCACGCCCGACGCCTTCTGACTGTGTCAGCTAGTCCTAAGGCGAGGATGGCATGCCACGCCCGACGTCGTTCGACCGTGTGTGCTGCCCAAAAGCGATGATGGCATGAAACGCCTGAAGTCATTCGACCGTTTGTGCTGCCCAAAGGAGATGATGGCATGCCACGCCCGACGTTGTTCGACCGTGTGTGCTGTCCAAAGGTGGTGATGGCATGTCACGCCTGACGTCGTTCGACCATTTTTGCCGTGCAAGTGCTATGATGGCATGCCACCCCGCGCATGGGATTCGAGGGGCAAAAGGCGACCGTTTGCACGTGCACAATACTTAGTCATTAGGTATGCAGCACAGGAATTTGATAGCATGCCACACACGACGTTGTGCGACCGTTTGTGCTGCCCAAAGGCGATGATGGCATGCCACGCCTAATGTTGTTCGACCATGTTTACCGTCCAAGGGCTATGACGGCATTCCACGCCCGACGTTGTTTGACCATGTGTGCAACCCAAAGGCAATGATGGCATGCCACGCCCGACGTCGGCCGACCGTGTGTGTTGTCCAATGGTGTCGATGTCATGCCACGGCCGACGTTGCCAACCGTGTGTGCAGTCCAAGTATGTGATGTCAGGACACGCCCGCCGTTGCCGATCGTGTTTGCAGTCCTAGGGCGGTGATGTCATGCCACGCCCTACATTGCCGACAGTGTGTGCCGTCCAAGGGCAATGATGTCATGCCACACCCGACGTTGCCGACCGTGTGTGCTGTTCAAGGTCGGTGAAGTCATCATGCCACTCCTAACGTTGCCGACCGTGTGTGCTGTCCAAGGGCGGTGATGTCATTCAACGCCCGACGTCGTTCGACCGTGTGTGCTACCCAAAAGCAATGATGGCATGCCACGCCCGACATCATTCGACCGTGTGTGCTGCCCAAAGGTGATGATGACATGCCACGCCCGACGTCGTTCGACCGTGTGTGCTCTCCAAAGGTGGTGATGGCATGTCATGCTTGACGTCGTTCGACTGTGTTTGCCGTCCAAGGACAATGATGGCATGCCACGCCCGACTTCGTTCGACCATTTGTGCTGCCCATAGGCGATGATGGCATGCCACGCCTGACGTCGTTCGACCGTGTTTGCCGTCCAAGGGCTATGATGGCATGCCACGCCCGACGTCGTTCGACCGTGTGTGCTGCCCTAAGGCGATGATGGCATGCCACGTCCGACGTCGTTCGACCGTGAGTGCTTCCCAAAGGAGATGATGGCATGCCACGCCCGATGTCGTTCGACCGTGTGTGTTTCCCAAAGGCGATGATGGCATGTCACGCCCGACGTCGTTCGACCGTTTGGGCTGCCCAAAGGCGATGATTGCATGCCTCGCCTGACATCATTTGACCGTGTTTTCCATCCAAGGTCTATGATGGCATGCCACGCCCGACGTTGTTCAAGCATGTGCTCAGCCCAAAGGCGATGATGGCATGCCACGCCTAACGTCTTTCGAGCGTGTGTGCTTCCCAAAGTTGATGATGGCATGCCACGCCCGACGTCGTTCGACTGTGTGTGCTGCCCAAAGATGATGATGGCATGTCAAGCCCGACGTCGTCCGACCGTGTGTGCTGTCCAAAGGCGGCGATGTCATGCCACACCCGACGTTGCCGACCGTGGGTGCGATCGAGGTGGTGATGTCATGACACGCCCGACGTTGACGACTGTGTGTGCTGTCCAAGGGCGGTGATGTCATGCCACGCCCAATGTTTCCGACCGTGTGTGCAGTCCAAGGGCGGTGATTTCATGCCACGCCCGACGTTGCCGACCGCGCGTATGCTCCCCTTTTCATTAATTCCCTACCCTTGCGCTTTGCCTCATAGATGACGTTGTTAGGGAGAACCCTTCTTGAACTCCTCGCGGAATTTCTCCCACGTGTTCATATTGCATGTCCCCTTCTTGATGTCGAACTCTTTACGCCTCCACCATAGCATGGGCATCTACAAAAGATACAACACAACAGTGTTGATCTTGTTCACATCACTTCGCACCCAATTACACTTGAAGTAATTCTCCCAGTGCCATAGGAAATTCTTTACCTCCTATGCGTCGCGGACGCCTTTGAACATAGGTGGCATGGGAGCATCGACTCTGGCCTCCCTTTCCCGGTCAAGTGATGTGGATCCACTAACCTCCCTATCTTCCTTGAGTGCTTCCGTTTGGGTTCACCCCGCGCATGGGATGCGAGGGGAGAAAGGCGACCATTTGCACGTGCACAATACTTAGTCATTAGGTATGCAACACAGGAATCCGACATCCAACCAGCCTTGATTGCGCTTCATCCGCCACCGAATTGGCATGCGAGTTAGGACGTCGCTGCTCGAAGCAGGGATACAACCTAACCACACATGCCCAATACCACTCATGCGCCGTACGTGAGTAGCTCTACCAATGCACGCCCGACATCCACCACGCTGCCCGACATGAGATGTCGTGCGACGACGCCGATGCCTTCTTTGCAATGCCAATGCTACACCCGCCGTTGCGCGCCTGCCCAAGGGAGTTGAGAATTTAATCACTGCAAAGATTGTTGGAGGAAGACCAAGGTTGACACAGGGGAACAACCAACGCCCGGTCCATCATAGCATCTGGCCGCACATGGCCTTACGTGCCCTGTGCGTGCAACGCCTAGAGTTAGCCGTAACAGGAGCTCTAGAACTAAACACTCGCCCGAAAGCACTGCCGTTTCCACACATAACTCTATTATAAACCGATCTTGAGAAGTTCCCTCGGTGTCGCTCGTTCGTCCCGCAGACGTCACTGGCATGTTTTTGTAAGCCCCCAACGGTAAAGCACGGACGAGCCATGCATGCCATCAAGCGCCCACGCAGCACGCCTACTAAGCGCACAGGATGCCCGTGACGTCCGCCTTGTAATTCCTCGGTCACCCAGCAGACGTCGTCGGAATGTTTTTGCAAGCGCCCAACGGCGTAGCACGAACGAGCCATGCAGGCCGTCAAGCGCCCACACAACACGCCTACTAAGCCCACAGGATGCCCTTGAGGTCCTCCTGCCACCGCCTCAAATGCCCCACAGACGTAGCAGGCATGTTTTTGTAAAATCCCAACGACGTAGCACGGACGAGCCATGCATGTCGTCAAGTGTCCACGCAGCATGCCTACTAAGCCCACAGAACGCCCATGACGTCCGCTAGCCACCGCCTCAAACGCCCCACAAACATCGCGGGCTCGTTTTAGTAAATGCCCAACAGCGTAGCACGGACGAGCCATGCATGTCGTCAAGCGCCCATGCAGCACGCCTTGTAAGCCCACAGGACGCCCTCGACGTCCGCCTTCCTTCACCTCAGCCGCCCCATAAACGTCGCTAGAATGTTTTTGTAGACGCCCAACGACGTAGCACGGACGATCAATGTATGCCTTCAAGCGACCACGCAGCACGTCTACTAAACCCACAAGACACCCTCGACGTCTGCGTGCCTTTTCCTCACTCGAACCATCGACGTCGCCGACATATTTAAAAACTTCCAACGGCGTAGCATGAACAAGCCATGCATGCCATCAAGCACCCACGCAGCACGCCTGCTAAGCCCACGGGACGCCTATGAAATTTGCCTGCCAGCGCAATCTGCCTCCAACACCTATACCCCCCTTATATATGCTTAAAAAAGTTTTACCCATGTGACAGGAGTAGACGTGGATTTTCTAGATAATCATAATGGAAATGTACAACCCAAATATGCACGTTGTAAGGTACAAAGACACGCCAGCTTTCATAAATAACTTTAATATATATAAAAAATTATTTTCAATATTTTTTAAAATTTTTGTTTTTTTCGAAAATTCTGAAAAATTAGTATTAAATTAATAAAAAACAGGGAAAATATCAAAAAAAATATGAAATCAACTCCAAAAATTCACAAATAAATATGGGAACCTTAAAATAAAAAATTTAATAAATTTTATTTTTTAAAAGGAGACGTAAAAAATAAAAAAGCATAAAAATATTAAAAGTCGGAAAAATACAGGAATGCTCTAAAACACTTCTAAACATGTTAAATTAATGATAAGATATATATTTGCACAAATAGAAGATGTTTCAATATTGTACGAACCGTAAAAGTAATGAAAATGATGTGAAAGAGCCACATTAGGCGGAAATGTTAGAGATAGATAATGGAAAGTAGATGAATATGTTTGTTATGCATGGAGGTTGTTTCAAAATCCTTTGATTTATGTATGGCATGAACATCCGTATGTTTTGTTTAGAACTCGAACAATGTCGCACAAGCCACGACTGATGCGGGCAGGCCACGTCCGACCGTTGTGTGCAGGCACGTCCGACGACGGCCGACCGTTTGTGCTGTCCAAGGGCTATGATGGCATGCCATGCACGACGACGGCCGACCGTGTGTGCTGTTCCAAGGGTGGTGATGTCATGCCACACTCGACGTTGCCGACCGTGTGTGCTGTCTAAGGGCGGTGATGTCATCATGCCACGCCCAACGTTGCCGACCGTGTGTGCTGTCCAAGGGTGGTGATGTCACGCCACGCCCGACATTCCCGACCGTGTGTGCTGTTCAAGGGTGGTGATGTCATGCCACGCCTGATGTTGCCGACCGTGTGTGTAGTCTAAGGGCGGTGATATTATGCCACGCCCGCAGTTGCCGACCGTGTGTGCTGTCCAAGGGCGGTGATGTCATGCCACGCCCGACTGGCTTTTCAACCAAGCACGATGGCCAATTGTGTGAATCAACGGTTCCTCTCGTACTAGGTTGAATTACTATTGCGACACTGTCATCAGTAGCGTAAAAGAAACCTGTCTCACGACTCTCTAAACCCAGCTCACGTTCCCTATTGGTGGGTGAACAATCCAACACTTGGTGAATTCTGCTTTACAATGATAGGAAGAGCCGACATCGAAGGATAAAAAAGCAACGTCACTATGAACGTGTGGCTGCCACAAGCCAGTTATCCCTATGGTAACTTTCCGTACACCACTAGCTTCGAATTTTGAAGGTCTAAACAATCGTTAGGCCACGCTTTCACGGTTATTATTCGTACTGGAAATC
The DNA here is from genome assembly GCA_027789145.1 of Solanum arcanum. Taxonomy (NCBI): domain Eukaryota; kingdom Viridiplantae; phylum Streptophyta; class Magnoliopsida; order Solanales; family Solanaceae; genus Solanum; species Solanum arcanum. The sequence goes on along the minus strand of CM050939.1, from coordinate 38,988,522 downwards.
AAAATCAAATGAGCTTTTACCCTTCTGTTCCACGCGAGATTTCTTTTCTCGTTGAGCTCATCTTTTGACACCTGTGTTATCTTTTAACAGATGTACCGCCCTAGCCAATCTCCCCACCTGACAATGTCTTCCGCCCGGATCGGCCCGCGAAGTGAGCCCTGGGTCCAAAGAGGGGGCAGTGCCCCGCTTCAATTCACGGAATAAGTAAAATAACGTTAAAAGTAGTAGAATTTCACTTTCGCCTTTCGGTTCCCACTTATACTACCCCTCTCAAGTCATTTCACAAAGTCGAACTAGAGTCAAGCTCAACAGGGTCTTTTTTCTCCGTTGATTCTGCCAAGCCCATTCCCTTGGTTGTGGTTTCGCTGGATAGTAGATAGGGACAGTGGGAATCTCGTTAATCCATTCATGTGCGTCACTAATTAGATGACAAGGCATTTGGCTACCTTAAGAGAGTCATAGTTACTCCTGCCGTTTACCCGCGCTTGGTTGAATTTCTTAACTTTGACATTAAGAGCAGGGCAGAAATCACATTGCATAAACATCCGTTGGGACAATCGCAATGCTTTGTTTTAATTAAATAGTCGCATTTCCCTTGTCTGTACCAGTTCTGAGTTGGTTGTTCGACGCCCGGGGAAGGCCTTTGGAGGAAACATTCCCAGTCCGTCCCCCGACCGACACGTGGTGACCCGCTCTTGCCTCGGGAGCAGCTCGAGCAGTCAACCGACAGTCGATGGGTTTGGGACTGGGACCCCCGTGCACACCGGACACCAAAGGCGATGATGGCATACCACGCCCGACGTCGTTCGACAGTGTGTGCTGTCCAAAGGCGGTGATGGCATGCCACTCCTGACGTCGTTCGACCGTGTTTGCCATCCAAGGGCTATGATGGCATGCCACGCCCGACATCTTTCGATCATTTATGTTGCCCAAAGGCGATGATGGCATGCCACGCCCGACGTCGTTCGATCGTGTATGCTGTTCAAGGGCGGTGATATCATGCCACACCCGATTTTGCCGAGCGTGTGTGCTGTCCAAGGGCAGTGATGTCATCATGCCACGCACGACGTTGCCGACCGTGTGTGCTGTCAAAGGGCTGTGATGTCATGCCACGCCTGACGTTGCCGATCGTGTGTGTCGTCCAAGGTCGGTGATGTCATGCCACGCCCGACGTTGCCGACCGTGTATGCTGTCCAAGAGCGGTAATGTCATCTTGCCACGCCATACGTTGCCGACCGTGTGTGTTGTCCAAGGGCGGTGATGTCATGCCACGCCCGATGTCGTCCGACCGTGTGTGTTGCCCAAAGGCGATGATGGCATGCCACGCCCGACGTTGTTCGACCGTGTGTGTTGCCCTAAGGCGATTATGGCATGCCACGCCCGACGTCGTTCGACTGTGTGTGCTTGTGAAAGGGGATGATGGCACGCAACGTCCGACGCTGTCGACCGACTGTGCTGCCCAAAGGCAATGAGGGCAAGCCACGCCTGCCGTCGTTCGAGCATGTTTGCTGTCCAAGGAAGATGATGGAATGCCACGCCTGACATCGTTTGACCGTGTGTGCTACCCAAAGGGGATGATGGCATGCCACGCCTGACGTCGTTCGACCGTTTGTGCTGCCCAAAGGCGATGATGGCATGCCACGCCCGACGCCGCTCGATCGGTGTGTCAGCCCAAAGCGGTGATGGCATGTCACTCCTTAAGTCATTCGACCGTGTTTGCCGTCCACGGGCTATGATGGCATGCCACGCCCGACATCGTTCGATTGTTTATGCTGCCCAAAGGCGTTGATGGCATGCCACGCCTGACGTCGTTCGACGGTGTTTGACGTCCAAGGGCTATGATGGCATGCCACGCCCGACGTTGTTCGATTGTGTGTGCTGCCCAAAGGCGATGATGGCATGCCACGCCCGACATCGTTCGACCGTGTGTGCTGCCAAAAGGTGATGATGGCATGCCACGCCCGACGTCGTTCGACTGTGTGTGCTGGCAGAAGGCGATGATGGCATGCAACGGCCAACGTCGTCTGACAGTCTATGCTGCCCAAATGTGATGATGGCATGCCACACCCAACGTCGTTCGACCATGTTTGTCGTCCAAGGGCGATGTTGGCATGCCACGCCCGACGGCGTCTAACAGTGTCAGCTAGTCTAAAGGCGATGATGGCATGCCAAGCCCGACGTCGTTCGACCGTGTGTGCTGCCCAAAAGCGATGACGGCATAAAATGCCCGACGTTGTTCGACCGTTTGTGTTGCCCAAAGGCGACCGTATTCACGTGCCCAAAGGCGACCGTTTTCCGACATCCGGCCAGCCTAGATTGCACTTCATCCGCCACCGAATTGGCATGCGAGTTAGAACGTCGCTGCTCGAAGCAGGGATCCAACCTAACCACACATGCCCAATACCACTCATGCGCCGTACGTGAATAGTTTTACCAATGCACGCCCGACATCCACCCCGCCGCCCAACATCCGATGTCGTGCGACGACGCCGATGCCTTCTTTGCAAGGCCAATGCTGCACCTGTAGTTGCGCACCAGCCCAAGGGAGTTGAGAATTTAATCACAGCAAAGATTGTTGGAGGATTACCAAGGTTCACACAGGGGAACCGCCCACGCCCGGTCAATCATAGCGTCTGTCCGCACATGGTCTTACGTGCCCTGTGAGTGCAACGCCTAGATTTACCCGTAACAGGAGCTCTAGAACTAAACACTCGCCCGAAAGCACTGCTGTTTCCTCACCAAAGTCCTTTATAAACCGATCTTGAGAAGTTCCCTCGGTGGCGCATGTTTGTCCCGCAGACCTTGCTGCCATGTTTTTGTAAGCGCCCAATGGCATAGCACGAACGAGCCATGCATGCCATCAAGCGCCCACGCAGCACGCCTACAAAGCCCATAGGACGCCCGTGACGTCCTCCTTATAACGCCTCGGTCGCCCCGCAGACGTCGTCGGCCTGTTTTTGCAAGTGCCCAATGGCGTAGCACGGACGAGCCATGTATGCCATCAGCGCCCACGCAAAGACGCCTACTAAGCCCACAGGACGCCTTGAGGTCCGCATGCTTTCGCCAATCGCCCGCAAACGCCGCCGGCATGTTTAAGTTGGCGCCAACGCCAGAGCACGGACGAGCCATCTGCCGTCAGCGCCCACGCAAAGACGCCTACTAAGCCCACTGGATGCCCATGACGTCCGCCTGCCACCGCTTCAAACGCCCTGCAGACGTCGCGGGCGTGTTTTTGTAAACGCCCTATGGCGTAGCACGGACGAGCCATGCATGCCGTCAAGATCCACGCAGCACGCCTACTAAGCCCACAGGATGCCCTCGACGTCCGCCTGTCTTCGCCTCTGCCGCCCCGCAAACGTGGCTAGCATGTTTTTGTGACGCCCAACGACGTAGCACGGACGAGCCATGCATGCCGTCAAGCACCGACACAGCATGCCTACTAAGCCCATAGGAAGCCCTCGATGTCTGCCTACCTTTGCTTTACTCGACCCATCGACGTCGCCGACGTGTTTTTATAAACACCCAACGGCGAAGCACGAACAAGCCATGCATGCCATCAAGCACCCACGCAGCACGCCTACTAAGCCCATGGGACGCCTATGCCGTCTGCCTGCCTGCGCCTTAGTGTGCCTCCAACACCTCTACCCCCCTAATATATGCTTCAACACGTTTTCCCATGTGACAGGAGTAGACATGGATTTTCCAGCGAATCATAATGGAAATGTACTACCCAAATATGCACGTTCTAAGGTACCAACATACATCAGCTTTCATGACTTTAATATATATAAAAATATTTTTCAACATTTTTATTAAAAGAATTTTTTTTCGATAATTCCAAAAAATTAGTAATAAATAAATAAAAAATAGGGAAAATATTGAAAAAAATATGAAATCAACTCCAAAAATTCACAAATAAATATGGGAACCTTAAAATAAAAAATTTAATAAATTTTATTTTTTAAAAGAGACGTAAAAAATAAAAAAGCATAAAAATAAATTATAAAATAATGATTAAAAGTTGGAAAAATATGAAAATGCTCGAAAACACGTCTAAACATGTTAAATTAATGATACGATGTATCTTTGCACCACTAAAAGATGTTTCAATATCATATGAACCGTAAAAGTAATGAAAATGATGAGAAAGAGCCATGTTAGGCGGAAACGTTAGAGAATAGATAATGGAAAGTAGATGAATATATTTGTTATGCATGGAGGTTGTTTCAAAATCCTTGTATTTATGTACGACATGAACATCTGCATGTTTTTTTTAGAACTCGAACAATGTCGCACAAGCCACGACCGATGCGGCGAGGCCAAAGCCAGCGATTCGCGTCACGAGCCGACGTCGACGACCGACCATTTGTGATGTCAAAGGGCTATGATTGCATGCTACACCCGACAATGGCCGACCGTCTGTGCTGGTCCAAGGGCGATGCTGGCATGCCACGCCCGATGCCATCCTATCGTGTGTGCTGTCCAAGGGCTATAATGGCATGCCACGCCCGAAGACGGCCGACCGTATGTCTTTGTCGAAGGAGATGATGGCATGCGACTCCCGACGATCCGACCGTCTGGCTTCCCAAGGGCGATGATGGGCGCCACGCCCGACATTGTTCGGCGGTGTGTGTTGTCGAGGATATGATGGCATGCCACGCCCGACGACGGCCGACCATTTGTGTTGTCGAAAAGCGATGATGGCATGCCACACCCGACGCCGTCCGACCGTCTGCAGGCTGTCCAAGGGCGATGATGGCATGCCACGCCCGGCGTTGTTTGACCGTATTTGCTGCCCAAAGGCGATGATGGATGGCCACGCCCTAAATTCTGGATCCATTTTGCCGACTTACCTTGCCTACATTGTTCCATCAACGAGGTTGTTCACCTTGAGAACCTAATGCGGTAAGAATGCGGCCGGCGCGGACGGGATTCGGTCCTCTGGATTTTCAAGGGCCGCCAGAAGCGGACCGGACACCACGCGACATACGGTGCTCTTCCAGCCGCTGGACCCTAACTCCGGCTGAGCCGATTCTAGGGTAGGCAGGCTGTTAAACAGAAAAGATAACTCTTCCTTGAGTGCTTCCGTTTGGGTTCACCCTGCGCATGGGATACGAGGGCCTTTGCACGTGCACAATGCCTAGGCATTAGGTATGCAGCAAAGGAATCCGACATCCGACCACCCTATATTGCGCTTCATCCGCCACAGAATTGGCATGCGAGTTAGGACGTCGTTGCTCGAAGAAGGGATCCAACCTAACCACACATGCCCAATACCACTCATACGCCGTACGTGAATAGTTCTACCAATGCACGCCTGACATCCACCCCGCTGCACAACATGCGATGCCGTGCGACGACGCCGATGCCTTCTTTGCAAGGCCAATCTGCACTAGTTGCCAGGCGCTCGCCGCCCATGGGAGTTGAGAATTTAATCACTGCAAAGATTGTTGGAGGAAGACCAAGGTTCACACAGGGGAACCGCCCACGCTTGGTCCATCATTGCGTCTAGCCGCACATGGCCTTACGTGCCCCGTGCGTGCAACGCCTAGAGTTAGCCGTAACAGGAGCTCTAGAACTAAACACTCGCCCGAAAGCACTGCCGTTTCCACACAAAACTCTATTATAAACCGATCTTGAGAAGTTCCTCGACGCGACGCGTTCATCCCACAGACGTTGCCGCCATGTTTTTATGGCGCCCAATGGCATAGCACAAACGAGCCATGCATGCCATCAAGCGCCCACGCAACACGCCTACTAAGCCCATAGGACGCCTTTGACGTCTGCCTGCTTTCGCCTAAGTTGCCCCGCAGACGTCGCAGGCATGTTTTTGTTGACGCCCAACAGCGTAGCACGGACAAGCCATGCTGCCGTCAAGTACCCACGCAGCACACCTACTAAGCCCAGGACGCCCATGACGTCCTCCTGTCTTCGCCTCAGCCGCCCCGCAAACGTCGCTAGCATGTTTTTGTAGACGCCCAACGACGTAGCACGGACGAGCCATTCATGCCGTCAAGCGCCTACGTAGCATGCCTACTAAGCCCACAGGACACCCACGACATCCGCCTGCCTTTTCCTTACTCGACCCATCGACGTCGCCGATGTGTTTTTATAAACGCCCAACGGCGAAATACGGACAAGCCATGCATGCCATCAAGCACCCACGCAGCACGCCTACTAAGCCCATGGGACGCCTATGCTGTCTGCCTACCTGCGCCTTAGTGTGCCTCCAACACCTCTACCCCCCTTATATATGCTTAAAACAGTTTTACCATGTGACAGGAGTAGACATGGATTTTCCAGCGAATCATAATGGAAATGTACAACACAAATATGCACGTTCTAAGGTACTAACACACATCAGCTTTCATAAATGACGTTAATATATATATAAGAATATTTTTCAACTTTTTTTTAATTTTTTTTCGAAAATTCCAAAAAATTAGTTTTAAATAAATAAAAAATAGGGAAAATATCAAAAAATATGAAATGAACTCTGAAAATTCAAAAATAAATATGGGAACCATAAAATAAAAAATTTTTAAATTTTATTTTTAAAAGGAGATGTAAAAAATAAAAAAACCTAAAAATAAATTATAAACTAATGATTAAAAGTCGGAAAAATATGGAAATGCTCAAAAACACTTCTAAACATGTTAAATTAATGATAAGATGTTTTTTTGCATGAATAAAAGATGTTTCAATATCATACAAATCGTAAAAGTAATGAAAATGATGCGAAAGAGCCACGTTAGGCGGAAACGTTAGAGAATAGATAACGGAAAGTAGATGAATATATTTCTTATGCATGGAGGTTGTTTCAAAATCCTTTTATTTATGTACGACATGAACATCCACATGTTTTGTTTAGAACTCAAACAATGTCGCACAAGCCACGACCGATGCGAAAGGTGCCACAACCGATCAATTGCGTGAAGACACGTTCGACGACGGCCGACCCTTTGTGATATCCAAGGGCGATGATGGCATGCCACGCCCGATGCCGTCCGACCTTATGTGTTGTCCAAGGGCTATGATGGAATGCCACGCCCGACGACGGCCGACTTTCTGTGCTGTCCAAGGGCGATGATGGCATGCGACTCCCGACGACGTCCGACCGTCTATGCTGCCCAAGGGCGATGATGGCATGCCACGCCTGACATCGTCCAACCGTGTGTGCTGTCCAAGGGATATGATGGCATACCACGCACGACGACGGCCGACCATTTGTGTTGTCAATAAGCGATGATGGCATGCCACACCCGACGCCGTCCGACCGTCTATGCTGTCCAAGGGCTATGACGGCATATAACGCCCGATGACGGCCGATCGTCTGTGCTGTCCAAGGGCGATGATGGCATACGACTCCCGAAGTTGTTCGACCGTTTGTGCTGCCCAAGGGCGATGATGGCATGCCACACCCGACGCCGTGCGACTGTCTGCGCTGCCCAAAGGCGATGATGACATGCCAGGCCTGACGTCGTTCGACCATGTTTGCCGTCCAAGGGCGATGATGTTATGCCACGCCCAACACCGTCTGACTGTGTCAGCTAGTCCAAAGGCGATGATGGCATGCCACGCCCGACGTCGTTCGACCGTGTGTGCTGCCCAAAGGAGATAATGGCATGCGACGTCAAACGTCATTCGATCGTGTGTGCTTCCCAAAGGCGATGATGGCATGCCACGCTCGACGTCGTTCGACCATTTTTTCCAACCAAGGGCGATTTCGACGCCGTCCTACTGTGTCAACTAGTCCAAAGGCGATGATGGCATGCCACGCCCGACGTCGTTCAACCGTTTTTGCCATCCAAGGGCATTTCCGATGCCGTCCTACTGTGTCAGCTAGTCCAAAGGCGATGATGGCATGCCACGCCCGACGTCGTTCGAGCATGTGTGCTGCCCAAAGTCGATGATGGCATGCCACACCCGACGTCGTTCGACCGTGTGTCTTGTCAAAGCGGTGATGGCATGTCACGCTGGCGACGCCATTCGGCCCGTATTTCTTTGTCAAAGGGCTATGATGGCATGCCACGCACGCACGTCGTTCGACCGTTTGTGTTGCCCAAAGGCGATGATGGCATGCCACGCTGGCGTTTTTGACCATGTTTACCGCTCAAGGGCTATGATGGCATTCCATGCCCGACGCCGCTCGACCGCGGTGTGTCGCCCAAAGGCGATGATGGCATGACACGCCCGACGTCGTTCGATGGTGTGTGCTGCCCAAAGGCNATGATGGCATGCCACGCCCGACGCTATTTGACCGTCTGTGTTGCCCAAAGGCGATGATGGTATGCCATGCCCGACGTCGTTCGACCGTTTTTACCGTCTATGGCGATTCCGAGACCGCCCCATCGTGGTCGGGCCTAGTCCAAAGGGGATGATGTCATGCCACGCCCAACGTCGTTCGAGCATGTGTTCAGCCCAAAGGTGATGATGGCATGCCACGCCCGACGTCGTTCGAGCGTGTGTGCTGCCCAAAGTCGATGATGGCATGCCACGCCTGACGTCGTTCGACCGTGTGTGCTGTCCAAAGGCGGTTATGGCTTGTCACGCCTGACGTCATTCGATCGTGTTTGCTGTCAAAGGGCTTTGATGGCATGCCACGCACGACGTTGTGCGACCGTTTGTGTTGCCCAAAGGCGATGATGGCAAGCCACGCCTAATGTTGTTCGACCATGTTTACCGTCCAAGGGCTATGATGACATTCCACGCCCGACGTCGTTTGACCGTGTGTGCTACCCAAAGGCGATGATGGCATGCCACGCCCGACGTCGTCCGACCGTGTGTGCTGTCCAATGGTGTCGATGTCATGCCACGGCCAACATTGTCGATCGTGTGTGCTATCCAAGTATATGATGTCAGGACACGCCCGCCGTTGCCGATCGTGTTTGCAGTCCTAGGGCGGTGATGTCATGCCACGCCCTACATTGCCGACAGTGTGTGTTGTCCAAGGTCGGTGATGTCATGCCACGCCCGACGTTGCCGACCGTTTGTGTTGTCCATGGGCGGTGATGTCATCATGCCACGCCCTACGTTTCCGACCGTGTGTGTTGTCCAAATGCGGTGATGTCATGCCACACCTGACGTCGTCCTACCGTGTGTGCTGCCCAAAGGCGATGATGGCATGCCACGCCCGACGTCGTTCGACCGTGTGTGCTGCCCAAAGGAGATTATGGCATGCCACGCCCGACGTCGTTCGACTGTGTGTGCTGGTGAAAGGCGATGATGGAATGCAACGCCCGACGCCGTCCGACCATCAGTGCGGCCTAAAGGCGATGAGGGCAAGCCACGCCTGACATCGTTCGAGCATGTTTGCTGTTCAAGGAAGATGATGGCATGCCATGCCTGACGTCGTTCGATCGTTTGTGCTGTCCAACGGTGGTGATGTCATGCTATGCCCGACGTTGCCGACCGTGTGTGCAGTCCAAGGGCGGGGATGTCATGCCACGCCCGACGTTGCTGACCGCGCGTATGCTCCCCTTTTGCTTTAACTCCCTAAATTGACGCTTTGCCTCATAGATGACGTTGTTAGGGAGAACGCCTTCTTAAACTCCTCGCGGAATTTCTCCCACGTGTTCATAGTGCAGGTCCCCTTCTTGATGTCGAACTCTTTATGCCTCCACCATAGCATGGGCATCTACAAAAGATACAATACAGCAGTGTTGATCTTGTTCACATCAATTCGCACCCGATTACACTTGAAGTAATTCTCCAAGTGCCATAGGAAATTCTTCACCTCCTGTGCTTCACGGACGCCTTTGATATGGATCCACCAACCTCCCTATCTTCCTTGAGTGCTTCCGTTTGGGTTCACCCCGCGCATGGGATGCGAGAGACAAAAGGCGACCGTTTGCACGTGCACAATGCCTAGGCATTAGGTATGCAGCACAGGAATCCGACATCCGACCATCCTAGATTGCGCTTCATCCGCCACCGAATTGGCATGCGAGTTAGGACGTCGCTGCTCGAAGCAGGGATCCAACCTAACCACACATGCCCAATACAACTCATGCGCCGTACGTGAATAGCTCTACCTATGCACGCCTGACATCCACCCCGCCCGACGCGAGATGTCGATGCGACGGCGTCGATGCCTTCTTTGCAAGGCAAATGCTACACTGTTTGTAGCGCGCCTGCCCAAGGGAGTTGAGAATTTAATCACCGCAAAGATTGTTGGAGGAAGAGCAAGGTTCACACAGGGGAACCGCCCACGCCCGGTCCATCATAGCGTCTTTCCGCACATGGCCTTACGTGCCTTGTGTGTGCAACGCCTAGAGTTAGCCATAACAGGAGCTCTAAAACTAAACACTCGCCCGGAAGCACTGCCATTTCCACACCAAACTATATTATAAACCGCTCTTGAGAAGTTCCCTCGTTGGAGCATGTTCGTCCCGTAGACGTTGTTGCCATGATTTTGTAAGCGCCCATTGGCATAGCATGAACGAGCCATGCATGCCATCAAGCGCCCTCGCAGCACGCCTACTAAGCCAATAGGATGCCCGTGACGTCCGCCTGATAACGCCTCGTTCGCCCTGCAGACGTCGTCGGCATGTTTTTGCAAGCGCCCAACGGTGTAGCACGGACGAGCCATGCATGCCATCAAGCGCCCGCGCAGCACGCCTACTAAGCCCACAGGGCGCCGCCAGCGTTCGCCTGCTTTCTTCTCAATTGCCCCGCAGACGTCGCTGGCATGTTTTTGTTGACGCCCAACGGCGTAGCACGGACGAGCCATGCTACCGTCAAGAACCCAAGCAGCACGCCTACTAAGCCCACAGGACGCCCATGACGTCCATCTGCCACCGCCTCAAACGCCCCGCAGACGTCGCTTGCATGTTTTTGTAGACGCCCAACGATGTAGCACGGACGAGCCATGCATGTCGTCAAGCGCCTACGTAGCATGCCTACTAAGCCCAAAGGACGCCCTCGACGTCCGCCTGCCTTTGACTCACTCGACCCATCGACGTCGCCGATGTGTTTTTATAAACGCCCAACGGCGAAGCACGGACAAGCCATGCATTCCATCAAGCACCCACGCAGCACGCCTACGAAGCCCATGGGACGCCTATGCCGTCTGCCTTCCTACGCCTTAGTGTGCCTCCAACACCTCTACCCCCCTTATATATGCTTAAAAAAGTTTTAGTATGTGACAGGAGTAGAGATGGATTTTCCAGCGAATCATAATGGAAATGTACAACCCAAATATGCACGTTCTAAGGTACCAACACACATCACCTTTCATAAATGACTTTAATATATATATAAAAATATTTTTCAACTTTTTTAAAATTTTTTTTTTCGAAAATTCAAAAATATTAGTTATAAATAAATAAAAAATAGGGAAAATATCGAAAAAATATGAAATCAACTCCGAAAATTCAAAAATAAATATGGGAACCTTAAAATAAAAAATTTATAAATTTTATTTTTTAAAAAGAGACGTAAAAAATAAAAAAGCGTAAAAATAAATTATAAACTAATGATTAAAGGTTTGAAAATATGAAAATGCTCAAAAACACTTCTAAACACGATAAATTAATGATAAGAAGTAATTTTGCATAAATAAAAGATGTTTCAATATCATACGAACCGTAAAAGTAATGAAAATGATGCGAAAGAGCCACGTTAGGCGGAAACGTTAGAGAATAGATAATGGAAAGTAGATGAATATGTTTGTAATGCATGGAGGTTGTTTCTAAATCCTTGTATTTATGTACGACATGCACATCCGCATGTTTTGATTAGAACTCGAACAATGTCGCATAAGCCACGACCGATCTGGCCAGGGCCACGACAGATTTATTGCGTGCAAGCACGTTCGATTGCCGATCATTTGTGATGTCCAAGTGCTATGATGGCATGGCACACCCGACGGCAGGCGGCCGTCTTCAGTCCAGGCGATGATGGCATGCCACGCCCCATGCCGTCCGACCGTGTATGTTGTCCAAGGCAATGATGGCATGCCATGCCGGCGACGGCCAACCGTCTGTCTTTGTCAAGGAGATGATGGCATGCGACTCCCGACGGCGTCCGACCGTTTGTCTTTGCCCAAGGCGATGATGGCATGCCACGCCCGACATCGTCTGACCGTGTGTCTTGTCGAGGATATGATGGCATGCCACGCCCGACGGCGGACCATTTCTGTTGTCCAAAGGCGATGATGGCATGCCACACCCGACGCCGTCCGACCGTCTGTGCTGTCCAAGGGCTATGATTGCATGCGACGCCCGACGACGGCCAACCATCTATGTTGTCCAAGGGAGATGATGGCATACGACTCTCGACGCCATTCGACCGTCTGTGCTGCCCAAGGGCGATGATGGCATGCCACAACCGATGTCGTGCGACTGTCTGTGCTACCCAAAGGCGATGATGGCATGCGAAACCTGACATCGTTCGACCGTGTTTGTCGTCCAAGGGCGATGATGGCATGCAACGCCCCACGCCGTCCGACTGTGTCAGCTAGTGCAAAGGCGATGATGCTATGCCACACCCGAGTCGTTCGACCGTGTGTGCTGCCCAAACGCGATTATGGCATGCCACGTCCGACATCGTTCGACCGTGTGTGCTTCCCAAAGGCGATGATGACATGCCACGCCCGACGTCGTTCCACCGTGTGTGCTGCCTAAAGGCGATGATGGCATGCCACGCCCGACGTCGTTCGACGGTGTGTGCTGCCCAAAGGCGATGATGGCATGCCACACCTGTATTGTTTGGCCGTCTGTGCTGCCCAAAGGCGATGATGTCATGCCACGCCTGGCGTCGTTCAACCATTTTGCCATCCAAGAGGCGATTCCGACGCCCGTCTTCGTGTTAGCTAGTCGATGGCGATAATGGCATGCCACGCTGGCGTCGTTCGAGCATGTGCAGCCCAAAGGTGATGATGGCATGCCACACCCGACCGCTCGGCGTGTGTAACGCCTTAAGTCGATGATGGCATGCCACACCCGAAGTCGTTCGAATGTGTGTCCGTCAAAAGCGCTGATGGCATGTCACTCCTGACGTCACTCTACCGTGTTTGCTGTCAAACGGCTATTATGGCATGCCACGCACGATGTCGTTCGACCGTTTGTGCTTCCCAAAGGCGATGATGGCATGCCACGCCTGACGTTGTTCGACCATGTTTACAGTCCAAGGGCTGTGATGGCATTCCACGCCCGACGTCGTTCGACCGTGTGTGCTGCCCAAAGGCGGTGATGTCATGACACGCCCGACGTTACCGACCGTGTGTGCTGTCCAAGGGCGGTGATGTCATAACACGCCCACCGTTGCCGACCGTTTTTGCAGTCCTAGGGTGGTGATGTCATGCCACGCCCTACGTTACCGACAGTGTGTGCTGTCCAAGGGCAGTGATGTCATGCCACGCCCGACGTTGCCGACCGAGTGTGCAGTCCAAGGGCGGTGAAGTCATCATGCCACGCCCGACGTTGCCGACCGTGTGTGCAGTCCAAGGGCGGTGATGTCATTCCCACGCCCGACGTCGTTCGACCATGTCTTTGCCCAAAGCAATAATGGCGATCCACGCCCGACATCGTTCGACCGTATGTCCGCCCAAAGGCGATGATGGCATGCCACGCCCGATGTCGTTAGACCGTGTGTCTTGTCAGCGGTGGTGATGACATGTCACGCCTAACGTCGTTCGACCGTGTTTGCCGTCCAAGGGCTATGATGGCATGCCATGCCCGACGTCGTTCGACCGTTTTTGCTGCCCATTGGCGATGATGGCATGCCACGCTTGACGTCGTTCGACCGTGTTTGCCATCCCAGGACTAAGATGGCATACCACGCCCGACGTCGTTCGACCGTATGTGCTTCCCAAAGGCGATAATGGCATGTCAGGCCCAACATCATCCGACCGTGTGTGCTACCCAGAGGCGATGATGGCATTCCACGCCCGATGTCGTTCGACCGTGTGTGCTGCTTAAAGGCGATGATGGCATGCCATGCGAGATGTAGTTCGACCGCGTGTGCTGCCCAAAGCGATAATGGCATGCTACGCCCGACGTTGTTCGACTATGTGTGCTTGCAAAAGTCGATGATGGCATGTAACGCCCGACGCTGTCCGACCGTGTGTGGTGCCCAAAGGCGATGATGGCATGCCACGCTCGACGTCATTTGACGATGTTTGTCAAGGGCGATGATGGCATGCCACGCCCGACATCGTTAGACCGTTTGTGCTGCCCAAAGGCGATGATGTCATGCTACGCCTGACGTCGTTCGACGGTGTTTGTCGTCCAAAATTTATGATGGCATGCCACGCCCGACGTCGTTCGACCGTGTGTGCTGCCCAAATCCAATGATTGCATGCCACGCCCGACGTCGTCTGACCGTGTGTGCTGTCCTAAGGCGGAGATGTCATGCCACGCCTGACATTGCTAACCGTGTGTGCTGTCCAAGGGCGGTGATGTCACGCCTTGCCCGACGTTGCCGACCGTGTGTGCAGTCCAAGGGCGGTGATGTCATGCCACGCCCGACGTTGATGACCGTGTGTGCTGTCCAAGGGAGGTGATGTCATGCCACGCCCGACGTTGTCGAGCGTGTGTGCTGTCCAAGGGCAGTAATGTCGTCATGCCCCGCCCGACGTTGCCGACCGCGTGTGCTGTCCAAGGGTTGTGATGTCATGCCACGCCAGGCAATGCCGACCGTGTGTGTTGTCTAAGGTCGGTGATGTCATGCCACGCCCGACGTTGCCGACCGTGTGTGCTGTCCATGGGCAGTGATGTCATCATGCCACGTCCGACGTTGCCGACCGTGTGTGTTGTCCAAGGGCGGTGATATCATGCCACGCTCGACGTCGTCCGACCGTGTGTGCTACCCAAAGGCGATGATGGCATGCCACGCCCGACGTTGTTCGACCGTGTGTGCTGCCCAATGGCGATTATGGCATGCCACGCCTGATGTCGTTCATTGTGTCTTTGGTGAAAAGGCGATGATGGCATGCAACGCCCGGCGCCCGTCCTACCGTCATCTTTGCCCAAAGGCGATGATGGCATGCCACGCCTGACGTCGTTCGAGCATGTTTGCCGTCCAAGGAAGATGATGGAATGCCACGCCTGACGTCCTTCGACCGTGTGTGCTACCCATAGGCGATGATGGCATGCCACACCTGAGGTCGTTCAACCGTTTGTGCTGCCCAAAGACCATGATGGCAAACCACGCCCGACATCGTTCGACCGTGTGTGCTATCCAAAGGCGGTGATGGCATGTCACTCCTAATGTCGTTCGACCGTGTTTGCCGTCCAAGGGCTATGATGGCATGCCACGCCCGACATCGTTCGAAAGTTAATGCTGTCCAAAGGCGATGAAGGCATGCCACGCCTGACGTCATTCGACGGTGTTTGTCGTCCTAGGGCTATGATGGCATGCCACGCCCGATGTCGTTCGACCGTGTGTGCTGCCCAAAGGTGATGATGGCATGCCACGCCCGACGTCGTTCAACCGTGTGTGTTGTCCAAGGGCGGTGATTTCATGCCACGCCCGACGTTGCCGAGCGTGTGTGCTGTCCAAGGGCTGTGATGTCATGCCACGCCCGACGTTGATGACCGTGTGTGTTGTCCAAGGTCGGTGATGTCATGCCACGCCCGACGTTGCCGACCGTGTGTGTTGTCCATGGGTGGTGATGTCATCATGCCACGCCCTACGTTGCCGACCGTGTGTGTTGTCCAAATGCGGTGATGTCTTGCCACGCCTGACGTCGTCCTACCGTGTGTGCTGCCCAAAGGCAATGATAGCATGCCACGCCCGACGTCGTTCGACCGTGTGTGCTGCCCAAAGGCAATTATGGCATGCCACGCCCGACGTCGTTCGGCTGTGTGTGCTGGTGAAAGGCGATGATAACATGCAACGCCCGACGCCGTCCGACCATCAGTGCTGCCCAAAGGCGATGAGGGCAAGCCACGCCTGACGTCGTTCGAGCATGTTTGCTGTAAAAGGATGATGATGGCATGCCACGCCTGACGTCGTTCGATAGTTTGTGCTGTCCAACGGTGGTGATGTCATGCTACGCCCGACGTTGCCGACCATGTGTGGAGTCCAAGGGAGGGGATGTCATGCCACGCCCGACGTTGCTGACCGCGCGTATGCTCCCCTTTTGCTTTAACTTCCTAAATTGACGCTTTGCCTCATAGATGACGTTGTTAGGGAGAACGCCTTCTTAAACTCCTCGCAGAATTTCTCCCACGTGTTCATAGTGCAGGTCCCCTTCTTGATGTCGAACTCTTTACACCTCCACCATAGCATGGGCATCTACAAAAGATACAACACAGCAATGTTGATCTTGTTCACATCACTTCGCACCCGATTACACTTGAAGTAATTCTCCATGTGCCATAGGAAATTCTTCACCTCCTGTGCGTCGCGGACACCTTTGATGTTGATCCACCAACCTCCCTATCTTCCTTGAGTGCTTCCGTTTGGGTTCACCCCGCACATGGGATGCGAGGGGCAAAAGGCGACCGTTTGCACGTGCACAATGCCTAGGCATTGAATATGCAGCACAGGAATCCGACATCCGACCATCCTAGATTGCGCTTCATCCGCCACCGAATTGGCATGCGAGTTAGGACGTCGCTGCTCGAAGCAGGGATCCAACCTAACCACACATGCCCAATACAACTCATGCGCCGTACGTGAATAGCTCTACCAATGCACGCCTGACATCCACCCCGCCGCCCGACATGAGATGTCGTGCGACGACGCCGATGCCTTCTTTGCAAGGCAAATGCTACACCTGCCGTAGCGCGCCTGCCCAAGGGAGTTGAGAATTTAATCACTGCAA
This sequence comes from Solanum arcanum, assembly GCA_027789145.1. NCBI lineage: Eukaryota > Viridiplantae > Streptophyta > Magnoliopsida > Solanales > Solanaceae > Solanum > Solanum arcanum. The sequence continues at coordinate 38,971,748 of CM050939.1, read as the reverse complement.
AGATTGTTGGAGGAAGACCAAGGTTCACACAGGGGAACCGCCCACGCCCGGTCCATCATAGCGTCTGGCCGCACATGGCCTTACGTGCCTTGTGCGTGCAACGCCTAGAGTTAGCCATAGCAGGAGCTCTAGAACTAAACACTTGCCCGAAAGCACTGCCGTTTCCACACCAAACTCTATTATAAACCGCTCTTGAGAAGTTCGCTCGGTGACGCACGTTCGTCCCGAAGACGTTGCTGCCATGTATTTGTAAGCGCCCAATGACATAGCACGAACGAGCCATGCATGCCATCAAGCGCCCACGCAGCACGCCTACAAAGCCCACGGGGCGCCCGATGGCGTCCGCTGCTCGCCTCGGTTGCCAGTAGGCGTTTCTTGCATGTTTTTGTTGGCGCCCAAAGGCGTAGCACGGACGAGCCATGTTGCCGTCAGCGCCCACGCAACCGCGCCTACTAAGCCCACAGGGGCGCCCTCGGCGTCCGCCGCGCTGCCTCACTCGACACATCAGCGTCGCCCGGCGTGTTTTTATCGCGCCAGCGAAGCACGGACAAGCCATGCATGCCATTCAGCACCCACGCAGCACTCCTACTAAACCCATGGGACGCCTATGCCGTCTGCCTGCCTGCGCCTTAGTATGCCTCCAACACCTCTACCCCCCTTATATATGCTTAAAAAAGTCATAATGGAAATGTACAACCCAAATATGCACGTTCTAAGGTACCAACACACATCAGCTTTCATAAATGACTTTAATATATATATATATATATATATATATAAATATTTTTCTACTTTTTTTTAATTTTTTTTCGAAAATTCCAAAAAATTAGTTATAAATAAATAAAAAATAGGGAAAATATCAAAAAAAAAGAAATCAACTCCGAAAATTCACAAATAAATATGGGAACCTTAAAATAAAAAATTTAATAAATTTTATTTTTTAAAAGGAGACGTAAAAAATAAAAAAGTGTAAAAATAAATTCTAAAATAATGATTAAGAGTTGGAAAAATATGGAAATGCTCAAAAACACTTCTAAACATGTTAAATTAATGATAAGATGTATATTTGCATAAATAAAAGATGTTTCAATATCATACGAACTGTAAAAGTAATGAAAATGATGCCAAAGAGCCACGTTTGGCGGAAACGTTAGAGAATAGATAATGGAAAGTATATGAATATGTTTGTTATGCATGGAGGTTGTTTCAAAATCCTTGTATTTATGTACGACATGAACATCCGCATGTTTTGTTTAGAACTAGAACAATGTCGCACAAGCCACGACCGACCGTTGCGTGCAGGCACGTCCGACGACAGCCGACCATTTGTGATGTCCAAGGGCTATAATGGCATGCCACACCCGACGACGGGTGACCGTCTGTGCTGGTCCAAGGCGATGATGGCATGCCACGCCCGATGCCGTCCGACCGTGTGTGCTATCCAAGGGCTATGATGGCATGCCACGCCCGACGACGGTCGATCGTCTGTGCTGTCCAAGGGCAATGATGGCATGCGACTCCCGGCGACGTCCGACCATCTGTGCTGCCCAAAGGGCAATGATGGCATCCGCGCCCGACATCGTCCGATCGTGTGTGTTGTCGAGGATATGATGGCATGCAACGCCCGACGACGGCGGTGACCATATGTGTTGTCCAAATGCGATGATGGCATGCCACACGCTATTGTCCGACCGTCTGTCTTTATCGAGGGCAATGATGGCATGCGACTCCCGACGACGGCCGACCGTCTATGCTGTCCAAGGGCGATGATGGCATACGACTCCCAACGCCGTTCGACCGTCTGTGTTGCCCAAGGGCGATGATGGCATGCCACGCCCGACGCCGTTCGACTGTCTGTGCTGCCCAAAGGCGATGATGGCATGCCAGGCCTTACGTCGTTCGACTCTGTTTGCCGTCCAAGAGCGATGATGTCATGCCACGCCCAACGCCGTCCGACTGTGTCAGCTAGTCCAAAGGCGATGATGGCATGCCACGCCCGACGTCGTTCGACCGTTAGTGCTGCCCAAAGGCGATGGTGGCATGCCACGTTCGACGTCGTTCGACCGTGAGTGCTTCCTAAAGACGATGATGGCATGCCACGCCCGACGTCGTTCGACCGTGTAAACTGCCCAAAGTCGATGTTGGCATGCCACGCCTGACGTCGTTCGACCGTCTGTCTTTGTCAAAGCGGAGATGGCATGTCACGCCTGACGTCATTCGGCCGTATTTGCTGTCAAAGGGCTATGATGGCATGCCACGCATGACGTCATTCGACCATTTGTGCTGCCCAAAGGCGATGATGGCATGCCACGCCTGACGTTGTTAGACCATGTTTAGCGTTCATGGGCTATGATGGCATTCCACGCCCGACGTCGTTTGACCGTGTGGGCTGCCCAAAGGCGATGATGGCATGCCACGCCCGACGTTGTTCGATGGTGTGTGCTGCCCAAAGGCGATGATGGCATGCCACGCCCGACGCTTTTTGACCGTCTCTGCTGCCCAAAGGCGATGATGGCATGCCACGCCCTACGTCGTTCGACCGTTTTTGCCGTCCAAGGGCGATTTTGATGCCGTCCTACTGTGTCAGCTAGTGCAAAGGCGATGATGGCATGACACGCCCGACGTCGTTCGATCATCTGTTCAGCCCAAAGGCGATGATGGCATGCCACGCCTAACGTCGTTCGAGCGTGTGTCCTTCCCAAAGTCGATGATGGCATGCCACGCCCGACGTCGTTCGGCCGTGTGTCTGTCAAAGGCGGTGATGGCATGTCACGCTGGCGTCATTAGACCATTTGTGCTGCCCAAAGATGATGATGGCATGCCACGCCTGACGTTGTTCGACCATGTTTACCGTCCAAGGTCTATGATGGCATTCCACACCCGACGTCGTTCGACCGTGTGTGCTGCCGAAAGGCGATGATGGCATGCCACGCCTGACATCGTTCGACCGTGTGTGCTGTCCAAAGGCGGCGATGTCATGCCACGCCTGACGTTGCCGACTATGTGTGTTGTCCAAGGGCGGTGATATCATGACACGCCCGCCGTTGTCGACTGTGTTTGACGTCCAAGGGCTATGATGGCATGCCACGCCCGACGTCGTTCGACCGTGTGTGCTGTCCAAAGGCGGTGATGGCATGTCACGCCTGACGTCATTAGACCGTTTGTGCTGACCAAAGATGATGATGGCATGCCACGCCTGACGTTGTTCGACCATGTTTACCGTCCAAGGTCTATGATGGCATTCCACGCCTGACATCGTTCGACCGTGTGTGCTGTCCAAAGGCGGCGATGTCATGCCACGCCTGACGTTGCCGACTATGTGTGTTGTCCAAGGGCGGTGATATCATGACACGCCCGCCGTTGTCGACCGTGTGTGCTGCCCAAAGGCGATGATGGCATGCCACGCCCCACGTTGTTCAACTGTGTGTGCTGGCAAAAGTCGATGATGGCAGGCAACGGCCGACGCCGTCCTACTGTCTGTGTTGCCCAAAGGTGATGATGGCATGCCACGCCCGATGTCGTTCGACCATGTTTGCCGTCCAAGGGATGGCATGTCACGCCCGACGCCATTTGACTGTGTCAGCTAGTCCCATGGCGATGATGGCATGCCACGCCCGACGTCGTTCGACTGTGTGTACTGCCCAAAAGCAATGATTGCATGCAACGCCCGACGTCTTTTGACCGTTTGTGCTGCCTAAAGGCGATGATGGCATGCCACGCCCGACGTCGTTCGACTGTGTGTGCTGTCAAAAGGTGGTGATGGCATGTGACGACTGACGTCGTTCAACCATTTTTGTCGTGCAAGGGCTATGATGGTATGCCACGCCCGACGTCGTTCGACCGTTTTGGCTACCCAAGGGCTATGATGGCATGCCACGCCCGACGTCGTTTGACCGTGTTTGTCGTCCAAGGGCTATAATGTCATGCCACACCCAAATTTGTACAACCGTGTGTGCTGCCCAAAGGCGATGATGGCATGTAACGCCCAACATCATCCGACCGTGTGTGCTGTCCAAAGGTGGCGATGTCATGCCACGCCCGATGTTGGCGACCATGTGTGCAGTCGAAGGGCGATGATGGCATGCCACGCCTGACGTCGTTCGACGGTGTTTGACGTCAAAGGGCTATGAAGGCATGCCACGCCCGACGTCGTTCGATCGTGTGTGCTGCCCAATGGCGATGATGGCATGCCACGCCCGACGTTGTTCGACCATGTGTGCTGCCCAAAGGCGATGATGGCATGCCACGCCCGACGACGTTCGACTGTGTGTGCTGGCAAAAGGCGATGATGGCATGCAACGGCCGACGCCATCCGACCGTCTTTGCTGCCCAAAGGTGATGATAATATGCCACACCCAACGTCGTTTGACCATGTTTGCCGTCCAAGGGATGGCATTTCACGCCCGACGCCGTCTGACTGTGTCAGCTAGTCCTAAGGCGATGATGGCATGCCACGCCCGACGTCGTTCGACCGTGTGTGCTGCCCAAAAGCGATGATGGCATGAAACGCCCGAAGTCATTCGACCGTTTGTGCTGCCCAAAGGAGATGATGGCATGCCACGCCCGACGTTGTTCGACCGTGTGTCTTTGTCCAAAGGTGGTGATGGCATGTCACGCCTGACGTCGTTCGACCATTTTTGCCGTGCAAGGGCTAGGGTGGCAAGCCACGCCTGACGTCGTCCGACCGTTTGGGCTGCCCAAAGCCGATGATGGCATGCCACGCCTGGCGTCATTTGACCGTGTTTGCCATCCAAGGGCTATGATGGCATGCCACGCCCGACTTCGTTCGAGCATGTGTTCAGCCCAAAGGCGATGATGGCATGCCACGCCTGACGTCATTCGAGCGTGTGTGCTGCCCAAAGTCGATGATGGCATGCCACGCCCGACGTCGTTTGACCGTGTGTGCTGCCCAAAGACGATGATGGCATGCCAAGCCCGACATCGTCCGACCGTGTGTGCTGTCCAAAGGCGGCGATGTCATGCCACGCCCGACGTTAACGACCGTGCGTGCAGTCCAAGGGTGGTGATGTCATGCCACGCCCGACGTTGCCGACTGTGTGTGCTGTCCAAGGGCGGTGATGTCATGCCATGCCCAACGTTGCCCGACCGTGTGTGCGATCGAGGTGGTGATGTCATGCCATGCCCGACGTTGCCGACCGCACGTATGCTCCCCTTTTCTTTAACTCCCTACACTTGCGCTTTGTCTCATAGATGACGTTGTTAGGGAGAACGCCTTCTTGAACTCCTCGCGGAATTTCTCCCACGTGTTCATAGTGCATGTCCCCTTCTAGATGTCGAACTCTTTACGCCTCCACCATAGCATGGGCATCTACGAAAGATACAACACAACAGTGTTGATCTTGTTCACATCACTTCGCACCCGATTACACTTGAAGTAATTCTCCAAGTGCCATAGGAAATTCTTTACCTCCTATGCGTCGCGGACGCCTTTGAACATAGGTAGCATGGGAGCCTCGACTCTGGCCTCCCTTTCCCGGTCAAGTGATGTGGATCCACTAACCTCCCTATCTTCCTTGAGTGCTTCCATTTGGGTTCACCCCGCGCATGGGATTCGAGGGGCAAAAGGCGACCGTTTGCACGTGCACAATACTTAGTCATTAGGTATGCAGCACAGGAATTTGATGGCATGCCACGCACGACGTTGTGCGACCGTTTGTGCTGCCCAATGGCGATGATGGCATGCCACGCCTAATGTTGTTCGACCATGTTTACCGTCCAAGGGCTATGATGGCATTCCACGCCCGACGTTGTTTGACCGTGTGTGCAACCCAAAGGCAATGATGGCATGCCACGCCCGACGTCGGCCGACCGTGTGTGCTGTCTAATGGTGTCGATGTCATGCCACGGCCGACGTTGCCGACCGTGTGTGCAGTCCAAGTATGTGATGTCAGGACACGCCCACCGTTGCCGATCGTGTTTGCAGTCCTAGGGCGGTGATGTCATGCCACGCCCTACATTGCCGACATTGTGTGCCGTCCAAGGGCAATGATGTCATGCCACACCCGACGTTGCCGATCGTGTGTGCAGTTCAAGGGCGGTGAAGTCATCATGCCACTCCTAACGTTGCCGACCGTGTGTGCTGTCCAAGGGCGGTGATGTCATTTAACGCCCGACGTCGTTCGACCGTGTGTGCTGCCCAAAAGCAATGATGGCATGCCACGCCCGACATCGTTCGACCGTGTGTGCTGCCCAAAGGTGATGATGACATGCCACGCCCGACGTCGTTCGACCGTGTGTGCTCTCCAAAGGTGGTGATGGCATGTCATGCTTGACGTCGTTCGACTGTGTTTGCCGTCCAAGGACAATGATGGCATGCCACGCCCGACTTCGTTCGACCGTTTGTGCTGCCCATAGGCGATGATGGCATGCCACGCCTGACATCGTTCGACCGTGTTTGCCGTCCAAGGGCTATGATGGCATGCCACGCCCGGCGTCGTTCGGCCGTGTGTGCTGCCCAAAGCGATGATGGCATGCCACGTCCGGCGTCGTTCGGCCGAGAGTTCTTTCCAAAGGCGAAGATGGCATGCCACGCCCGATGTCGTTCGACCGTGTGTGTTTCCCAAAGCGATGATGGCATGTCACGCCCAACATCGTCCGGCCGTGTGTCTTTGTCCAAAGGTGGCGATGTCATGCCACGCTCGGCGTCGCCCGACCGTGTGTGCGATCCAAGGCGGTGATGGCATGCCACGCTGGCGTCGTTCGGCGGTGTTTGGCGTCAAGGGCTATGATGGCATGCTCGCCCGGCGTCGTTCGATCGTGTGTCTTTGCCAAAAAGCGATGATGGCATGCCACTCCCAACGTCGTTCGACCGTGTGTGCTGCCCAAAGGCGATGATGGCATGCCACGCTCGACGTCGTTCGACTGTGTGTGCTGGCCATAGGCGATGATGGCATGCAACGGCCGACGCCGTCCGACCGTCTGTGCAGCCCAAAGGTGATGATGGCATGCCACGCCCGACGTCGTTCAACCATATTTGCCGTCCAAGGGATAGCATGTCACGCCCGACGTCGTCCGACTGTGTCAGCTAGTCCCTAAGTGATGATGTCATGCCCCGCCTGACGTTGTTCGACCGTGTGTGCTGCCCAAAAGCGATGATGGCATGCAACGCCCGATGTCGTTCGACCGTTTGTGCTGCCCAAAGGCGATGATGGCATCCCACGCCCGACATCGTTCGACCGTTTGGGCTGCCCAAAGGTGATGATTGCATGCCTCGCCTGACATCATTTGACCGTGTTTTCCATCCAAGGTCTATGATGGCATGCCACGCCCGACGTCGTTCAAGCATGTGTTCAGCCCAAAGGCGATGATGGCATGCCACGCCTAACGTCTTTCGAGCGTGTGTGCTTCCCAAAGTTGATGATGGCATGCCACGCCCGACGTCGTTCGACTGTGTGTGCTGCCCAAAGACGATGATGGCATGCCAAGCCCGACGTCGTCCGACCGTGTGTGCTGTCCAAAGGCGGCGATGTCATGCCACCCCCGACGTTGCCAACCGTGTGTGCAGTCCAAGGGTGGTGATGTCATGACACGCCCGACGTTGACGACTGTGTGTGCTGTCCAAGGGCGGTGATGTCATGCCATGCCCAATGTTTCCGACCGTATGTGCAGTCCAAGGGCGGTGATGTCATGCCACGCCCGACGTTGCCGACCGCGCGTATGCTCCCCTTTTCATTAATTCCCTGCACTTTCGCTTTGCCTCATAGATGACGTTGTTAGGGAGAACCCTTCTTGAACTCCTCGCGGAATTTCTCCCACGTGTTCATAGTGCATGTCCCCTTCTTGATGTCGAACTCTTTACGCCTCCACCATAGCATGGGCATCTACGAAAGATACAACACAACAGTGTTGATCTTGTTCACATCACTTCGCACCCAATTACACTTGAAGTAATTCTCCAAGTGCCATAGGAAATTCTTTACCTCCTATGCGTCGCGGACGCCTTTGAACATAGGTGGCATGGGAGCATCGACTCTGGCCTCCCTTTGCCGGTCAAGTGATGTGGATCCACTAACCTCCCTATCTTCCTTGAGTGCTTCCGTTTGGGTTCACCCCGCGCATGGGATGCGAGGGGAGAAAGGCGACCGTTTGCACGTGCACAATACTTAGTCATTAGGTATGCAGCACAGGAATCCGACATCCGACCAGCCTTGATTGCGCTTCATCCGCCACCGAATTGGCATGCGAGTTAGGACGTCGCTGCTCGAAGCAGGGATACAACCTAACCACACATGCCCAATACCACTCATGCGCCGTACGTGAGTAGCTCTACCAATGCACGCCCGACATCCACCACGCTGCCCGACATGAGATGTCGTGCGACGACGCCGATGCCTTCTTTGCAATGCCAATGCTACACCCGCCGTTGCGCGCCTGCCCAAGGGAGTTGAGAATTTAATCACTGCAAAGATTGTTGGAGGAAGACCAAGGTTGACACAGGGGAACAACCAACGCCCGGTCCATCATAGCATCTGGCCGCACATGGCCTTACGTGCCCTGTGCGTGCAACGCCTAGAGTTAGCCGTAACAGGAGCTCTAGAACTAAACACTCGCCCGAAAGCACTGCCGTTTCCACACATAACTCTATTATAAACCGATCTTGAGAAGTTCCCTCGGTGGCGCTCGTTCGTCCCGCAGACGTCACTGGCATGTTTTTGTAAGCCCCCAACGGTAAAGCACGGACGAGCCATGCATGCCATCAAGCGCCCACGCAGCACGCCTACTAAGCGTACAGGATGCCCGTGACGTCCGCCTTGTAATTCCTCGGTCGCCCAGCAGACGTCGTCGGAATGTTTTTGCAAGCGCCCAAAGGCGTAGCACGGACGAGCGATGCAGGCCGTCAAGCGCCCACGCAGCATGCCTACTAAGCCCACAGAACGCCCATGACGTCCGCTAGCCACCGCCTCAAACGCCCGACAAACATCGCGGGCTCGTTTTAGTAAATGCCCAACAGCGTAGCACGGACGAGCCATGCATGTCGTCAAGCGCCCATGCAGCACGCCTTGTAAGCCCACAGGACGCCCTCGACGTCCGCCTTCCTTCACCTCAGCCGCCCCATAAACGTCGCTAGAATGTTTTTGTAGACGCCCAACGACGTAGCACGGACGAGCAATGTATGCCTTCAAGCGACCACGCAGCACGTCTACTAAACCCACAAGACACCCTCGACATCCGCGTGCCTTTTCCTCACTCGACCCATCGACGTCGCCGACATATTTAAAAACGTCCAACGGCGTAGCATGAACAAGCCATGCATGCCATCAAGCACCCACGCAGCACGCCTGCTAAGCCCACGGGACGCCTATGAAATTTGCAGACTCACCGATGCCTCCAACACCTATACCCCCTTTATATATGCTTAAAAAAGTTTTACCCATGTGACAGGAGTAGACGTGGATTTTCTAGATAATCATAATGGAAATGTACAACCCAAATATGCACGTTGTAAGGTACAAACACACGCCAGCTTTCATAAATAACTTTAATATATATAAAAAATTATTTTCAATATTTTTTTAAATTTTTGTTTTTTTCGAAAATTCTAAAAATTAGTATTAAATTAATAAAAAACAGGGAAAATATCAAAAAAAATATGAAATCAACTCCAAAAATTCACAAATAAATATGGGAACCTTAAAATAAAAAATTTAATAAATTTTATTTTTTAAAAGGAGACGTAAAAAATAAAAAAGCATAAAAATATTAAAAGTCGGAAAAATACAGGAATGCTCTAAAACACTTCTAAACATGTTAAATTAATGATAAGATATATATTTGCACAAATAGAAGATGTTTCAATATTGTACGAACCGTAAAAGTAATGAAAATGATGTGAAAGAGCCACATTAGGCGGAAATGTTAGAGATAGATAATGGAAAGTAGATGAATATGTTTGTTATGCATGGAGGTTGTTTCAAAATCCTTTGATTTATGTATGGCATGAACATCCGTATGTTTTGTTTAGAACTCGAACAATGTCGCACAAGCCACGACTGATGCGGGCAGGCCACGTCCGACCGTTGTGTGCGAACACGTCCGACGACGGTATTTGTTTGTCTTTGTCCAAGGGCTATGATGGCATGCCACGCACGACGACGGCCGACCGTGTGTGCTGTTCCAAGGGTGGTGATGTCATGCCACACTCGACGTTGCCGACCGTGTGTGCTGTCTAAGGGCGGTGATGTCATCATGCCACGCCCAACGTTGCCGACCGTGTGTGCTGTCCAAGGGTGGTGATGTCACTCCACGCCCGACGTTCCCGACCGTGTGTGCTGTTCAAGGGTGGTGATGTCATGCCACGCCTGATGTTGCCGACCGTGTGTGCAGTCTAAGGGCGGTGATATCATGCGCCCGCCGATTCTGCCCATTGTGTGTCTTTGTCGAAGCGGTGATATCATGCCACGCCCGACGTCGTCCCACCGTGCGTGCTGCCCAAGGGCGGTAATGTAATGCAACGCCCGACGCCGTTCGACCATGTTTGCCATCCAAGGGCGTATTTTACAGTCCATGCTCGTTCTGCGCAGGCCTTGGCAGATGCCGCCTAGCCGCGGGCGTCTTTGCGTCTGTGAACCATTTGCCCCTTGACATCTAACTTGGCTTAAATAATTGCACCCGACATCCCGAAAACCTCTTATAGTGACATGTCACTAGTCCCTTAACATGTCATTAGGCTTGATAAATAAACTCAACGTCACGAAAAACTAGCAATGGGGCTCAGAACGTATAGCTCAACACTTAGCGGCAGACTAGTGAACTTCAAATGCCATGTTACTTTCCATACTCATATTTATACACAGTTATTTTTTCCCCTTCTAAGGATTCAGGCAGCACGCGAACCTCTCATTTGAAAAGTTAGAAATGATTGGATTTTTTTTTGGGGGAGGGGGAGTGTGGGGGGACGAATCGGAGCGACAAAGGGCTGAATCTAAGTGGATCGTGGCAGCAAGGCCACTCTACCACTTACAATACCCCGTCGTGTATTTAGTCGTCTGCAAAGGATTCTACCCGCCGCTCGATGGAAATTGTACTTCAAGGCGGTCACCGTGATGCTTCCGTCGCTGCGACTTAGCCAACACGTGCCTTGGGGGCCATAGGCCCCTACTGCGTGTCGGCAAGCGGAAGGCGGGCTCATGCGTCGTTTCTAGCCCAGATTCTGAATTAGAGGCGTTAAGTCATAATCCAGCATACGGTAGCTTTGCGCCACTGGCTTTTCAACCAAGCACGATGGCCAATTGTGTGAATCAACGGTTCCTCTCGTACTAGGTTGAATTACTATTGCGAAACTGTCATCAGTAGGGTAAAAGAAACCTGTCTCACGACTCTCTAAACCCAGCTCACGTTCCCTATTGGTGGGTGAACAATCCAACACTTGGTGAATTCTGCTTTACAATGATAGGAAGAGCCGACATCGAAGGATAAAAAAGCAACGTCACTATGAACGTGTGGCTGCCACAAGCCAGTTATCCCTATGGTAACTTTCCGTACACCACTAGCTTCGAATTCTGAAGGTCTAAACAATCGTTAGGCCACGCTTTCACGGTTATTATTCGTACTGGAAATCAAAATCAAATGAGCTTTTACCCTTCTGTTCCACGCGAGATTTCTTTTCTCGTTGAGCTCATCTTTTGACACGTGTGTTATCTTTTAACAGATGTACCGCCCTAGCCAATCTCCCCACCTGACAATGTCTTCCGCCCGGATCGGCCCGTGAAGTGAGCCATGGGTCCAAAGAGGGGGAAGTGCCCCGCTCCAATTCACGGAATAAGTAAAATAACGTTAAAAGTAGTGGAATTTCACTTTCGCCTTTCGGCTCCCACTTATACTACCCCTCTCAAGTCATTTCACAAAGTCGAACTAGAGTCAAGCTCAACAGGGTCTTCTTTCTTCGTTGATTCTGCCAAGCCCATTCCCTTGGTTGTGGTTTCGCTGGATAGTAGATAGGGACAGTGGGAATCTCGTTAATCCATTCATGTGCGTCACTAATTAGATGACAAGGCATTTGGCTACCTTAAGAGAGTCATAGTTACTCCCGCCGTTTACCCGCGCTTGGTTGAATTTCTTAACTTTGACATTAAGAGCAGGGCAGAAATCACATTGCATAAACATCCGTTGGGACAATCGCAATGCTTTGTTTTAATTAAATAGTCGCATTTTCCTTGTCTGTACCAGTTCTGAGTTGGTTGTTCGACGCCCGGGGAAGGCCTTTGGAGGAAACATTCCCAGTCCGTCCCCCGACCGACACGTGGTGACCCGCTCTTGCCTCGGGAGCAGCTCGAGCAGTCAACCGACAGTCGATGGGTTTGGGACTGGGACCCCCGTGCCCAGCCCTCAGAGCCAATTCTTTTCCCGAAGTTACGGATCCATTTTGCTGACTTCCCTTGCCTACATTGTTCCATCAACCAGAGGTTGTTTACCTTGGAGACCTAATGTGGTTATGAGTACGACCGGGCGTGGACGGCATTCGGTCCTCTGGATTTTCAAGGGCCGCCAAAAGCGCACCGGACACCACGCGACATACGGTGCTCTTCCAACCACTAAACCCTAACTCCGGCTGAGCTGATTCTAGGGTAGGCAGGCTGTTAAACAGAAAAGATAACTCTTCCCGAGGTTCCCGCCGACGTCTCCAAACATTCTAACGTTGTCGTCAATCACCACGTCCCGGTTCCGGACTTTTAACCCGATTCCCTTTCGGAGTAGGCGCGAATTGCGCTTCTGTCTGGGTTCCCCCGACCCTTAGGATCGACTAACCCAGGTGCAAATACCGTTCACATGGAACCTTTCCCCTCAAAGAAGGGATCCAACCTAACCACACTTGCCCAATACCACTCATGCGCCATATGTGAATAGCTCTACCAATGCACGCACGACATCCACCCCGCCACCCGACATGAGATATCGTGCGACGACGCTGATGCCTTCTTTGCAAGGCCAATGCTACACCCGCCGTTGAGCGCCTGCCCAAGGGAGTTGAGAATTTATTCACTGCAAAGATTGTTGGAGGAAGACCAATGTTCACACAGGGGAACCGCCCACGCCCGGTCCATCATAGCGTCTGGCCGCACATGGCCTTACATTCCCCATGCGTGCAACGCCTAGAGTTAGCCGTAATAGGTGCTCTAGAACTAAACACTCGCCTAAAAGCACTACCATCTCCACACCAAACTCTATTATAAACCGATCTTGAGAAGTTCCCTCGGCGGTGCACGTTCGTCCCACAGACGTTGCTGCCATGTTTTTGTAAGCGCCCAATGGCATAGCACGAACGAGCCATGCATGCCATCAAGCGCCCACGCAGCACGCCTACTAAGCTCACGGACGCCCGTGACGTCCACCATATAACGTCTTGATCGCCCTGCAGACGTCGTCGGCATGTTTTTGCAAGCGCCCAACGGCGTAGCACAGACGAGCCATGCATGCCATAAAGCGCCCACGCAGCACGCCTACTAAGCCCGGACGCCCTTAATGTCCGCCTGCTTTCGCCTCACATGCCTCGCAGACGTCTCAGGCATGTTTTTGTTGACGCCCAACGGCGTACCAGGGACAAGCCATGCAGCCCTCAAGCGCCCACGCAGCACGCCTACTAAGCCCATAGGACGCCCATGACGTCTGCCTGCCACCGCCTCAAACGCCCCGCAGATGTCGCGGGCGTGTTTTTGTTAAAGGCCTAACGGCGTAGCACAGACGAGCCATGCTTGTCGTCAAGATCCACGCAGCACGCCTACTAAGCCCACAGGACGCCCTCGACGTCCGCCTGTCTTCGCCTCAGCCGCCCCGCAAACGTCGCTAGCATGTTTTTGTAGACGCCCAACGACGTAGCACGGACGAGCCATGCATCTCGTCAAGCGCCTACGCACCATGCCTACTAAGCCCACAGGACGCCCTCGACGTTCGCCTGCCTTTGCCTCACACGACCCATCAACGTCGCCGACGTGTTTTTATAAACGCCCAACGGCGAAGCACGGACAAGCCATGCATACCATCAAGCACCCACACAGCACGCCTACTAAGCCCATGGGACGCCTATGTCGTCTACCTGCCTGCGCCTTACTGTGCCTCCAACACCTCAACCCCCTAATATATGCTTAAAAAAGTTTTACCATGTGACAGTAGTAGATATGGATTTTCTAGCGAATCATAATGGAAATGTACAACTCAAATATGCACGTTCTAAGGTACCAACACACATCAGCTTTCATAAATGACTTTAATATATATATAAAAATATTTTTCAACATTTTTTTTTAAATATTTTTTTTTCAAAAATTCCAAAAAATTAGTAATAAATAAATAAAAAATAGGGAAAATATCGAAAAAAATACGAAATCAACTTCGAAAATTCACAAATAAATATGGGAACCTTAAAATAAAAAATTTAATAAATTTTATTTTTTAAAAGGAGACGTAAAAAATAAAAAAGCATAAAAATAAATTATAAAATAATGATTAAAAGTCGAAAAATATGAAAATGCTCGAAAACACGTCTAAACATGTTAAATTAATGATAAGATGTATATTTGCACAAATAAAAGAGTTTCAATATCATACGAACCGTAAAACTAATGAAAATGATGCGAAAGAGCCACGTTAGGCGGAAACGTTAGAGAATAGATAATGGAAAGTAGATGAATATGTTTGTTATGCTTGGAGGTTGTTTCAAAATCCTTGTATTAATGTACGATGTGAACATCCGCATGTTTTGTTTAGAACTCGAATAATGTCGCACAAGCCACGACCGATGCGGGCAGGCCACGGCTAACCGTTGCGAGCAGGCACGTCCGATGACGGCCTACCATTTGTGTTGTCCAAGGGCTATGATTGCATGCCACACCCGACGACGGCCTACCGTCTGTGCTGGTCCAAGGGCGATGATGGCATGCCATGCCCGATGCGGTCCGACCGTGTGTGCTGTCCAAGGGCTATGATGGCATGCCACGCCCGATGACGGCTGACCGTCTGTGCTGTCCAAGGGAGATGATGGCATGCGACTCCCGACGCCGTCCGACCGTATGTGCTTCCCAAGAGAGATGATGGCATTCCACGCCCGACATCGTCCGACCGTGTGTGCTGTCCAAGAGATATGATGGCATTTCACGCCGGACGACGGCCGACCATTTGTGTTGTCCAAAGGAGATGATGGCATGCCACACCCGACGCCGTCCGACCGTCTGTGCTGTCCAAGGGCTATAATGGCATGCCACGCCCGACGACGACCGACCGTCTGTGCTGTCCAAGGGCGATGATGGCATGTGACTCCCGACGCCGTCCGACTATCTGTGCTGCCCAAGTGCGATGAAAGCATGCCTCGCCCGACGCCGTGTGATTGTCTGTGCTGCCCAAAGGCGATGATGGCATCCCACGCCTGTCGTCGTTCTACCGTGTTTTCCGTCCAAGGGCGATGATGGCATGCCACGCCCAACGTCGTCCGACTATGTCAGATAGTCCAAAGGCGATGATGGCATGCCATGCCCGACGTAGTTCGACCGTGTGTGCTGCCCAATGGCGATTATGGCATGCCACGCCTGACGTCGTTCGACCGTGAGTGCTTCCCAAAGGCGATGATGGCATGCAACGCCCGACGTTGTTCGACCGTGTGTGCTGCCCAAAAGCGATGATGGCATGCCACGCCCGATGTCGTTTGACGGTGTGTGCTGCCCAAAGGCGACGATGGCATGCCACGCCTGACGTCGTTTGACCGTCTGTGCTGCCCAATGGCGTTGATGGCATGCCACGCCCGAAGTTACTTATCCATTTTGCCAACTTCCCTTGCCTACATTGTTCCATCAACCAGAGTTTGTTCACCTCGGAGACCTAATGCGGTTATGAGTACGACCGGGCGTGGACGGCATTCGGTCCTCTGGATTTTCTAGTGCCGCCGGAAGCTCACCGGACACCACACGCCATACGGTGCTCTTCCAGCCGCTGGACCCTAACTCCGGCTGAGCTGATTCTAGGGTAGGCAGGCTGTTAAACAGAAAAGATAACTCTTCCCAAGGCTCCCGCCGACGTCTCTGAACTTTCTAACGTTGCCGTCAATCGCCACGTCCTGGTTCTGGAATTTTAACCCGATTCCCTTTCAGAGTACGCGCGAAACGCGCTTCTATCGGGGTTCCCCCGACCCTTAGGATCGACTAACCTAGGTGCAATTACCATTCACATGGAACCTTTCCCCTCTTCGGCCTTCAAAGTTGTCATTTGAATATTTGCTACTACCACCATGATTTGCACCGACGGCCGCTCCGCCCAGGCTCACGCCCAAGGTTTTGCAGGGAACGCCGCACCCTCCTACTCATTGGGGCCTGACACTTGCCCCGACGGCTGAGTGTATGTCGCGCGCTTAAGCGCTATCCATTTTCGGGGCTAGTTGATTCGGCAGGTGAGTTGTTACACACTCCTTAGCGGATTTCGACTTCCATTACTACCGTCCTGCTTTCCTAATTGACCAACACCCTTTGAGGGATCTAGGTTAACGTGCAGTTTATCACTGTAACCTAGCTTTTGGGTAATCCCGCATTGCAAGTTTTGCTTAAAAAAAATGGCCCACTTGGAGCTCTTGATTCCGTGGTGCGGCTCAACAAAGCAGTCGCGCCGTCCTACCTATTTAAACTTTGAGAATAGGTCAAGGGCGTTGCGCCCCCGAGGCCTCTCATTGGCTTTACCCGTTAGAACTCGCACGCGAGCTCCAGCTATCCTGAGGGAAACTTCGGAGGGAACCAACTACTAGACGGTTCGATTAGTCTTTTGCCCCTATAACCAAGTAAGATGAATGATTTGCATGTCAGTATTTCTGCGGGCCTCCACCGGAGTTTCCTCTGGATTCGCCCCGCTCAGGCATAGTTCACCATCTTTAGTTTCCCGACAAGTATGCTCACACTCGAACCCTTCTTAGAAGATCAAGGTCGGTGCACCTCTCAGGGGGATCCCACCAATCAGGCAAAGCGTGCAGATGCCGAAGCACGCCGGAGGCGCGCGCTGCCTTCCATAATCCAGGAGACGGCGATCCACGTTCGTATCGATAGCCCGGGCTTTGCCCTTCCCCTCCCAATCCATAATGGTGCACGCCCCGAGTCGATCAGCGGACCAGCTCGTCATCGTTCCACATCCGATCGGGGAGCATCGCCGGCATCCATCAGCTTCCCTCCCGACAATTTCAAGCACTCTTTGACTCTCTTTTCAAAGTCTTTTTCATCTTTCCCTCGCGGTACTTGTTCGCTATCGGTCTCTTGCATGTAATTAGCCTTGCACGGAATTCACCGCCCGCTTCGGGTTGCATTCCCAAACAATCCAACTCGTAGACAGCGCCTCGTGGTGCGACAGGGTCCGGGCATGATGGGGTTCTCACCCTCTCCGGTGCCCCCTTCTATGGGACTTGGGCCCGGTCCGCCGCTGAGGACGCTTCTCCAGACTACAATTTGAATGATGGAGCTGCCCGATTCTAAGGCTGCGTTGTTCCCGGTTCACTCGCCGTTACTAGGGGAATCCTTGTAAGTTTCTTTTCCTCCGCTTATTGATATGCTTAAAATCAGCGGGTAATCCTGCCTGACCTGGGGTGGCGGTCGGAGAGCCTGGTGAGGCGCGGTGAGGGTCAAGGAGTCCGGACGCGCGACGGGCTTTAGCAGCGACAACAAGAGAGAGTTTAGTTTCAACCACAACTTGCTACGACGTCCGTCGACATGGACTCGCATTTAGGCCGGCCGCGTGCTCGGGTCTCAAGGGAGGGTAGCTTCCACCCCCGCGTTAAGACTTGTGGTGTGCGGGAAGACGATGCGATGTGTGACTCCCAGGCAGACGTGCCCTCAGCCGAGATATCCATTGCCGAGAGTTGTTTGTGTTAACAAAGCAACGCGCTTCCCCCTGCACGATCCATGAATGGGGCGCTAGGGGGAGGGCTGTCGGTTGTAGTATTCCTTGGTGCGTTCCACGCCGGGGTTCGTTGGTTGACCGAAGAGCTTGCGTGCCTCGGGCGACGGGAGAGAGGCACGCGACGAGCAAGCGCCGCCCCTAGTGTTTCAAACGAGTTCGCGGGTCGTTCTGCTATGTAGGTTTGGACAATAATCCTTCCACAGGTTCACCTACGAAAAGCTAGTTACGACTTCTCCTTCCTCTAAATGATAAGGTTCAATGGCATGCCACACCCGACGTCATTCGATTGTGTGTGCTGCCCAGAGGCGATGATGGCATGCCACGCCCGACGTTGTTCGACCGTGAGTGCTGCCCAAAGGCAATGATGGCATGCCACGCGCGATGTCGTTTGACCATGTGTGATGCCGAAAGCGATAATGGCATGCAACGCCCGACGTCATTCGACTGTGTGTGCTTGTAAAAGTCGATGATGGCATGCAACGCCTGACGCCGTCCGACCGTCTGTGTTGCCTCAAGGGAATGATGACATGCCACGCCCAACGTCGTTCGACATGTTTGCCGTCCAAGGGCGATGATGGCATGCCACGCCCGACATCGTTCGACCGTTTGTGCTGCCCAGAGGCGATGATTTCATGCCACGCCTGACGTTGTTTGACGAATTTTGCCATCCAAAGGCTATGATGGCATGCCACGCCCGACGTCGTTCGATCGTGTGTGCTGCCCAAAGCCGATGATTGCATGCCACGCCCGACGTCATTCGACCGTGTGTAATGTCCAAAGGCGGCGATGTCATGCCACGCCTGACGTTGCTGACCGTGTGTGCTGTCCAAGGGCGGTGATGTCATGCCTTGCCCGACGTTACCGACCGTGTGTGCAGTCCAACTGTGGTGATGTCATGCCACGCCCGACGTTGACGACCGCGTGTGCTGTCCAAGGGAGGTGATGTCATGCCACGCCTGACGTTGCCGAGCGTGTGTGCTGTCCAAGGGCAGTGATGTCATCATGTCACGCCCAACGTTGCCGACCGTGTGTGCTGTCCAAGGGCTGTGATGTCATGCCACGCCAGACGTTGCCGACCGTGTATGTTGTCCAAGGTCGGTGATGTCATGTCACGCCCGACGTTGCCGACCGTGTGTGCTGTCCATGGGCAGTGATGTCATCATGCCACGCCCGACGTTGCCGACCGTGTGTGTTGTCCAAGGGCGTTGATGTCATGCCATGCTCGACGTCGTCCGACCGTGTGTGCTGCCAAAAAGCGATGATGGCATGCCACGCCTGACGTTGTTTGACCGTGTGTGCTGCCCAAAGGTGATAATGGCATGCCACGCCCGACGTCATTCGACTGTGTGTGCTAGTGAAAAGCGATGATGGCATGCAACGCCCGACGCCCGTTGACCGTCTGTGCTGCCCAAAGGCAATGATGGCATGCCACGCCCGACGTCGTTCGAGCATGTTTGCCGTCCAAGGAAGATGATGGCATGCCACGCCTGACGTCGTTCGATCCTGTGTGCTACCCAAAGGCGATGATGGCATGCCACCCCTGACGTCGTTCGACCGTTTGTGTTGCCCAAAGGCGATGATGGCATACCACGCCCGACGTCGTTCGACAGTGTGTGCTGTCCAAAGGCGGTGATGGCATGCCACTCCTGACGTCGTTCGACCGTGTTTTCCATCCAAGGGCTATGATGGCATGCCACGCCCGACATCGTTCGATCATTTATGCTGCCCAAAGGCGATGATGGCATGCCACTCCTGACGTCGTTCGACGATATTAGTCGTCAAAGGGCTATGATGGTATGCCACGCCCGACATTGTTCGACCGTTTGTGCTGCCAAAAGTGATGATGGCATGCCACGCCTGACGTCATTCGATCGTGTATGCTGTTCAAGGGCGGTGATATCATGCCACACCCGATTTTGCCGAGCGTGTGTGCTGTCCAAGGGCAGTGATGTCATCATGTCACGCACGACGTTGCCGACCGTGTGTGCTGTCAAAAGGCTGTGATGTCATGCCACGCCTGACGTTGCCGATCGTGTGTGTCGTCCAAGGTCGGTGATGTCATGCCACGCCCGACGTTGCCGACCGTGTATGCTGTCCAAGAGCGGTAATGTCATCTTGCCACGCCATACGTTGCCGACCGTGTGTGTTGTCCAAGGGCGGTGATGTCATGCCACGCCCGACGTCGTCCGACCGTGTGTGTTGCCCAAAGGCGATGATGGCATGCCACGCCCGACGTTGTTCGACCGTGTGTGTTGCCCAAAGGCGATTATGGCATGCCACACCCGACGTCGTTCGACTGTGTGTGCTTGTGAAAGGGGATGATGGCACGCAACGCCCGACGCTGTCGACCGACTGTGCTGCCCAAAGGCGATGAGGGCAAGCCACGCCTGCCGTCGTTCGAGCATGTTTGCTGTCCAAGGAAGATGATGGAATGCCACGCCTGACATCGTTTGACCGTGTGTGCTACCCAAAGGGGATGATGGCATGCCACGCCTGACGTCGTTCGACCGTTCGTGCTGCCCAAAGGCGATGATGGCATGCCACGCCCGACGTCGTTCGACTATGTGTGCTGTCCAAAGGCGGTGATGGCATGTCACTTCTTAAGTCATTCGACCGTGTTTGCCGTCCACGGGCTATGATGGCATGCCACGCCCGACATCGTTCGATTGTTTATGCTGCCCAAAGGCGATGATGGCATGCCACGCCTGACGTCGTTCGACGGTGTTTGACGTCCAAGGGCTATGATGGCATGCCACGCCCGACGTTGTTCGATTGTGTGTGCTGCCCAAAGGCGATGATGGCATGCCACGCCCGACATCGTTCGACCGTGTGTGCTGCCAAAAGGTGATGATGGCATGCCACGCCCGACGTCGTTCGACTGTGTGTGCTGGCAGAAGGCGATGATGGCATGCAATGGCCAACGTCGTCCGACAGTCTATGCTGCCCAAATGTGATGATGGCATGCCACACCCAACGTCGTTCGACCATGTTTGTCGTCCAAGGGCGATGTTGGCATGCCACGCCCGACGGCGTCTGACAGTGTCAGCTAGTCTAAAGGCGATGATGGCATGCCAAGCCCGACGTCGTTCGAACGTGTGTGCTGCCCAAAAGCGATGATGGCATAAAACGCCCGACGTTGTTCGACCGTTTGTGCTGCCCAAAGGCGACCGTTTTCACGTGCCCTAAGGCGACCGTTTTCCGACATCCGGCCGGCCTAGATTGCACTTCATCCGCCAACGAATTGGCATGCGAGTTAGGACGTCACTGCTCGAAGAAGGGATCCAACCTAACCACACATGCCCAATACCACTCATGCGCCGTACGTGAATAGTTTTACCAATGCACGCCCGACATCCACCCCGCCGCCCAACATCCGATGTCGTGCGACGACGCCGATGCCTTCTTTGCAAGGCCAATGCTGCACCCGTAGTTGCGCACCAGCCCAAGGGAGTTGAGAATTTAATCACAGCAAAGATTGTTGGAGGATTACCAAGGTTCACACAGGGGAACCGCCCACGCCCGGTCAATCATAGCGTCTGTCCGCACATGGTCTTACGTGCCCTGTGCGTGCAACGCCTAGATTTACCCGTAACAGGAGCTCTAGAACTAAGCACTCACCCGAAAGCACTGCTGTTTCCTCACCAAAGTCCTTTATAAACCGATCTTGAGAAGTTACCTCGGTGGCGCATGTTCGTCCCGCAGACCTTGCTGCCATGTTTTTGTAAGCGCCCAATGGCATAGCACGAACGAGCCATGCATGCCATCAAGCGCCCACGCAGCACGCCTACTAAGCCCATAGGACGCCCATGACGTCCTCCTTATAACGCCTCGGTCGCCCCGCAGACGTCGTCGGCATGTTTTTGCAAGTGCCCAATGGCGTAGCACGGACGAGCCATGTATGCCATCAAGCGCCCACGCAGCACGCCTACTAAGCCCACAGGACGCCCTTGAGGTCCGCATGCTTTCGCCTCAACTGCCCCGCAGACGTCGCTGGCATGTTTTTGTTGACGCCCAACGGCGTAGCACGGACGAGCCATGCTGCCGTCAAGCGCCCACGCAGCACGCCTACTAAGCCCACTGGATGCCCATGACGTCCGCCTGCCACCGCTTCAAACGCCCTGCAGACGTCGCGGGCGTGTTTTTGTAAACGCCCTATGGCGTAGCACGGACGAGCCATGCATGCCGTCAAGATCCACGCTGCACGCCTACTAAGCCCACAGGACGCCCTCGACGTCCGCCTGTCTTCGCCTCTGCCGCCCCGCAAACGTGGCTAGCATGTTTTAATGACGCCCAACGACGTAGCACGGACGAGCCATGCATGCCGTCAAGCGCCGACGCAGCATGCCTACTAAGCCCATAGGAAGCCCTCGATGTCTGCCTACCTTTGCTTTACTCGACCCATCGACGTCGCCGACGTGTTTTTATAAACACCCAACGGCGAAGCACGGACAAGCCATGCATGCCATCAAGCACCCACGCAGCACGCCTACTAAGCCCATGGGACGCCTATGCCGTCTGCCTGCCTGCGCCTTAGTGTGCCTCCAACACCTCTACCCCCCTAATATATGCTTAAAAAAGTTTTACCATGTGATAGGAGTAGACATGGATTTTCCAGCGAATCATAATGGAAATGTACTACCCAAATATGCACGTTCTAAGGTACCAACATACATCAGCTTTCATGACTTTAATATATATAAAAATATTTTTCAACATTTTTATTAAAAGAATTTTTTTCGATAATTCCAAAAAATTAGTAATAAATAAATAAAAAATAGGGAAAATATTGAAAAAAATATGAAATCAACTCCAAAAATTCACAAATAAATATGGGAACCTTAAAATAAAAAATTTAATAAATTTTATTTTTTAAAAGAGACGTAAAAAATAAAAAAGCATAAAAATAAATTATAAAATAATGATTAAAAGTTGGAAAAATATGAAAATGCTCGAAAACACGTCTAAACATGTTAAATTAATGATACGATGTATATTTGCACCACTAAAAGATGTTTCAATATCATATGAACCGTAAAAGTAATGAAAATGATGAGAAAGAGCCACGTTAGGCGGAAACGTTAGAGAATAGATAATGGAAAGTAGATGAATATATTTGTTATGCATGGAGGTTGTTTCAAAATCCTTGTATTTATGTACGACATGAACATCTGCATGTTTTTTTTAGAACTCGAACAATGTCGCACAAGCCACGACCGATGCGGGCAGGCCAAAGCCAACAGTTGCGTGCAGGCACGTCCGACGACGACCGACCATTTGTGATGTCAAAGGGCTATGATTGCATGCTACACCCGACAACGGCCGACCGTCTGTGCTGGTCCAAGGGCGATGCTGGCATGCCACGCCCGATGCCATCCTATCGTGTGTGCTGTCCAAGGGCTATAATGGCATGCCACGCCCGAAGACGGCTGACCGTATGTGCTGTCGAAGGGAGATGATGGCATGCGACTCCCGACGCAGTCCGACCGTCTGTGCTGCCCAAGGGCGATGATGGCTGGCCACGCCCGACATTGTCCGACGGTGTGTGTTGTCCAAGGGATATGATGGCATGCCACGCCCGACAACGGCCGACCATTTGTGTTGTCTAAAGGCGATGATGGCATGCCACACCCGACGCCGTCTGACCGTCTGTGCTGTCCAAGGGCGATGATGGCATGCCACGCCCGACGTTGTTTGACCGTATTTGCTGCCCAAAGGCGATGATGGATGGCCACGACCTAAGTTACGGATCCATTTTGCCGACTTACCTTGCCTACATTGTTCCATCAACCAGAGGTTGTTCACCTTGGAGACCTAATGCGGTAAGGAGTACGACCGGGCGCGGACGGGATTCGGTCCTCTGGATTTTCAAGGGCCGCCAGAAGAGCACCGGACACCACGCGACATACGGTGCTCTTCCAGCCGCTGGACCCTAACTCCTGCTGAGCCGATTCGAGGGTAGGCAGGCTGTTAAACAGAAAAGATAACTCTTCCTTGAGTGCTTCCGTTTGGGTTCACCCCGCGCATGGGATGCGAGGGGCGAAAGACGACCGTTTGCACGTGAACAATGCCTAGGCATTAGGTATGCAGCAAAGGAATCCGACATCCGACCACCCTATATTGCGCTTCATCCGCCACAGAATTGGCATGCGAGTTAGGACGTCATTGCTCAAAGAAGGGATCCAACCTAACCACACATGCCCAATACCACTCATACGCCGTACGTGAATAGTTCTACCAATGCACGCCTGACATCCACCCCGCTGCACAACATGCGATGTCGTGCAACGACGCCGATGCCTTCTTTGCAAGGCCAATGCTGCACCCGCCGTTGCGCGCCTGCCCAAGGGAGTTGAGAATTTAATCACTGCAAAGATTGTTGGAGGAAGACCAAGGTTCACACAGGGGAACCGCCCACGCTCGGTCCATCATTGAATCTAGCCGCACATGGCCTTACGTGCCCCGTGCGTGCAACGCCTAGAGTTAGCCGTAACAGGAGCTCTAGAACTAAACACTCGCCCGAAAGCACTGCCGTTTCCACACCAAACTCTATTATAAACCGATCTTGAGAAGTTCCCTCGGCCACGCACGTTCATCCCACAGACGTTGCTGCCATGTTTTTGTAAGCGCCCAATGGCATAGCACAAACGAGCCATGCATGCCATCAAGCGCCCACGCAACACGCCTACTAAGCCCATAGGACGCCTTTGACGTCTGCCTGCTTTCGCCTAAGTTGCCCCGCAGACGTCGCTGGCATGTTTTTGTTGAAGCCCAACAGCGTAGCACGAACAAGCCATGCTGCCGTCAAGTACCCACGCAAAGACACACCTACTAAGCCCAGACGCCCATGGCGTCCTCCCGTCACGCCACCGCCGCCCAAGAACGTCGCTAGCATGTTTTTGTAGGCGCCCAATGGCGTAGCACTGACGAGCCATTCATGCCGTCAGCGCCACGTAGCATGCCTACTAAGCCCACAGGACACCCACGACATCCGCCGCCTTTTCCTTACTCGACCAATCGACGTCGCCGATGTGTTTTTATAAACGCCTAACGGCGGCACGGACAAGCCATGCATGCCATCAAGCACCCACGCAGCACGCCTACTAAGCCCATGGGACGCCTATGCTGTCTGCCTACCTGCGCCTTAGTGTGCCTCCAACACCTCTACCCCCCTTATATATGCTTAAAAAAGTTTTACCATGTGACAGGAGTGGACATGGATTTTCCAGCGAATCATAATGGAAATGTACAACACAAATATGCACGTTCTAAGGTACCAACACACATCAACTTTCATAAATGACGTTAATATATATATAAGAATATTTTTCAACTTTTTTTTAATTTTTTTCGAAAATTCCAAAAAATTAGTTTTAAATAAATAAAAAATAGGGAAAATATCAAAAAATATGAAATGAACTCTAAAAATTCAAAAATAAATATGGGAACCATAAAATAAAAAAAAAATTAAATTTTATTTTTTAAAAGGAGACGTAAAAAATAAAAAAGCGTAAAAATAAATTATAAACTAATGATTAAAAGTCAGAAAAATATGGAAATGCTCAAAAACACTTCTAAACATGTTAAATTAATGATAAGATGTTTTTTTGCATAAATAAAAGATGTTTCAATATCATACAAATCGTAAAAGTAATGAAAATGATGCGAAAGAGCCACGTTAGGCGGAAACGTTAGAGAATAGATAATGGAAAGTAGATGAATATATTTCTTATGCATGGAGGTTGTTTCAAAATCCTTTTATTTATGTACGACATGAACATCCACATGTTTTGTTTAGAACTCGAACAATGTCGCACAAGCCACGACCGATGCGAGCAGGCCACAACCGACTGTTGCGTGAAGACACGTTCAACGATGGCCGACCCTTTGTGATATCCAAGGGCGATGATGGCATGCCACGCCCGATGCCGTCCGACCGTATGTGTTGTCCAAGGGCTATGATGGAATGCCACGCCCGACGACGGCCGATCGTCTGTGCTGTCCAAGGGCGATGATGGCATGCGACTCCCGACGACGTCCGACCGTCTATGCTGCCCAAGGGCGATGATGGCATGCCACGCCTGACATCGTCCAACCGTGTGTGCTGTCCAAGGGATATGATGGCATACCACGCACGACGACGGCCGACCATTTGTGTTGTCCATAAGCGATGATGGCATGCCACACCCGACGCCGTCCGACCGTCTATGCTGTCCAAGGGCGATGATGGCATACGACTCCCGAAGTTGTTCGACCGTCTGTGCTGCCAAGGGCGATGATGGCATGCCATACCCGACGCCGTGCGACTGTCTGCGTTGCCCAAAGGCGATGATGACATGCCAGGCCTGACGTCGTTCGACCATGTTTGCCGTCCAAGGGCGATGATGTTATGCCACGCCCAACACCATCTGACTGTGTCAGCTAGTCCAAAGGCGATGATGGCATGCCACGCCCGACGTCGTTCGACCGTGTGTGCTTCCCAAAGGAGATAATGGCATGCAACGTCAGACGTCATTCGATCGTGTGTGCTGCCCAAAGGCGATGATGGCATGCCACGCTCGACGTCGTTCGACCATTTTTTCCATCCAACGGCGATTTCGACGCCGTCCTACTGTGTCAACTAGTCCAAAGGCGATGATGGCATGCCACGCCCGACGTCGTTCAACCATTTTTGCCATCCAAGGGCATTTCCGACGCCGTCCTACTGTGTCAGCTAGTCCAAAGGCGATGATGGCATGCCACGCTCGATGTCGTTCGAGCATGTGTGCTGCCCAAAGTCGATGATGGCATGCCACACCCGACGTCGTTCGACCGTGTGTGCTGTCCAAAGGCGGTGATGGCATGTCACGCCTGACGTCATTCGACCGTATTTGCTGTCAAAGGGCTATGATGGCATGCCACGCACGACGTCGTTCGACCGTTTGTGCTGCCCAAAGGCGATGATGGCATGCCACGCCTGACGTTTTTTGACCATGTTTACCGTTCAAGGGCTATGATGGCATTCCATGCCCGACATCGTTCGACCGTGTGTGCTGCCCAAAGGCGATGATGGCATGACACGCCCGACGTCGTTCGATGGTGTGTGCTGCCCAAAGGCGATGATGGCATGCCACGCCCGACGCTATTTGACCGTCTGTGTTGCCCAAAGGCGATGATGGTATGCCATGCCCGACGTCGTTCGACCGTTTTTACCGTCTAAGGGCGATTCCGACACTGTCCTACTGTGTCAGCTAGTCCAAAGGGGATGATGTCATGCCACGCCCAACGTCGTTCGAGCATGTGTTCAGCCCAAAGGTGATGATGGCATGCCACGCCCGACGTCGTTCGAGCGTGTGTGCTGCCCAAAGTCGATGATGGCATGCCACGCCTGACGTCGTTCGACCGTGTGTGCTGTCCAAAGGCGGTTATGGCTTGTCACGCCTGACGTCATTCGATCGTGTTTGCTGTCAAAGGGCTTTGATGGCATGCCACGCACGACGTTGTGCGACCGTTTGTGTTGCCCAAAGGCGATGATGGCAAGCCACGCCTAATGTTGTTCGACCATGTTTACCGTCGAGGCTATGATGACATTCCACGCCCGACGTCGTTTGACCGTGTGTGCTACCCAAAGGCGATGATGGCATGCCACGCCCGGCGTCGTCCGGCCGTGTGTCTTTGTCGATGGTGTCGATGTCATGCCACGGCCAACGTTGCCGATCGTGTGTGCTATCCAAGTATGTGATGTCAGGACACGCCCGCCGTTGCCGATCGTGTTTGCAGTCCTAGGGCGGTGATGTCATGCCACGCCCTACATTGCCGACAGTGTGTGTGGTCCAAGGTCGGTGATGTCATGCCATGCCCGACGTTGCCGACCGTTTGTGTTGTCCATGGGCGGTGATGTCATCATGCCACGCCCTACGTTGCCGACCGTGTGTGTTGTCCAAATGCGGTGATGTCATGCCACACCTGACGTCGTCCTACCGTGTGTGCTGCCCAAAGGCGATGATGGCATGCCACGCCCGACGTCGTTCGACCGTGTGTGCTGCCCAAAGGAGATTATGGCATGCCACGCCCGACGTCGTTCGTGTGTCTTTGGTGAAAAGCGATGATGGAATGCAACGCCCGGCGCCGTCCGACCATCGATCGCCTAAAGGCGATGAGGGCAAGCCACGCCTGACATCGTTCGAGCATGTTTGCTGTTCAAGGAAGATGATGGCATGCCACGCCTGACGTCGTTCGATCGTTTGTGCTGTCCAACGGTGGTGATGTCATGCTACGCCCGACGTTGCCGACCGTGTGTGCAGTCCAAGGGCGGGGATGTCATGCCACGCCCGACGTTGCTGACCGCGCGTATGCTCCCCTTTTGCTTTAACTCCCTAAATTGACGCTTTGCCTCATTGATGACGTTGTTAGGGAGAACGCCTTCTTAAACTCCTCGCGGAATTTCTCCCACGTGTTCATAGTGCAGGTCCCCTTCTTGATGTCGAACTCTTTATGCCTCCACCATAGCATGGGCATCTACAAAAGATACAACACA
Organism: Solanum arcanum; assembly: GCA_027789145.1. Taxonomy (NCBI): domain Eukaryota; kingdom Viridiplantae; phylum Streptophyta; class Magnoliopsida; order Solanales; family Solanaceae; genus Solanum; species Solanum arcanum. Next base: position 38,943,358 of record CM050939.1, on the reverse strand, counting down.
GCAGTGTTGATCTTGTTCACATCAATTCGCACCCGATTACACTTGAAGTAATTCTCCAAGTTCCATAGGAAATTCTTCACCTCCTGTGCTTCGCGGACGCCTTTGATGTGGATCCACCAACCTCCCTATCTTCCTTGAGTGCTTCCGTTTGGGTTCACCCCGCGCATGGGATGCGAGAGACAAAAGGCGACCATTTGCACGTGCACAATGCCTAGGCATTAGGTATGCAGCACAGGAATCCGACATCCGACCATCCTAGATTGTGCTTCATCTGCCACCGAATTGGCATGCGAGTTAGGGCGTCATTTGCTCGGCGAGGATCCAACCTAACCACACATGCCCAATACAACGCATGGGCCGTACGTGAATAGCTCTACCTATGCACGCCTGACATCCACCCCGCCGCCCGACATGAGATGTCGTGCAACGCCGTCGATGCCTTCTTTGCAAGGCAAATGCTACACTGTGTAGCGGCGCCTGAGGAGTTGAGAATTTAATCACTGCAAAGATTGTTGGAGGAAGAGCAAGGTTCACACAGGGGAACCGCCCACGCCCGATACATCATAGCGTCTTTCAGCACATGGCCTTACGTGCCTTGTGCGTGCAACGCCTAGAGTTAGCCATAACAGGAGCTCTAAAACTAAACACTCGCCCGAAAGCACTGCCGTTTCCACACCAAACTATATTATAAACCGCTCTTGAGAAGTTCCCTCGGCGACGCACGTTTTTCCTGCAGATGTTTCTTGCATGTTTTTGTAAGCGCCCAATGACATAGCACGAACGAGCCATGCATGCCATCAAGCGCCCACGCAGCACGCCTACTAAGCACACAGGATGCCCTCGACGTCCGCCTGCCTTTGCCTCACTCGACCCATCGACGTCGCCGACGTGTTTTTATAAACGCCCAACGGGGAAGCACGGACAAGCCATGCATGCCATTCAGCACCCACGCAGCACGCCTACTAAACCCATGGGACGCCTATGCCGTCTGCCTGCCTGCGCCTTAGTATGCCTCCAACACCTCTACCCCCCTTAAATATGCTTAAAAAAGTCATAATGGAAATGTACAACCCAAATATGCACGTTCTAAGGTACCAACACACATCAGCTTTCATAAATGACTTTAATATATATATATATAAAAATATTTTTCAACTTTTTTTTAAATTTTTTTTTCGAAAATTCCAAAAAATTAGTTATAAATAAATAAAAAATAGGGAAAATATCAAAAAAATATGAAATCAACTCCGAAAATTCACAAATAAATATGGGAACCTTAAAATAAAAAATTTAATAAATTTTATTTTTTAAAAGGAGACGTAAAAAATAAAAAAGTGTAAAAATAAATTATAAAATAATGATTAAGAGTCGGAAAAATATGGAAATGCTCAAAAACACTTCTAAACATGTTAAATTAATGATAAGATGTATATTTGCATAAATAAAAGATGTTTCAATATCATACGAACTGTAAAAGTAATAAAAATGATGCGAAAGAGCCACGTTAAGCGGAAACGTTAGAGAATAGATAATGGAAAGTAGATGAATATGTTTGTTATGCATGGAGGTTGTTTCAAAATCCTTGTATTTATGTACGACATGAACATCCGCATGTTTTGATTAAAAATAGAACAATGTCGCACAAGCCACGACCGATCTGGGCGAGCCACGGCCCGGCCGTTGCGTGCGAACACGTCCGGCGGCCCGACCATTTATGATGTCCAAGGGCTATAATGGCATGCCACACCCGGCCGGCGGCCGTCTGTCTTTGGTCAAAGCGATGATGGCATGCCACGCCCGATGCCGTCCGACCGTGTGTGCTATCCAAGGGCTATAATGGCATGCCACGCCCGACGACGGCCGACCGTCTGTGCTGTCCAAGGGCGATGATGGCATTCGACTCCCGGCGACGTCCGACCGTCTGTGCTGCCCAAGGGCAATGATGGCATGCCACGCCCGACATCGTCCGATCGTGTGTGTTGTCCAAGGGTTATGATGGCATGTAACGCCCGACGACGGCTGACCATTTGTATTATCCAAATGCGATGATGGCATGCCATACCCGACGATGTTCGACCGTCTGTGCTGTCCAAGGGCGATGATGACATGCGACTCCGGCGGCGGTGACCGTCTGTCTGCATCAAGGCGATGATGGCATACGACTCCCAACGTCGTTCGACCGTCTGTGCTGCCAAATGGGCAATGATGGCATGCCACGCCCGACGCCGTTCGACTGTCTGTGCTGCCCAAAGGCGATGATGGCATGCCAAGCCTGACGTCGTTCCACTCTGTTTGCCGTCCAAGGGCGATGATGGCATGCCTCGCCCAACGCCGTCCGACTGTGTCAACTAGTCCAAAGGCGATGATGACATGCCACGCCCGACGTCGTTCGACCGTTTGTGCTGCCCAAAGGCGATGGTGGCATGCCACGTCCGACGTCGTTCGACCGTGAGTGCTTCCTAAAGACGATGATGGCATGCCACGCCCGACATCATTCGACCGTGTAAACTGGCCAAAGTCGATGATGGCATGCCACGCCCGACGTCGTTCGACCGTCTGTGCTGTCCAAAGGCGGTGATGGCATGTCACGCCTGACGTCATTCGGCCGTATTTGCTATCAAAAGGCTATGATGGCATGCCACGCACGACGTCGTTCGACCGTTTGTGCTGCCCAAAGGCGATGATGGCATGCCACGCGTGACGTTGTTCGACCATGTTTAGCGTCCATGGGCTATGATGGCATTCCACGCCCGACGTCGTTCGACCGTGTGGGCTGCCCAAAGGCGATGATGGCATGCCACGCCCGACGTCATTCGATGGTGTGTGCTGCCCAAAGGCAATGATGGAATGACACACCCAACGCTTTTTGACCGTCTCTGCTGTCCAAAGGCGGTGATGGCATGCCACGCCCTACATCGTTCGACCGTTTTTGCCGTCAAAGGGCTTTGATGGCATGCCACGCACGATGTTATGCGACCGTTTGTGCTGCCCAAAGGCGATGATGGCATGCCACGCCTAATGTTGTTCGACCATATTTACCGTCCAAGGGCTATGATGACATTCCACGCCCGACGTCGTTTGACTGTGTGTGCTACCCAAAGGCGATGATGGCATGCCACGCCCGACGTCGTCCGACCGTGTGTGCTGTCCAATGGTGTCGATGTCATGCCACAGCCGACGTTGCCGATCGTGTGTGCTGTCCAAGTATGTAATGTCAGGACACGCCCGCCGTTGCCGATCGTGTTTGCAGTCCTAGGGCATGTGATGTCATGCCACGCCCTACATTGCCGACAGTGTGTGCTGTCCAAGGGCAAGGATGTCATGCCACGCCCGACATTGCTGACCGTGTGTGCAGTCCAAGGGCGGTGAAGTCATCATGCCACCACAGCGTTACCCGGCCGTGTGTGCTGTCCAAGGGCGGTCATGTCATTCCAAGCCCGACGTCGTTCGACCGTGTGTGCTGCCTAATAGCAATGATGGCATGCCACGCCCGACATCGTTCGACCGTGTGTGCTGCCCAAAGGTGATGATGACATGCCACGCCCGACGTCATTCGACCGTGTGTGCTCTCCAAAGGTGGTGATAACATGTCATGCCTGACGTTGTTCGACCGTTTTTGCCGTCCAAGGGCTATGATGGCATGCCATGCCCGACGTCAATCGACCGTTTGTGCTGCCCATAGGCGATGATGGAATGCCATGCCTGACGTCGTTCGATCTTGTTTGCCGTCCAAGGGCTATGATGGCATGCCACGCCCGATGTCGTTCGACCGTGTGTGCTGTCCAAAGACGATGATGGCATGCCACGTCCGACGTCGTTCGACTGTGAGTGCATCCCTAAGGCGATGATGGCATGCCACGCCCGATGTCGTTCGACCGTGTGTGTTGCCCAAAGGCGATGATGGCATGTCACGCCCAACATCGTCCGACCGTGTGTGCTGTCCAAAGGTGGCGATGTCATACCACGCCCGACATCGCCGATCGTGTGTGCAGTCCAAGGGCGGTGATGGCATGCCACGCCTGACGTCGTTCGACGGTGTTTGATGTCCAAGGGCTATGATGGCATGCCACGCCCAACGTCGTTCGATCGTGTGTGCTGCCAAAAGGCGATGATGGCATGCCACTCCCGACGTCGTTCGACCGTGTATGCTGCCCAAAGGCGATGATGGTATGCCACGCCCGACGTCGTTCGACTGTGTGTGATGGCAAAAGGCGATGATGGCATTTAACAGCCGACGCCGTCCGATCGTCTGTGCAGCCCAAAGGTGATGATGGCATGCCACGCCCGACGTTGTTCAACCATGTTTGCCGTCCAAGGGATGGCATGTCACGCCCGACGTCGTCCGACTGTGTCAGCTAGTCCCCAGGCGATGATGGCAAGCCACGCCCGACGTTGTTCGACTGTGTGTGCTGCCCAAAAGCGATGATGGCATGCAACGCCCGATGTCGTTCGACCGTTTGTGCTGCCCAAAGGCGATGATGGCATGCCACGCCCGACGTCGTTCGACCGTGTGTGCTGTCCAAAGGTGGTGATGGCATGTCACGCCTGACGTCGTTCGACCGTTTGGGCTGCCCAAAGGCGAAGATTGCATGCCACGCCTGACGTCATTTGATCGTGTTTGCCGTCCAAGGGCTATGATGGCTGGCCACGCCCGACTTTGTTCGACCGTGTGTGCTGCCCAAAGGCGATGATGGCGTGCCAAGCCCGACGTCGTCCGACCGTGTGTGCTGTCCAAAGGCGGCGATGTCATGCCACGCCCGACGTTGCCGACCGTGTGTGCTGTCCAACGGCGGTGATGTCATGGTACGCCCAACGTTGCCGACCGTGTGTGCAGTCCAAGGGCGGTGATGTTATGCCACGCGCGACGTTGCCGACCGTGTGTGCTGTCTAAGGGCGGTGATGTCATTCCACGCCCAACGTAGCTGACCGTGTGTGCAGTCCAAGGGCGGTGATATCATGCCACGCCCGACGTTGCCGTGCGCGCGTATGCCTCCCTTTTGTTTTAACTCCCTACACTTGCGCTTTGCCTCATAGATGACGTTGTTACGGAGAACGCCTTCTTGAACTCCTCGCGGAATTTCAGCCACTTGTTCATAGTGCATGTCCCTTTCTTGATTCGAACTCTTTATGCCTCCACCATAGCATGTGCATCTACGTAAGATACAACACAACAGTGTTGATCTTGTTCATCACTTCGCACCCGATTACACTTGAAGTAATTCTCCAAGTGCCATAGGAAATTCTTCACCTCCTGTGCGTCGCGGACGCCTTTGTACATAGGTGGCCTGGGAGCCTCTACTCTGGCCTCCCTTCCCAGTCAAGTGATGTGGATCCACAAACCTCCTTATCTTCCTTGAGTGCTTCCGTTTGGTTTCACCCCGCGCATGGGATGCGAGGGGCAAAAGGCGACCGTTTGCACGTGTACAATGCTTAGGCATTAGGTATGCAACAAAAGAATCCAACATCCGACTAGCCTAGTTTGCGCTTCATCCGCCACCGAATTGGCATGCGAGTTAGGACGTCATTTGCTCGGCGAGGATCAAACCTAACCAAACATGACAAATACCACTCATGCGCCCGTCGTGAATAATTTGTACCAATGCCGCGCCCGACATCCACCCCGCCGCCCGACATGAGATGTCGTGCGACAACACCGATGCCTTCTTTTCAAGGCCAATGCTACACCCGCCGTTGCGCGCCTGCCCAAGGGAGTTGAGAATTTAATCACTGCAAAGATTGTTGGAGGAAGACCAAGGTTCACACAGGGGAACCGCCCACGCCCGGTCCATCATAGCATCTGGCTGCACAAGGCCATACGTTCCCTGTGCGTGCAACGCCTAGAGTTAGCCGTAACAGGAGCTCTAGAACTAAACACTCGCCTGAAAGCACTGTTGTTTCCACACAAAACTCTATTATAAATCGATCTTGAGAAGTTCCCTCGTTGGAGCATGTTCGTCCCGTAGACGTTGTTGCCATGATTTTGTAAGCGCCCATTGGCATAGCATGAACGAGCCATGCATGCCATCAAGCGCCCTCGCAGCATGCCTACTAAGCCCATAGGATGCCCGTGACGTCCGCCTGATAACGCCTCGTTCGCCCTGCAGACGTCGTCGGCATGTTTTTGCAAGCGCCCAATGGTGTAGCACGAACGAGCCATGCATGCCATCAAGCGCCCACGCAGCACGCCTACTAAGCCCACAGGACGCCCTTGACGTTCGCCTGCTTTCTTCTCAATTGCCCCGCAGACGTCGCTGGCATGTTTTTGTTGACGCCCAACGGCGTAGCACGGACGAGCCATGCTACCGTCAAGCACCCAAGCAGCACGCCTACTAAGCCCACAGGACGCCCATGACGTCCGTCCATCGCCACCGCCTCAAGCGCCCGCCAGACGTCGCTTGCATGTTTTTGTAGGCGCCAAGCGGCGTAGCACGGCGGACGAGCCATGCATGTCGTCAAGCGCCACGTAGCATGCCTACTAAGCCCAAAGGGCGGCCTCGGCGTCCGCTGCGCTTTGACTCACTCGACCCATCGGCGTCGCCGATGTGTTTTTATAAGCGCCCAGCGGCGAAGCACGGACAAGCCATGCATTCCATCAAGCACCCACGCAGCACGCCTGCTAAGCCCATGGGACGCCTATGCCGTCTGCCTTCCTACGCCTTAGTGTGCCTCCAACACCTCTACCCCCCTTATATATGCTTAAAAAAGTTTTACTATGTGACAGGAGTGGACATGGATTTTCCAGCGAATCATAATGGAAATGTACAACCCAAATATGCACGTTCTAAGGTACCAACACACATCACCTTTCATAAATGACTTTAATATATATATAAAAATATTTTTCAACTTTTTTTAAATTTTTTTTTTTGAAAATTCCAAAATATTAGTTATAAATAAATAAAAAATAGGGAAAATATCGAAAAAATATGAAATCAACTCCGAAAATTCAAAAATAAATATGGGAACCTTAAAATAAAAAATTTATAAATTTTAGTTTTTAAAAAGAGACGTAAAAAATAAAAAAGCGTAAAAATAAATTATAAACTAATGATTAAAAGTTTGAAAAATATGAAAATGCTCAAAAACACTTCTAAACATGATAAATTAATGATAAGATGTAATTTTGCATAAATAAAAGATGTTTCAATATCATACGAACCGTAAAAGTAATGAAAATGATGTGAAAGAGCCACGTTAGGCGGAAACGTTAGAGAATAGATAATGGAAAGTAGATGAATATGTTTGTAATGCATGGAGGTTGTTTCTAAATCCTTGTATTTATGTACGACATGCACATCCGCATGTTTTGATTAGAACTCGAACAATATCGCATAAGCCACGACCGATACGAGCAGGGCACGACAGACTGTTGCGTGCAAGCACGTCCGACGACTGCCGATCATTTGTGATGTCCAAGTGCTATGATGGCATGGCACACCCGACGACGGGCGACCGTCTGTGCTGGTCCAAGGGCGATGATGGCATGCCACGCCCGATGCCGTCTGACCGTGTATGTTGTCCAAGGGCAATGATGGCGTGCCATGCCGGCGGCGGCGACCGTCTGTCTTTGTCAAGGGAGATGATGGCATGCGACTCCCGACGACGTCCGACCGTTTGTGCTGCCCAAGGGCGATGATGGCATGCCACGCCCGACATCGTACGACCGTGTGTGCTGTCCAAGGGATATGATGGCATGCCACGCCCGACGACGGCGGACCATTTCTGTTGTCCAAAGGCGATGATGGCATGCCACACCCGACGCCGTCCGACCGTCTGTGCTGTCCAAGGGCTATGATTGCATGCCACGCCCGACGACGGCCGACCATCTATGTTGTCCAAGGGAGATGATGGCATACGACTCTCGACGCCGTTCGACCGTCTGTGCTGCCCAAGGGCGATGATGGCATGCCACAACCGATGCCGTGCGACTGTCTGTGCTACCCAGAGGCGATGATGGCATGCCAAACCTGACATCGTTCGACCGTGTTTGTCGTCCAAGGGCGATGATGGCATGCAACGCCCCACGCCGTCCGACTGTGTCAGCTAGTGCAAAGGCGATGATGCTATGCCACGCCCGACGTCGTTCGACCGTGTGTGCTGCGCAAACGCGATTATGGCATGCCACGTCCGACATCGTTCGACCGTGTGTGCTTCCCAAAGGCGATGATGGCATGCCACGCCCGACGTCGTTCCACCGTGTGTGCTGCCCAAAGGCGATGATGGCATGCCACGCCCGACGTCGTTCGACGGTGTGTGCTGCCCAAAGGCGATGATGGCATGCCACACCTGACGCTGTTTGGCCGTCTGTGCTGCCGAAAGGCGATGATGTCATGCCACGCCCGACGTTGTTCAACCATTTTTGCCATCCAAGGGCGATTCCGACGCCGTCTTACTGTGTTAGCTAGTCCAAAGGCGATAATGGCATGCCACACCTGACGTCGTTCGAGCATGTGTGCAGCCCAAAGGTGATGATGGCATGCCACACCCGACCGTTCGAGCGTGTGTACTGCCTTAAGTCGATGATGGCATGCCACACCCGACGTCGTTCGAATGTGTGTGCTGTCCAAAGGCGGTGATGGCATGTCACTCCTGACGTCACTCTACCGTGTTTGCTGTCAAACGGCTATTATGGCATGCCACGCACGACGTCGTTCGACCGTTTATGCTTCCCAAAGGCGATGATGGCATGCCACGCCTGACGTTGTTCGACCATGTTTACAGTCCAAGGGCTGTGATGGCATTCCACGCCCGACGTCGTTCGACCGTGTGTGCTGCTCAAAGGCGATGATGGCATGCCACGCCCGACGTCGTCGGACCGTGTGTGCTGTCCAAGGGCGGTGATGTCATAACACGCCCACCGTTGCCGACCGTTTTTGCAGTCCTAGGGTGGTGATGTCATGCCACGCCCTACGTTACCGACAGTGTGTGCTGTCCAAGGGCAGTGATGTCATGCCACGCCCGACAATGCCGACTGAATGTGCAGTCTAAGGGCGGTGAAGTCATCATGCCACGCCCGACGTTGCCGACCGTGTGTGCTGTCCAAGGGCGGTGATGTCATTCCCACGCCCGACGTCGTTCGACCATGTGTGCTGCCCAAAAGCAATAATGGCAGTCCACGCCCGACATCGTTCGACCGTATGTGCTGCCCAAAGGCGATGATGGCATGCCACGCCCGATGTCGTTAGACCGTGTGTGCTGTCCAACGGTGGTGATGACATGTCACGCCTAACGTCGTTCGACCGTGTTTGTCGTCCAAGGGCTATGATGGCATGCCATGCCCGACGTCGTTCGACCGTTTTTTGCTGCCCATTGGCGATGATGGCATGCCACGCTTGACGTCGTTCGACCGTGTTTGCCGTCCCAGGACTAAGATGGCATACCACGCCCGACGTCGTTCGACCGTAAGTGCTTCCCAAAGGCGATAATGGCATGTCAGGCCCAACATCGTCCGACCGTGTGTGCTGCCCAGAGGCGATGATGGCATTCCACGCCCGATGTCGTTCGACCGTGTGTGCTGCTCAAAGGCGATGATGGCATGCCATGCGAGATGTCGTTCGACCGCGTGTGCTGCCCAAAGCGATAATGGCATGCCACGCCCGACGTTGTTCGACTATGTGTGCTTGCAAAAGTCGATGATGGCATGTATCGCCCGACGCTGTCCGACCGTCTGTGGTGCCCAAAGGCGATGATGGCATGCCACGCTCGACGTCATCTGACCATGTTTGTCGTCCAAGGGCGATGATGGCATACCACGCCTGACATCGTTAGACCGTTTGTGCTGCCCAAAGGCGATGATGTCATGCTACGCCTGACGTCATTCGACGGTGTTTGTCGTCCAAAATTTATGATGGCATGCCACGCCCGACTTCGTTCTACCGTGTGTGCTGCCCAAATCCAATGATTGCATGCCACGCCCGACGTCGTCTGACCGTGTGTGCTGTCCTAAGGCGGAGATGTCATGCCACGCCTGACATTGCTAACCGTATGTGCTGTCAAAGGGCGGTGATGTCACGCCTTGCCCGACGTTGCCGACCGTGTGTGCAGTCCAAGGGCGGTGATGTCATGCCACGCCCGACGTTGATGACCGTGTGTGCTGTCCAAGGGAGGTAATGTCATGCCACGCCCGACGTTGTCTAGCGTGTGCCGCCCAAAAGCGATAATGTCGTCATGCCCGCCCGACGCGTTAATCGCCGGCGTGTGCTGTCCAAGGGTTGTGATGTCATGCCACGCCAGACAATGCCGACCGTGTGTGTTGTCTAAGGTCGGTGATGTCATGCCACGCCCAACGTTGCCGACCGTGTGTGCTGTCCATGGGCGGTGATGTCATCATGCCACGTCCGACGTTGCCGACCGTGTGTGTTGTCCAAGGGCGGTGATATCATGCCACGCTCGACATCGTCCGACCGTGTGTGCTACCCAAAGGCGATGATGGCATGCCACGCCCGACGTTGTTCGACCGTGTGTGCTGCCCAAAGGCGATTATGGCATGCCACGCCTGATGTCGTTCGACTGTGTGTGCTGGTGAAAGGCAATGATGGCATGCAACGCCCGACGCCGTCCTACCGTCTGTGCTGCCCAAAGGCGATGATGGCATGCCACGCCCGACGTCGTTCGAGCATGTTTGCCGTCCAAGGAAGATGATGGAATGCCACGCCTGACGTCCTTCGACCGTGTGTGCTACCCATAGGCGATGATGGCATGCCACAACTGAGGTCGTTCAACCGTTTGTGCTGCCCAAAGACCATGATGGCAAACCACGCCCGACATCGTTCGACCGTGTGTGCTATCCAAAGGCGGTGATGGCATGTCACTCCTAATGTCGTTCGACCGTGTTTGCCGTCCAAGGGCTATGATGGCATGCCACGCCCGACATCGTTCGAAAGTTAATGTTGTCCAAAGGCGATGATGGCATGCCACGCCTGACGTCATTCGACGGTGTTTGTCGTCCTAGGGCTATGATGGCATGCCACGCCCGATGTCGTTCGACCGTGTGCTGCCAAAAGGCGATGATGGCATGCCACGTGCGATGTCGTTCGACCGTGTGTGCAGTCCAAGGGCGGTGATGTCATGCCACGCCCGACGTTGCTGACTGTGTGTGCTGTCCAAGGGCTGTGATGTCATGCCACGCCCAACGTTGATGACCGTGTGTGTTGTCCAAGGTCGGTGATGTCATGCCATGCCCGACGTTGCCGACCGTGTGTGTTGTCCATGGGTGGTGATGTCATCATGCCAAGCCCTACGTTGCCGACCGTGTGTGTTGTCCAAATGCGGTGATGTCATGCCACGCCTGACGTCGTCCTACCGTGTGTGCTGCCCAAAGGCGATGATGGCATGCCACGCCCGACGTCGTTCGACCGTTTGTGCTGCCCAAAGGCGATTATGGCATGCCACGCCCGACGTCGTTCGGCTGTGTGTGCTGGTGAAAGGAGATGATAACATGCAACGCCCGACGCCGTCCGACCATCAGTGCTGCCCAAAGGCGATGAGGGCAAGCCACGCCTGACGTCGTTCGAGCATGTTTGCTGTCCAAGGATGATGATTGCATGCCACGCCTGACGTCGTTCGATAGTTTGTGCTGTCCAACGGTGGTGATGTCATGCTACGCCCGACGTTGCCGACCATGTGTGTAGTCCAAGGGCGGGGATGTCATGCCACGCCCGACGTTGCTGACTGCGCGTATGCTCCCCTTTTGCTTTAACTTCCTAAATTGACGCTTTGCCTCATAGATGACGTTGTTAGGGAGAACGCCTTCTTAAACTCCTCGCAGAATTTCTCCCACGTGTTCATATTGCAGGTCCCCTTCTTGATGTCGAACTCTTTACACCTCCACCATAGCATGGGCATCTACAAAAGATACAACACAGCAGTGTTGATCTTGTTCACATCACTTCGCACCCGATTACACTTGAAGTAATTCTCCATGTGCCATAGGAAATTCTTCACCTCCTGTGCGTCGCGGACACCTTTGATGTGGATCCACCAACCTCCCTATCTTCCTTGAGTGCTTCCGTTTGGGTTCACCCCGCGCATGGGATGCGAGGGGAAAAAGGCGACCGTTTGTACGTGCACAATGCCTAGGCATTAGGTATGCAGCACAGGAATCCGACATCCAACCATCCTAGATTGCACTTCATCTGCCACCGAATTGGCATGCGAGTTAGGACGTCGCTGCTCGAAGCAGGGATCCAACCTAACCACACATGCCCAATACAACTCATGCGCCGTATGTGAATAGCTCTACCTATGCACGCCTGACATCCACCCCGCCGCCCGACATGAGATGTCGTGCGACGACGCCGATGCCTTCTTTGCAAGGCAAATGCTACACCTGCCGTAGCGCACCTGCCCAAGGGAGTTGAGAATTTAATCACTGCAAAGATTGTTGGAGGAAGACCAAGGTTCACACAGGGGAACCGCCCACGCCCGGTCCATCATAGCGTCTGGCCGCACATGGCCTTACGTACCTTGTGCGTGCAACGCCTAGAGTTAGCCATAGCAGGAGCTCTAGAACTAAACACTTGCCCGAAAGCACTGCCGTTTCCACGCCAAACTCTATTATAAACCGCTCTTGAGAAGTTCCCTCGGTGACGCACGTTCGTCCCGCAGACGTTGCTGCCATGTTTTTGTAAGCGCCCAATGACATAGCACGAACGAGCCATGCATGCCATCAAGCGCCCACGCAGCACGCCTACAAAGCCCACAGGACGCCAGTGACGTCCGCCTGCTTTCGCCTCAGTTGCCCCGCAGACGTTTCTTGCATGTTTTTGTTGACGCCCAAAGGCGTAGCACGGACGAGCCATGTTGCCGTCAAGCGCCCACGCAGCACGCCTACTAAGCCCACAGGACGCCCTCGACGTCCGCCTGCCTTTGCCTCACTCGACCCATCAACGTCGCCGACGTGTTTTTATAAACGCCCAACGGGGAAGCACGGACAAGCCATGCATGCCATTCAGCACCCACGCAGCACTCCTACTAAACCCATGGGACGCCTATGCCGTCTGCCTACCTGCGCCTTAGTATGCCTCCAACACCTCTACCCCCCTTATATATGCTTAAAAAAGTCATAATGGAAATGTACAACCCAAATATGCGCGTTCTAAGGTACCAACACACATCAGCTTTCATAAATGACTTTAATATATATATATATATAAATATTTTTCATCTTTTTTTAAAATTTTTTTTCGAAAATTCCAAAAAATTAGTTATAAATAAATAAAAAATAGGGAAATATCAAAAAAATAAGAAATCAACTCCGAAAATTCACAAATAAATATGGGAACCTTAAAATAAAAAATTTAATAAATTTTATTTTTTAAAAGGAGACGTAAAAAATAAAAAAGTGTAAAAATAAATTATAAAATAATGATTAAGAGTCGGAAAAATATGGAAATGCTCAAAAACACTTCTAAACATGTTAAATCAATGATAAGATGTATATTTGCATAAATAAAAGATGTTTCAATATCATACGAACTGTAAAAGTAATGAAAATGATGCCAAAGAGCCACGTTTGGCAGAAACGTTAGAGAATAGATAATGGAAAGTAGATGAATATGTTTGTTATGCATGGAGGTTGTTTCAAAATCCTTGTATTTATGTACGACATGAACATCCGCATGTTTTGTTTAGAACTAGAACAATGTCGCACAAGCCACGACCGATGCGGGCAGGCCACGATCGACCGTTGCGTGCAGGCACGTCCGACGACAGCCGACCATTTGTGATGTCCAAGGGCTATAATGGCATGCCACACCCGACGACGGGTGACCGTCTGTGCTGGTCCAAGGCGATGATGGCATGCCACGCCCGATGCTGTCCGACCGTGTGTGCTATCCAAGGGCTATGATGGCATGCCACGCCCGACGACGGTCGATCGTCTGTGCTGTCCAAGGGCGATGATGGCATGCGACTCCCGGCGACGTCCGACCGTCTGTGCTGCCCAAGGGCAATGATGACATCCCACGCCCGACATCGTCCGATCGTGTATGTTGTCCAAGGGATATGATGGCATGCAACGCCCGACGACGGCTGACCATTTGTGTTGTCCAAATGCGATGATGGCATGCCACACCCGACGCTGTCCGACCGTCTGTGCTGTCCAAGGGCGATGATGGCATACGACTCCCAACACCATTCGACCGTCTGTGTTGCCCAAGGGCGATGATGGCATGCCACGCCCGACGCCGTTCGACTGTCTGTGCTGCCCAAAGGCGATGATGGCATGCCAGGCCTGACGTCGTTCGACTCTGTTTGCCGTCCAAGAGCGATGATGGCATGCCACGCCCAACGCCGTCCGACTGTGTCAGCTAGTCCAAAGGCGATGATGGCATGCCACGCCCGACGTCGTTCGACCGTTTGTGCTTCCCAAAGGCGATGGTGGCATGCCACGTCCGACGTCGTTCGACCGTGAGTGCTTCCTAAAGACGATGATGGCATGCCACGCCCGACGACGTTCGATCGTGTAAACTGCCCAAAGTCGATGATGGCATGCCACGCCTGACGTCGTTCGACCGTCTGTGCTGTCCAAAGGCGGAGATGGCATGTCACGCCTGACGTCATTCGACCGTATTTGCTGTCAAAGGGCTATGATGGCATGCCACGCATGACGTCGTTCGACCATTTGTGCTGCCCAAAGGCGATGATGGCATGCCATGCCTGACGTTGTTAGACCATGTTTAGCGTTCATGGGCTATGATGGCATTCCACACCCGACGTCGTTCGACCGTGTGGGCTGCCCAAAGGCGATGATGGCATGCCACGCCCGACGTCGTTCGATGGTGTGTGCTGCCCAAAGGTGATGATGGCATGCCACGCCCTACGTCGTTCGACCGTTTTTGCCGTCCAAGGGCAATTTCGACGCCGTCCTACTGTGTCAGCTAGTCCAAAGGCGATGATGGCATGACACGCCCGACGTCGTTCGATCATCTGTTCAGCCCAAAGGCGATGATGGCATGCCACGCCTAACGTCGTTCGAGCGTGTGTCCTTCCCAAAGTCGATGATGGCATGCCACGCCCGACGTCGTTCGACCGTGTGTGCTGTCCAAAGGCGGTGATGGCATGTCACGCCTGACGTCATTAGACCGTTTGTGCTGCCCAAAGATGATGATGGCATGCCACGCCTGACGTCGTTTGACCATGTTTGCCGTCCAAGGGATGGCATTTCACGCCCGAAGCCGTCTGACTGTGTCAGCTAGTCCTAAGGCGATGATGGCATGCCACGCCCGACGTCGTTCGACCGTGTGTGCTGCCCAAAAGCGATGATGGCATGAAACGCCCGAAGTCATTCGACCGTTTGTGCTGCCCAAAGAAGATGATGGCATGCCACGCCCGACGTCGTTCGACCGTGTGTGCTGCCGAAAGGCGATGATGGCATGTCACGCCTGACATCGTTCGACCGTGCGTGCTGTCCAAAGGCGGCGATGTCATGCCACGCGTGACGTTGCCGACTATGTGTGCTGTCCAAGGGCGGTGATATCATGACACGCCCGCCGTTGTCGACTGTGTGTGCAGTCCAAGGGCGGTGATGGCATGCCACGCCTTACGTCGTTCGACGGTGTTTGACGTCCAAGGGCTAAGATGGCATGCCACGCCCGACGTCGTTCGACCGTGTGTGCTGTCCAAAGGCAGTGATGGCATGTCACGCCTGACGTCATTAGACCATTTGTGCTGCCCAAAGATGATGATGGCATGCCACGCCTGACGTTGTTCGACCATGTTTACCGTCCAAGGTCTATGATGGCATTCCACGCCCGACGTCGTTCGACCGTGTGTGCTGCCGAAAGGCGATGATGGCATGCCACGCCTGATATCGTTCGACCGTGTGTGCTGTCCAAAGGCGGCGATGTCATGCCACGCCTGACGTTGCCGACTATGTGTGCTGTCCAAGGGCGGTGATATCATGACACGCTCGCCGTTGTCGACCGTGTGTGCTGCCCAATGGCGATGATGGCATGCCACGCCCCACGTTGTTCGACTGTGTGTGCTGGCAAAAGGCGATGATGGCATGCAACGGCCGACATCGTTCGACCATGTTTGCCGTCCAAGGGATGGCATGTCACGCCCGACGCCGTTTGACTGTGTCAGCTAGTCCCATGGCGATGATGGCATGCCACGCCCGACGTCGTTCGACTGTGTGTACTTCCCAAAAGCGATGATTGCAAGCAACGCCCGACGTCTTTTGACCGTTTGTGCTGCCTAAAGGCGATGATGGCATGCCACGCCCGACGTCGTTCGACCATGTTTGCCGTCCAAGGGATGGCATGTCACGCCCGACGCCGTTTGACTGTGTCAGCTAGTCCCATGGCGATGATGGCATGCCACGCCCGACGTCGTTCGACTGTGTGTACTGCCCAAAAGCGATGATTGCAAGCAACGCCCGACGTCTTTTGACCGTTTGTGCTGCCTAAAGGCGATGATGGCATGCCACGCCCGACATTGTTCGACCGTGTGTGCTGTCAAAAGGTGGTGATGGCATGTGACGCCTGACGTCGTTCAACCATTTTTGTCGTGCAAGGGCTATGATGGCATGCCACGCCCGACGTCGTTCGACCGTTTTGGCTACCCAAGGGCTATGATGGCATGCCACGCCCGACGTTGTTTGATCGTGTTTGTCGTCCAAGGGCTATAATGTCATGCCACACCCGAATTTGTACGACCGTGTGTGCTGCCCAAAGGCGATGATGGCATGTAACGCCCAACATCATCCGACCATGTGTGCTGTCCAAAGGTGGCGATGTCATGCCACGCCCGACGTTGGCGACCGTGTGTGCAGTCGAAGGGCGATGATGGCATGCCACGCCTGACATCGTTCGACGGTGTTTGACGTCAAAGGGCTATGAAGGCATGCCACGCCCGACGTCGTTCGATCGTGTGTGCTGCCCAATGGCGATGATGGCATGCCACGCCCGACGTTGTTCGACCATGTGTGCTGCCCAAAGGCGATGATGGCATGCCACGCCCGACGACGTTCGACTGTGTGTGCTGGCAAAAGGCGATGATGGCATGCAACGGCCGACGCCATCCGACCGTCTTTGCTGCCCAAAGGTGATGATAATATGCCACGCCCGACGTCGTTTGACCATGTTTGCCGTCCAAGGGATGGCATTTCACGCCCGAAGCCGTCTGACTGTGTCAGCTAGTCCTAAGGCGATGATGGCATGCCACGCCCGACGTCGTTCGACCGTGTGTGCTGCCCAAAAGCGATGATGGCATGAAACGCCCGAAGTCATTCGACCGTTTGTGCTGCCCAAAGAAGATGATGGCATGCCACGCCCGACGTTGTTCGACCGTGTGTGCTGTCCAAAGGTGGTGATGGCATGTCACGCCTGACGTCGTTCGAACATTTTTGTCGTGCAAGGGCTATGATGGCATGTCACGCCTGACATCGTTTGACCGTTTGGGCTGCCCAAAGGCGATGATTGCATGCCACGCCTGACGTCATTTGACCGTGTTTGCCATCCAAGGGCTATGATGGCATGCCACGCCCGACTTCGTTCGAGCATGTGTTCAGCCCAAAGGCGATGATGGCATGCCACGCCTGACGTCATTCGAGCGTGTGTGCTGCCCAAAGTCGATGATGGCATGCGACGCCCGACATTGTTTGACCGTGTGTGCTGCCCAAAGACGATGATGGCATGCCAAGCCCGACATCGTCCGACCGTGTGTGCTGTCCAAAGGCGGCGATGTCATGCCACACCCGACGTTAACGACCGTGTGTGCAGTCCAAGGGTGGTGATGTCATGCCACGCCCGACGTTGCCGAGCGTGTGTGGGGCCCAAGGGCGGGGATGTCATGCCATGCCCAACGCGTTACCGACCGTGTGTGCGATCGAGGTGGTGATGTCATGCCATGCCCGACGCGTTGCCGACCGCACGTATGCTCCCTTTTCTTTAACTCCCTACACTTGCGCTTTGCCTCATAGATGACGTTGTTAGGGAGAACGCCTTCTTGAACTCCTCGCGGAATTTCTCCCACGTGTTCATAGTGCATGTCCCCTTCTAGATGTAAAACTCTTTACACCTCCACCATAGCATGGGCATCTACGAAAGATACAACACAACAGTGTTGATCTTGTTCACATCACTTCGCACCCGATTACACTTGAAGTAATTCTCCAAGTGCCATAGGAAATTCTTTACCTCCTATGCGTCGCGGACGCCTTTGAACATAGGTAGCATGGGAGCCTCGACTCTGGCCTCCCTTTCCCGGTCAAGTGATGTGGATCCACTAACCTCCCTATCTTCCTTGAGTGCTTCCATTTGGGTTCACCCCGCGCATGGGATTCGAGGGGCAAAAGGCGACCGTTTGCACGTGCACAATACTTAGTCATTAGGTATGCAGCACAGGAATTTGATGGCATGCCACGCACGACGTTGTGCGACCGTTTGTGCTGCCCAAAGGCGATGATGGCATGCCACGCCTAATGTTGTTCGAGCATGTTTACCGTCCAAGGGCTATGATGGCATTCCACGCCCGACGTCGTTTGACCGTGTGTGCAACCCAAAGGCAATGATGGCATGCCACGCCCGACGTCGGCCGACCGTGTGTGCTATCCAATTGTGTCGATGTCATGCCACGGCCGACGTTGCCGACCGTGTGTGCAGTCCAAGTATGTGATGTCATGACACGCCCGCCGTTGCCGATCGTGTTTGCAGTCCTAGGGCGGTGATGTCATGCCACGCCCTACATTGCCGACAGTGTGTGCTGTCCAAGGGCAATGATGTCATGCCACACCCGACGTTGCCGACCGTGTGTGCAGTTCAAGGGCGGTGAAGTCATCATGCCACTCCTGACGTTGCCGACCGTGTGTGCTGTCCAAGGGCGGTGATGTCATTCAACGCCCGACGTCGTTCGACCGTGTGTGCTGCCCAAAAGCAATGATGGCATGCCACGCCCGACATCGTTCGACCGTGTGTGCTGCCCAAAGGTGATGATGACATGCCACGCCCGACGTCGTTCGACCGTGTGTGCTCTCCAAAGGTGGTGATGGCATGTCATGCTTGACGTCGTTCGACTGTGTTTGCCGTCCAAGGACAATGATGGCATGCCACGCCCGACTTCGTTCGACCGTTTGTGCTGCCCATAGGCGATGATGGCATGCCACGCCTGACGTCGTTCGACCGTGTTTGCCGTCCAAGGGCTATGATGGCATGCCACGCCCGACGTCGTTCGACCGTGTGTGCTGCCCAAAGGCGATGATGGCATGCCACGTCCGACGTCGTTCGACCGTGAGTGCTTCCCAAAGGCGATGATGGCATGCCACGCCCGATGTCGTTCGACCGTGTGTGTTTCCCAAAGGCGATGATGGCATGTCACGCCCAACATCGTCCGACCGTGTGTGCTGTCCAAAGGTGGCGATGTCATGCCACGCCCGACGTCGCCGACCGTGTGTGCAGTCAGAGGGCGATGATAGCATGCCACGCCTGACGTCGTTCGACGGTGTTTGACGTCCAAGGGCTATGATGGCATGCCACGCCCGACGTCGTTCGATCGCGTGTGCTGCCAAAAGGCGATGATGGCATGCCACTCCCGACGTCGTTCGACCGTGTGTGCTGCCCAAAGGCGATGATGGCATGCCACGCTCGACGTCATTCGATTGTGTGTACTGGCCAAAGGCGATGATGGCATGCAACGGCCGACGCCGTCCGACCGTTTGTGCAGCCCAAAGGTGATGATGGCATGCGACGCCCGACGTCGTTCAACCATGTTTGCCGTCCAAGGGATGGCATGTCACGCCCGACGTCGTCCGACTGTGTCAGCTAGTCCCTAAGCTATGATGGCATGCCCCGCCCGACGTTGTTCGACCGTGTGTGCTGCCCAAAAGCGATGATGGCATGCAACGCCCGATGTCGTTCGACCGTTTGTGCTGCCCAAAGGCGATGATGGCATCCCACGCCCGACGTCGTTCGACCGTTTGGGCTGCCCAAAGGCGATGATTGCATGCCTCGCCTGACATCATTTGACCGTGTTTTCCATCCAAGGTCTATGATGGCATGCAACGGCCGACGCCATCCGACCGTCTTTGCTGCCCAAAGGTGATGATAATATGCCACGCCCGACGTCGTTTGACCATGTTTGCCGTCCAAGGGATGGCATTTCACGCCCGAAGCCGTCTGACTGTGTCAGCTAGTCCTAAGGCGATGATGGCATGCCACGCCCGACGTCGTTCGACCGTGTGTGCTGCCCAAAAGCGATGATGGCATGAAACGCCCGAAGTCATTCGACCGTTTGTGCTGCCCAAAGAAGATGATGGCATGCCACGCCCGACGTTGTTCGACCGTGTGTGCTGTCCAAAGGTGGTGATGGCATGTCACGCCTGACGTCGTTCGAACATTTTTGTCGTGCAAGGGCTATGATGGCATGTCACGCCTGACATCGTTCGACCGTTTGGGCTGCCCAAAGGCGATGATTGCATGCCACGCCTGACGTCATTTGACCGTGTTTGCCATCCAAGGGCTATGATGGCATGCCACGCCCGACTTCGTTCGAGCATGTGTTCAGCCCAAAGGCGATGATGGCATGCCACGCCTGACGTCATTCGAGCGTGTGTGCTGCCCAAAGTCGATGATGGCATGCGACGCCCGACATTGTTTGACCGTGTGTGCTGCCCAAAGACGATGATGGCATGCCAAGCCCGACATCGTCCGACCGTGTGTGCTGTCCAAAGGCGGCGATGTCATGCCACGCCCGACGTTAACGACCGTGTGTGCAGTCCAAGGGTGGTGATGTCATGCCACGCCCGACGTTGCCGACTGTGTGTGCTGTCCAAGGGCGGTGATGTCATGCCATGCCCAACGTTGCCGACCGTGTGTGCAGTCCAAGGGTGGTGATGTCATGCCATGCCCGACGTTGCCGACCGCACGTATGCTCCCCTTTTCTTTAACTCCCTACACTTGCGCTTTGCCTCATAGATGACGTTGTTAGGGAGAACGCCTTCTTGAACTCCTCGCGGAATTTCTCCCACGTGTTCATAGTGCATGTCCCCTTCTAGATGTAAAACTCTTTACACCTCCACCATAGCATGGGCATCTACGAAAGATACAACACAACAGTGTTGATCTTGTTCACATCACTTCGCACCCGATTACACTTGAAGTAATTCTCCAAGTGCCATAGGAAATTCTTTACCTCCTATGCGTCATGACGCCTTTGAACATAGGTAGCATGGGAGCCTCGACTCTGGCCTCCCTTTCCCGGTCAAGTGATGTGGATCCACTAACCTCCCTATCTTCCTTGAGTGCTTCCATTTGGGTTCACCCCGCGCATGGGATTCGAGGGGCAAAAGGCGACCGTTTGCACGTGCACAATACTTAGTCATTAGGTATGCAAAGACAGAATTTGATGGCATGCCACGCACGACGCCAGGCGACCGTTTGTGCTGCCCAAAGGCGATGATGGCATGCCACGCCTAATGTTGTTCGAGCATGTTTACCGTCAAGGGCTATGATGGCATTCCACGCCCGACGTTGTTTGACCGTGTGTGCAACCCAAAGGCAATGATGGCATGCCACGCCCGACGTCGGCCGACCGTGTGTGCTGTCTAATGGTGTCGATGTCATGCCACGGCCGACGTTGCCGACCGTGTGTGCAGTCCAAGTATGTGATGTCATGACACGCCCGCCGTTGCCGATCGTGTTTGCAGTCCTAGGGCGGTGATGTCATGCCACGCCCTACATTGCCGACAGTGTGTGCCGTCCAAGGGCAATGATGTCATGCCACACCCGACGTTGCCGAATCGTGTGTGCGGTTCAGGGCGGTGAAGTCATCATGCCACTCCTAACGTTGCCGACCGTGTGTGCTGTCCAAGGGCGGTGATGTCATTTAACGCCCGACGTCGTTCGACCGTGTGTGCTGCCCAAAAGCAATGATGGCATGCCACGCCCGACATCGTTCGACCGTGTGTGCTGCCCAAAGGTGATGATGACATGCCACGCCCGACGCCGCTCGACCGTGTGCTCTCCAAAGGTGGTGATGGCATGTCATGCTTGACGCCGTTCGACCGTGGTTTGCCGTCAAGGACAATGATGGCATGCCACGCCCGACTTCGTTCGACCGTTTGTGCTGCCCATAGGCGATGATGGCATGCCACGCCTGACGTCGTTCGACCGTGTTTGCCGTCCAAGGGCTATGATGGCATGCCACGCCCGACGTCGTTCGACCGTGTGCTGCCCAAAGGCGATGATGGCATGCCACGTCCGACGTCGTTCGACCGTGAGTGCTTCCCAAAGGCGATGATGGCATGCCACGCCCGATGTCGTTCGATCGTGTGTTTCCCAAAGGCGATGATGGCATGTCACGCCCAACATCGTCCGACCGTGTGTGCTGTCCAAAGGTGGCGATGTCATGCCACGCCCGACGTCGCCGACCGTGTGTGCAGTCAGAGGGCGATGATAGCATGCCACGCCTGACGTCGTTCGACGGTGTTTGACGTCCAAGGGCTATGATGGCATGCCACGCCCGACGTCGTTCGATCGCGTGTGCTGCCAAAAGGCGATGATGGCATGCCACTCCCGACGTCGTTCGACCGTGTGTGCTGCCCAAAGGCGATGATGGCATGCCACGCTCGACGTCATTCGACTGTGTGTGCTGGCCAAAGGCGATGATGGCATGCAACGGCCGACGCCGTCCGACCGTTTGTGCAGCCCAAAGGTGATGATGGCATGCGACGCCCGACGTCGTTCAACCATGTTTGCCGTCCAAGGGATGGCATGTCACGCCCGACGTCGTCCGACTGTGTCAGCTAGTCCCTAAGCGATGATGGCATGCCCCGCCCGACGTTGTTCGACCGTGTGTGCTGCCCAAAAGCGATGATGGCATGCAACGCCCGATGTCGTTCGACCGTTTGTGCTGCCCAAAGGCGATGATGGCATCCCACGCCCGACGTCGTTCGACCGTTTGGGCTGCCCAAAGGCGATGATTGCATGCCTCGCCTGACATCATTTGACCGTGTTTTCCATCCAAGGTCTATGATGGCATGCCACGCCCGACGTCGTTCAAGCATGTGTTCAGCCCAAAGGCGATGATGGCATGCCACGCCTAACGTCTTTCGAGCGTGTGTGCTTCCCAAAGTTGATGATGGCATGCCACGCCCGACGTCGTTCGACTGTGTGTGCTGCCCAAAGACGATGATGGCATGCCAAGCCCGACGTCGTCCGACCGTGTGTGCTGTCCAAAGGCGGCGATGTCATGCCACACCCGACGTTGCCGACCGTGTGTGCAGTCCAAGGGTGGTGATGTCATGACACGCCCGACGTTGACGACTGTGTGTGCTGTCCAAGGGCGGTGATGTCATGCCACGCCCAATGTTTCCGACCGTGTGTGCAGTCCAAGGGCGGTGATGTCATGCCACGCCCGACGTTGCCGACCGCGCGTATGCTCCCCTTTTCATTAACTCCCTACACTTGCGCTTTGCCTCATAGATGACGTTGTTAGGGAGAACCCTTATTGAATCCTCGCGGAATTTCTCCCACGTGTTCATAGTGCATGTCCCCTTCTTGATGTCGAACTCTTTACGCCTCCACCATACCATGGGCATCTACGAAAGATACAACACAACAGTGTTGATCTTGTTCACATCACTTCGCACCCAATTACACTTGAAGTAATTCTCCAAGTGCCATAGTAAATTCTTTACCTCCTATGCGTCGCGGACGCCTTTGAACATAGGTGGCATGGAAGCATCGACTCTGGCCTCCCTTTCCCGGTCAAGTGATGTGGATCCACTAACCTCCCTATCTTCCTTGAGTGCTTCCGTTTGGGTTCACCCCGCGCATGGGATGCGAGGGGAGAAAGGCGACCGTTTGCACGTGCACAATACTTAGTCATTAGGTATGCAGCACAGGAATCCGACATCCGACCATCCTTGATTGCGCTTCATCCGCCACCGATTTGGCATGCGAGTTAGGACGTCACTGCTCGAAGCGGGGATACAACCTAACCACACATGCCCAATACCACTCATGCGCCGTACGTGAGTAGCTCTACCAATGCACGCCCGACATCCACCACGCTGCCCGACATGAGATGTCGTGCGACGACGCCGATGCCTTCTTTGCAATGCCAATGCTACACCCGCCGTTGCGCGCCTGCCCAAGGGAGTTGAGAATTTAATCACTGCAAAGATTGTTGGAGGAAGATCAAGGTTGACACAGGGGAACAACCAACGCCCGGTCCATCATAGCATCTGGCCGCACATGGCCTTACGTGCCCTGTGCGTGCAACGCCTAGAGTTAGCCGTAACAGGAGCTCTAGAACTAAACACTCGCCCGAAAGCACTGCCGTTTCAACACATAACTCTATTATAAACCGATCTTGAGAAGTTCCCTCGGTGGCGCTCGTTCGTCCCGCAGACATCACTGGCATGTTTTTGTAAGCCCCCAACGGTAAAGCACGGACGAGCCATGCATGCCATCAAGCGCCCATGCAGCACGCCTACTAAGCGCACAGGATGCCCGTGACGTTCGCCTTGTAATTCCTCGGTCGCCCAGCAGACGTCGTCAGAATGTTTTTGCAAGCGCCCAACGGCGTAGCACGGACGAGCCATGCAGGCCGTCAAGCGCCCACACAACACGCCTACTAAGCCCACAGGATGCCCTTGAGGTCCTCCTGCCACCGCCTCAAACGCCCCACAGACGTAGCAGGCATGTTTTTGTAAAATCCCAACGACGTAGCACGGACGAGCCATGTATGTCGTCAAGCGTCCACGCAGCATGCCTACTAAGCCCACAGAACGCCCATGACATCCGCTAGCCACCGCCTCAAACGCCCCAAAAACATCGCGGGCTCGTTTTAGTAAATGCCTAACAGCGTAGCACGGACGAGCCATGCATGTCGTCAAGCGCCCATGCAGCACGCCTTGTAAGCCCACAGGACGCCCTCGACGTCCGCCTTCCTTCACCTCAGCCGCCCCATAAATGTCGCTAGAATGTTTTTGTAGACGCCCAACGACGTAGCACGGACAAGCAATGTATGCCTGCAAGCGACCACGCAGCACGTCTACTAAACCCACAAGACACCCTCGATGTCCGCGTGCCTTTTCCTCACTCGACCCATCGACGTCGCCGACATATTTAAAAACGTCCAACGGCGTAGCATGAACAAGCCATGCATGCCATCAAGCACCCACACACCACGCCTGCTAAGCCCACGGGACGCCTATGAAATTTGCCTGCCAGCGCCTCAGTCTGCCTCCAACACCTATACCCCCCTATATATGCATAAAAAAGTTTTACCCATGTGACAGGAGTAGACGTGGATTTTCTAGATAATCATAATGGAAATGTACAACCCAAATATGCACGTTGTAAGGTACAAACACACGCCAGCTTTCATAAATAACTTTAATATATATAAAAAATTATTTTCAATATTTTTTTAAATTTTTGTTTTTTTCAAAAATTCTGAAAAATTAGTATTAAATTAATAAAAAACAGGGAAAATATCAAAAAAAATATGAAATCAACTCCAAAAATTCACAAATAAATATGGGAACCTTAAAATAAAAAATTTAATAAATTTTATTTTTTAAAAGGAGACGTAAAAAATAAAAAAGCATAAAAATATTAAAAGTCGGAAAAATACAGGAATGCTCTAAAGCACTTCTAAACATGTTAAATTAATGATAAGATATATATTTGCACAAATAGAAGATGTTTCAATATTGTACGAACCGTAAAAGTAATGAAAATGATGTGAAAGAGCCACATTAGGCGGAAATGTTAGAGATAGATAATGGAAAGTAGATGAATATGTTTGTTATGCATGGAGGGTGTTTCAAAATCCTTTGATTTATGTATGGCATGAACATCCGTATGTTTTGTTTACAACTCGAACAATGTCGCACAAGCCACGACTGATGCGGGCAGGCCACGTCCGACCGTTGTGTGCAGGCACGTCCGACGACGGCCGACCGTTTGTGCTGTCCAAGGGCTATGATGGCATGCCACGCACGACGACGGCCGACCGTGTGTGCTGTTCCAAGGGTGGTGATGTCATGCCACATTCGACGTTGCCAACCGTGTGTGCTGTCTAAGGGCGGTGATGTCATCATGCCACGCCCAACGTTGCCGACCGTGTGTGCTGTCCAAGGGTGGTGATGTCACGCCACGCCCGACGTTCCCGACCGTGTGTGCTGTTCAAGGGTGGTGATGTCATGCCACGCCTGATGTTGCCGACCGTGTGTGCAGTCTAAGGGCGGTGATATCATGCCACGCCCGCAGTTGCCGACCGTGTGTGCTATCCAAGGGCGGTGATATCATGCCACGCCCGACGTCGTCCCACCGTGCGTGCTGCCCAAGGGCGGTGATGTAATGCAACGCCCGACGCCGCTCGACCATGTTTGCCATCCAAGGGCGTATTTTACAGTCCATGCTCGTTCTGCGCAGGCCTTGGCAGATGCCGCCTAGCCGCGGACGTGCTGCGTACGCAGAACCATTTGCCCCTTGACATCTAACTTGGCTTAAATAATCGCACCCGACATCCCGAAAACCTCTTATAGTGACATGTCACTAGTCCCTTAACATGTCATTAGGCTTGATAAATAAACTCAACGTCACGAAAAACTCGCAATGGGGCTCAGAACGTATAGCTCAACACTTAGCGGCAGACTAGTGAACTTCAAGTGCCATGTTACTTTCCATACTCATATTTATACACAGTTATTTTTTCCCCTTCTAAGGATTCAGGCAGCACGCGAACCTCTCATTTGAAAAGTTAGAAATGATTGGATTTTATTTTGGGGGAGGGGGAGTGTGGGGGGACGAATCGGAGCGACAAAGGGCTGAATCTAAGTGGATCGTGGCAGCAAGGCCACTCTACCACTTACAATACCCCGTCATGTATTTAGTCGTCTGCAAAGGATTCTACCCGCCGCTCGATGGAAATTGTACTTCAAGGCGGTCACCGTGATGCTTCTGTCGTTGCGACTTAGCCAACACGTGCCTTGGGGGCCATAGGCCCCTACTGCGTGTCGGCAAGCGGAAGGCGGGCTCATGCGTCGTTTCTAGCCCAGATTCTGAATTAGAGGCGTTAAGTCATAATCCAGCATACGGTAGCTTTGCGCCACTGGCTTTTCAACTAAGCACGATGGCCAATTGTGTGAATCAACGGTTCCTCTCGTACTAGGTTGAATTACTATTGCGACACTGTCATCAGTAGGGTAAAAGAAACCTGTCTCACGACTCTCTAAACCCAGCTCACGTTCCCTATTGGTGGGTGAACAATCCAACACTTGGTGAATTCTGCTTTACAATGATAGGAAGAGCCGACATCGAAGGATAAAAAAGCAAAGTCACTATGAACGTGTGGCTGCCACAAGCCAGTTATCCCTATGGTAACTTTCCGTACACCACTAGCTTCGAATTCTGAAGGTCTAAACAATCGTTAGGCCACGCTTTCACGGTTATTATTCGTACTGGAAATCAAAATCAAATGAGCTTTTACCCTTCTGTTCCACGCGAGATTTCTTTTCTCGTTGAGCTCATCTTTTGACACCTGTGTTATCTTTTAACAGATGTACCGCCCTAGCCAATCTCCCCACCTGACAATGTCTTCCGCCCAGATCGGCCCGCGAAGTGAGACCTGGGTCCAAAGAGGGGGCAGTGCCCCGCTCCAATTCACGGAATAAGTAAAATAACGTTAAAAGTAGTGGAATTTCACTTTCGCCTTTCGGCTCCCACTTATACTACCCCTCTCAAGTCATTTCACAAAGTCGAACTAGAGTCAAGCTCAACAGGGTCTTCTTTCTCTGTTGATTCTGCCAAGCCCATTCCCTTGGTTGTGGTTTCGCTGGATAGTAGATAGGGACAGTGGGAATCTCGTTAATCCATTCATGTGCGTCACTAATTAGATGACAAGGCATTTGGCTACCTTAAGAGAGTCATAGTTACTCCCGCCGTTTACCCGCGCTTGGTTGAATTTCTTAACTTTGACATTAAGAGCAGGGCAGAAATCACATTGCATAAACATCCGTTGGGACAATCGCAATTCTTTGTTTTAATTAAATAGTCGCATTTCCCTTTTCTGTACCAGTTCTGAGTTGGTTGTTCGACGCCCGGGGAAGGCCTTTGGAGGAAACATTCCCAGTCCTTCCCCCGACCGACACGTGGCGACCCGCTCTTGCCTCGGGAGCAGCTCGAGCAGTCAACCGACAGTCGATGGGTTTGGGACTGGGACCCCCGTGCCCAGCCCTCAGAGCCAATTCTTTTCCCGAAGTTACGGATCCATTTTGCTAACTTCCCTTGCCTACATTGTTCCATCAACCAGAGGTTGTTTACCTTGGAGACCTAATGTGGTTATGAGTACGACCGGGCGTGGACGGCATTCGGTCCTCTGGATTTTCAAGGGCCGCCGAAAGCGCACCGGACACCACGCGACATACGGTGCTCTTCCAACCACTGAACCCTAACTCCGGCTGAGCCGATTCTAGGGTAGGCAGGCTGTTAAACAGAAAAGATAACTCTTCCCGAGGTTCCCGCCGACGTCTCCAAACATTCTAACGTTGTCGTCAATCACCACGTCCCGGTTCCGGACTTCTAACCCGATTCCCTTTCGGAGTAGGCGCGAATTGCGCTTCTGTCTGGGTTCCCCTGACCCTTAGGATCGACTAACCCAGGTGCAAATACCGTTCACATGGAACCTTTCCCCTCAAAGAAGGGATCCAACCTAACCACACTTGCCCAATACCACTCATGCGCCATATGTGAATAGCTCTACCAATGCACGCACGACATCCACCCCGCCACCCGACATGAGATGTCGTGCGATGACGCTGATGCCTTCTTTCCAAGGCCAATGCTACACCCGCCGTTGAGCGCCTGCCCAAGGGAGTTGAGAATTTATTCACTGCAAAGATTGTTGGAGGAAGACCAATGTTCACACAGGGGAACCGCCCACGCCCGGTCCATCATAGCGTCTGGCCGCACATGGCCTTACATTCCCCATGCGTGCGACGCCTAGAGTTAGCCGTAATAGGTGCTCTAGAACTAAACACTCGCCTTAAAGCACTACCATCTCCACACCAAACTCTATTATAAACCGATCTTGAGAAGTTCCCTCGGTGGCGCACGTTCGTCCCACAGACGTTGCTGCCATGTTTTTGTAAGCGCCCAATGGCATAGCACGAACGAGCCATGCATGCCATCAAGCGCCCACGCAGCACGCCTACTAAGCTCACGGACGCCCGTGACGTCCACCATATAACGTCTCGATCGCCCTGCAGACGTCGTCGGCATGTTTTTGCAAGCGCCCAACGGCGTAGCACGGACGAGCCATGCATGCCATAAAGCGCCCACGCAGCACGCCTACTAAGCCCGGACGCCCTTAACGTCCGCCTGCTTTCGCCTCACATGCCTCGCAGACGTCTCTGGCATATTTTTGTTGACGCCCAACGGCGTACCACGGACAAGCCATGCAGCCCTCAAGCGCCCACGCAGCATGCCTACTAAGCCCATAGGACGCCCATGACGTCCGCCGCCATCGCCAAACGCCCCGCAGATGTCGCGGGCGTGTTTTTGTTAAAGGCCTAACGGCGTAGCACAGACGAGCCATGCTTGCCGTCAAGATCCACGCAGCACGCCTACTAAGCCCACAGGACGCCCTCGACGTCCGCCTGTCTTCGCCTCAGCCGCCCCGCAAACGTCGCTAGCCTGTTTTTGTAGACGCCCAACGACGTAGCACGGACGAGCCATGCATCTCGTCAAGCGCCTACGCACCATGCCTACTAAGACCACAGGACGCCCTCGACGTTCGCCTGCCTTTGCCTCACTCGACCCATCAACGTCGCCGACGTGTTTTTATAAACGCCCAACGGCGAAGCACGGACAAGCCATGCATACCATCAAGCACCCACACAGCACGCCTGCTAAGCCCATGGGACGCCTATGCCGTCTGCCTGCCTGCGCCTTACTGTGCCTCCAACACCTCAACCCCCTAATATATGCTTAAAAAAGTTTTACCATGTGACAGTAGTAGATATGGATTTTCCAGCGAATCATAATGGAAATGTACAACTCAAATATGCACGTTCTAAGGTACCAACACACATCAGCTTTCATAAATGACTTTAATATATATATAAAAATATTTTTCAACATTTTTTTTAAATATTTTTTTTTCAAAAATTCCAAAAAATTAGTAATAAATAAATAAAAAATAGGGAAAATATCGAAAAAAATACAAAATCAACTTCGAAAATTCACAAATAAATATGGGAACCTTAAAATAAAAAATTTAATAAATTTTATTTTTTAAAAGGAGACGTAAAAAATAAAAAAGCATAAAAATAAATTATAAAATAATGATTAAAAGTCAAAAAAATATGAAAATGCTCGAAAACATGTCTAAACATGTTAAATTAATGATAAGATGTATATTTGCACAAATAAAAGAGTTTCAATATCATACGAACCGTAAAACTAATGAAAATGATGCGAAAGAGCCACGTTAGGCGGAAACGTTAGAGAATAGATAATGGAAAGTAGACGAATATTTTGGTTATGCTTGGAGGTTGTTTCAAAATCCTTGTATTAATGTACGATGTGAACATCCGCATGTTTTGTTTAGAACTCAAATAATGTCGCACAAGCCACGACCGATGCGGGCAGGCCACGGCTGACCGTTGCGAGCAGGCACGTCCGATGACGGCCTACCATTTGTGTTGTCCAAGGGCTATGATTGCATGCCACACCCGACGACGGCCTACCGTCTGTGCTGGTCCAAGGGCGATGATGGCATGCCATGCCCGATGCGGTCCGACCGTGTGTGCTGTCCAAGGGCTATGATGGCATGCCACGCCCGATGACGGCTGACCGTCTGTGCTGTCCAAAGGAGATGATGGCATGCGACTCCCGACGCCGTCCGACCGTATGTGCTGCCCAAGGGAGATGATGGCATGCCACGCCCGACATCGTCCGACCGTGTGTGCTGTCCAAGGGATATGATGGCATTCCACGCCGGACGACGGCCGACCATTTGTGTTGTCCAAAGGAGATGATGGCATGCCACACCCGACGCCGTCCGACCGTCTGTGCTGTCCAAGGGCTATAATGGCATGCCACGCCCGACGACGACCGACCGTCTGTGCTGTCCAAGGGCGATGATGGCATGTGACTCCCGACGCCGTCCGACTATCTGTGCTGCCCAAGTGCAATGAAAGCATGCCTCGCCCGACGCCGTGCGATTGTCTGTGCTGCTCAAAGGCGATGATGGCATCCCACGCCTGTCGTCGTTCTACCGTGTTTGCCGTCCAAGGGCGATGATGGCATGCCACGCCCAACGCCGTCCGACTATGTCAGATAGTCCAAAGGCGATGGCATGCCATGCCCGACGTAGTTCGACCGTGTATGCTGCCCAAAAGCAATGATGGCATAAAACGCCCGACATTGTTCGACCGTTTGTGCTGCCCAAAGGCGACCGTTTTCACGTGCCCAAAGGCGACCGTTTTCCGACATCCGGCCAGCCTAGATTGCACTTCATCCGCCACCGAATTGGCATGCGAGTTAGGACATCGCTGCTCGAAGCAGGGATCCAACCTAACCACACATGCCCAATGCCACTCATGCGCCGTACGTGAATAGTTTTACCAATGCACGCCCGACATCCACCCCGCCGCCCAACATCCGATGTCGTGCGACGACGCCGATGCCTTCTTTGCAAGGCCAATGCTGCACCCGCCGTTGCGCACCAGCCCAAGGGAGTTGAGAATTTAATCACAGCAAAGATTGTTGGAGGATTACCAAGGTTCACACAGGGGAACCGCCCACGCCCGGTCAATCATAGCGTCTGTCCGCACATGGTCTTACGTGCCCTGTGCGTGCAACGCCTAGATTTACCCGTAACAGGAGCTCTAGAACTAAACACTCGCCCGAAAGCACTACTGTTTCCTCACCAAAGTCCTTTATAAACCGATCTTGAGAAGTTCCCTCGGTGGCGCATGTTCGTCCCGCAGACCTTGCTGCCATGTTTTTGTAAGCGCCCAATGGCATAGCACGAACGAGCCATGCATGCCATCAAGCGCCCACGCAGCACGCCTACTAAGCCCATAGGACGCCCGTGACGTCCTCCTTATAACGCCTCGGTCGCCCCGCAGACGTCGTCGGCATGTTTTTGCAAGTGCCCAATGGCGTAGCACGGACGAGCCATGTATGCCATCAAGCGCCCACGCAGCACGCCTACTAAGCCCACAGGACGCCCTTGAGGTCCGCATGCTTTCGCCTCAACTGCCCCGCAGAAGTCGCTGGCATGTTTTTGTTGACGCCCAACGGCGTAGCACGGACGAGCCATGCTGCCGCCGTCTGCGCCACGCAAAGACGCCTACTAAGCCCATCGGATGCCCATGACGTCCGCGCCACATCGCCAAACGCCTGCCAGACGTCGCGGGCGTGTTTTTGTAAACGCCCTATGGCGTAGCACAGACGAGCCATGCATGCCGTCAAGATCCACGCAGCACGCCTACTAAGCTCACAGGACGCCCTCGACGTCCGCCTGTCTTCGCCTCTGCCGCCCCGCAAACGTGGCTAGCATGTTTTTGTGACGCCCAACGACGTAGCACGGACGAGCCATGCATGCCGTCAAGCGCCGACGCAGCATGCCTACTAAGCCCATAGGAAGCCCTCGATGTCTGCCTACCTTTGCTTTACTCGACCCATCGACGTCGCCGACGTGTTTTTATAAACACCCAACGGCGAAGCACGGACAAGCCATGCATGCCATCAAGCACCCACGCAACACGCCTACTAAGCCCATGGGACGCCTATGCCGTCTGCCTGCCTGCGCCTTAGTGTGCCTCCAACACCTCTACCCCCTAATATATGCTTAAAAAAGTTTTACCATGTGACAAGAGTAGACATGGATTTTCCAGCGAATCATAATGGAAATGTACTACCCAAATATGCACGTTCTAAGGTACCAACATACATCAGCTTTCATGACTTTAATATATATAAAAATATTTTTCAACATTTTTATTAAAAGAATTTTTTTTCGATAATTCCAAAAAATTAGTAATAAATAAATAAAAAATAGGGAAAATATTGAAAAAAATATAAAATAAACTCCAAAAATTCACAAATAAATATGGGAACCTTAAAATAAAAAATTTAATAAGTTTTATTTTTTAAAAGAGACGTAAAAAATAAAAAAGCATAAAAATAAATTATAAAATAATGATTAAAAGTTGGAAAAATATGAAAATGCTCGAAAACACGTCTAAACATGTTAAATTAATGATACGATGTATATTTGCACCACTAAAAGATGTTTCAATATCATATGAACCGTAAAAGTAATGAAAATGATGAGAAAGAGCCACGTTAGGCGGAAACGTTAGAGAATAGATAATGGAAAGTAGATGAATATATTTGTTATGCATGGAGGTTGTTTCAAAATCCTTGTATTTATGTACGACATGAACATCTGCATGTTTTGTTTAGAACTCGAACAATGTCGCACAAGCCACGACCGATGCGGGCAGGCCACAGCCAACAGTTGCGTGCAGGCACGTCCGACGACGACCGACCATTTGTGATGTCAAAGGGCTATGATTGCATGCTACACCCGACAACGGCCGACCGTCTGTGCTGGTCCAAGGGCGATGCTGGCATGCCACGCCCGATGCCATCCTATCGTGTGTGCTGTCCAAGGGCTATAATGGCATGCCACGCCCGACGACGACCGACCGTATGTGCTGTCGAAGGGAGATGATGGCATGCGACTCCCGACGCAGTCCGACCGTCTGTGCTGCCCAAGGGCGATGATGGCTGGCAACGCCCGACATTGTCCGACGGTGTGTGTTGTCCAAGGGATATGATGGCATGCCACGCCCGACGACGGCCGACCATTTGTGTTGTCTAAAGGCGATGATGGCATGCCACACCCGACGCCGTCCGACCGTCTGTGCTGTCCAAAGGCGATGATGGCATGCCACGCCCGACGTCGTCCGACCGTGTGTGCTTCACAAAGGCGATGATGGATGGCCACGCCCTAAGTTACGGATCCATTTTGCCGACTTACCTTGCCTACATTGTTCTATCAACCAGAGGTTGTTCACCTTGGAGACCAAATGCGGTAAGGAGTACGACCGGGCGCGGACGGGATTCGGTCCTCTGGATTTTCAAGGGCCGCCAGAAGCGCACCGGACACCACGCGACATACGGTGCTCTTCCAGCCGTTGGACCCTAACTCCGGCTGAGCCGATTCTAGGGTAGGCAGGCTGTTAAATAGAAAAGATAACTCTTCCTTGAGTGCTTCCGTTTGGGTTCACCCCGCGCATGGGATGCGAGGGGCGAAAGACGACCGTTTGCACGTGCACAATGCCTAGGCATTAGGTATGCAGCAAAGGAATCCGACATCCGACCACCCTATATTGCGCTTTATCCGCCACAGAATTGGCATGCGAGTTAGGACGTCGTTGCTCGAAGAAGGGATCCAACCTAACCACACATGCCCAATACCACTCATACGCCGTACGTGAATATTTCTACCAATGCACGCCCGACATCCACCCCGCTGCACAACATGCGATGCCGTGCGACGACGCCGATTCCTTCTTTGCAAGGCCAATGCTGCACCCGCCGTTGCGCGCCTGCCCAAGGGAGTTGATAATTTAATCACTGCAAAGATTGTTGGAGGAAGACCAAGGTTCACACAGGGGAACCGCCCATGCTCGGTCCATCATTGCGTCTAGCCGCACATGGCCTTATGTGCCCCGTGCGTGCAACGCCTAGAGTTAGCCGTAACAGGAGCTCTAGAACTAAACACTCGCCCGAAAGCACTATCGTTTCCACACCAAACTCTATTATAAACCGATCTTGAGAAGTTCCCTCGGCCGCGCACGTTCATCCCACAGACGTTGCTGCCATGTTTTTGTAAGCGCCCAATGGCATAGCACAAACGAGCCATGCATGCCATCAAGCGCCCACGCAACACGCCTACTAAGCCCATAGGACGCCTTTGACGTCTGCCTGCTTTCGCCTAAGTTGCCCCGCAGACGTCGCTGGCATGTTTTTGTTAACGCCCAACGGCGTAGCACGGACAAGCCATGCTGCCGTCAAGTACCCACGCAGCACACCTACTAAGCCCAGGACGCCCATGACGTCCTCCTGTCTTCGCCTCAGCCGCCCCACAACGTCGTTAGCATGTTTTTGTAGACGCCCAACGACGTAGCACGGACGAGCCATTCATGCCGTCAAGCGCCTACGTAGCATGCCTACTAAGCCCACATGACACCCACGACATCCGCCTGCCTTTTCCTTACTCGACCCATCGACGTCGCCGATGTGTTTTTATAAACGCCCAACGGCGAAGTACGGACAAGCCATGCATGCCATCAAGCACCCACGCAGCACGCCTACTAAGCCCATGGGACGCCTATGCTGTCTGCCTACCTGCGCCTTAGTGTGCCTCCAACACCTCTACCCCCCTTATATATGCTTAAAACAGTTTTACCATGTGACAGGAGTAGACATGGATTTTCCAGCGAATCATAATGGAAATGTACAACACAAATATGCACGTTCTAAGGTACCAACACACATCAGCTTTCATAAATGACGTTAATATATATATAAGAATATTTTTCAACTTTTTTTTAATTTTTTTCGAAAATTCCAAAAAATTAGTTTTAAATAAATAAAAAATAGGGAAAATATCAAAAAATATGAAATGAACTCTGAAAATTCAAAAATAAATATGGGAACCATAAAATAAAAAAATTTTAAATTTTATTTTTTAAAAGGAGACGTAAAAAATAAAAAAGCGTAAAAATAAATTATAAACTAATGATTAAAAGTCGGAAAAATATGGAAATGCTCAAAAACACTTCTAAACATGTTAAATTAATGATAAGATGTTTTTTTGCATAAATAAAAGATGTTTCAATATCATACAAATCGTAAAAGTAATGAAAATGATGCGAAAGAGCCACGTTAGGCGGAAACGTTAGAGAATAGATAATGGAAAGTAGATGAATATATTTCTTATGCATGGAGGTTGTTTCAAAATCCTTTTATTTATGTACGACATGAACATCCACATGTTTTGCTTAGAACTCGAACAATGTCGCACAAGCCACGACCGATGCGAGCAGGCCACAACCGACTGTTGCGTGAAGACACGTTCGACGACGGCCGACCCTTTGTGATATCCAAGGGCGATGATGGCATGCCACGCCCGATGCCGTCCGACCGTATGTGTTGTCCAAGGGCTATGATGGAATGCCACGCCCGACGACGGCCGACCGTCTGTGCTGTCCAAGGGCGATGATGGCATGCGACTCCCGACGACGTCCGACCGTCTGTGCTGCCCAAGGGCGATGATGGCATGCCACGCCTAACATCGTCCAACCGTGTGTGCTGTCCAAGGGATATGATGGCATACCACGCACGACGACGGCCGACCATTTGTGTTGTCCATAGGCGATGATGGCATGCCACACCCGACGCCGTCCGACCGTCTATGCTGTCCAAGGGCTATGACGGCATATAACGCCCGATGACGGCCGATCGTCTGTGCTGTCCAAGGGTGATGATGGCATACGACTCCCGAAGTTGTTCGACCGTCTGTGCTGCCCAAGGGCGATGATGGCATGCCACACCCGACGCCGTGCGACTGTCTGCGCTGCCCAAAGGCGATGATGACATGCCAGGCCTGACGTCGTTCGACCATGTTTGCCGTCCA
Source organism: Solanum arcanum (assembly GCA_027789145.1). Classification (NCBI taxonomy): domain Eukaryota; kingdom Viridiplantae; phylum Streptophyta; class Magnoliopsida; order Solanales; family Solanaceae; genus Solanum; species Solanum arcanum. The sequence goes on along the minus strand of CM050939.1, from coordinate 38,906,686 downwards.
AGGGCGATGATGTTATGCCACGCCCAACACCGTCCGACTGTGTCAGCTAGTCCAAAGGCGATGATGGCATGCCACGCCCGACGTCGTTCGACCGTGTGTGCTGCCCAAAGGAGATAATGGCATGCGACGTCAGACGTCATTCGATCGTGTGTGCTGCCCAAAGGCGATGATGGCATGCCACGCTCGACGTCGTTCGACCATTTTTTCCATCCAAGGGCGATTTCGACGCCGTCCTACTGTGTCAACTAGTCCAAAGGCGATGATGGCATGCCACGCCCGACGTCGTTCAACCATTTTTTGCCATCCAAGGGCATTTCCGACGCCGTCCTACTGTGTCAGCTAGTCCAAAGGCGATGATGGCATGCCACGCCCGACGTCGTTCGAGCATGTGTGCTGCCCAAAGTCGATGATGGCATGCCACACCCGACGTCGTTCGACCGTGTGTGTTGTCCAAAGGCAGTGATGGCATGTCACGCCTGACGTCATTCGACCGTATTTACTGTCAAAGGGCTATGATGGCATGCAACGCACGACGTCGTTCGACCGTTTGTGCTGCCCAAAGGCGATGATGGCATGCCACGCCTGACGTTTTTTGACCATGTTTACCGTTCAAGGGCTATGATGGCATTCCATGCCCGACGTCGTTCGACCGTGTGTGCTGCCCAAAGGCGATGATGGCATGACACGCCCGACGTCGTTCGATGGTGTGTGCTGCCCAAAGGCGATGATGGCATGCCACGCCCGACGCTATTTGACCGTCTGTGTTGCCCAAAGGCGATGATGGCATGCCACGCCCGACGTCGTTCGACCGTTTTTACCGTCTAAGGGCGATTTCGACACTGTCCTACTGTGTCAGCTAGTCCAAAGGCGATGATGTCATGCCACGCCCAACGTCGTTCGAGCATGTGTTCAGCCCAAAGGCGATGATGGCATGCCACGCCCGACGTCGTTCGAGCGTGTGTGCTGCCCAAAGTCGATGATGGCATGCCACGCCCGACGTCGTTCGACCGTGTGTGCTGTCCAAAGGCGGTTATGGCTTGTCACGCCTGACGTCATTCGATCGTGTTTGCTGTCAAAGGGCTTTGATGGCATGCCACGCACGACGTTGTGCGACCGTTTGTGCTGCCCAAAGGCGATGATGGCATGCCACGCCTAATGTTGTTCGACCATGTTTACCGTCCAAGGGCTATGATGACATTCCACGCCCGACGTCGTTTGATCGTGTGTGCTACCCAAAGGCGATGATGGCATGCCACGCCCGACGTCGTCCGACCGTGTGTGCTGTCCAATGGTGTCGATGTCATGCCACGGCCAACGTTGCCGATCGTGTGTGCTATCTAAGTATGTGATGTCAGGACACGCCCGCCGTTGCCGATCGTGTTTGCAGTCCTAGGGCGGTGATGTCATGCCACGCCCTACATTGCCGACAGTGTGTGCTGTCCAAGGGCAATGATGTCATGCCACGCTCGACGTTGCTGACCGTGTGTGCAGTCCAAGGGCGGTGAAGTCATCATGCCACGCCTGACGTTTCCGACCGTGTGTGCTGTCCAAGGGCGGTCATGTCATTCCAAGCCCGACGTCGTTCGACCGCGTGTGCTGCCTAAAAGCAATGATGGCATGCCACGCCCGACATCGTTCGACCGTGTGTGCTGCACAAAGGTGATGATGACATTCCACGCCCGACGTCGTTCGACCGTGTGTGCTCTCCAAAGGTGGTGATGGCATGTCATGCCTGACGTCGTTCGATCGTGTTTGCCGTCCAAGGGCTATGATGACATGCCATGCCCGACGTCGTTCGACCGTTTGTGCTGCCCATAGGCAATGATGGTATGCCACGCCTGACGTCGTTCGATCGTGTTTGCCGTCCAAGGGCTATGATGGCATGCCACGCCCGATGTCGTTCGACCGTGTGTGCTGCCCAAAGGCGATGATGGCATGCCACGTCCGACGTCGTTCGACTGTGAGTGCATCCCAAAGGCGATGATGGCATGCCACGCCCGATGTCGTTCGACCGTGTGTGTTGCCCAAAGGCGATGATGGCATGTCACACCCAACATCGTCCAACCGTGTGTGCTGTCCAAAGGTGGCGATGTCATACCACGCCCGACGTCGTCGACCGTGTGTGCAGTCCAAGGGCGGTGATGGCATGCCACGCCTGACGTCGTTCGACGGTGTTTGACGTCCAAGGGCTATGATGGCATGCCACGCCCGACGTCGTTCGATCGTGTGTGCTACCAAAAGGCGATGATGGCATGCCACTCCCGACGTTGTTCGACCGTGTATGCTGCCCAAAGGCGATGATGGCATGCCACGTCCGACGTCGTTCGACTGTGTGTGATGGCAAAAGGCGATGATGGCATGCAACGGTCGACGCCGTCCGATCGTCTGTGCAGCCCAAAGGTGATGATGGCATGCCACGCCCGACGTCGTTCAACCATGTTTGCCGTCCAAGGGATGGCATGTCACGCCCGACGTCATCCGACTGTGTCAGCTAGTCCCCAGGCGATAATGGCATGCCACGCCCGACGTTGTTCGACCGTGTGTGCTGCCCAAAAGCGATGATGGCATGCAACGCCCGATATCGGTCGACCGTTTGTGCTGCCCAAAGGCGATGATGGCATGCCACGCCCGACGTCGTTCGACCGTGAGTGCTGTCCAAAGGTGGTGATGGCATGTCACGCCTGACGTCGTTCGACCGTTTGGGCTGCCCAAAGGCGAATATTGCATGCCACGCCTGACGTCATTTGATCGTGTTTGCCGTCCAAGGGCTATGATGGCTGGCCAGGCCCGACTTTGTTCAACCGTGTGTGCTGCCCAAAGGCGATGATTGCGTGCCAAGCCCGACGTCGTCCGACCGTGTGTGCTGTCCAAAGGCGGCGATGTCATGCCACGCCCGACAATGCCGACCGTGTGTGCTGTCCAACGGCGGTGATGTCATGGTACGCCCGACGTTGCCGACCGTGTGTGCAGTCCAAGGGCGGTGATGTCATGCCACGCGCGACGTTGCCGACCGTTTGTGCTGTCTAAGGGCGGTGATGTCATTCCACGCCCAACGTAGCTGACCGTGTGTGCAGTCCAAGGGCGGTGATATCAGGCCACGCCCGACGTTGCCGACCGCGCGTATGCTCCCCTTTTGTTTTAACTCCCTACACTTGCGCTTTGCCTCATAGATGACGTTGTTAGGGAGAACGCCTTCTTGAACTCCTCGCGGAATTTCAGCCACTTATTCATAGTGCATGTCCCTTTCTTGATTCGAACTCTTTATGCCTCCACCATAGCATGTGCATCTACGAAAGATACAACCCAACAGTGTTGATCTTGTTCACATCACTTCGCACCCGATTACACTTGAAGTAATTCTCCAAGTGCCATAGGAAATTCTTCACCTCCTGTGCGTCGCGGACGCCTTTGAACATAGGTGGCCTGGGAGCCTCGACTCTGGCCTCCCTTTCCCAGTCAAGTGATGTGGATCCACCAACCTCCTTATCTTCCTTGAGTGCTTCCGTTTGGTTTCACCCCGCGCATGGGATGCGAGGGGCAAAAGGCGACCGTTTGCACGTGCACAATGCTTAGGCATTAGGTATGCAACAAAAGAATCCAACATCCGACTAGCCTAGATTGCGCTTCATCCGCCACCAAATTGGCATGCGAGTTAGGACGTCGCTGCTCGAAGCAGGGATCAAACCTAACCAAACATGCCAAATACCACTCATGCGCCGTACGTGAATAGCTCTACCAATGCACGCCCGACATCCACCCCGCCGCCCGACATGAGATGGCGTGCGACGACACCGATGCCTTCTTTGCAAGGCCAATGCTACAACCGCCGTTGCGCGCCTGCCCAAGGGGGTTGAGAATTTTATCACTGCAAAGATTGTTGGAGGAAGACCAAGGTTCACACAGGGGAACCGCCCACGCCCGGACCATCATAGCATCTGGCCGCACAAGGCCATACATTCCCTGTGCGTGCAACGCCTAGAGTTAGCCGTAACAGGAGCTCTAGAAGTAAACACTCGCCCGAAAGCGCTAACGTTTCCACACAAAACTCTATTATAAACCGATCTTGAGAAGTTCCCTCGGTGGCGCATGTTCGTCCCATAGACGTTGCTGCCATGTTTTTGTAAGCGCCCAATGGCATAGCACGAACGAGCCATGCATGCCATCAAGCGCCCAAGCAGCACGCCTACTAAGCCCATAGGATGCCCTTGACGTCAGCCGGATAACGCCTCATTCGCCGTGCAGACGTCGTCGACATGTTTTTGCAAGCGCCCAACGGCGTAGCACGGACGAGCCATGCATGCCATCAAGCGCCCACGCAGCACGCCTACTAAGCCTACAGGACGCCCTTGACGTCCGCCTGCTTTCTTCTCAATTGTCCCGCAGACATCGCTGGCATGTTTTTGTTGACGCCCAACGACGTAGCACGGACGAGCCATGCTGCCGTCAACCACCCAAGCAGCACGCCTACTAAGCCCACAGGACGCCCATGACGTCCATCTGCCACCGCCTCAAACGCCCCGCAGAGGTCGCTTGCATGTTTTTGTAGACGCCCAACGACGTAGCACAGACGAGCCATGCATGTCGTCAAGCGCCTACGTAGTATGCCTACTAAGCCCACAGGATGCCCTCGACGTCCGCCTGCCTTTGCCTCACTCGACCCATCGACGTCGCCGATGTGTTTTTATAAACGCCCAACGGCGAAGCACGGACAAGCCATGCATGCCATCAAGCACCCACGTAGCACGCCTACTAAGCCCATGGGACGCCTATGCCGTCTGCCTACCTACGCCTTAGTGTGCCTCCAACACCTCTACCCCCCTTATATATGCTTAAAAAAGTTTTACCATGTGACAGGAGTAGACATGGATTTACTAGCGTATGATGGCATGTCACTCCTGATGTCGTTCGACGGTGTTTTTCGTCCTAGGGCTATGATGGCATGCCACGCCCGATGTCGTTCGACCGTGTGTGCTGCCCAAAGAAGATGATGGCATGCCACGCCCGACGTCGTTCAACCGTGTGTGTTGTCCAAAGGCGGTGATGTCATGCCACGCCCGACGTTGCCGAGCGTGTGTGCTGTCCAAGGGCTGTGATGTCATGCCACGCCCGACGTTGATGACCGTGTGTGTTGTCCAAGGTCGGTGATGTCATGCCACGCCCGACGTTGCCGACCGTTTATGTTGTCCATGGGCGGTGATGTCATCATGCCACGCCCCACGCGTTAATCGCGTGTGTGTTGTCCAAATGAGGTGATGTCATGCCACACCTGACGTCGTCCTACCGTGTGTGCTGCCCAAAGGCGATGATGGCATGCCACGCCCGACGTCGTTCGACCGTGTGTGCTGCCCAAAGGAGATTATGGCATGCCACGCCCGACGTCGTTCGACTGTGTGTGCTGGTGAAAGGCGATGATGGAATGCAACGCCCGACGCCGTCCGACCATCAGTGCTGCCTAAAGGCGATGAGGGCAAGCCACACCTGACATCGTTCGAGCATGTTTGCTGTTCAAGGAAGATGATGGCATGCCACGCCTGACGTCGTTCGATCGTTTGTGCTGTCCAACGGTGGTGATGTCATTCTACGCCCGACGTTGCCGACCGTGTGTGCAGTCCAAGGGCGGGGATGTCATGCCACGCCCGACGTTGCTGACCGCGCGTATGCTCCCCTTTTGCTTTAACTCCCTAAATTGACGCTTTGCCTCATAGATAACGTTGTTAGGGAGAACGCCTTCTTAAACTCCTCGCGGAATTTCTCCCACGTGTTCATAGTGCAGGTCCCCTTCTTGATGTCGAACTCTTTATGCCTCCACCATAGCATGGGCATCTACAAAAGATACAACACAGCAGTGTTGATCTTGTTCACATCAATTCGCACCCGATTACACTTGAAGTAATTCTCCAAGTGCCATAGGAAATTCTTCACCTCCTGTGCTTCGCGGACGCCTTTGATGTGGATCCACCAACCTCCCTATCTTCCTTGAGTGCTTCCGTTTGGGTTCACCCCGCGCATGGGATGCGAGAGACAAAAGGCGACCGTTTGCACGTGCACAATGCCTAGGCATTAGGCATGCAGCACAGGAATCCGACATCCGACCATCCTAGATTGCGCTTCATCCGCCACCGAATTGGCATGTGAGTTAGGACGTCGCTGCTCGAAGCAGGGATCCAACCTAACCACACATGCCCAATACAACTCATGCGCCGTACGTGAATAGCTCTACCTATGCACGCCTGACATCCACCCCGCCGCCCGACATGAGATGTCGTGCGACGACGTCGATGCCTTCTTTGCAAGGCAAATGCTACACCTGCTGTAGCGCGCCTGCCCAAGGGAGTTGAGAATTTAATCACTGCAAAGATTGTTGGAGGAAGAGCAAGGTTCACACAGGGGAACCGCCCACGCCCGGTCCATCATAGCGTCTTTCCGCACATGGCCTTACGTGCCTTGTGCGTGCAACGCCTAGAGTTAGCCATAACAGGAGCTCTAAAACTAAACACTCGCCCGAAAGCACTGCCGTTTCCACACCAAACTATATTATAAACCGCTCTTGAGAAGTTCCCTCGGCGACGCACGTTTGTCCCGCAGATGTTTCTTGCATGTTTTTGTAAGCGCCCAATGACATAGCAAGAACGAGCCATGCATGCCATCAAGCGCCCACGCAGCACGCCTACTAAGCACACAGGATGCCCTCGACGTCCGCCTGCCTTTGCCTCACTCGACCCATCGACGTCGCCGACGTGTTTTTATAAACGCCCAATAGGGAAGCACGGACAAGCCATGCATGCCATTCAGCACCCACGCAGCACGCCTACTAAACCTATGGGTTGCCTATGCCGTCTGCCTGCCTGCGCCTGAGTATGCCTCCAACACCTCTACCCCCCTTATATATGCTTAAAAAAGTCATAATGGAAATGTACAACCCAAATATGCACGTTCTAAGGTACCAACACACATCAGCTTTCATAAATGACTTTAATATATATATATATATCAATATTTTTCAACTTTTTTTTAAATTTTTTTTTCGAAAATTCCAAAAAATTAGTTATAAATAAATAAAAAATAGGGAAAATATCAAAAAAATATGAAATCAACTCCGAAAATTCACAAATAAATATGGGAACCTTAAAATAAAAAATTTAATAAATTTTATTTTTTAAAAGGAGACGTAAAAAATAAAAAAGTGTAAAAATAAATTATAAAATAATGATTAAGAGTCGGAAAAATATGGAAATGCTCAAAAACACTTCTAAACAGGTTAAATTAACGATAAGATGTATATTTGCATAAATAAAAGATGTTTCAATATCATACGAACTGTAAAAGTAATAAAAATGATGCGAAAGAGCCACGTTAAGCGGAAACGTTAGAGAATAGATAATGGAAAGTAGATGAATATGTTTGTTATGCATGGAGGTTGTTTCAAAATCCTTGTATTTATGTACGACATGAACATCCGCATGTTTTGATTAAAAATAGAACAATGTCGCACAAGCCACGACCGATGCGGGCAGGCCACGGCCGACCGTTGCGTGCAGGCACGTCCGACGACGGCCGACCATTTATGATGTCCAAGGGCTATAATGGCATGCCACACCCGACGACGAGCGACCGTCTGTGCTGGTCCAAGGGCGATGATGGCATGCCACACCCGATGCCGTCCGACCGTGTGTGCTATCCAAGGGCTATGATGGCATGCCACGCCCGACGACGGCCGACCGTCTGTGCTGTCCAGGGGAGATGATGGCATTCGACTCCCGGCGACGTCCGACCGTCTGTGCTGCCCAAGGGCAATGATGGCATGCCACGCCCGACATCGTCCGACCGTGTGTGCTGTCCAAGGGATATGATGGCATGCCACGCCCGACGACGGCCGACCATTTGTGTTGTCCAAAGGCAATGATGGCATCCTACACCCGATGCCGTCCGACCGTCTGTGCTGTCCAAGGGCGATGATGACATGCGACTCCTGACGACGGCTGACCGTCTGTGCTTTCCAAGGGCGATGATGGTATACGACTCCCAACGCCGTTCGACCGTCTGTGCTGCCCAATGGGCAATGATGGCATGCCACGCCCGACGCCGTTCGACTGTCTGTGCTGCCCAAAGACGATAATGGCATGCTAGGCCTGACGTCGTTCGACTCTGTTTGCCGTCCAAGGACGATGATGGCATGCCACGCCCAACGCCGTCCGACTGTGTCAACTAGTCCAAAGGCGATGATGACATGCCACGCCCGACGTCGTTCGACCGTTTGTGCTGCCCAAAGGCGATGGTTGCATGCCACGTCCGACGTCGTTCGACCGTGAGTGCTTCCTAAAGACGATGATGGCATGCCACGCCCGACATCGTTCGACCGTGTAAACTGGCCAAAGTCGATGATGGCATGCCACGCCTGACGTCGTTCGACCGTCTGTGCTGTCCAAAGGCGGTGATGGCATGTCACGCCTGACGTCATTCGGCCGTATTTGCTGTCAAAGGGCTATGATGGCATGCCACGCACGACGTCGTTCGACCGTTTGTGCTGCCCAAAGGCGATGATGGCATGCCACGCGTGACGTTGTTCGACCATGTTTAGCGTCCATGGGCTATGATGGCATTCCACGCCCGACGTCGTTCGACCGTGTGGGCTGCCCAAAGGCGATGATGGCATGCCACGCCCGACGTCGTTCGATGGTGTGTGTTGCCCAAAGGCGATGATGGAACAACACACCCAACGCTTTTTGACCGTCTCTACTGCCTTAAGACGATGATGGCATGCCACGCCCTACATCGTTCGACCGTTTTTGCCGTCCAAGGGCGATTCCGACGCCGTCCTACTGTGTCAGCTAGTCCAAAGGCGATGATGGCATGCCACGCCCGACGTCGTTCGATCATGTGTTCAGCCCAAAGGCGATGATGGCATGCCACGCCTGACGTCGTTCGAGCGTGTGTGCTTCCCAAAGTCGATGATGGCATGCCACGCCCGACGTCGTTCGACCGTGTGTGCTGTCCAAAGGCGGTGATGGCATGTCACGCCTGACGTCATTCGACTGTGTTTGCTGTCAAAGGGCTATGATGGCATTCCATGCACGACTATGTGTGTTGTCGACGGGCGGTAATGTCATGACACGCCCGCCGTTGTCGACCGTGTGTGCAGTCTAAGGGTGGTGATGGCATGCCACGCCTGACGTCGTTCGACGGTATTTGACGTCCAAGGGCTATGATGGCATGCCACGCTCGATGTCGTTCGATCGTGTGTGCTGCCCAAATGCGATGGTGGCATGCCACGCCCGACGTCGTTCGATCGTGTGTGCTGCCCAAAGGCGATGATGGCATGCCACGCCCCACGTCGTTCGACTGTGTGTTTTGGCAAAAGGCGATGATGGCATGCAACAGCTGACGCTGTCCGACTGTCTGTGCTGCCTAAAGGTGATGATGTCATGCCACGCCCGACGTCGTTCGACCATGTTTGCCCTCCAAGGGATGGCATGTCACGCCCGACGCCGTCTGACTGTGTCAGCTAGTCCCAAGGCGATGATGGCATGCCACACCCGACGCCGTCCGACCGTCTGTGCATCCCAAAGGTGATGATGGCATGCCACGCCCGACGTCGTTCAACCACGTTTGCCGTCCAAGGGATGGCATGTCATGCCCGACGTCGTCCGACTGTGTCAGCTAGTCCCTAGGCGATGATGGCATGCCACGCCCGACGTTGTTCGACCGTGTGTGCTTCCCAAAAGCGATGATGGCATGCAACGCCCGATGTCATTTGACCGTTTGTGCTGCCCAAAGGCGATGATGGCATGCCACGCCCGACGTCGTTCGACCTTGTGTGCTGTCCAAAGGTGTTGATGGCATGTCACGCCTGACGTCGTTCGACCGTTTTTGCCGTGCAAGGGCTATGATGGCATGCCACGCCCGACGTCGTTCGACCGTTTGGGCTGCCCAAAGGCGATGATTGCATGCCACGCCTGACGTCATTTGATCGTGTTTGCCGTCCAAGGGCTGTGATGGCATGCCACGCCCGACTTTGTTCGACCGTGTGTGCTGCCCAAAGGCGATGAGGGCATGCCAAGCCCGACGTCGTCCGACCGTGTGTGCTGTCCAAAGGCGGCGATGTCATGCCACGCCCGACGTTGCCGACCGTATGTGCTGTCCAACGGCGGTGATGTCATTGTACGCCGGACGTTGCCGACCGTGTGTGCAGTCCAAGGGCGGTGATGTCATGCCACGCCCGACGTTGCGGACCGTGTGTGCTGTCTAAGGGCGGTGATGTCATGCCACGCCCAACGTAGCTGACCTTGTGAGCAGTCCAAGGGCGGTGATATCATGCCACGCCCGACGTTGTCGACCGCGCGTATGCTCTCCTTTTGTTTTAACTCCCTACACTTGCACTTTGCCTCATAGATGACGTTGTTAGGGAGAACGCCTTCTTGAACTCCTCGCGGAATTTCAGCCACTCTTTCATAGTGCATGTCCCTTTCTTGATGTCGAACTCTTTATGCCTCCACCATAGCATGGGCATCTACGGAAGATACAACACAACAATGTTGATCTTGTTCACATCACTTCGCACCCGATTACACTTGAAGTAATTCTCCAAGTGCCATAGGAAATTCTTCACCTCCTGTGCGTCGCGGACGCCTTCGAACATAGGCGGCCTGGGAGCCTCGACTCTGGCCTCCCTTTCCCGGTCAAGTGATGTGGATCCACCATCCTCCTTATCTTCCTTGAGTGCTTCTGTTTGGTTTCACCCCACGCATGGGAAGCGAGGGGCAAAAGGCGACCGTTTGCACGTGCACAATGCTTAGGCATTAGGTATGCAACAAAAGAATCCAACATCCGACTAGCCTAGATTGCGCTTCATCCGCCACCGAATTAGCATGCGAGTTAGGACGTCGCTGCTCGAAGCAGGGATCAAACCTAACCAAACATGTCAAATACCACTCATGCGCCGTACGTGAATAGCTCTACCAATGCACGCCCGACATCCACCCCGCCGCCCGACATGAGATGTCGTGCGACGACACTGATGCCTTCTTTGCAAGGCCAATGCTACACCCGCCGTTCTGCGCCTGCCCAAGGGAGTTGAGAATTTAATCACTGCAAAGATTGTTGAAGGAAGACCAAGGTTCACACAGGGGAACCGCCAACGCCCGGTCCATCATAGCATCTGGACGCACAAGGCCATACATTCCCTGTGCGTGCAACGCCTAGAGTTAGCCGTAACAGGAGCTCTAGAACTAAACACTCGCCCGAAAGCACTGTCGTTTCCACACAAAACTCTATTATAAACCGATCTTGAGAAGTTCCCTCGGTGGCGCATGTTCGTCCCGTAGACGTTGCTGCCATGTTTTTTGTAAGCGCCCAATGGCATAGCACGAACGAGCCATGCATGCCATCAAGCGCCCAATCAGCACGCCTACTAAGCCCATAGGATGCCCGTGACGTCCGCCTGATAACGCCTCGTTCGCCCCACAGACGTCGTCGGCATGTTTTTGCAAGCGCCCAACGGCGTAGCACGGACGAGCCATGCATGTCGTCAAGCGCCTACGTAGCATGCCTACTAAGCCCACAGGACGCCCTCGACGTCCGCCTGCCTTTGCCTCACTCGACCCATCGACGTCGCCGATGTGTTTTTATAGAGGCCCAACGGCGAAGCACGGACAAGCCTTGCATGCCATCAAGCACCCACGTAGCACACCTACTAAGCCCATGGGACGCCTATGCCGTCTGCCTGCCTACGCCTTAGTGTGCCTCAAACACCTCTACCCCCCTTATATATGCTTAAAAAAGTTTTACCATGTGACAGGAGTAGACATGGATTTTCCAGCGAATCAAAATGGAAATTTACAACCCAAATATGCACGTTCTAAGGTACCAACACACATCAGCTTTCATAAATGACTTTAATATATATATAAAGATATTTTTCAACTTTTTTTTAAATTTTTTTTTCCGAAAATTCAAAAATATTAGTTATAAATAAATAAAAAATAGGGAAAATATCGAAAAAATATGAAATCAACTCCGAAAATTCACAAATAAATATGGGAACCTTAAAATAAAAAATTTATAAATTTTATTTTTTAAAAGGAGACGTAAAAAATAAAAAAGCGTAAAAAGAAATTATAAACTAATGATTAAGAGTTTGAAAAATATTAAAATGCTCAAAAACACTTCTAAACATGATAAATTAATGATAAGATGTAATTTTGCATAAATAAAAGATGTTTCAATATCATACGAACCGTAAAAGTAATGAAAATGATGCGAAAGAGCCGCATTAGGCGGAAACGTTAGAGAATAGATAATGGAAAGTAGATGAATATGTTTGTAATGCATGGAGGTTGTTTCAAAATCCTTGTATTTATGTACGACATGCACATCCGCATGTTTGGATTAGAACTCGAATAATGTCGCATAAGCCACGACCGATGCGGGCAGGGCACGGCCGACTGTTGCGTGCAAGCACATCCGATGACGGCCGATCATTTGTGATGTCCAAGTGCTATGATGGCATGGCACACCCGACGATGGGCGACCGTCTGTGCTTGTCCAAGGGCGATGAGGGCATGCCACGCCCGATGCCGTCCGACCGTGTATGCTGTCCAAGGGCAATGATGGCATGCCATGCCCGATGACGGTCGACCATCTGTGCTGTCCAAGGGAGATGATAGCATGGACTGTAGACGACGTCCGACCATTTGTGCTGCCCAAGGGCGATGATGGCATGCCACGCCCGACATCGTACGACCGTGTGTGCTGTCCAAGGGATATGATGGCATGCCACGCCCGACGACGGCCGACAATTTGTGTTGTCCAAAGGCAATGATGGCATCCTACACCCGATGCCGTCCAACGATCTGTGCTGTCCAAGGGCTATGATTGCATGCCACGCCCGACGACGTCCGACCATCTATGTTGTCCAAGGGCGATGATGGCATACGACTCCCGACGCCGTTCGACCGTCTGTGCTGCCCAAGGGCGATGATGGCATGCCACGACCGATGTCGTGCGACTGTCTGTGCTACCCAAAGGCGATGATGGCATGCCAGACCTGACATCGTTCGACCGTGTTTGTCGTCCAAGGGCGATGATGGCATGCCACGCCCAACGCCGTCCGACTGTGTCAGTTAGTGCAAAGGCGATGATGGTATGCCACGCCCGACGTCGTTCGACCGTGTGTGCTGCCCAAAGGCGATGATGGCATGCCACGTCCGACATCATTCGACAGTGAGTGCTTCCCAAAGGCGATGATGGCATGCCACGCCCGACGTCGTTCCACCGTGTGTGCTGCCCAAAGGCGATGATGGCATGCCACGCCTGACGTCGTTCGACGGTGTGTGCTGCCCAAAGGCGATGATGGCATGCCACACCCGACACTGTTTGGCCGTCTGTGCTGCCCAAAGGCGATAATGTCATGCCACGCCCGACGTCGTTCAACCATTTTTGCCATCCAAGGGCGATTCTGACGCCGTCCTACTGTTTCAGCTAGTCCAAAGGCGATAACGGCATGCCACACCTGACGTCGTTCGAGCATGTGTGCAGCCCAAAGGTGATGATGGCATGCCACACCCGACCGTTCGAGCGTGTGTGCTGCCTAAAGTCGATGATGGCATGCCATGCCCGACGTCGTTCGAATGTGTGTGCTGTCCAAAGGCGGTGATGGCATGTCACTCATGACGTCACTCTACCGTGTTTGCTGTCAAAGGGCTATAATGGCATGCCACGCACGACGTCGTTCGACCGTTTGTGCTGCCCAAAGGCGATGATGGCATGCCACGCCTGACGTTGTTCGACCATGTTTACTCTCCAAGGGTTATGATGGCATTCCACGCCCGACGTTGTTCGACCGTGTGTGCTGCCCAAAGGCGATGATGGCATGCCACGCCCGACGTCGTCGGACCGTGTGTGCTGTCCAAGGGCGGTGATGTCATAACACGCCCACCGCTGTTTAATCGCTTTTGCAGTCCTAGGGCGGTGATGTCATGCCACACCCTACGTTACCGACAGTGTGTGCTGTCCAAGGGCAGTGATGTCATGCCACACCCGACGTTGCCGACCGAGTGTGCAGTCCAAGGGCGGTGAAGTCATCATACCACGCCCGATGTTGCCGACCGTGTGTGCTGTCCAAGGGTGGTGATGTCATTCCACGCCCAACGTCGTTCGAACATGTGTGCTGCCCAAAAGCAATAATGGCAGTCCACGCCCGACGTCGTTCGACCGTGTGTGCTGCCCAAATGCGATGATGGCATGCCACGCCCGACGTCGTTCGACCGTGTGTGCTGTCCAAAGGTGGTGATGGCATGTCACGCCTGACGTCGTTCGACCGTGTTTGCCGTCCAAGGGCTATGATGGCATGCCACGCCCGACGTCGTTCGACCGTTTCAGGCCGCGACCGGCAATGATGGCATGCCACGCCTGACGTTGTTCGACCGTGTTTGCCGTCCCAGGGCTAAGATGGCATACCACGCCCGACGTTGTTCGACCGTATGTGCTGCCCAAAGGCGATGATGGCATGTCAGGCCCAACATCGTCCGACCGTGTGCGCTGCCCAAAGGCGATTATGCATTCCACGCCCAATGTCGTTCGACCGTGTGTGCTGCCCAAAGGCAATGATGGCATGCCACGCGAGATGTCGTTCGACCGCGCGTGCTGCCCAAAGCGATAATGGCATGCCACGCCCGACGTTGTTCGACTATGTGTGCTTGCAAAAGTCGATGATGGCATGCAACGCCCGACGCTGTCCGACCGTCTGTGCTGCCCAAAGGCGATGATGGCAGGCCACGCTCGACGTCATTTGACCATGTTTGTCGTCCAAGGGCGATGATGGCATACCACGCTCGATATCGTTAGACCGTTTGTGATGCCCAAAGGCGATGATGTCATGCTACGCCTGACGTTGTTCGACGGTGTTTGCCGTCCAAGGTCTATGATGCCATGCAACGCCCGACGTCGTTCGACCGTGTGTGCTGTCCTAAGGCGGCGATGTCATGCCACGCCTGACATTGCTAACCGTGTGTGCTGTCCAAGGGCGGTGATGTCATACCTTGCCCGACGTTACCGACCATGTGTGCAGTCTAAGGGCGGTGATGTCATGCCACGCCCGACGTTGATGACCGTGTGTGCTGTCCAAGAGAGGTGATGTCATGCCACGCCCGACGTTGTCGAGCGTGTGTGCTGTCCAAGGGCAGTAATGTCGTCATGCCACGCCCGACGTTGCCGACCGTGTGTGCTGTCCAAGGGCTGTGATGTCATGCCACGCCAGACAATGTCGACCGTGTGTGTTGTCCAAGGTCGGTGATGTAATGCCACGCCCGACGTTACCGACCGTGTGTGCTGTCCATGAGCGGTGATGTCATCATGCCATGCCCGACGTTGCCGACCGTGTGTGTTGTCCAAGGGAGGTGATATCATGCCACGCCCGACATCGTCCGACCGTGTGTGCTACCAAAGGCGATGATAGCATGCCACGCCCGACGTTGTTCGACCGTGTGTGCTGCCCAAAGACGATTATGGCATGTCACGCCTGATGTCGTTCGACTGTGTGTGCTGGTGAAAGGCGATGATGGCATGCAACGCCCGACGCCGTCCTACCGTCTGTGCTTCCCAAAGGCGATGATGGAATGCCACGCCCGACGTCGTTCGAGCATGTTTGCCATCCAAGGAAGATGATGGAATGCCAAGCCTGACGTCTTTCGACCGTGTGTGCTACCCATAGGCGATGATAGCATGCCACGCCTGACGTCGTTCAACCGTTTGTGCTGCCCAAAGGCGATGATGGCAAACCACGCCCGACGTTGTTCGACCGTGTGTGCTATCCAAAGGCGGTGATGGCATGTCACTCCTAATGTCGTTCGACCGTGTTTGCCGTCCAAGGGCTATGATGGCATGCCATGCCCGACATCGTTGGAAAGTTAATGTTTTCCAAAGGCGATGATGGCATGCCACGCCTGACGTCATTCGACGGTGTTTGTCGTCCTAGGGCTATGATGGCATGCCACGCCCGATGTCGTTCGACCGTGTGTGCTGCCCAAAGGTGATGATGGCATGCCACGCCCGACGTCGTTCAACCGTGCATGTTGTCCAAAGGCAGTGATGTCATGCCACGCCTGACGTTGCCGAGCATGTGTGCTGTCCAAGGGCTGTGATGTCATGCCACGCCCGACGTTGATGACCGTGTGTGTTGTACAAGGTCGGTGATGTCATGCCACGCCCGACGTTGCCGACCGTGTGTGTTGTCCATGGGCGGTGATGTCATCATGCCACGCCCTATGTTGCCGACCGTGTGTGTTATCCAAATGCGGTGATGTCATGCCACGCCTGACGTCGTCCTACCGTGTGTGCTGCCCAAAGGCGATGATGGCATGCCACGCCCGACGTCGTTCAACCGTGTGTGCTGCCCCAAGGCGATTATGGCATGCCACGCCCGACGTCGTTTGACTGTGTGTGCTGGTGAAAGGCGATGATGGAATGCAACGCCCGACGCCGTCCGACCATCAGTGCTGCCTAAAGGCGATGAGGGCAAGCCACGCCTGACATCGTTCGAGCATGTTTGCTGTTCAAGGAAGATGATGGCATGCCACGCCTGACGTCGTTCGATCGTTTGTGCTGTCCAACGGTGGTGATGTCATGCCACGCCCAACGTTGCTGACCGTGTGTGCAGTCCAAGGGCGGTGATATCATGCCATGCCCGACGTTGCCGACCGCGCGTATGCTCCCCTTTTGTTTTAACTCCCTACACTTGCGCTTTGCCTCATAGATGACGTTGTTAGGGAGAACGCCTTCTTGAACTCCTCGCAGAATTTCAACCACTTGTTCATAGTGCATGCCACTTTCTTGATGTCGAACTCATTACGCCTCCACCATAGCATGGGTATGTACGAAAGATACAACACAACAGTGTTGATCTTGTTCACATCACTTCGCACCCGATTACACTTGAAGTAATTCTCCAAGTGCCATAGGAAATTCTTCACCTCCTGTGCGTCGCGGACGCCTTTGAACATAGGTGGCCTGGGAGCCTCGACTCTACCCCCCTTATATATGCTTAAAAAAGTTTTACCATGTGACAGGAGTAGACATGGATTTTCCAGCGAATCATAATGGATATGTACAACCCAAATATGCACGTTCTAAGGTACCAACACACATCAGCTTTCATAAATGACTTTAATATATATATAAAAATATTTTTCAACATTTTTTAAAATTTTTTTTTCGAAAATTCCAAAAAATTAGTTAAAATAAATAAAAAATAGGGAAAATATCGAAAAAATATGAAATCAACTTCAAAAATTCACAAATAAATATGGGAACCTTAACATAAAAAATTTATAAATTTTATTTTTTAAAAGGAGACGTAAATAATAAAAAGCGTAAAAATAAATTATAAACTAATGATTAAAAGTCAGAAAAATATGAAAATGCTCAAAAACACTTCTAAACATGATAAATTAATGACAAGATGTATATTTGCATAAATAAAAGATGTTTCAATATCATACGAACCGTAAAAGTAATGAAAATGATGCGAAAGAGCCACGTTAGGCGGAAGCGTTAGAGAATAGATAATGGAAAGTAGATGAATATGTTTGTAATGCATGGAGGTTGTTTCAAAATCCTTGTATTTATGCACGACATGAACATCCGCATGTTTTGTTTAGAACTCGAACAATGTCGCACAAGCCGATCATTTGTGATGTCCAAGTGCTATGATGGCATGGCACACCCGATGACGGGCGACCGTCTGTGCTGGTCCAAGGGAGATAATGGATGCGACTCCCGACGACGTCCGACCGTTTGTGCTTCCCAAGGGCGATGATGGCATGCCACACCCGACATCGTCCGACCGTGTGTGCTGTCCAAGGGATATGATGGCATGCCACGCCCGACGACGGCCGACCATTTGTGTTGTCCAAAGGCGATGATGGCATGCCACGTCCGACGTCGTTCGAGCGTGTGTGCTGTCCAAAGGTGGTGATGGCATGTCACGCGTGACGTCATTCGACCGTGTTTGCTGTCAAAGGGCTATGATGGCATTCCACGCACGATGTCGTTCGACCGTTTGTGCTGCCCAAAGGTGATGATTGCATGCCACGCTTGACGTTGTTTTACCATGTTTACCATCCAAGGGCTATGATGGCATTCCACGACCGACGTCGTTTGACCGTGTGTGCTGCCCAAAGGCGATGATGGCATGCCACGCCCAACGTCGTCCGACCATGTGTGCTGTCCAAAGGAGGCGATGTCATGCCACGCCCGACGTTACCGACCGTGTGTGTTGTCCAAGGGCGGTGATTTCATGACACGTTCGATGTCGTCGATCGTGTTTGCAGTCCTAGGGCGGTGATGTCATGACACGCTGGACATCGTCCGACCGTGTGTGCTGCCCAAAAGCAATGATGGCATGCCAAGCCCGACCTTATTTGACCGTGTGTGCTGCCCAAAGGCAATGATGGCATGCCACGCCCGACGTCATTCGACCGTGTGTGCTATCCAACGGTAGTGATGGCATGTCACGCGTGACATCATTCGACCGTGTTTGCCGTCCAAGGGCTATGATGGCATGCCACGCCCGACGTCGTTCAACCGTTTGTGCTGCCCATAGGCGATGAGGGCATGCCATACCTGACGTCGTTCGACCGTGTTTGTCGTCCAAGGGCTATGATGGCATACCACGCCCGACGTCGTTCGACCGTATGTGCTGCCCAAAGGAGATAATGTCATGTCACGCCCAACATCGTCTCACCCTGTGTGCTGTCCAATGGTGGCGATGTCATGCCACGCCCACGTTGCCGACCGTGTGTGCAGTCCAAGGGCGGTGATGGCATGCCACGCCTGACGTCGTTCGATGGTGTTTGACGACCAAGGGCTTTGATGTCATGCCACACCCGACGTCGTTTGATCGTGTTTGCTGCCCAAAGACGATGATGGCATGCCATGCCCGACATCGTTTGACCGTCTGTGCTGTTCAAAGGCGGTGATGGCATGTCACGCCTGACGTCATTCGGCCGTATTTGCTATCAAAGGGCTATGATGGCATGCCATGCACGACGTCGTTCGACCATTTGTGCTGCCCAAAGGCGATGATGGCATGCCACGCGTGACGTTGTTCGACCATGTTTAGCGTCCATGGGCTATGATGGCATTCCACGCCCGACGTTGTTCGACCGTGTGGGCTGCCCAAAGGCGATGATGGCATGCCACGCCCGACGTCATTCGATGGTGTGTGCTGCCCAAAGGCGATGATGGAATGACACACCCAACGCTTTTTGACCGTCTCTGCTGCCCTAAGACGATGATGGCATGCCACGCCCTACATCGTTCGACCGTTTTTGCCGTCCAAGGGCGATTCCGACGCCGTCCTACTGTGTCAGCTAGTCCAAAAGCGATGATGGCATGCCACGCCCGACGTCGTTCGATCATGTGTTCAGCCCAAAGGCGATGATGGCATGCCACGCCTGACGTCGTTCGAGCGTGTGTGCTTCCCAAAGTCGATGATGGCATGCCACGCCCGACGTTGTTCGACCGTGTGTGCTGTCCAAAAGCGGTGATGGCATGTCACGCCTGACGTCATTCGACTGTGTTTGCTGTCAAAGGGCTATGATGGCATGCCATGCACGACTATGTGTGTTGTCGAAGGGCGATGATGTCATGACACGCCCGCCGTTGTCGACCGTGTGTGCAGTCTAAGGGCGGTGATGGCATGCCACGCCTGACGTCGTTCGACGGTATTTGACGTCCAAGGGCTATGATGGCATGCCACGCTCGATGTCGTTCGATCGTGTGTGCTGCCCAAAGGCGATGGTGGCATGCCACGCCCGACGTCGTTCGACCGTGTGTGCTGCCCAAAGGCGATGATGGCATGCCACGCCCCACGTCGTTCGACTGTGTGTGCTGGCAAAAGGCGATGATGGCATGCAACAGCCGACGCCGTCCGACTGTCTGTGCTGCCTAAAGGTGATGATGGCATGCCACGCCCGACGTCGTTCGACCATGTTTGCCGTCCAAGGGATGGCATGTCACGCCCGATGCCGTCTGACTGTGTCAGCTAGTCCCAAGGCGATGATGGCATGCCACGCCCGACGCCGTCTGACCGTCTGTGCAGCCCAAAGGTGATGATGGCATGCCACGCCCGACGTCGTTCAACCATGTTTGCCGTCCAAGGGATGGCATGTCACGCCCGACGTCGTCCGACTGTGTCAGCTAGTCCCTAGGCGATGATGGCATGCCACGCCCGATGTTGTTCGACCGTGTGTGCTGCCCAAAAGCAATGATGGCATGCAACGCCCGATGTCGTTCGACCGTTTGTGCTGCCCAATGGCGATGATGGCATGCCACGCCCGACGTCGTTCGACCTTGTGTGCTGTCCAAAGGTGTTGATGGCATGTCACGCCTGACGTCGTTCGACCGTTTTTGCCGTGCAAGGGCTATGATGGCATGCCACGCCCGACGTCGTTCGACCGTTTGGGCTGCCCAAAGGCGATGATTGCATGCCACGCCTGTCGTCATTTGATCGTGTTTGTCGTCCAAGGGCTATGATGGCATGCCACGCCCGACTTTGTTCGACCGTGTGTGCTGCCCAAAGGCGATGATGGCATGCCAAGCCTGACGTCATCCGACCGTGTGTGCTATCCAAAGGCGGCGATGTCATGCCACGCCCGACGTTGCCGACCGTATGTGCTGTCCAACGGCGGTGATGTCATGGTACGCCCGACGTTGCCGACCGTGTGTGCAGTCCAAGGGCGGTGATGTCATGCCACGCCCGACGTTGCGGACCGTGTGTGCTGTCTAAGGGCGGTGATGTCATGCCACGCCTAACGTAGCTGACCTTGTGTGTAGTCCAAGGGTGGTGATATCATGCTACGCGCGACGTTGCCGACCGCGCGTATGCTCTCCTTTTGTTTTAACTCCCTACACTTGCGCTTTGCCTCATAGATGACGTTGTTAGGGAGAACGCCTTCTTGAACTCCTCGCGGAATTTCAGCCACTTGTTCATAGTGCATGTCCCTTTCTTAATGTCGAACTCTTTATGCCTCCACCATAGCATGGGCATCTACGAATGATACAACACAACAATGTTGATCTTGTTCACATCACTTCGCACCCGATTACACTTGAAGTAATTCTCCAAGTGCCATAGGAAATTCTTCACCTCACGTGGCCGTCATGACGCCTTTGAACATAGGTGGCCCGGGAGCCTCGACCGCCTCCCTTTCCTGGGCCAAGTGATGTGGATCCACCAACCTCCTTATCTTCCTTGAGTGCTTCTGTTTGGTTTCACCCCACGCATGGGATGCGAGGGGCAAAAGGCAACCGTTTGCACGTGCACAATGCTTAGGCATTAGGTATGCAACAAAAGAATCCAACATCCGACTAGCCTAGATTGCGCTTCATCCGCCACCGAATTGGCATGCGAGTAAGGAAGTCGCTGCTCGAAGCAGGGATCAAACCTAACCAAACATGTCAAATACCACTCATGCGCCGTACGTGAATAGCTCTACCAATGCACGCCCGACATCCACCCCGCCGCCCGACATGAGATGTCGTGCGACGACACTGATGCCTTCTTTGCAAGGCCAATGCTACACCCGCCGTTCTGCGCCTGCCCAAGGGAGTTGAGAATTTAATCACTGCAAAGATTGTTGAAGGAAGACCAAGGTTCACACAGGGGAACCGCCAACGCCCGGTCCATCATAGCATCTGGCCGCACAAGGCCATACATTCCCGGTGCGTGCAACGCCTAGAGTTAGCCGTAACAGGAGCTCTAGAACTAAACACTCGCCCGAAAGCACTGTCGTTTCCACACAACACTATATTATAAACCGATCTCTAGAAGTTCCCTCGGTGGCGCATGTTCATCCCGTAGACGTTGCTGCCATGTTTTTTGTAAGCGCCCAATGGCATAGAACGAACGAGCCATGCATGCCATCAAGCGCCCAAGCAGCACGCCTACTAAGCCCATAGGATGCTCGTGAAGTGCGCCTGATAATGCCTCGTTCGCCCCACAGACGTCGTCGGCATGTTTTTGCAAGCGCCCAACGGCGTAGCACGGACGAGCCATGCATGCCATCAAGCGCCCACGCAGCACGCCTACTAAGCCCACAGGACGCCCTTGACGTCTGCCTACTTTCTTCTCAATTGCCCCGCAGACGTCGCTGGCATGTTTTTGTTGACGCCCAACGACGTAGCACGGACGAGCCATGCTGCCGTCAAGCACCCAAGCAGCACGCCTACTAAGCCCATAGGACGCCCATGACGTCCATCTGCCACCGCCTCAAACGCCCCACAGACGTCGCTTGCATGTTTTTTTAGACGCCCAATGACGTAGCATGGATGAGCCATGCATGTCGTCAAGCGCCTACGTAGCATGCCTACTAAGCCCACAGGACGCCCTCGACGTCCGCCTGCCTTTGCCTCACTTGACCCATCGACGTCGCCGATGTGTTTTTATAGAGGCCCAACGGCGAAGCACGGACAAGCCTTGCATGCCATCAAGCACCCACGTAGCACACCTACTAAGCCCATGGGACGCCTATGCCGTCTGCCTGCCTACGCCTTAGTGTGCCTCAAACACCTCTACCCCCCTTATATATGCTTAAAAAAGTTTTACCATGTGACAGGAGTAGACATGGATTTTCCAGCGAATCATAATGGAAATGTACAACCCAAATATGCACGTTCTAAGGTACCAACACACATCAGCTTTCATAAATGACTTTAATATATATATAAAGATATTTTTCAACTTTTTTTTAAATTTTTTTTTTCGAAAATTCAAAAATATTAGTTATAAATAAATAAAAAATAGGGAAAATATCGAAAAAATATGAAATCAACTCCGAAAATTCACAAATAAATATGGGAACCTTAAAATAAAAAATTTATAAATTTTATTTTTTAAAAGGAGACGTAAAAAATAAAAAAGCGTAAAAAGAAATTATAAACTAATGATTAAGAGTTTGAAAAATATTAAAATGCTCAAAAACACTTCTAAACATGATAAATTAATGATAAGATGTAATTTTGCATAAATAAAAGATCTTTCAATATCATACGAACCGTAAAAGTAATGAAAATGATGCGAAAGAGCCGCGTTAGGCGGAAACGTTAGAGAATAGATAATGGAAAGTAGATGAATATGTTTGTAATGCATGGAGGTTGTTTCAAAATCCTTGTATTTATGTACGACATGCACATCCGCATGTTTGGATTAGAACTCGAACAATGTCGCATAAGCCACGACCGATGCGGGCAGGGCACGGCCGACTATTGCGTGCAAGCACATCCGACGACGGCCGATCATTTGTGATGTCCAAGTGCTATGATGGCATGGCACACCCGACGATGGGCGACCGTGTGTGCTGGTCCAAGGGCGATGATGGCATGCCACGCTCGATGCCGTCCGACCGTGTATGCTGTCCAAGGGCAATGATGGCATGCCATGCCCGATGACGGTCGACCGTCTGTGCTGTCCAAGGGAGATGATGGCATGGACTGCAGACGACGTCCGACCATTTGTGCTGCCCAAGGGCGATGATGGCATGCCACGCCCGACATCGTACGACCGTGTGTGCTGTCCAAGGGATATGATGGCATGCCACGCCCGACGACGGCCGAACATTTGTGTTGTCCAAAGGCAATGATGGCATCCTACACCTGATGCCGTCCGACCGTCTGTGCTGTCCAAGGGCTATGATTGCATGCCACGCCCGACGACGGCCGACCATCTATGTTGTCCAAGGGAGATGATGGCATACGACTCCCGACGCCGTTCGACCGTCTATGCTGCCCAAGGGCGATGATGGCATGCCACGACCGATGTCGTGCGACTGTCTGTGCTGCCCAAAGGCGATGATGGCATGCCAGACCTGACATCGTTCGACCGTGTTTGTCGTCCAAGGGCGATGATGGCATGCCACGCCCAACGTTGTTCGACTGTGTCAGCTAGTGCAAAGGAGATGATGGTATGCCACGCCCGGCGTCGTTCGACCGTGTGTGCTGCCCAAAGGCGATGATGGCATGCCACGTCCGACATCGTTCGACAGTGAGTGCTTCCCAAAGGCGATGATGGCATGCCACGCCCGACGTCGTTCCACCGTGTGTGCTGCCCTAAGGCGATGATGGCATGCCACGCCCGACGTCGTTCGACGGTGTGTGCTGCCCAAAGGCGATGATGGCATGCCACACCCGACAATCGCTTGGCGTCTGCGGCGCCCAAAGGCGATAATGTCATGCCACGCCCGACGTCGTTCAACCATTTTTGCCATCCAAGGCGATTCCCGACGCCGCCCCATCTGCTTTCGGCTAGTCCAAAGCGATAACGGCATGCCACACCTGGCGTCGTTCGAGCATGTGTGCAGCCCAAAGGTGATGATGGCATGCCACACCCGACCGCTCGAAAGCGCAGTGTGTCCGCCTAAAGTCGATGATGGCATGCCATGCCCGACGTCGTTCGAATGTGTGTGCTGTCCAAAGGCGGTGATGGCATGTCACTCATGACGTCACTCTACCGTGTTTGCTGTCAAAGGGCTATAATGGCATGCCACGCACAACGTCGTTCGACCGTTTGTGCTGCCCAAAGGCGATGATGGCATGCCACGCCTGACGTTGTTCGACCATGTTTACTGTCCAAGGGTTATGATGGCATTCCACGCCCGACGTCGTTCGACCGTGTGTGCTGCCCAAAGGCGATGATGGCATGCCACGCCCGACGTCGTCGGACCGTGTGTGCTGTCCAAGGGCGATGATGTCATAACACGCCCACCGTTGCCGACCATTTTTGCAGTCCTAGGGCGGTGATGTCATGCCACACCCTACGTTACCGACAGTGTGTGCTGTCCAAGGGCAGTGATGTCATGCCACACCCGACGTTGCCGACCGAGTGTGCAGTCCAAGGGCGGTGAAGTCATTATACCACGCCCGACGTTGCCGACCGTGTGTGCTGTCCAAGGGCGGTGATGTCATTCCACGCCCAACGTCGTTCGAACATGTGTGCTGCCCAAAAGCAATAATGGCAGTCCACGCCCGACGTCGTTCGACCGTGTGTGCTGCCCAAATGCGATGATGGCATGCCACGCCCGACGTCGTTCGACCGTGTGTGCTGCCAAAGGTGGTGATGGCATGTCACGCCTGACGTCGTTCAACCGTGTTTGCCGTCCAAGGGCTATGATGGCATGCCACGCCCAACGTCGTTCGATCGTTTGTGCTGCGAATTGGCAATGATGGCATGCCACGCCTGACGTCGTTCGACCGTGTTTGCCGTCCCAGGGCTAAGATGGCATACCACGCCCGACGTCGTTCGACCGTATGTGCTGCCCAAAGGCGATGATGGCATGTCAGGCCCAACATCGTCCGACCGTGTGCGCTGCCCAAAGGCGATTATGCATTCCACGCCCAATGTCGTTCGACCGTGTGTGCTGCCCAAAGGCGATGATGGCATGCCACGCGAGATGTCGTTCGACCGCGTGTGCTGCCCAAAGCGATAATGGCATGCCACGCCCGACGTTGTTCGACTATGTGTGCTTGCAAAAGTCGATGATGGCATGCAACGCCCGACGCTGTCCGACCGTCTGTGCTGCCCAAAGGCGATGATGGCAGGCCACGCTCGACGTCATTTGACCATGTTTGTCGTCCAAGGGCGATGATGGCATGCCACGCTCGACATCGTTAGACCGTTTGTGCTTCCCAAAGGCGATGATGTCATGCTACGCTTGACGTTATTCGACGGTGTTTGCCGTCCAAGGTCTATGATGCCATGCAACGCCCGACGTCGTTTGACCGTGTGTGCTGTCCTAAGGCGGCGATGTCATGCCACGCCTGACATTGCTAACCGTGTGTGCTGTCCAAGGGCGGTGATGTCATACCTTGCCCGACGTTACCGACCATGTGTGCAGTCTAAGGGCGGTGATGTCATGCCACGCCCGACGTTGATGACCGTGTGTGTTCATGCCACGCCCGACGTTGTCGAGCGTGTGTGCTGTCCAAGGGCAGTAATGTCGTCATGCCACGCCCGACGTTGCCGACCGTGTGTGCTGTCCAAGGGCTGTGATGTCATGCCACGCCAGACAATGTCGACCGTGTGTGTTGTCCAAGGTCGGTGATGTAATGCCACGCCCGAAGTTGCCGACCGTGTGTGCTGTCCATGAGCGGTGATGTAATCATGCCACGCCCGACGTTGCCGACCGTGTGTGTTGTCCAAGGGAGGTGATATCATGCCACGCCCGACATCGTCCGACCGTGTGTGCTGCCAAAGGCGATGATAGCATGCCACGCCCGACGTTGTTCGACCGTGTGTGCTGCCCAAAGGCGATTATGGCATGTCACGCCTGATGTCGTTCGACTGTGTGTGCTGGTGAAAGGCGATGATGGCATGCAACGCCCGACGCCGTCCTACCGTCTGTGCTTCCCAAAGGCGATGATGGCATGCCACGCCCGACGTCGTTCGAGCATGTTTGCCGTCCAAGGAAGATGATGGAATGCCAAGCCTGACGTCCTTCGACCGTGTGTGCTACCCATAGGCGATGATGGCATGCCACGCCTGACGTCGTTCAACCGTTTGTGCTGCCCAAAGGCGATGATGGCAAACCACGCCCGACGTTGTTCGACCGTGTGTGCTATCCAAAGGCGGTGATGGCATGTCACTCCTAATGTCGTTCGACCGTGTTTGCCGTCCAAGGGCTATGATGGCATGCCACGCCCGACATCGTTGGAAAGTTAATGTTTTCCAAAGGCGATGATGGCATGCCACGCCTGACGTCATTCGACGGTGTTTGTCGTCCTAGGGCTATGATGGCATGCCACGCCCGATGTCGTTCGACCGTGTGTGCTGCCCAAAGGTGATGATGGCATGCCACGCCCGACGTCGTTCAACCGTGCGTGTTGTCCAAAGGCGGTGATGTCATGCCACGCCCGACGTTGCCGAGCGTGTGTGCTGTCCAAGGGCTGTGATTTCATGCCACGCCCGACGTTGATGACCGTGTGTGTTGTCCAAGGTCGGTGATGTCATGCCACGCCCGACGTTGCCGACCGTGTGTGTTGTCCATGGGCGGTGATGTCATCATGCCACGCCCTACGTTGCCGACCGTGTGTGTTATCCAAATGCGGTGATGTCATGCCACGCCTGACGTCGTCCTACCGTGTGTGCTGCCCAAAGGCGATGATGGCATGCCACGCCCGACGTCGTTCAACCGTGTGTGCTGCCCCAAGGCGATTATGGCATGCCACGCCCGACGTCGTTTGACTGTGTGTGCTGGTGAAAGGCGATGATGGAATGCAACTCCCGACGCCGTCCGACCATCAGTGCTGCCTAAAGGCGATGAGGGCAAGCCACGCCTGACATCGTTCGAGCATGTTTGCTGTTCAAGGAAGATGATGGCATGCCACGCCTGACGTCGTTCGATCGTTTGTGCTGTCCAACGGTGGTGATGTCATGCCACGCCCAACGTTGCTGACCGTGTGTGCAGTCCAAGGGCGGTGATATCATGCCATGCCCGACGTTGCCGACCGCGCGTATGCTCCCCTTTTGTTTTAACTCCCTACACTTGCGCTTTGCCTCATAGATGACGTTGTTAGGGAGAACGCCTTCTTGAACTCCTCGCAGAATTTCAACCACTTGTTCATAGTGCATGCCACTTTCTTGATGTCGAACTCATTACGCCTCCACCATAGCATGGGCATGTACGAAAGATACAACACAACAGTGTTGATCTTGTTCACATCACTTCGCACCCGATTACACTTGAAGTAATTCTCCAAGTGCCATAGGAAATTCTTCACCTCCTGTGCGTCGCGGACGCCTTTGAACATAGGTGGCCTGGGAGCCTCGACTCTACCCCCCTTATATATGCTTAAAAAAGTTTTACCATGTGACAGGAGTAGACATGGATTTTCCAGCGAATCATAATGGATATGTACAACCCAAATATGCACGTTCTAAGGTACCAACACACATCAGCTTTCATAAATGACTTTAATATATATATAAAAATATTTTTCAACATTTTTTAAAATTTTTTTTTCGAAAATTCCAAAAAATTAGTTAAAATAAATAAAAAATAGGGAAAATATCGAAAAAATATGAAATCAACTTCAAAAATTCACAAATAAATATGGGAACCTTAACATAAAAAATTTATAGATTTTATTTTTTAAAAGGAGACGTAAATAATAAGAAGCGTAAAAATAAATTATAAACTAATGATTAAAAGTCGGAAAAATATGAAAATGCTCAAAAACACTTCTAAACATGATAAATTAATGATAAGATGTATATTTGCATAAATAAAAGATGTTTCAATATCATACGAACCGTAAAAGTAATGAAAATGATGCGAAAGAGCCACGTTAGGCGGAAACGTTAGAGAATAGATAATGGAAAGTAGATGAATATGTTTGTAATGCATGGAGGTTGTTTCAAAATCCTTGTATTTATGTACGACATGAACATCCGCATGTTTTGTTTAGAACTCGAACAATGTCGCACAAGCCGATCATTTGTGATGTCCAAGTGCTATGATGGCATGGCACACCCGATGACGGGCGACCGTCTGTGCTGGTCCAAGGGAGATAATGGATGCGACTCCCGACGAAGTCCGACCGTTTGTGCTGCCCAAGGGCGATGATGGCATGCCACACCCGACATCGTCCGACATTGTGTGCTGTCCAAGGGATATGATGGCATGCCACGCCCGACGACGGCCGACCATTTGTGTTGTCCAAAGGCGATGATGGCATGCCACGTCCGACATCGTTCGAGCGTGTGTGCTGTCCAAAGGTGGTGATGGCATGTCACGCGTGACGTCATTCAACCGTGTTTGCTGTCAAAGGGCTATGATGGCATGCCACGCACGATGTCGTTCGACCGTTTGTGCTGCCCAAAGGTGATGATGGCATGCCACGCTTGACGTTGTTTGACCATGTTTACCATCCAAGGGCTATGATGGCATTCCACGCCCGACGTCGTATGACCGTGTGTGCTGCCCAAAGGCGATGATGGCATGCCACGCCCAACGTCGTCCGACCGTGTGTGCTGTCCAAAGGAGGCGATGTCATGCCACGCCCGACGTTACCGACCGTGTGTGTTGTCCAAGGGCGGTGATTTCATGACACGTTCGATGTCGTCGATCGTGTTTGCAGTCCTAGGGCGGTGATGTCATGCCACGCCGGACGTCGTCCGACCATGTGTGCTGCCCAAAAGCAATGATGGCATGCCAAGCCCGACCTTATTTGACCGTGTGTGCTGCCCAAAGGCGATGATGGCATGCCACGCCCGACGTCATTCGACCGTGTGTGCTATCCAACGGAAGTGATGGCATGTCACGCGTGACATCGTTCGACCGTGTTTGCCGTCCAAGGGCTATGATGGCATGCCATGCCCGACGTCGTTCAACCGTTTGTGCTGCCCATAGGCGATGAGGGCATGCCACACCTGACGTCGTTCGACCGTGTTTGTCGTCCAATGGCTATGATGGCATACCACGCCCGACGTCGTTCGACCGTATGTGCTGCCCGAAGGAGATGATGTCATGTCACGCCCAACATCGTCTCACCGTGTGTGCTATCCAATGGTGGCGATGTCATGCCACGCCCACGTTGCCGACCGTGTGTGCAGTCCAAGGGCGGTGATGGCATGCCACGCCTGACGTCGTTAGATGGTGTTTGACGACCAAGGGCTTTGATGTCATGCCACACCCGACGTCGTTTGATCGTGTTTGCTGCCCAAAGACGATGATGGCATGCCACGCCCGACGTCGTTCGACCGTGTGTGCTTCCCAAAGGCGATGATGGCATGCCACGCTCGACGTCGTTAGACTGTGTGTGCTGGCAAAAGGCGATGATGGCATGCAACGACCGATGCCGTCTAACCTTCTGTGCTACCCAAAGGTGATGATGGCATGCCACGCCCGACGTCGTGTGTCGTCCAAAGGATATGATGGCATGCCACGCCTGATTCCGTCCGACTGTGTCAGCTAGTCCAAAGGCGATGATGGCATGCCACGCCCAATGTCGTTCGACCGTGTGTGCTGCCCAAAAGCGATGATGGCATGCAACGCCTGACGTCGTTCGACCGTTTGTGCTGCCCAAAGTTGGTGATGGCATGCCACGCCCGACGTCGTTCGACCATGTGTGTTGTCCAAAGGTGGTGATGGCATGTCACGCCTGACGTCGTTCGACCTTGTTTGTTGTCCAAGAGCTTTGATGGCCTGCCACGCCCGACAGCGTTCGGCCGTTTGTGTTGCCCGAAGGCGATGATGGCATTCCATGCCTGACGTTGTTCGATGGTGTTTGCCATCCAAGGGCTATGATGGAAAGCCACACCCGTCGTCGTCTGAGCGTGTGTGCTGTCCAAAGGCGGCGATGTCATGCCACGCCCGACGTTGCCAACCGTGTGTGCTGTCCAAGGGCGGTGATGTCATGCCACGCCCGACTTTGCTGACCGTGTGTGCAGTCCAAGGGCACTGATGTCATACCATGCCCAACATTGATGACCGTGTGTGCTGTCCAAGGGCTGTGATGTCATGCCACACCCGACGTCGCCGACCGTTTGTGCTGTCCAAGGGCGGTGATGTATTCATACCACCCCCGACGTTGCCGACCGTTCGTGCTGTCCAAGGGCGCTGATGTCATGCCACGCCCAACATCGTACGACCGTGTGTGCTGCCCAAAGGCGATGATGGCATGTCACGCGTGACGTCATTCGACCGTGTTTGTCGTGGAAGGGCTATGATGGCATGCCACGCCCGATGTCGTTCGACCGTTTGGGCTGCCCAAAGGCGATGATTGCATGCCACGCCTGACGTTGTTTGACCGTGTTTGCCGTCCATGGGCTATGATGGCATGCCACGCCCGACGTCGTTTGACCGTGTGTGTTGTCCGAAGGCGGCGATGTCATGCCACGCCCGACGTTGCCGACCGTGTGTATTTTCCAACGGCAGTGATGTCATGCTACACCCGACATTGTCGACCGTGTGTGCAGTCCAAGGGCGGTGATATCATGCCAAGCCCGACGTTGCCGACCATGTGTGCTGTCCAAGTGCGGTGATGTCATGCCACGCCCGACGTTGCCGACCGTGTGTGCAGTCCAAGGGCGGTGATGTCATGCCACGCCCGACGTTGTTAGGGAGAACGCCTTCTTGAACTCCTCGCGGAATTTCTCCCACGTGTTCATAGTGCATGTCCCCTTCTTGATGTCGAACTCTTTACGCCTCCACCATAGCATGGGCATCTACGAAAGATACAACACAGCAGTGTTGATCTTGTTCACGTCACTTCGCACCCGATTACACTAGAAGTAATTCTCCAAGTGCCATAGGAAATTCTTCACCTCCTATGCATCGCGGACGCCTTTGAACATAGGTGGCCTGGGAGCCTCGACTCTGGCCTCCTTTTCCCGGTCAAGTGATGTGGATTCACCAACCTCCCTATCTTCCTTGAGTGCTTCCGTTTGGGTACACCCCGCGCATGGGATGCGAGGGGCGAAAGGTGACCGTTTGCACGTGCACAATGCCTGAGCATTAGGTATGCAGCACAGGAATCCGACATCCGACCACCCTATATTGCGCTTCATCCGCCACGCACTGGCATGCGACCAGACGTCGTTGCTCGAAGAAGGGATCCAACCTAACCACACATGCCCAATACCACTCATGCGCTGTACGTGAATAGTTCTACCAATGCACGCCCGACATCCACCCCGCCGCCCAACATGCAATGTCGTGCAATGACGACGATGCCTTCTTTGCAAGGCCAATGCTGCACCCGCCGTTGCGCGCCTGACCAAGGGAGTTGAGAATTTAATCACTGCAAAGATTGTTGGAGGAAGACCAAGGTTCACACAGGGGAACCGCCCATGCCCGGTCCATCATAGCGTCTAGCCGCACATGGCCTTACGTGCCCCGTGCGTGCAACTCCCATAGTTAGCCGTAACAGGTGCTCTAGAACTAAACACTCGCCCGAAAGCACTGCCGTTTCCACACCAAACTCTATTATAAACCGATCTTGTGAAGTTCCCTCGGCGGCGCACGTTCATCCCACAGACGTTGCTGCCATGTTTTTGTAAGCGCCCAATGGCATAGCACGAACGAGCCATGCATGCCATCAAGCGCCCACGCAGCACGCCTACTAAGCCCATAGGACGCCCTTGACGTCCGCCTGCTTTCGCCTCAGTTGCCCCGCATACGTCGCTGGCATGTTTTTGTTGACGCCCAACGGCGTAGCACGGACAAGCCATGCTGCCGTCAAGTGCCCACGCAGCACACCTACTAAGCCCAGGACGTCCATGACGTCCTCCTGTCTTCGCCTCAGCCGCCCCGCAAACGCCGCTAGCATGTTTTTGTAGACGCCCAACGACGTAGCACGGACGAGCCATTCATGCCGTCAAGCGCCTACGCAGCATGCCTACTAAGCCCACAGGACGCCCTCGACGTCCGCCTGCCTTTTCCTCACTCGACCCATCGACGACGCCGATGTGTTTTTATAAACGCCCAACAGCGAAGTACGGAAAAGCCATGCATGCCATCAAGCACCCACGCAGCACGCCTACTAAGACCATGGGACGCCTAAGTTGTCTTCCTGCCTGCGCCTTAGTGTGCCTCCAACACCTCTACCCCCCTTATATATGCTTAAAAAAGTTTTACCATGTGACAGGAGTATACATGGATTTTCCAGCAAATCATAATGGAAATGTATAACCCAAATATGCACGTTCTAAGGTACCAACACACATCAGCTTTCATAAATGACTTTAATATATATATAAAAATATTTTTCAACTTTTTTTTTTTAAAATTCCAAAAAATTAGTTATAAATAAATAAAAAATAGCGAAAATATCAAAAAATATATAATGAACTCCGAAAATTCAAAAATAAATATGGGAACCTTAAAATAAAAAAATTGTAAATTTTATTTTTTAAAAGGAGACGTAAAAAATAAAAAAGCGTAAAAATAAATTATAAACTAATGATTAAAAGTCGGAAAAATATTGAAATGCTCAAAAACACTGCTAAACATGTTAAATTAATGATAAGATGTATATTTGCATAAATAAAAGATGTTTCAATATCATACAAACTGTAAAAATAATTAAAATGATGCAAAAGAGCCACGTTAGGCGGAAACGTTAGAGAATAGATAATGGAAAGTAGATGAATATATTTCTTATGCATGGAGGTTGTTTCAAAATCCTTGTATTTATGTACGACATGAACATCAGCATGTTTTGTTTAGAACTCGAACAATGTCGCACAAGCCACGACCGATGCGAGCAGGCCACAACCGACCGTTGCGTGCAGGCACGTTCGACGACGGCCGACCGTTTGTGATGTCCAAGGGCGATGATGGCATGCCACGCCCGATGCCGTCCGACCGTATGTGCTATCCAAGGGCTATGATGGCATGCCACGCCCGACGACGGCCGACCGTCTGTGCTGTCCAAGGGCGATGATGGCATGCGACTCCCGACGACGTCCGACCGTCTGTGCTGCCTAAGGGCGATGATGGCATGCCACGCCTGACATCGTCCGACCATGTGTGCTGTCCAAGGGATATGATTGCATACCACGCCCGACGACGGCCGATCATTCGTGTTGTCCATAGGCGATGATGGCATGCCACACCCGACGCCGTCTGACCGTCTATGCTGTCCAAGGGCTATGATGGCATGCAACGCCCGACGACGGCCGATCGTCTATGTTGTCCAAGGGCGATGATGGCATACGACTCCCGAAGCTGTTTGACCGTCTGTGCTGCCCAAGGGCGATGATGACATGCCACACCCGACGCCGTGCGACTGTTTGTGCTGCCCAAGGGCGATGATGGCATGCCAGGCCTGACGTCGTTCGACCGT
This sequence comes from Solanum arcanum, assembly GCA_027789145.1. Taxonomy (NCBI): domain Eukaryota; kingdom Viridiplantae; phylum Streptophyta; class Magnoliopsida; order Solanales; family Solanaceae; genus Solanum; species Solanum arcanum. Next base: position 38,872,852 of record CM050939.1, on the reverse strand, counting down.
GTTTGACGTCCAAGGGCGATGATAGCATGCCACGCCCAACACCGTCCGACTATGTCAGCTAGTCCAAAGGCGATGATGGCATGCCACGCCCGACGGCGTTGACCGTGTGTGCTGCCCAATGGCAATGATGGCATGCAACGTCCGACGTCGTTCGATCGTGTGTGCTTCCCTAAGGCGATGATGGCAGGCCACGCTCGACGTTGTTCGACCTTTTTTTCCTTCCAAGGGCGATTTCGACGCCGTCCTACTGTGTCAACTAGTCCAAAGGCGATAATGGCATACCACGCCCGACGTCGTTCAACCGTTTTTGCCATCCAAGGGAATTTCCGACGCCATCCTACTGTGCTAGCTAGTCCAAAGGCGATGATGGCATGCCACGCCCGACGTCGTTCGAGCATGTGTGCTGCCCAAAGTCGATGATGGCATGACACGCCCGACGTTGTTCGACCGTGTGTGCTGTCCAAAGGCGATGGCATGTCACGCTTGACGTCATTCGACCGTATTTTCTGTCAAAGGGATACGATGGCATGCCACGCACGACGTCATTCGACCGTTTGTGCTGCCCAAAGGCGAGGATGGCATGCCACGCCCGACATTTTTCGACCATGTTTACCGTTCAAGGGCTATGATGGCATTCCACGCCCGACGTCGTTCGACCGTGTGTGCTGCCCAAAGGCGATGATGGCATGCCACGCCCGATGTCGTTCGATGGTGTGTGCTGCCCAAAGGCGATGATTGCATGCCACGCCCGATGTTGTTTGACCGTCTGTGCTGCCCAAAGGCAATGATGGCATGCCACGCCCGACGTCGTTCGACCGTTTTTGCCATCTAAGGGCGATTTCGACACTGTCCTACTGTGTCAGCTAGTCCAAAGGCGATGATGTCATGCCACGCCTGACATCGTTCGAGCATGTGTTCAGCCCAAAGGCGATGATGGCATGCCACGCCCGACGTCGTTCGAGCGTGTGTGCTGCCCAAAGTCGATGATGGCATGCCACACCCGACGTCGTTCGATCGTGTGTGCTGTCCAAAGGCAGTGATGGCATGTCATGCCTGACGTCATTCGATCATGTTTGCTGTCAAAGGTATTTGATGGCATGCCACGCACGACGTTGTTCGACCGTTTGTGCTGCCCAAAGGCGATGATGGCATGCCACGCCTGATGTTGTTCGACCATGTTTTCCGTCCTAGGGCTATGATGGCATTCCACGCCCGACGTCGTTCGACCGTGTGTGCTGCCCAAAGGCAAGATGGCATGCCATGCCCGACGTCGTCCGACCGTGTGTGCTGTCCAATGGCGTCGATGTCATGCCACGCTCGACGTTGCCGACCGTGTGTGTTGTCCAAGTCAGTGATGTCAGGACATGCCCGCTGTTGCCGATCGTGTTTGCAGTCCTATGGCGGTGATGTCATGTCACACCCTACATTGCCAACAGTGTGTGCTGTCCAAGGGCAATGATGTCATGCCACGCCTGACGTTGCCGACCGTGTGTGCAGTCCAAGGGCGGTGAAGTCATCATGCCACGCCTGACGTTGCCGACCGTGTGTGCTATCCAAGGGCGGTGATGTCATTCCACGCCCGACGTCGTTCGATCGTGTGTGCTGCCCAAAAGCAATGATGGCATGCCATGCTCGACATCGTTCAACCGTGTGTGCTGCCCAAAGGTGATGATGACATGCCACGCCCGAGGTCGTTCGACCGTGTGTGCTCTCCAAAGGTTGTGATGGCATGTCATGCCTGACGTCATTCGATCGTATTTGCCGTCCAAGGGCTATGATGGCATGCCACGCCCGACGTCGTCCGACCGTGTGTGCTGCCCAAAGGAGATGATGGCATGCCACGTCCGACGTCGTTCGACCGTGAGTGCTTCCCAAAGGCGATGATGGCATGCCACGCCCGATGTCGTTCTACCGTGTGTGCTGCCCAAAGGCGATGATGGCATGTCACGCCCAACATCGTCCGACCGTGTGTGCTGTCCAATGGCGATGATGGCATGCCACGCCTGACGTCGTTCGACCGTATTTGCCGTCCAAGGGCTATGATGGCATGCCACGCCCGACGTCGTCCGACCGTGTGTGCTGCCCAAAGGAGATGATGGCATGCCACGTCCAACGTCGTTCGACCGTGAGTGCTTCCCAAAGGCGATGATGGCATGCCACGCCCGATGTCGTTCTACCGTGTGTGCTGCCCAAAGGCGATGATGGCATGTCACGCCCAACATCGTCCGACCGTGTGTGCTGTCCAATGGTGGTGATGTCATGTCACGCCCGACGTTGCCGACCGTGTGTGCAGTCCAAGGTCGGTGATGGCATGCCACGCCTGACGTCGTTCGACGGTGTTTGACGTCAAAGGGCTATGATGGCATGCCACGTCCGACGTTGTTCGATCGTGTGTGCTGCCAAAAGGCGATGATGGCATGCCACGCCCGAAGTCGTTCGACCTTGTGTGCTGCCCAAAGGCGATGATGGCATGTCACGCCCGACGTTGTTCGACCGTGTGTGCTGCCCAAAAGCGATGATGGCATGCAACGCCCGATGTCGTTCGACTATTTGTGCTGCCCAAAGGCGTTGATGGCATGCCACGCCCGACGTCGTTCGACCGTGTGTGCTGTCCAAAGGTAGTGATGGCATGTCACGCCTGACGTCGTTCGACCGTTTTTGCCGTGCAAGGGCTATGATGGCATGCCACGCCCGACGTCGTTCGACAGTTTGGGCTGCCCAAAGGCGATGATTGCATGCCACGCCTGACGTCATTTGATGGTGTTTGCCGTCCAAGGGCTATGATTGCATGCCACGCCCGACCTTGTTCGACCGTGTGTGCTGCCCAAAGGCGATGATGGCATGCCAAGCCCGACGTCGTCCGACTGTGTGTGCTGTCCAAAGGCGGCGATGTCATGCCACGTCGGACGTTGCCGACCATGTGTGCTGTCCAACGGCGGTGATGTCATGGTACGCCCGACATTGCCGATCATGTGTGCAGTCCAAGGGCGGTGATGTCATGCCACGCCTGACATTGCCGACCATGTGTGCTGTCTAAGGGCGGTGATGTCATGCCACGCCCAACGTAGCTGACCGTGTGTGCAGTCCAAGGGCGGTGATATCATGCCACGCCCGACGTTGCCGACCGGGCGTATGCTCCCCTTTTGTTTTAACTCCCTACACTTGCGCTTTGCCTCATAGATGACGTTGCTAGGGAGAACGCATTCTTGAACTCCTCGCGGAATTTCAGCCACTTGTTCATAGTGCATGTCCCTTTCTTGATGTCGAACTCTTTACGCCTCCACCATAGCATGGGGATCTACGAAAGATACAACACAACAGTGTTGATCTTGTTCACATCACTTTGCACCCGATTACACTTGAAGTAATTCTCCAAGTGCCATAGGAAATTCTACACCTCCTGTGCGTCGCGGACGCCTTTGATGTGGATCCACCAACCTCCCTATCTTCCTTGAGTGCTTCCGTTTGGGTTCACCCCGCACATGGGATGCGAGGGGCAAAAGGCGACCGTTTGCACGTGCACAATGCCTAGGCATTAGGTATGCAGCACAGGAATCCGACATCCGACCATCCTAGATTGCGCTTCATCCGCCACCGAATTGGCATGCGAGTTAGGACGTCGCTGCTCGAAGCAGGGATCCAACCTAACCACACATGCCCAATACTACTCATGCACCGTACGTGAATAGCTCTACCAATGCACGCCTGACATCCACCCCGCCGCCCGACAAGAGATGTCGTGCGACGACGCCGATGCCTTCTTTGCAAGGCCAATGCTACACTGCCGTTCTTGGCGCCCGCTACGGAGTTGAGAATTTAATCACTGCAAAGATTGTTGGAGGAAGACCAAGGTTCACACAGGGGAACCGTCCACGCCCGGTACATCATAGCGTCTGGCCGCACATGGCCTTACGTGCCTTGTGCGTGCAACGCCTAGAGTTAGCCATAACAGGAGCTCTAGAACTAAACAATCGCCCGAAAGCACTGTCGTTTCCACACCAAACTCTATTATAAACCGCTCTTGAGAAGTTCCCGCAGACGTTGTTGCCATGTTTTTTTAAGCGCCCAATGACATAGCACGAACGAGCCATGCATCCCATCAAGCGCCCACGCATAACGCCTACTTAGCCCACAGGACGCCCGTGATGTACGCCTTATAACGCCTCGGTCGCCCCGCAGACGTCGTCAGCATGTTTTTGTAAGCGCCCAACGGCGTGGCACGGACGAGCCATGCATGCCATCAAGCGCCCACATAGCACGCCTACTAAGCCCACAGGACGTTCTCGACGTTCGCCTGCCTTTGCCTCACTCGACCCATCGACGTTGCCGACGTGTTTTTATAAACGCCCAACGGGGAAGCACGGACAAGCCTTGCATGCCATCAAGCACCCACGCAGCACGCCTACTAAACCCATGGGACGCCTATGTCGTCTGCCTGCTTGCGCCTTAGTATGCCTCCAACACCTCTACCCCCCTTATATTTGCTTAAAAAAGTCATAATGGAAATGTACAAACCAAATATGCACGTTCTAAGGTACCAACACACATCAGCTTTCATAAATGACTTTAATATATATATAAAAATATTTTTCAACTTTTTTTTAAATTTTTTTTTTCGAAAATTCCAAAAAATTAGTTATAAATAAATAAAAAAATAGGGAAAATATCAAAAAAATATGAAATATACTCCGAAAATTCACAAATAAATATGGGAACCTTAAAATAAAAAATTTAATAAATTTTATTTTTTAAAAGGAGACGTAAAAAATAAAAAAGTGTGAAAATAAATTATAAAATAATGATTAAGAGTCGAAAGAATATGGAAATGCTCAAAAACACTTCTAAACATGTTAAATTAATGATAAGATGTATATTTGCATAAATAAAAGATGTTTCAATATCATACGAACTGTAAAAGTAATGAAAATGATGCGAAAGAGCCACGTTAGGCGGAAACGTTAGAGAATAGATAATGGAAAGTAGATGAATATGTTTGTTATGCATGGAGGTTGTTTTAAAATCCTTGTATTTGTGTACGACATGAACATCCGCATGTTTTGTTTAGAACTAGAACAATGTCGCACAAGCCACGACCGATGCGGGCAGGCCACGGCCGACCGTTGCGTGCAGGCACGTCCGACGACGGCCGACCATTTGTGATGTCCAATGGCTATAATGGCATGCCACACCCGACGACGGGCGACCGTCTGTGCTGGTCCAAGGGCGATGATGGCATGCCACGCCCGATGCCGTTCGACCGTGTGTGCTATCTAAGGGCTATGATGGCATGCCACGCCCGACGACGGCCGACCGTCTGTGCTGTCCAAGGGCGATGATGGCATGCGACTCCCGGCGACGTTCGACCGTCTATGCTGCCCAAGGGCAATGATGGCATGCCATGCCCGACATCGTCCGATCGTGTGTGTTGTCCAAGGGATATGATGGCATGCAACGCCCGACGATGGCTGACCATTTGTGTTGTCCAAATGCGATGATGGCATGCCACACCCGACGCTGTCCGACCGTCTGTGCTGTCCAAGGGCGATGATGGCATGCGACTCCCGACGACGGGCGACCGTCTGTGCTGTCAAAGGGCGATGATGGCATACGACTCCCAATGCCGTTTAACCGTGTGTGCTGCCCAAGGGCGATGATGGCATGCCACGCCCGACGTCGTTCGACCGTCTGTGCTGCCCAAAGGTGATGATGGCATGCCACGCCCGACGTCGTTCGACCGTCTGTGCTGTCCAAAGGCGGTGATGGCATGTCACGCCTGACGTCATTCGGTCGTATTTCCTGTCAAAGGGCTATGATGGCATGCCACGCACGACGTTGTTCGACCGTTTGTGCTGCCCAAAGGCGATGATGGCATGCCACGCCTGACGTTATTCGACCATGTTTAGCGTCCATGGGCTATGATGGCATTCCACGCCTGACGTGACCGTGTGGGCTGCCCAAAGGCAACGATGGCATGCCACGCCCGACATCGTTCGATGGTGTGTGCTGCCCAAAGGCGATGATGGCATGCAACGCCCGACGCTTTTTGACTGTCTCTGCTGCCCAAAGGCGATGATGGCATGCCACGCCCTACGTCGTTCGACCTTTTTGCCGTCCAAGGGCGATTCTGACGCCGTCCTACTGTGTCAGCTAGTCCAAAGGTGATGATGGCATGCCACGCCCGACGTCGTTCGATCATGTGTTCAGCCCAAAGGCGATGATGGCATGCCACGCCTGACGTCGTTCGAGCATGTATGCTTCCCAAAAACGATGATGTCATGCCACGCTCGACGTTGTTCGATCGTGTGTGCTGTCCAAAGGCGGTGATGGCATGTCACGCCTGACGTCATTCGACCGTGTTTGCTGTCAAAGGGCTATGATGGCATGCCACGCACGATGTCGTTAGACCGTTTGTGCTGCCCAAAGGCGATGATGGAATGCCACGCCTGACGTTGTTCGACCATGTTTACTGTCCAAGGTCTATGATGGCATTCCACGCCCGACGTCATTCGACCGTGTGTGCTGCCGAAAGGCGATGATGGCATGTCACGCCTTACGTCGTTCGACCGTGTGTGCTGTCCAAAGGCGGTGATGTCATTCCACGCCCGACGTTGCCGACTGTGTGTGCTGTCCAAGGGCGGTGACGTCATGACACGCCCGCCGTTGTCGACCGTGTGTGCAGTCCAAGGGCGGTGATGGCATGCCACGCCTGACATCGTTCGACTGTGTTTGACGTCCAAGGGAGATGATGGCATGCCACGCCTGATGTCGTTCGACTGTCTATGCTGCCCAAAGGCGATGATGGCATGCCAGGCCTGACGTCGTTCGACTGTGTTTGCCGTCCAAGGGCGATGATGGCATGTCACGCCCAACGCCGTCCGACTGTGTCTGCTAGTCCAAAGGCGATGATGGCATGCCACGCCCGACGTCATTTGACCGTCTGTGCTGCCTAAATGCGATGATGGCATGCCACGTCTGACGTCGTTCGACCGTGAGTGCTTCCTAAAGACGATGATGGCATGCCACGCCCAACGTCGTTCGACCGTGTGTACTGCCCAAAGTCGATGATGGCATGCCACGCCAAACGTCGTTCGACCGTCTGTGCTGTCCAATGGCGGTGATGGCATGTCACGCCTGACGTCATTCGGCCGTATTTGCTGTCAAAGGGCTATGATGGCATGCCACGCACGATGTTGTTCGACCGTTTGTGCTGCCCAAAGGCGATGATGGCATGTCACGCCTGACGTTGTTCGACCATGTTTAGCGTCCATGGGCTATGATGGCATTCCACGCCCGACGTCGTTCGACCGTGTGGGCTGCCCAAAGGCGATAATGGCATGCCACGCCCGACATCGTTCGATGGTGTGTGCTGCCCAAAGGCGATGATGGCATGCCACGCCCGACGCTTTTTGACCGTCTCTGCTGCCCAAAAGCGATGATGGCATGCCACACCCTGTCGTTCGACCATTTTTTCCGTCCAAGGGTGATTCCGACGCCGTCCTACTGTGTCAGCTAGTCCAAAGGCGATGATGGCATGCCACGCCCGACATCGTTCGAGCGTGTGTGCTTCCCAAAGACGATGATGGAATGCCACGCCCGATGTCGTTCGACCGTGTGTGCTGTCCAAAGGCGGTGATGGCATGTCACGCCTGACGTCATTCGACCGTGTTTGCTGTCAAAGGGCTATGATGGCATGCCACGCACGACGTCGTTAGACCGTTTGTGCTGCCCAAAGGCGATGATGGCATGCCACGCCTGAAGTTGTTCGACCATGTTTACCATCCAAGGTCTATGATGGCATTCCACGCCCGACGTTGTTCGACCGTGTGTGCTTCCGAAAGGCGATGATTGCATGCCACGCCTGACGTTGTTCGACCGTGTGTGCTGTCCAAAGGCGGCGATGTCATGCCACGCCCGACGTTGCCGACTGTGTGTGCTGTCCAAGGGCGGTGATGTCATGACACACCCGCCGTAGTCGACTGTGTGTGCAGTCCAAGGGCGGTGATGGCATGCCACGCCTGACGTCGTTCGACGGTGTTTGACGTCCAAAGGCTATGATGGCATGCCACGCCCGACGTCGTTCGATCGTGTGTGCTGCCCAAAGGCAATGGTAGCATGCCACGCCCGACGTCGTTCGACCGTGTGTGCTGCCCAAAGGCGATGATGGTATGCCACGCCCCACGTTGTTCGACTGTGTGTGCTGGCAAATGGTTATGATGGCATGCAACGGCTGACGCCGTCCGACCGTCTATGCTGCCCAAAGGTTATTATGGCATGCCACGCCCGACGTTGTTCGACCATGTTTGCCGTCCAAGGGATGGCATGTCACGCCCGACGCCGTCTGAGTGTGTCAGCTTATCCCAAGGCGATGATGGCATGCCACGCCCGACGTCGTTCGACCGTGTGTGCTGCCCAATAGCGATGATTGCATGCAACGCCCGACGTCGTTCGACCGTTTGTGCTGCCCAAAGGCGATGTTGGCATGCCACGCCCGACGTCGTTCCACCGTGTGTGCTGTCCAAAGGTGGTGATGGCATGTGACGCCTGACGTCGTTCGACAATTTTTTCCGTGCAAGGGCTATGATGGCATGCCACGCCCGACGTCGTTCGACCGTTTTGGCAGCCCAAAGGCGATGATTGCATGCCACGCCCGAATTCGTACGACCGTGTGTGCTGCCCAAAGGCGATGATGGCATGTAACGCCCAACATCATCCGACCGTGTGTGTTGTCCAAAGGTGGCGATGTCATGCCACGACCGACGTTGCCGACCGTGTGTGCAGTAGAAGGGCGGTGATGGCATGCCACGCCTGACGCCGTCCGACTATGTCAGCTAGTCCAAAGGCGATGATGGCATGCCACCCCCGACGTCGTTCGACCATTTGTGCTTCCCAAAGGCGATGATGGCATGCCACGCCCGACGTCGTTCGACCGTGAGTGCTTCCCAAAGGCGATGATGGCATGCCACGCTCGACATCGTTCGATCGTGTGTGCTGCCCAAAGGCGATGATGGCATGCCACGCCCGACGTCTTTTGACCGTGAGTGCTTTCCAATGGCGATGATGTCATTCCAAGCCCGACATCGTCAGACCGTGTGTGCTTTCCAAAGGCGACGATGTCATGCCACGCCCGACGTTGCCGACAATGTGTGCTGTCCAATAACGGTGATGTCATGCTACGCCCAATGTTACCGACCGTGTGTGCAGTCCAAAGGCGGTGATGTCATGCCACGCCCAATGTTGCCGACCGTGTGTGCTGTCCTAGGGCGGTGATGTCATGCCACACCCAACGTTGCCGACCGTGTGTGCAGCCCAAGGGTGGTGATGTCATGCCACGCCCGACGTTGCTGACCGCACATATGCTCCCCTTTTGTTTTAACTCCCTAAACTTGCGCTTTGCCTCATAGATGTCGTTGTTAGGGAGAACGCCTTCTTAAACTCCTCGCGGAGTTTCTCCCACGTGTTCATAGTGCATGTCCCCTTCTTGATGTCGAACTTTTTACGCCTCTACCATAGCATGGGCATCTACGAAAGATACAACATATCAGTCTTGATCTTGTTTACATCACTTCGCACCTGATCACACTTGAAGTAATTCTCCAATTGCCATAGGAAATTCTTCACCTCCTGTACGTCGCGGACGCCTTTGAACATAGGTGGCCTAGGAGCCTCGACTCCTGCCTCCCTTTTCCGGTCAAGTGATGTGGATCCACCAACCTCCGTATCTTCCTTGAGTGCTTTCGTTTGGGTTTACCCTGCGCATGGGATGCGAGGGGCGAAAGGCGACCGTTTGCACGTGCACAATGACTAGGCATTAGGTATGCAGCACATGATTCCGACATTCGACCATCCTAGATTGCGCTTCATCCGCCACCGAATTGGCATGCGAGTTAGGACGTCGCTGCTCGAAGAAGGGATCCAACCTAACCACACATGCCCAATACCACTCATGCTCCGTACGTGAATAGATCTACCAATGCACGCCCGACATCAACTCTGCCGCCCGACATGAGATGTCGTGCGACGACGCCGATGCCTTCTTTGCAAGGCCAGTGCTACACCCGCCGTTGCGCGCCTGCCCAAGGGAGTTGAGAATTTAATCACTACAAAGATTGTTGGAGGAAGACCAAGGTTCACACAAGGGAACCGCCCACGCCCGGTCAATCATAGCATCTGGTCGCACATGGCCTTACGTGCCTCGTGCGTGCAATGCCTAGAGTTAGCCGTAACAGGAGCTCTAGAACAAAACACTCGCCCGAAAGCACTACCGTTTCCATACCAAACTCTATTCTAAATCGATCTTGAGAAGTTACCTCGGCGGCGCACATTCGTCCCGCAGATGTTTCTGCCATGTTTTTGTAAGCGCCCAAAGGCATAGCAAGAACGAGCCATGCATGCCATCAAGGGCCCACGCAGCACGCCTACTAAGCCCACAGGACGCCCGTGACATCCGCCTTATAACGCCTCGGTCGCCCCGCAGACGTCGACGGCATGTTTTTGCAAGCGCCCAACGGCGTAGCACGAACGAGCCATGCATGCCATCAAGCGCCCACGCAGCACGCCTACTAAGCCCACAGGACGCCCTTGACGTCCGCCTGCTTTCACCTCAGTTGCCCAGACGTCGGCCGACATGTTTTTGTCGACGCTAATGGCGTAGCATGGGCGAGCCATGCTGCCGTCAACGCCCACGCAACACGCCTACTAAGCCCACAGACGCCCATGACGTCCGCCGCCACCGCCTCAAATGCCCCCAGGCGTCGCGGTCGTGTTTTTAACGCGCCAATGGCGTAGCACGGACGAGCCATGCATGCCGTCAAGATCCACGCAACGCCTACTAAGCCCATAGGGCGCTCTCGGCGCCCGCTTTCTGCGTACCTCGGCCGCCTTGCAAACGTCGCTAGCATGTTTTTGTAGACGCCTAACGACGTAGCACGGACGAGCCATGCATGCCGTCAAGCGCCTATGCAACATGCCTACTAAGCCCACAGGACGCCCTCAATGTCCGCCTGCCTTTGCCTCACTCGACCCATCGACGTCGCCGACGTGTTTTTATAAACGCCCAACGGCGAAGCACGGACAAGCCATGCATGCCATCAAGCACCTACGCAGCACGCCTACTAAGCCCATGGGACGCCTATGCCGTCTGCCTGCCTGCGCCTTAGTGAGCCTCCAACACCTCTACCCCCCCTTATGTATGCTTAAAAAAGTTTTACCATGTGACAGGAGTAGACATGGATTTTCCAGTTAATCATAATGGAAATGTACAATCCAAATATGAACGTTCTAAGGTACCAACACACATCAGCTTTCATAAATGACTTTAATATATATATAAAATTATTTTTCTACATTTTTTTAATTTTTTTTCGAAATTCCAAAAAATTAGTAATAAATAAATAAATAAAAATAGGGAAAATATCAAAAAAATATGAAATCAACTCCGAAAATTCACAAATAAATATGGGAACCTTAAAATAAAAAATCTAATAAATTTTACTTTTTAAAAGGATACGTAACAAATAAAAAAGCGTAAAAATAATTTATAAAATAATGATTAAAAGTTGGAAAAATATGGAAATGCTCGAAAACACTTCTAAACATGTTAAATTAATGATAAGATGTATATTCACACAAATAAAAGATGTTTCAATATCATACGAACCGTAAAAGTAATGAAAATGATGCGAAAGAGCCACGTTAGGCGGAAACGTTAGAGAATAGATAATGGAAAGTAGATGAATATGTTTGTTATGCATGGAGGCTGTTTCAAAAACCTTGTATTTATGTACGACAATAACATCCGCATGTTTTGTTTAGAACTCGAACAATGTCGCACAAGCCACGACCGATGCGGGTAGGCCACGGCCGATCGTTGCGTGCAGGCACGTCCGACGACGGCCGACTGTTTGTGATGTCCAAGGGCTATGATGGCATGCCACACCCGACGACGATCGACCGTCAATGCTGGTCCAAGGGCGATGATGGCATGCCACGCCCGATGCCGTCCGACCGTGTGTGGTGTCCCAAAGCTATGATGGAATGCCACGCCCGACGACGGCCGACCATCTGTGCTGTCAAAGGGCGATGATGGCATGCGACTTCCAACGCCGTCCGACCGTCTGTGCTGCCCAAGGGCGATGATGGTATGCCATGCTCGACATTGTCCGACCGTTTGTGCTGTCCAAAGGATATGATGGCATGCCACGCCCAACGACGGCCGACCATTTATGTTGTCCAAAGGCGATGATGGCATGCCACACCCGACGCCGTCCGACCGTCTGTGCTGTCCAAGGGTTATGATGGCATGCCACACCCGACGACGGTCGACCGCCTGTGCTGTCCAAGGGCGATGATGGCATGCGACTCCCAACGTCGTCCGACCGTCTGTGCTGCCCAAGGGCGATGATGGCATGCCACGCCCGACGCCGTGCGACTGTCTGTGCTGCCCAAAGGCGATGATGGCATGCCACACCCGATGTTGCCGACCGTGTGTGCAGTCCAAGGGCTATGATTGAATGCCACACCCGACGGTAGCAGAGTGTCTATGCTGGTCCAAGGGCGATGATGGCATGCCACGCCCGATGCCGTTCGACCGTGTGTGCTGTCCAAGGGCTATGATGGCATGCCACGCCCGACGCGTCGACCGCCTGCGGCTGTCTTTGCCAAGGGTGATGATGGCATGCGACTCCCGATGACGTCCGACCATCTGTGCTGCCCAAGGGAGATGATGGCATGCCACGCCCGACATCGTCCGACCGTGTGTGCTGTCCAAGCGATATGATGGCATGCCACGCCCGACGACGGCCGACCATTTGTGTTGTCCAAAGGCGATGATGGCATGCCACACCCGACGCCGTCCGACCATCTGTGTTGTCCAAGGTCTATGATGGCATGCCACGCCCGACGACGACCGACCGTGTGTGCAGTCCAAGGGTGGTGATGTCATGCCACACCCGACGTTGCCGACCGCGCGTATGCTCCCCTTTTCATTAACTCCCTACACTTGCGCTTTGCCTCATAGATGACGTTGTTAGGGAGAACGCCTTCTTGAACTCCTCGCGGAATTTCTCTCACGTGTTCATAGTGCATGTCCCCTTCTTGATGTCGAACTCTTTACGCCTCAACCATAGTATGGGCATCTACGAAAGATACAACACTACAGTGTAGATCTTGTTCACATCACTTCGTACCCGATTACACTTGAAGTAATTCTCCAAGTGCCATAGGAAATTCTTCACCTCCGATGCGTCGCGGACGCCTTTGAACATAGGTGGCATGGGAGCCTCGACTCTGGCCTCCCTTTCCTGGTCACGTGATGTGGATCCACTAACCTCCCTATCTTCCTTGAGTGCTTCTGTTTGGGTTCACCCCGCGCATGGGATTCGAGGGGCAAAAGGCGACTGTTTGCACGTGCACAATACTTAATCATTAGGTATGCAGCACAGGAATTCGACATCAGACCAGCCTAGATTACGCTTCATATGCCACCGAATTGGCATGCGAGTTAGGACGTCGCTGCTCGAAGCAGGGATCCAACCTAACCACACATGCCAAATATCACTCATGCACCGTACTTGATTAGCTCTACCAATGCACGCCCGACATCCACCCCGCCGCCCGACATGAGATGTTGTGCGACGACGCCGATGCCTTCTTTGCAAGGCCAATGCTACATCCGCCGTTGCGCGCCTGCCCAAGGGAGTTGAGAATTTAATCACTGCAAAGATTGTTGGCGGAAGGCCAAGGTTCACACAGGGGAACCGCCCACGCACGGTCCATCATAGCATCTGGCCTTACATGGCCATACGTGCCCCATGCGTGCAACGCCTAGAGTTAGCCGTAACAGGAGCTCTAGAACTAAACACTCGCCCGAAAGCACTGTCGTTTTCACACAAAACTCTATTATAAACCGATCTTGAGAAGTTCCCTCGGCGGCGCACGTTCATCCCATAGACGTTGCTGCCATGTTTTTGTAAGCGCCCAATGGCATAACACGAACGAGCCATGCATGCCATCAAGCGCCCACGCAGCACGCCTACTAAGCCCACATGATGCCCGTGACGTCCGCCTTATAATGCCTCGGTCGCCCAGCAAACGTCGCTGGCATGTTTTTGCAAGCGCCCAAAGGTGTAGCACGGACGAGCCATGCATGCCATCAAGCGCCCACGCTGCACGCCAACTAAGCCCACAGGACGCCCTTGACATCCGTCTGCCACCGCCTCAAACGCCCTGCAGACGTCACTTGCATGTTTTTGTTGACGCCCAACAGCGTAGCACAGACGAGCCATGCTGTCATCTAGCACCCACGCAGCACGCCTACTAAGCCCACAGGACGCCCTCGACGTCCGCCGGTCTTCGCCTCAGCTGCCCCGCAAACGTTGCTAGCATGTTTTTGTAGACGCCCAACGATGTAGCACGGACGAGCCATGCATGCCGTCAAGCGCCTACGCAGCATGCCTACTAAGACCACAGGACGCCCTCCACATCCGCCTGCCACCGCCTCAAATGCCTCGCTGACGTCGGAGGCGTGTTTTTGTTGACGCCCAACGGTGTAGCACGGACGAGCCATGCTGCCGTCAAGCACCCACGCAGCACGCCTACTAAGCCCACAGGACGCCCATGATGTCCGTCTGCCACCGCCTCAAACGCCTCGCAGACGTCACTTGCATGTTTTTGTTGACGCCCAACGGCGTAGCACAGACGAGCCATGCTTCCGTCTAGCACCCACGCAGCATGCCTACTAAGCCCAAAGGACGCCCTCGACGTCGCTTTGTCTTCGCCACCGCCCGCAACGCGTTGCTAGCATGTTTTTGTAGACGCCCAACGACGTAGCACGGACGAGCCATGCATGCCGTCAAGCGCCTACGCAGCATGCCTACTAAGCCCACAGGACGCCCTCCACATCCGCCTGCCACCGCCTCAAACGCCCTACTGACGTCGCGGGCGTGTTTTTGTAAATCCCCAACGGCTGAGCACAGACGAGCCATGAATGCCGTCAAGATCCATGCAGCACGCCTACTAAGCCCACAGGACGCCCTCGACGTTCGCCTGTCTTCACCTCAGCCGCCCCGCAAACGTCGCTAGCATGTTTTTGTAGACGCCCAACGACGTAGCACGGACGAGCCATGCATGTCGTCAAGCGTCTACGCAGCATGCCTACTAAGCCCACAGGACGCCCTCGACGTTTGCCTGCCTTTGCCTCACTCGACCCATCGACGTCGCTGATGTGTTTTTATAAACGCCCAACGACGAAGCACGGACAAGCCATGCATGCCATCAAGCACCCACGTAGCACGCCTACTAAGCCCATGGGATGCCAATGCCATCTTCCTGCCTGCGCCTTAGTGTGCCTCCAACACCTCTACCCCCCTTATATATGCTTAAAAAAAGTTTTACCATGTGACAGGAGTAGACATGGATTTTCCAGTGAATCATGATGGAAATGTACAACCCAAATATGCACGTTCTAAGGTACCAACACACATCAGCTTTCATAAATGACTTTAATATATATATAAAATTATTTTTCAACATTTTTTTAATTTTATTTCGATATTCCAAAAAATTAGTAATAAATAAATAAAAATAGGGAAAATATTGAAAAATATAAAATCAACACCGAAAATTCACAACAAATATGGGAACCTTAAAATAAAAAATTTAATAAGTATTTTTTTTAAAACGAGGCGTAAAAAATAAAAAAATGTAAAAATAAATTATAAAATAATGATTAAAGGTCGGAAAAATATGGAAATACTCAAAAACACTTCTAAACATGTTAAATTAATGATAAGATGTATATTTGGATAAATAAAAGATATTTCAATATCATACGAATCGTAAAAGTAATGAAAATGATGCGAAAGAGCCACGTTAGGTGGAAACGTTAGACAATAGATAATGGAAAGTAGATGAATATATTTGTTATGCATGGAGGTTCTTTCAAAATCCTTGTATTTATGTACGACATGAACATGCGCATGTTTTGTTTAGAACTCAACAATGTTGCACAAGCCACGACCGATGCGGGCAGGCCACGACCGACCGTTGCGTGCAGGCACGTCCGACGAAGGCCAACCATTTGTGATGTCCAAGGGCTATGATGGCATGCCACACACGATGTCGTTCGACCATTTGTGCTGCCCAAAGGCGATGATGGCATGCCACGCTTGACGTTGTTCGACCTTGTTTACCGTCCAAGGGCTATGATGGCATTGCACGCCCGACGTCGTTCGACCGTGTGTGCTGCCCAAAGGCGATGATGGCATGCCACACCCGACGTTACCGACCGTGTGTGCTGTCCAAGGGCGGTGATGTCATGACACGCCCGACGTTGCCGACAGTGTGTGTTGTCCAAGGGCAGTGATGTCATGCCATGCCAGACGTTACCTACTGTGTGTGCAGTCCAAGGGAGGTGATGTCATGCCACGCCCGATGTTGTCGACCATGTGTGCAGTCCAAGGCCGGTGATGTCATCATGCCACGCCCGACGTTGCCGATCGTGTGTGCTGTCCAAGGGAGGTGATGTCATTCCACGCCCGACGTCGTCCGACCGTGTGTGCTGCCCAGAAGCAATGATGGCATGCCACGCCTGACGTCGTTCAACCGTGTGTGCTGCCCAAAGACGATGATGGCATGCCATGCCCGACGTCATTCGACCATGTGTGCTTTCCAAAGGTGGTGATGGCATGTCACGCGTGACGTCGTTCAATCGTGTTTGCCGTCCAAGGGCTATGATGGCATGCCACGTCCGACCGTGTGTGCTGCCCAGAAGCAATGATGGCATGCCACGCCTGACGTCGTTCGACCGTGTTTGCCGTCCAAGGGCTATGATGTCATACCACGCCCGACGTCGTTCGATCGTATGTGCTGCCCTAAGGAGATGATGGCATGTCACTCCCAACATCGTCCGACCGTGTGTGCTCTCCAAAGGTGGCGATGTCATGCCACGCCAGATGTTGCCGACCGTGTGTGCAGTCTAAGGGCGGTGATGGCATGCCACGCCTGACATCGTTCGACATTGTTTGATGACCAAGGGCTATGATGGCATGCCATGCCCGACGTCGTTCGATCGTTTGTGCTGCCCAAAGGCGATGATGGCATGCCACGCCCGACATCGTTCGACCGTGTGTGCTTCCCAAAGGCGATGATGGCATGCTACGCCCGACGTCGTTCGACTTTGTGTGCTGGCAAAAGGCGATGATGGCATGCAACGGCCGACGCCGTCCGATCGTCTGTGCTGCCCAAAGGTGATGATGGGATGCCACGCCTGATGTCGTTCGATCATGTTTGTCGTCCAACGGCGATGATGGCATGCCACGTCCGACGCCGTCCGACTGTGTCAGCTAGTCCAAAGGTGATGATGGAATGAAATGGCCGACGCCGTCCGACTGTCTGTGCCCAAAGGTGATGATGGCATGCCACGCCCGACCTCGTTCGACCATGTTTGCCGTCCAAGGGCGATGATGGCATGCCACGCCCGACGCCGTTCGACTGTGTTAGCTAGTGCAAAGGCGATAATGGCATGCCACGCCCGATGTCGTTCAACCGTGGGTGCTGCCCAAAAGCGATGATGGCATGAAACGCCTGACATTGTTCGACTGTTTGTGCTGCCCAAAGGAGATGATGGCATGCCACGCCTGACATCGTTTGACCGTTTGTGTTGCCCAAAGGAGATGATGGCATGCCACGCCTGACGTCGTTTGAAACAGTTTGCCGTCCAAGGGCTATGATGGCAAGCCACACCCGACGTCGTTCGACCATTTGTGCTGCCCAAAGGTGATGATGGCATGCCACGCCTGACGTAGTCTGAGAGTGTGTGCTGTCCAAAGGAGGCGATGTCATGTCATGCCCGACGTTGCCGACCGTGTGTGCGGTCCAAGGGCGGTGATGTCATGCCACGCTCGACGTTACCTACTGTGTGTGCAGTCCAAGGGCAGTGATCTCATACCATGCCCAACGTTGATGACCGTGTGTGCTGTCCAAGGGCGGTGATGTCATGCCACGCCCGACGTTGCCGACCGTGTGTGCTGTTTAAGGGCGGTGATTTTATAATACCACGCCCGACGTTGCCGACCGTTCGTGCTGTGCAAGGGCGGTGATGTCATTCCACGTCCGACATCGTCTGACCATTTGTGCTGCCCAAAGGCGATGATGGCATGCAACGCCCGATGTCGTTCGACCGTGTGTACTGCCCAAAGGCGATGATGGCATGCCATGCCCAACGCCGTCCGACTGTGTCAGCTAGTCCAAAGGCGATGATGGCATGCCACCCCCGACGTCGTTCGACCGTGAGTGCTTCCCAAAGGCGATGATGGCATGCCACGCTCGACATCGTTCGACAGTGTGTGCTGCCCAAAGGCGATGATGGCATGCCACGCCCGACGTCTTTTGACCGTGAGTGCTTTCCAATGGTGATGATGTCATTCCAAGCCCGACATCGTCAGACCGTGTGTGCTTTCCAAAGGCGATGATGTCATGCCACGCCCGACGTTGCCGACAATGTGTGCTGTCCAACGACGGTGATGTCATGCTACGCCCGACGTTGCCGACCGTGTGTGCAGTCCAAAGGCGGTGATGTCATGCCACGCCCAATGTTGCCGACCGTGTGTGCTGTCCTAGGGCGGTGATGTCATGCCACACCCAACGTTGCCGACCGTGTGTGCAGTCCAAGGGCGGTGATGTCATGCCACGCCCGACGTTGCTGACCGCACGTATGCTCCTCTTTTGTTTTAACTCCCTAAACTTGTGCTTTGCCTCATAGATGTCGTTGTTAGGGAGAACGCCTTCTTGAACTCCTCGCGGAGTTTCTCCCACGTGTTCATAGTGCATGTCCCCTTCTTGATGTCGAACTCTTTACGCCTCCACCATAGCATGGGCATCTACGAAAGATACAACACATCAGTCTTGATCTTGTTCACATCAATTCGCACCTGATCACACTTGAAGTAATTCTCCAATTGCCATAGGAAATTCTTCACCTCCTGTACGTCGCGGACGCCTTTGAACATAGGTGGCCTAGGAGCCTCGACTCCTGCCTCCCTTTTCCGGTCAAGGGATGTGGATCCACCAACCTCCCTATCTTCCTTGAGTGCTTTCGTTTGGGTTTACCCTGCTCATGGGATGCGAGGGGCGAAAGGCGACCGTTTGCACGTGCACAATGACTAGGACGTCGCTGCTCGAAGCAGGGATCCAACCTAACCACACATGCCCAATACCACTCATGCTCCGTACGTGAATAGATCTACCAATGCACGCCCGACATCCACTCTGCCGCCCGACATGAGATGTCTTGCGACGACGCCGATGCCTTCTTTGCAAGGCCAGTGCTACACCCGCCGTTGCGCGCCTGCCCAAGGGAGTTGAGAATTTAATCACTACAAAGTTTGTTGGAGGAAGACCAAGGTTCACACAAGGGAACCGCCCACGCCCGGTCAATCATAGCGTCTGGTCGCACATGGCCTTACGTGCCCCGTGCGTGCAATGCCTAGAGTTAGCCGTAACAGGAGCTCTAGTACAAAACACTCGCCCGAAAGCACTACCGTTTCCATACCAAACTCTATTCTAAATCGATCTTGAGAAGTTACCTCGGCGGCGCACATTCGTCCCGCAGATGTTTCTGCCATGTTTTTGTAAGCGCCCAATGGCATAGCAAGAACGAGCCATGCATGCCATCAAGGGCCCACGCAGCACGCCTACTAAGCCCACAGGACGCCCGTGACGTCCGCCTTATAACGCCTCGGTCGCCCCACAGACGTCGACGGCATGTTTTTGCAAGCGCCCAACGGCGTAGCACGAACGAGCCATGCATGCCATCAAGCGCCCACGCAGCACGCCTACTAAGCCCACAGGACGCCCTTGACGTCCGCCTGCCACCGCCTCAAATGCCCCACAGACGTCGCGGTCGTGTTTTTTTAAACGCCCAATGGCGTAGCACGGACGATCCATGCATGCCGTCAAGATCCACGCAGCACGCCTACTAAGCCCATAGGACGCTCTCGACGCCCGCCTGTCTGTGCCTCAGCCGCCTTGCAAACGTCGCTAGCATGTTTTTGTAGACGCCTAACGACGTAGCACGGACGAGCCATGCATGCCGTCAAGCGCCTATGCAACATGCCTACTAAGCCCACAGGACGCCCTCAACGTCCGCCTGCCTTTGCCTCACTCGACCCATCGACGTTGTCGACGTGTTTTTATAAACGCCCAACGGCGAAGCACGGACAAGCCATGCATGCCATCAAGCACCTACGCAGCACGCCTACTAAGCCCATGGGACGCCTATGCCGTCTGCCTGCCTGCGCCTTAGTGAGCCTCCAACACCTCTACCCCCCCTTATGTATGCTTAAAAAAGTTTTACCATGTGACAGAAGTAGACATGGATTTTCCAGTTAATCATAATGGAAATGTACAACCCAAATATGAACGTTCTAAGGTACCAACACACATCAGATTTTATAAATGACTTTAATATATATATAAAATTATTTTTCAACATTTTTTTAATTTTTTTTCGAAATTCCAAAAAATTAGTAATAAATAAATAAATAAAAATAGGGAAAATATCAAAAAAATATGAAATCAACTCCGAAAATTCACAAATAAATATGGGAACCTTAAAATAAAAAATCTAATAAATTTTACTTTTTAAAAGGATACGTAACAAATAAAAAAGCGTAAAAATAATTTATAAAATAATGATTAAAAGTTGGAAAAATATGGAAATGCTCGAAAACACTTCTAAACATGTTAAATTAATGATAAGATGTATATTCACACAAATAAAAGATGTTTCAATATCATACGAACCGTAAAAGTAATGAAAATGATGCGAAAGAACCACGTTAGGCGGAAACGTTAGAGAATAGATAATGGAAAGTAGATGAATATGTTTGTTATGCATGGAGGTTGTTTCAAAATCCTTGTATTTATGTACGACAATAACATCCGCATGTTTTATTTAGAACTCGAACAATGTCGCACAAGCCACGACCGATGCGGGTAGGCCACGGCCGATCGTTGCGTGCAGGCACGTCCGACGACGGCCGACCGTTTGTGATGTCCAAGGGCTATGATGGCATGCCACACCCGACGACGATCGACCGTCAATGCTGGTCCAAGGGCGATGATGGCATGCCACGCCCGATGCCGTCCGATCGTGTGCGGTGTCCCAAAGCTATGATGGCATGCCACGCCCGACGACGGCCAACCATCTGTGCTGTCAAAGGGCGATGATGGCATGCGACTCCCAACGCCGTCCGACCGTCTGTGCTGCCCAAGGGCGATGATGGTATGCCATGCTCGACATCGTCCGACCGTTTGTGCTGTCCAAGGGACATGATGACATGCCACGCCCAACGACGGCCGACCATTTATGTTGTCCAAAGGCGATGATGGCATGCCACACCCGACGCCGTCCGACCGTCTGTGCTGTCCAAGGGTTATGATGGCATGCCACACCCGACGACGGTCGATCGTCTGTGCTGTCCATGGGCGATGATGGCATGCGACTCCCAACGTCGTCCGACTGTCTGTGCTGCCCAAGGGCGATGATGGCATGCCACGCCCTACGCCGTGCGACTGTCTGTGCTGCCCTAAGGCGATGATGGCATGCCACGCCTGATGTCGTTCGATCGTGTTTGCCGTCCTAGGACGATAATGGCATGCCACGCCCAACGTCGTCTGACTGTGTCATCTAGTCCAAAAGCGATGATGGCATGCCACGCCCGACGTCGTTCGACCGTGTGTGCTGCCCAAAGGCGATGATGGGATGCCATGCCCGACGTCGTTCGACCGTGAGTGCTTCCCAAAGGCGATGATGACATGCCACACCCGATGTCGTTCGACCGTGTGTGCTGCCCAAAGGCGATGATGGCATGCCACTCCCGAAGTCGTTCGACCGTGAGTGCTTCTTAAAGGCGATGATGGCATTCCAAGCCCGACGGCGTTTGATCGTCTGTGCAGCCCAAAGGCGATGATGGCATGCCACGCCCGATGTTGTCGACCGTGTGTGCTGTCCAACGGCTGTGATGTCATGCTACGCCCGACGTTGCCGACCGTGTGTGCAGTTTAAGGTCGGTGATGTCATGCCATGCCCGACGATGCCGACCGTGTGTGCTGTCCAAGGGCGATGATGGCATGCCACGCCTGACGTCGCTCGAGCGTCTATGTTTCCCAAAGTCGATGATGGCATGCCACGCCCGATGTCGTTCGACCGTGTGTGTTGTCCAAAGGCGGTGATGGCGTGTCACGCCTGACGTCATTCGACCGTGTTTGCTGTCAAAGGGCTATGATGGTATGCCACGCACGACGTCGTTCGACCGTTTGTGCTGCCCAAAGGCGATGATGGTATGCCACGCCTGACGTTGTTCGACAATGTTTACCGTCCAAGGGCTATGATGGCATTCCATGCCAGACGTCGTTCGACCGTGTGTGCTTCCCAAAGGAGATGATGGCATGCCACGCTCGACGTCGCCCGACCGTGTGTGCTGTCCAAAGGCGCCGATGTCATGCCACGCCCGACGTTGTTGACCATGTGTGCTGTTAAAGGACGGTGATGTCATGACACGCCCGACGTTGCCGACCGTGTGTGCAGTCTTAGGGCGGTGATGTCATGCCACGCCCTACGTTGTCGACAGTGTGTGCTGTCCAAGGGCGTTGATGTCATGCCACGCCCGACGTTGTCGACCCTGTGTGCAGTCCAAGGGCGGTGATGTCATGCCACGCCCTACGTTGTCGACAGTGTGTGCTGTCCAAGGGCGGTGATGTCATGACACGCCCGACGTTGCCGACCGTGTGTGCAGTCCTAGGGCGGTGATGTCATGCCACGCCCTACGTTGTCGACAGTGTGTGCTGTCCAAGGGCAGTGATGTCATGCCACGCCGACGTTGTCGACCGTGTGTGCAGTCCAAGGGCGGTGATGTCATGCCACACCCGATGTTGCCGACCGTGTGTGCAGTCCAAGGGCTATGATTGAATGCCACACCCGACGACAGCAGACTGTCTATGCTGGTCCAAGGGCGATGATGGCATGCCACGCCCGATGCCGTTCGACCGTGTGTGCTGTCCAAGGGCTATGATGGCATGCCACGCCCGACGACGGCCGACCGTCTGTGCTGTCCAAGGGTGATGATGGCATGCGACTCCCGATGACGTCCGACCATCTGTGCTGCCCAAGGGAGATGATGGCATGCCACGCCCGACATCGTCCGACCGTGTGTGCTGTCCAAGCGATATGATGGCATGCCACGCCCGACGACGGCCGACCATTTGTGTTGTCCAAAGGCGATGATGGCATGCCACACCCGACGCCGTCCGACCGTCTGTGCTGTCCAAGGTCTATGATGGCATGCCACGCCCGACGACGACCGACCGTCTGTGCTGTCCAAGGGCGATGATGGCATGCGACTCCCGACGCCGACCGACTGTCTGTGCTGCCCAAGGGCGATGATGGCATGCCACGCTCGACGCCGTGCAACTGTCTGTGCTGTCCAAAGGCGATGATGGCATGCCACACATGACGTCGTTCTACCGTGTTTGCCGTCCAAGGGCGGTGATGTCATGCCACGCCCTACGTTGTCGACAGTGTGTGCTGTCCAAGGGCGTTAATGTCATGCCACGCCCGACGTTGTCGATCGTGTGTGGAGTCCAAGGGCGGTGATGTCATGCCACACCCTACGTTATTGACAGTGTGTGCTGTCCAAGGGCGGTGATGTCATGACACGCCCGACGTTGTCGACCGTGTGTGCAGTCCTAGGGCGGTGATGTCATGACACGCCCTACGTTGTCGACAGCGTGTGCTGTCCAAGGGCGGTGATGTCATGCCACGCCCGACGTTGTCGACCGTGTGTGCAGTCCAAGGGCGGTGATGTCATGCCACACCCGATGTTGCCGACCGTGTGTGCAGTCCAAGGGCTATGATTGAATGCCACACCGGCGGCAATGACATCGTCTATCTTTGGTCCAAGGGCGATGATGGCATGCCACACCCGATGCCGTTCGACCGTGTGTGCTGTCCAAGGGCTATGATGGCATGCCACGCCCGACGACGGCCGACCATCTGTGCTGTCCAAGGGCGATGATGGCATGCAACTCCCGATGACGTCCGACCATCTGTGCTGCCCAAGGGAGATGATGGCATGCCACGCCCGACATCGTCCGACCGTGTGTGCTGTCCAAGGGATATGATGGCATGCCACGCCCGACGACGGCCGACCATTTGTGTTGTCCAAAGGCGATGATGGCATGCCACACCCGACGCCGTCCGACCGTCTGTGCTGTCCAAGGGCTATGATTGCATGCCACGCCCGACGACGGCCGACCGTATGTGCTGTCCAAGGGCGATGATGGCATGCTACTCCCGACGCCGACCGACTGTCTGTGCTGCCCAAGGGCGATGATGGCATGCCACGCCGGCGACGCGTAACCGCTCAGGCTGCCCAAAGGCGATGATTGCATGCCACACCTGACGTCGTTCTACCGTGTTTGCCGTCCAAGGGCGATCATGGCATGCCACGCCCAATGCCGTCCGACTGTGTCAGCTAGTCCAAAGGCGATGATGGCATGCCACGCCCGACGTCGTTCAATCGTGTGTGCTGCCCAAATGTGATGATGACATGCCACGCCTGACGTCGTTCGACCATGTGTGCTGCCCAAAGGTGATGATGGCATGCCACGCCTGACGTCGTTCGACGATGTGTGCTGCCCAAAGGCGATGATGGCATGCCACGCCCGACGCCGATTGACCGTCTGTGCTGCCCAAAGTCGATGATGGCATGCCTTTCCCGACGTCATTCGACCGTTTTTGCCGTCCAAGGGCGATGATGGCATGCCACGCCCGACGCCGTTCGAGCATGTGTGCAGCCCAAAGGCGATGATGGCATGCCATGCCAGACGTCGTTCGAGCGTGTGTGCTGCCCAAAGTCGATGATGACATGCCACACCCGACGTTGTTCGACCGTGTGTGCTGTCCAAAGGCGGTGATGGCATGTCACGCCTAACGTCATTCGACCGTGTTTGCTGTCAAAGGGCTATGATGGAATGCCACGCACGGCGTCGTTCGACCGTTTGTGCTGCCCAAAGGCGATGATGGTATTCCACGCCTTACGTTGTTCAACCATGATTACCGTCAAAGGGCTATGATGGCATTCCATGCCCGACGTCGTTCGACCGTGTGTGCTGCCCAAAGGCGATGATGGGATGCCACGCCCGACGTCGTCTGACCGTGTGTGCTGTCCCAAGGCGGTGATGGCATGTCACATGTGACGTCGTTTGATCGTGTTTGCCGTGCAAGGGCTATGATGGCATGCCACGCCCGACGTCGTTCGACTGTTTGGGCTGCCCAAAGGCAATGATTGCATGCCACGGCTGACGTCGTTTGACCGTGTTTGCCGTCCAAGGGTTATGATGGCATGCCACGCCCGATGCCGTGCAACTGTCTGTGCTGCCCAAAGGCGGCGATGTCATGTCACGCCCGACGTTGCCGACTGTGTGTGCTGTCCAAGGGCGGTGATGTCATGACACGCCCGACGTTACAGACCGTGTGTGCAGTCCTAGGGCGGTGATGTCATGCCATGCCCTACGTTGCCGACAGTGTGTGCTGTCCAAGGGCGGTGATGTCATGCCACGCCCGATGTTGTCGACCGTGTGTGCAGTCCAAGGGCGGTGATGTCATGCCACGCCCGACGTTGGCGACCGTATGTGCAGTCCAATGGCGGTGATGTCATCATGCCACACCCGACTTTGCCGACCGTGTGTGCTGTCCAAGGGCGGTGATGTCATTCCATGCCCGACGTCGTCCGACCGTGTTTGCTGCCCAAAAGCAATGATGGCAGGCAGCGGCCAACGTCGTTCGACCGTGTGTGCTTCCTAAAGGCGATGATGGCATTCCACGCCCGATGTCGTTTGACCGTGTGTGCTGTCCAAAGGTGGTGATGGCATGTCACGCCTGACGTCGTTCGACCGTGTTTGCCGTCCAAGGGCTATGATGGCATGCCACGCCCGACGTCGTTAGACCGTTTGTGCTGCCCATAGGCGATGATGGCATGCCATGCCTGACGTCGTTCGATCATGTTTGCCGTCCAAGGGTTATGATAGCATACCACGCCCGACGTCGTTCGACCGTATGTGCTGCCCAAAGGTGGTGATGTCATGCCATGCCAGACGTTGGCGACCGTGTGTGCAGTCCAAGGGCGGTGATGACATGCCACGCCTGACGTCGTTCGACGGTGTTTGACGTCCAAGGGAAATGATTGCATGCCACGCCCGACGTTGTTCGATCGTGTGTGCTGCCCAAAGGCGATGATGGCATGTCACGCCTGACGTCGTTCGACTGTGTGTGCTGCCCAAAGGCGATGATGGCATGCAACGACCGACACCGTCCGACCGTTTGTGCTGCCCAAAGGTGATGATGGCATGCCACGCCCGACGTTGTTCGACCATGTTTGTCGTCCAAGGGCGATGATGGCATGCCACGCCTGACGCCGTCCGATTGTGTCAGCTAGTCCAAAGGCGATGATGGCATGCCACGCCCTACGTCGTTCGACTGTGTGTGTTGCTCAAAAGCGATGATGGCATGCACCGCCCGACGTCGTTCGACCGTTTGTGCTGCCTAAAGGCGATGATGGCATGCCACGCCCGATGTCGTTCGACCATGTGTGCTGTCTAAAAGTTGTGATGGCATGTTATGCCTGACGTCGTTCGACCGTGTTCGCCGTCCAAGGGCTTTGATGGCATGCCACGCCCGACATCATTTGATCGTTTGGGTTGCCCAAAGGCGATGATGGCATGCCACGCCTGACGTCGTTCGACGGTGTTTGCCGTCCAAGGGCTATGATGGCAAGCCACACCCGACGACGTTCGACTGTGTGTGCTGCCCAAAGGCGATGATGACATGCCACGCCCGACGTCGTCCGAGCGTCTGTGCTGTCCAAAGGCGGCGATGTCATGCCACACCCGACGTTGCCGACCGTGTGTGCTGTCAAAGGGCGTTGATGTCATGCCACACCCGACGTTGCCGACCTTGTGTGCAGTCCAAGGGCAATGATCTCATACCATGCCCAACGTTGATGACTTGTGTGTGCTGTCCAAGGGCGGTGATTTCATGCCACGCCCGACGTTGCCGACCGTATGTGTAGTCCAAGGGCGGTGATGTCATGCCACGCCCGATG